>CATORF010000602.1:0-678000 GCA_951804975.1 Anthophora plumipes
TGGTGAGAGTTCCGTCAGAAGTATGCAGGATCATCTAGATCGCTCGTTTCGAGCTATTTAATTCGAGAAACACGTTATCTGGTGTTTTCACCACTCCACAGTGCGTTTGATATGCAGAACCGGCGACATCATGGCTGTCGTCGGGCATCAAGCTGAGATATGCATTTTCTGCGGTAATCTTGATGAGACATCAGTCAGAAGTATGCAGAATCATCGAGATCGCACTTTTCGAGCTATTTAATGGAGAAACACGTTATCTGGTGTATTGACCACTCCACAGTGCGTTTGATATGCGGAACCGACGCCATCTTGATTTTCGTGAGGTTTCAAGCTGAGATATGCATTTTCTGCGATAATATTGGTGAGAGTTCAGTCAGAAGTATGCAGGATCATCTAGATCGCTCGGTTCGAGCTATTTAATGCGAGAAACACGTTGTCTGGTTGTTTTCACCACTCCACGGTGCGTTTGATATGCAGAACCGGCGATATCTTGATTTTCGTGGTGTTTCCAGCTGAGATATGCATTTTCTTCGATAATCTTGGTGAGTCTTCTGTCAGCAGTATGCAGAATCATCGAAATCGCTCTATTCGAGCTATTTAATGCGAGAAACACGTTATCTGGTGTATTGACCACTCGACAGTGCCTTTGATATGCGGAACCGGCGCCATCTTGATTTTCGTGAGGTTTCAAGCTCAGATATGCATTTTCTGCGATAATATTGGTGAGAGTTCAGTCAGAAGTATGCAGGATCATCTAGATCGCTCGTTTCGAGCTATTTAATGCGAGAAACACGTTTTCTGGTGTTTTCACCACTCCACAGTACGTTTGACATGCAGAACCGGCGATGTTTGGTTTTCGTCGGGTTTCAAGCTGAGATATGCATTTTCTACGATAATCTTGGTGAGACTTCTGTCCGAAGTAAGCAGAATCATCGAGATCGCTCTTTTCGAGCTACTTAATGCGAGAAACACGTTTTCTGGTGTATTCACCACTCCACAGTACGTTTGACATGCAGAACCGGAGATATCCTGGTTTCGGTCGGGTTTCAAGCTGAGATATGCTTTTCTACGATAATCTTGGTGAGACTTCTGTCAGAAGTATGCAGAATCTTCGAGAACGCTTTTTTCGAGCTACTTAATGCGAGAAATACGTTATCTGGTTGTTTTCACCACTCCACAGTGCGTTTGATATGCAGAACCGGCGACATCTTGATTTTCGTGACGTTTCTAGCTGAGATATGCATTTTCTGCGATAATATTGGTGAGAGTTCAGTCAGAAGTATGCAGGATCATCTAGATCGCTCGTTTCGAGCTGCTTAATGCGAGAAGCACGTTTTCTGGTGTATTCACCACTCCACAGAGCGTCTGATATGCAGAACTGGCGATATCTTGATATTCGTGGTGTTTCCAGCTGAGATATGCATTTTCTGCGATTATCATGGTGAGTCTTCTGTCAGCAGTATGCAGAATCATCTAGATTGCACTTTTCGAGCTATTTAATGCGAGAAACACGTTATCTGGTGTTTTCACCACTCCACAGTGCGTTTGATATGCAGAACCGGCGACATCTTGGCTTTCGTCGGGTTTCAAGCTGAGATATGCATTTTCTGCATTAATCTTGGTGAGACATCAGTCAGAAGTATGCAGAATCATCGAGATCGCTCTTTTCGAGCTATTTAATGGAGAAACACGTTATCTGGTGTATTGACCACTCCACAGTGCGTTTGATATGCGGAACCGGCGCCATCTTGATTTTCGTGAGGTTTCAAGCTGAGGTATGCATTTTCTGCATTAATCTTGGTGAGACATCAGTCAGAAGTATGCAGAATCATCTAGATCGCTCGTTTCGAGCTGCTTAATGCGAGAAGCACGTTTTCTGGTGTTTTCACCGCTCCTCAGTGCGTTTGATATGCAGAACCGGCGACATCTTGTGTTTCGTCGGGGTTCAAGCTGAGATATGCATTTTCTGCGATAATATTGGTGAGACTTCAGTCAGAAGTATGCAGAATCATCTAGATCGCTCGTTTCTAGCTATTTAATGCGAGAAACACGTTATCTGGTGTTTTCACCACTCCACAGTGCGTTTGATATGCAGAACCGGCGACATCATGGCTGTCGTCGGGCATCAAGCTGAGATATGCATTTTCTGCGATAATCTTGGTGAGACATCAGTCAGAAGTATGCAGAATCATCGAGATCGCACTTTTCGAGTTATTTAATGCGAGAAACACATTTTCTGGTGTATTCACCACTCCACAGAGCGTCTGATATGCAGAACTGGCGATATCTTGATATTCGTGGTGTTTCCAGCTGAGATATGCATTTTCTGCGATAATAGTGGTGAGACATCAGTCAGAAGTATGCAGAATCTTCGAGAACGCTCTTTTCGAGCTACTTAATGCGAGAAACACGTTTTCTGGTGTATTCACCACTCCACAGTACGTTTGACATGCAGAACCGAAGATATCTTGGTTTCGGTCGGGTTTCAAGCTGAGATATGCATTTCTACGATAATCTTGGTGAGACTTCTGTCAGAAGTATGCAGAATCTTCGAGAACTCTCTTTTCGAGCTACTTAATGCGAGAAACACGTTTTCTGGTGTTTTCACCACTCCACTGTGCGTTTGAAATGCAGAACCAGCGTCATCTTGATTTTCGTGGTGTTTCCAGCTGAGATATGCATTTTCTGCGATAATCTTGGTGAGACTTCTGTCAGCAGTATGCAGAATCATCGAGATCGCTCTATTCGAGCTATTTAATGCGAGAAACACGTTATCTGGTTGTTTTCACCACTCCACAGTGCGTTTGATATGCAGAACCGGCGACATCTTGATTTTCGTGACGTTTCTAGCTGAGATATGCATTTTCTGCGATAATATTGGTGAGACTTCAGTCAGAAGTATGCAGAATCATCTAGATCGTACGTTTCGAGCTATTTAATGCGAAAAAACAAGTTTTCTGGTGTTTTGACCACTCCACAGTGCGTTTGATATGTAGAGCCGCCGATAACTTGGTTTTCGTGGGGTTTCCAACTGAAATATGCATTTTCTGCGATAATATTGGTGAGACTTCAGTCAGAAGTATGCAGAATCATCTAGATCGCTCGTTTCTAGCTATTGAATGCGAGAAACACGTTATCTGTTGTTTTCACCACTCCACAGTGCGTTTGTTATGCAGAACCGGCGACATCATGGCTGTCGTCGGGCATCAAGCTGAGATATGCATTTTCTGCGATAATCTTGGTGAGACATCAGTCAGAAGTATGCAGAACCATCCAGAACGCACTTTTCGAGCTAGTTAATGCGAGTAACACGTTTTCTGGTGTTTTCACCACTCCACAGTGCGTCTGATATGCAGAACCGGCGATATCTTGGTTTTCGTGGTGTTTCCAGCTGAGATATGCATTTTCTGCGATAATCGTGGTGAGACTTCATTCAGAAGTATGCAGAATCATCTAGATCGCTCTTGTCGAGCTATTTAATGCAAAAAAACAAGTTACCCGGTGTTTTCAACATTCCACAGTGCGTTTGATATGCAGAACTGGCGATATCTTGATTTTCGTGGTGTTTCCAGCTGAGATATGCATTTTCTGCGATAATCTTAGTGAGTCTTCTGTCAGAAGTATGCAGAATCATCTAGATAGCACTTTTCGAGCCATTTAATGCGAGAAACACGTTTTCTGGTGTATTCACCACTCCACAGAGCGTTTGATATGCAGAACCGGCGATATCTTGATATTCGTGGTGTTTCCAGCTGAGATATGCATTTTCTGCGATAATAGTGGTGAGACATCAGTCAGAAGTATGCAGAATCTTCGAGAACGCTCTTTTCGAGCTACTTAATGCGAGAAACACGTTTTCTGGTGTATTCACCACTCCACAGTACGTTTGACATGCAGAACCGAAGATATCTTGGTTTCGGTCGGGTTTCAAGCTGAGACATGCATTTTCTGCGATAATCTTGGTGATTCTTCTGTCAGAAGTATGCAGAAGCATCGAGTACGCTCTTTTCGAGCTGTTTAATGCGAGAAACACGTTATCTGGTGTTTTCACCACTTCACAGTGCGTTTGATATGCAGAACCGGCGACATCTTGGCTTTCGTCGGGTATCAAGCTGGGATATGCATTTTCTACGATAATCTTGGTGAGACTTCTGTCAGAAGTATGCAGGATCATCTAGATCGCTCGGTTCGAGCTATTTAATGCGAGAAACACGTTGTCTGGTTGTTTTCACCACTCCACGGTGCGTTTGATATGCAGAACCGGCGATATCTTGATTTTCGTGGTGTTTCCAGCTGAGATATGCATTTTCTTCGATAATCTTGGTGAGTCTTCTGTCAGCAGTATGCAGAATCATCGAGATCGCTCTTTTCGAGCTATTTAATGGAGAAACACGTTTTCTGGTGTTTTCACCACTCCACTGTGCGTTTGAAATGCAGAACCAGCGTCATCTTGATTTTCGTCGGGTTTCAAGCTGAGATATGCTTTTCTACGATAATCTTGGTGAGACTTCTGTCAGAAGTATGCAGAATCTTCGAGAACGCTTTTTTCGAGCTACTTAATGCGAGAAACACGATATCTGGTTGTTTTCACCACTCCACAGTGCGTTTGATATGCAGAACCGGCGACATCTTGATTTTCGTGACGTTTCTAGCTGAGATATGCATTTTCTGCGATAATATTGGTGAGACTTCATTCAGAAGTATGCAGAATCATCTAGATTGCTCTTGTCGAGCTATTTAATGCAAAAAAACAAGTTTCCCGGTGTTTTCAACATTCCACAGTGCGTTTGATATGCAGAACTGGCGATATCTTGATTTTCGTGGTGTTTCCCGCTGAGATATGCATTTTCTGCGATAATAGTGGTGAGACTTCTGCCCGAAGTATGCTTAATCATCGTGATCGCTCGTTTCTAGCTATTTAATGCGAGAAACACGTTATCTGGTGTTTTCACCACTCCACAGTGCGTTTGATATGCAGAACCGGCGACATCATGGCTGTCGTCGGGCATCAAGCTGAGATATGCATTTTCTGCGATAATCTTGGTGAGACATCAGTCAGAAGTATGCAGAATCATCGAGATCGCTCTTTTCGAGCTATTTAATGGAGAAACACGTTATCTGGTGTATTGACCACTCCACAGTGCGTTTGATATGCGGAACCGGCGCCATCTTGATTTTCGTAAAGGTTTCATGCTGAGATATGCATTTTCTGCGATAATATTGGTGAGAGTTCAGTCAGGAGTATGCAGAATCATCTAGATCGCTCGTTTCGAGCTGCTTAATGCGAGAAACACGTTTTCTGGTGTTTTCACCGCTCCTCAGTGCGTTTGATATGCAGAACCGGCGACATCTTGGGTTTCGTCGGGGTTCAAGCTGAGATATGCATTTTCTGCGATAATATTGGTGAGACTTCAGTCAGAAGTATGCAGAATCATCTAGATCGCTCGTTTCTAGCTATTTAATGCGAGAAACACGTTATCTGGTGTTTTCACCACTCCACAGTGCGTTTGATATGCAGAACCGGCGACATCTTGGCTTTCGTCGGGTTTCAAGCTGAGATATGCATTTTCTGCGATAATATTGGTGAGACTTCAGTCAGAAGTATGCAGAATCATCTAGATCGCTCGTTTCTAGCTATTGAATGCGAGAAACACGTTATCTGGTGTTTTCACCACTCCACAGTGCGTTTGATATGCAGAACCGGCGACATCTTGGCTTTCGTCGGGTATCAAGCTGGGATATGCATTTTCTACGATAATCTTGGTGAGACTTCTGTCAGAAGTATGCAGGATCATGTAGATCGCTCGGTTCGAGCTATTTAATGCGAGAAACACGTTGTCTGGTTGTTTTCACCACTCCACGGTGCGTTTGATATGCAGAACCGGCGATATCTTGATTTTCGTGGTGTTTCCAGCTGAGATATGCATTTTCTTCGATAATCTTGGTGAGTCTTCTGTCAGCAGTATGCAGAATCATCGAGATCGCTCTTTTCGAGCTATTTAATGGAGAAACACGTTATCTGGTGTATTGACCACTCCACAGTGCGTTTGATATGCGGAACCGGCGCCATCTTGATTTTCGTGAGGTTTCAAGCTGAGATATGCATTTTCTGCGATAATCTTGATGAGACATCAGTCAGAAGTATGCAGGATCATCTAGATCGCTCGTTTCGAGCTATTTAATGCGAGAAACACGTTTTCTGGTGTTTTCACCACTCCACAGTACGTTTGACATGCAGAACCGGCGTCATCTTGATTTTCGTCGGGTTTCAAGCTGAGATATGCTTTTCTACGATAATCTTGGTGAGACATCAGTCAGAAGTATGCAGAATCATCGAGATCGCTCTTTTCGAGCTATTTAATGGAGAAACACGTTATCTGGTGTATTGACCACTTCACAGTGCGTTTGATATGCGGAACCGGCGCCATCTTGATTTTCGTAAAGGTTTCAAGCTGAGATATGCATTTTCTGCGATAATATTGGTGAGAGTTCAGTCAGGAGTATGCAGAATCATCTAGATCGCTCGTTTCGAGCTGCTTAATGCGAGAAACACGTTTTCTGGTGTTTTCACCGCTCCTCAGTGCGTTTGATATGCAGAACCGGCGACATCTTGGGTTTCGTCGGGGTTCAAGCTGAGATATGCATTTTCTGCGATAATATTGGTGAGACTTCAGTCAGAAGTATGCAGAATCATCTAGATCGCTCGTTTCTAGCTATTTAATGCGAGAAACACGTTATCTGGTGTTTTCACCACTCCACAGTGCGTTTGATATGCAGAACCGGCGACATCTTGGCTTTCGTCGGGTTTCAAGCTGAGATATGCATTTTCTGCATTAATCTTGGTGAGACATCAGTCAGAAGTATGCAGAATCATCTAGATCGCTCGTTTCGAGCTGCTTAATGCGAGAAACACGTTTTCTGGTGTTTTCACCGCTCCTCAGTGCGTTTGATATGCAGAACCGGCGACATCTTGGGTTTCGTCGGGGTTCAAGCTGAGATATGCATTTTCTGCGATAATATTGGTGAGACTTCAGTCAGAAGTATGCAGAATCATCTAGATCGCTCGTTTCTAGCTATTGAATGCGAGAAACACGTTATCTGGTGTTTTCACCACTCCACAGTGCGTTTGATATGCAGAACCGGCGACATCTTGGCTTTCGTCGGGTATCAAGCTGGGATATGCATTTTCTACGATAATCTTGGTGAGACTTCTGTCAGAAGTATGCAGGATCATCTAGATCGCTCGGTTCGAGCTATTTAATGCGAGAAACACGTTGTCTGGTTGTTTTCACCACTCCACGGTGCGTTTGATATGCAGAACCGGCGATATCTTGATTTTCGTGGTGTTTCCAGCTGAGATATGCATTTTCTTCGATAATCTTGGTGAGTCTTCTGTCAGCAGTATGCAGAATCATCGAGATCGCTCTTTTCGAGCTATTTAATGGAGAAACACGTTATCTGGTGTATTGACCACTCCACAGTGCGTTTGATATGCGGAACCGGCGCCATCTTGATTTTCGTGAGGTTTCAAGCTGAGATATGCATTTTCTGCGATAATCTTGATGAGACATCAGTCAGAAGTATGCAGGATCATCTAGATCGCTCGTTTCGAGCTATTTAATGCGAGAAACACGTTTTCTGGTGTTTTCACCACTCCACAGTACGTTTGACATGCAGAACCGGCGTCATCTTGATTTTCGTCGGGTTTCAAGCTGAGATATGCTTTTCTACGATAATCTTGGTGAGACTTCTGTCAGAAGTATGCAGAATCTTCGAGATCTCTCTTTTCGAGCTACTTAATGCGAGAAACACGTTTTCTGGTGTTTTCACCACTCCACTGTGCGTTTGAAATGCAGAACCAGCGTCATCTTGATTTTCGTCGGGTTTCAAGCTGAGATATGCTTTTCTACGATAATCTTGGTGAGACTTCTGTCAGAAGTATGCAGAATCTTCGAGAACGCTTTTTTCGAGCTACTTAATGCGAGAAACACGATATCTGGTTGTTTTCACCACTCCACAGTGCGTTAGATATGCAGAACCGGCGACATCTTGATTTTCGTGACGTTTCTAGCTGAGATATGCATTTTCTGCGATAATATTGGTGAGACTTCATTCAGAAGTATGCAGAATCATCTAGATCGCTCTTGTCGAGCTATTTAATGCAAAAAAACAAGTTTCCCGGTGTTTTCAACATTCCACAGTGCGTTTGATATGCAGAACTGGCGATATCTTGATTTTCGTGGTGTTTCAAGCTGAGATTTGCATTTTCTGCGATAATCTTGGTGAGTCTTCTGTCAGAAGTATGCAGAATCATCAAGATTGCACTTTTCGAGCCATTTAATGCGAGAAACACGTTTTCTGGTGTATTCACCACTCCACAGAGCGTTTGATATGCAGAACCGGCGATATCTTGATATTCGTGGTGTTTCCCGCTGAGATATGCATTTTCTGCGATAATAGTGGTGAGACTTCTGCCCGAAGTATGCTTAATCATCGTGATCGCTCGTTTCTAGCTATTTAATGCGAGAAACACGTTATCTGGTGTTTTCACCACTCCACAGTGCGTTTGATATGCAGAACCGGCGACATCATGGCTGTCGTCGGGCATCAAGCTGAGATATGCATTTTCTGCGATAATCTTGGTGAGACATCAGTCAGAAGTATGCAGAATCATCGAGATCGCTCTTTTCGAGCTATTTAATGGAGAAACACGTTATCTGGTGTATTGACCACTCCACAGTGCGTTTGATATGCGGAACCGGCGCCATCTTGATTTTCGTAAAGGTTTCAAGCTGAGATATGCATTTTCTGCGATAATATTGGTGAGAGTTCAGTCAGGAGTATGCAGAATCATCTAGATCGCTCGTTTCGAGCTGCTTAATCCGAGAAACACGTTTTCTGGTGTTTTCACCGCTCCTCAGTGCGTTTGATATGCAGAACCGGCGACATCTTGGGTTTCGTCGGGGTTCAAGCTGAGATATGCATTTTCTGCGATAATATTGGTGAGACTTCAGTCAGAAGTATGCAGAATCATCTAGATCGCTCGTTTCTAGCTATTTAATGCGAGAAACACGTTATCTGGTGTTTTCACCACTCCACAGTGCGTTTGATATGCAGAACCGGCGACATCTTGGCTTTCGTCGGGTTTCAAGCTGAGATATGCATTTTCTGCATTAATCTTGGTGAGACATCAGTCAGAAGTATGCAGAATCATCTAGATCGCTCGTTTCGAGCTGCTTAATGCGAGAAACACGTTTTCTGGTGTTTTCACCGCTCCTCAGTGCGTTTGATATGCAGAACCGGCGACATCTTGGGTTTCGTCGGGGTTCAAGCTGAGATATGCATTTTCTGCGATAATATTGGTGAGACTTCAGTCAGAAGTATGCAGAATCATCTAGATCGCTCGTTTCTAGCTATTGAATGCGAGAAACACGTTATCTGGTGTTTTCACCACTCCACAGTGCGTTTGATATGCAGAACCGGCGACATCATGGCTGTCGTCGGGCATCAAGCTGAGATATGCATTTTCTGCGATAATCTTGGTGAGACATCAGTCAGAAGTATGCAGAATCATCGAGATCGCTCTTTTCGAGCTATTTAATGGAGAAACACGTTATCTGGTGTATTGACCACTCCACAGTGCGTTTGATATGCGGAACCGGCGCCATCTTGATTTTTGTGAGGTTTCAAGCTGAGATATGCATTTTCTGCGATAATATTGGTGAGAGTTCAGTCAGAAGTATGCAGGATCATCTAGATCGCTCGTTTCTAGCTATTTAATGCGAGAAACACGTTATCTGGTGTTTTCACGACTCCACAGTGGGTTTAATATGCAGAACCGGCGATATCTTGATTTTCGTGGTGTTTCCAGCTGAGATATGCATTTTCTGCGATAATCTTGGTGAGACTTCTGTCCGAAGTATGCAGAATCATCGAGATCGCTCTTTTCGAGCTATTTAATGCGAGAAACACGTTTTCTGGTGTATTCATCACTCCACAGAGCTTTTGATATGCAGAACCGGCGATATCTTGATATTCGTGGTGTTTCCAGCTGAGATATGCATTTTCTGCGATAATCTTGGTGAGTCTTCTGTCAGAAGTATGCAGAATCATCTAGATTGCACTTTTCGAGCTATTTAATGCGAGAAACACGTTATCTGGTGTTTTCACCACTCCACAGTGCGTTTGATATGCAGAACCGGCGACATCTTGGCTTTCGTCGGGTTTCAAGCTGAGATATGCATTTTCTGCATTAATCTTGGTGAGACATCAGTCAGAAGTATGCAGAATCATCTAGATCGCTCGTTTCGAGCTGCTTAATGCGAGAAGCACGTTTTCTGGTGTTTTCACCGCTCCTCAGTGCGTTTGATATGCAGAACCGGCGACATCTTGGGTTTCGTCGGGGTTCAACCTGAGATATGCATTTTATGCGATAATATTGGTGAGACTTCAGTCAGAAGTATGCAGAATCATCTAGATCGCTCGTTTCTAGCTATTGAATGCGAGAAACACGTTATCTGGTGTTTTCACCACTCCACAGTGCGTTTGATATGCAGAACCGGCGACATCATGGCTGTCGTCGGGCATCAAGCTGAGATATGCATTTTCTGCGGTAATCTTGATGAGACATCAGTCAGAAGTATGCAGAATCATCGAGATCGCTCTTTTCGAGCTATTTAATGGAGAAACACGTTATCTGGTGTTTTCACCACTCCACAGTGCGTCTGATATGCAGAACCGACGATATCTTGGTTTTCGTGGGGTTTCCAGCTGAGATATGCATTTTCTGCGATAATCTAGGTGAGCCTTCTGTCAGAAGTATGCAGAATCATCTAGATCGCTCTTTTCGAGCTATTTAATGCGAGAAACACGTTATCTGGTGTTTTCACCACCCCACAGTGCGTTTGATATGCAGAACCGGCGACATCTTGATTTTCGTGATGTTTCTAGCTGAGATATGCATTTTCTGCTATAATCTTGGTGAGATATCAGTCAGAAGTATGCAGAATCTTCGAGAACGCTCTTTTCGAGCTACTTAATGCGAGAAACACGTTTTCTGGTGTATTCACGACTCCATAGTACGTTTGACATGCAGAAACGGAGATATCCTGGTTTCGGTCGGGTTTCAAGCTGAGATATGCTTTTCTACGATAATCTTGGTGAGACTTCTGTCAGAAGTATGCAGAATCTTCGAGAACTCTCTTTTCGAGCTACTTAATGCGAGAAACACGTTTTCTGGTGTTTTCACCACTCCACTGTGCGTTTGATATGCAGAACCAGCGTCATCTTGATTTTCGTGGTGTTTCCAGCTGAGATATGCATTTTCTGCGATAATCTTGGTGAGTCTTCTGTCAGCAGTATGCAGAATCATCGAGATCGCTCTATTCGAGCTATTTAATGCGAGAAACACGTTATCTGGTTGTTTTCACCACTCCACAGTGCGTTTGATATGCAGAACCGGAGACATCTTGATTTTCGTGACGTTTCTAGCTGAGATATGCATTTTCTGCGATAATATTGGTGAGACTTCAGTCAGAAGTATGCAGAATCATCTAGATCGTTCGTTTCGAGCTATTTAATGCGAAAAAACAAGTTTTCTGGTGTTTTGACCACTCCACAGTGCGTTTGATATGTAGAGCCGCCGATAACTTGGTTTTCGTGGGGTTTCCAACTGAAATATGCATTTTCTGCGATAATCTTTGTGTTTCATCAATGAGAAGTATGCAGAATCATCCAGAACGCTCTTTTCGAGCTATTTAATGCGAGAAACACGTTATCTGGTGTTTTCACCACTCCACAGTGCGTTTGATATGCAGAACCGGCGACATCATGGCTGTCGTCGGGCATCAAGCTGAGATATGCATTTTCTGCGATAATCTTTGTGTTTCATCAATGAGAAGTATGCAGAACCATCCAGAACGCACTTTTCGAGCTAGTTAATGCGTTTAACACGTTTTCTGGTGTTTTCACCACTCCACAGTGCGTCTGATATGCAGAACCGGCGATATCTTGGTTTTCGTGGGGTTTCCAGCTGAGATATGCATTTTCTGCGATAATCGTGGTGAGACTTCATTCAGAAGTATGCAGAATCATCTAGATCGCTCTTGTCGAGCTATTTAATGCAAAAAAACAAGTTTCCCGGTGTTTTCAACATTCCACAGTGCGTTTGATATGCAGAACTGGCGATATCTTTATTTTCGTGGTGTTTCCAGTTGAGATATGCATTTTCTGCGATAATCTTAGCGAGTCTTCTGTCAGAAGTATGCAGAATCATCTAGATTGCACTTTTCGAGCCATTTAATGCGAGAAACACGTTTTCTGGTGTATTCACCACTCCACAGAGCGTTTGATATGCAGAACCGGCGATATCTTGATATTCGTGGTGTTTCCAGCTGAGATATGCATTTTCTGCGATAATAGTGGTGAGACATCAGTCAGAAGTATGCAGAATCTTCGAGAACGCTCTTTTCGAGCTACTTAATGCGAGAAACTCGTTTTCTGGTGTATTCACCACTCCACAGTACGTTTGACATGCAGAACCGAAGATATCTTGGTTTCGGTCGGGTTTCAAGCTGAGATATGCTTTTCTACGATAATCTTGGTGAGACTTCTGTCAGAAGTATGCAGAATCTTCGAGAACTCTCTTTTCGAGCTACTTAATGCGAGAAACACGTTTTCTGGTGTTTTCACCACTCCACTGTGCGTTTGAAATGCAGAACCAGCGTCATCTTGATTTTCGTGGTGTTTCCAGCTGAGATATGCATTTTCTGCGATAATCTTGGTGAGTCTTCTGTCAGCAGTATGCAGAATCATCGAGATCGCTCTATTCGAGCTATTTAATGCGAGAAACACGTTATCTGGTTGTTTTCACCACTCCACAGTGCGTTTGATATGCAGTACCGGCGACATCTTGATTTTCGTGACGTTTCTAGCTGAGATATGCATTTTCTGCGATAATATTGGTGAGACTTCAGTCAGAAGTATGCAGAATCATCTAGATCGTACGTTTCGAGCTATTTAATGCGAAAAAACAAGTTTTCTGGTGTTTTGACCACTCCACAGTGCGTTTGATATGTAGAGCCGCCGATAACTTGGTTTTCGTGGGGTTTCCAACTGAAATATGCATTTTCTGCGATAATCTTTGTGTTTCATCAATGAGAAGTATGCAGAATCATCCAGAACGCTCTTTTCGAGCTATTTAATGCGAGAAACACGTTATCTGGTGTTTTCACCACTCCACAGTGCGTTTGATATGCAGAACCGGCGACATCATGGCTGTCGTCGGGCATCAAGCTGAGATATGCATTTTCTGCGATAATCTTTGTGTTTCATCAATGAGAAGTATGCAGAACCATCCAGAACGCACTTTTCGAGCTAGTTAATGCGAGTAACACGTTTTCTGGTGTTTTCACCACTTCACAGTGCGTCTGATATGCAGAACCGGCGATATCTTGGTTTTCGTGGGGTTTCCAGCTGAGATATGCATTTTCTGCGATAATCGTGGTGAGACTTCATTCAGAAATATGCAGAATCATCTAGATCGCTCTTGTCGAGCTATTTAATGCAAAAAAACAAGTTTCCCGGTGTTTTCAACATTCCACAGTGCGTTTGATATGCAGAACCGGCGATATCTTGATATTCGTGGTGTTTCCAGCTGAGATATGCATTTTCTGCGATAATAGTGGTGAGACATCAGTCAGAAGTATGCAGAATCTTCGAGAACGCTCTTTTCGAGCTACTTAATGCGAGAAACACGTTTTCTGGTGTATTCACCACTCCACAGTACGTTTGACATGCAGAACCGAAGATATCTTGGTTTCGGTCGGGTTTCAAGCTGAGACATGCATTTTCTGCGATAATCTTGGTGATTCTTCTGTCAGAAGTATGCAGAAGCATCGAGTACGCTCTTTTCGAGCTGTTTAATGCGAGAAACACGTTATCTGGTGTTTTCACCACTCCACAGTGCGTTTGATATGCAGAACCGGCGACATCTTGGCTTTCGTCGGGTATCAAGCTGGGATATGCATTTTCTACGATAATCTTGGTGAGACTTCTGTCAGAAGTATGCAAAATCATCGGGAACGCTCTTTTCGAGCTATTTAATGCGAGAAACACGTTATCTGGTGTTTTCACCACTCCACAGTGCGTATGATATGCAGAACCGGCGATATCTTGGTTTTCGTGGTGTTTCCAGCTGAGATATGCATTTTCTGCGATAATCTTAGTGAGTCTTCTGTCAGAAGTATGCAGAATCATCGAGATCGCTCTTTTCGAGCTACTTAATTCGAGAAACACGTTATCTGGTGTTTTCGCCACTCCACAGTGCGTTTGACATGCAGAACCGCAGATATCTTGGTTACGTTCGGGATTCAAGCTGAGATATGCATTTTCTGCGATAATCTTGGTGAGACTTCAGTCAGAAGTATGCAGAATCGTGTAGATCGCTCTTGTCGAGCTATTTAACGCGAGAAACACGTTATATGGTGTTTTCACCACTCCACAGTGCGTTTGATATGCAGAACCGGCGACATCTTGGCTTTAGTCGGGGTTCAAACTGAGATATGCATTTTTTGCGATAATATTGGTGAGACTTCAGTCAGAAGTATGCAGAATCATCTAGATCGCTCGTTTCGTGCTAATTAATGCGGCAAACACGTTATCTGGTGCTTTCAGCACTCCACAGTGCGTTTGATATGCAGAACCAGCGATATCTTGGATTTCGTGGGGTTTCAAGCTGACATATGCATTTTTTACGATAATCTTGGTGAGACTCCTGTCCGAAGAATGCTTAATCATCGAGATCGCTCGTTTCGAGCTATTTAATGCGAGAAACACGTTATCTGGTGTTTTCACCACTCCACAGTGCGTATGATATGCAGAACCGGCGATATCTTGGTTTTCGTGGGGTTTCAATTTGAGATATGCATTTTCTGCGATAATCTTGGTGAGACATCAGTCAGAAGTATGCAGAATCATCGAGATCGCTCTTTTCGAGCTATTTAATGGAGAAACACGTTATCTGGTGTATTGACCACTCCACAGTGCGTTTGATATGCAGAACCGGCGACATCATGGCTGTCGTCGGGCATCAAGCTGAGATATGCATTTTCTGCGATAATCTTGGTGAGACATCAGTCAGAAGTTTGCAGAATCATCGATATCGCTCTTTTCGAGCTATTTAATGGAGAAACACGTTATCTGGTGTATTGACCACTCCACAGTGCGTTTGATATGCGGAACCGGCGCCATCTTGATTTTCGTGAGGTTTCAAGCTGAGATATGCATTTTCTGCGATAATATTGGTGAGAGTTCAGTCAGAAGTATGCAGAATCATCGAGATCGCTCTATTCGAGCTATTTAATGCGAGAAACACGTTATCTGGTGTTTTCACCACTCCACAGTGCGTTTGATATGCAGAACCGGCGACATCTTGATTTTCGTGACGTTTCTAGCTGAGATATGCATTTTCTGCGATAATATTGGTGAGACTTCAGTCAGAAGTATGCAGAATCATCTAGATCGCTCGTTTCGTGCTAATTAATGCGGCAAACACGTTATCTGGTGCTTTCAGCACTCCACAGTGCGTTTGATATGAAGAACCAGCGATATCTTGGATTTCGTGGGGTTTCAAGCTGAGATATGCATTTTCTGCGATAATATTGGTGAGACTTCAGTCAGAAGTATGCAGAATCGTCTAGATCGCTCTTGTCGAGCTATTTAACGCGAGAAACACGTTATATGGTGTTTTCACCACTCCACAGTGCGTTTGATATGCAGAACCGGCGACATCTTGGCTTTAGTCGGGGTTCAAACTGAGATATGCATTTTTTGCGATAATATTGGTGAGACTTCAGTCAGAAGTATGCAGAATCATCTAGATCGCTCGTTTCGTGCTAATTAATGCGGCAAACACGTTATCTGGTGCTTTCAGCACTTCACAGTGCGTTTGATATGAAGAACCAGCGATATCTTGGATTTCGTGGGGTTTCAAGCTGAGATATGCATTTTTTACGATAATCTTGGTGAGACTTCTGCCCGAAGTATGCTTAATCATCGTGATCGCTCGTTTCTAGCTATTTAATGCGAGAAACACGTTATCTGGTGTTTTCACCACTCCACAGTGCGTTTGATATGCAGAACCGGCGACATCATGGCTGTCGTCGGGCATCAAGCTGAGATATGCATTTTCTGCGATAATCTTGGTGAGACATCAGTCAGAAGTTTGCAGAATCATCGATATCGCTCTTTTCGAGCTATTTAATGGAGAAACACGTTATCTGGTGTATTGACCACTCCACAGTGCGTTTGATATGCGGAACCGGCGCCATCTTGATTTTCGTGAGGTTTCAAGCTGAGATATGCATTTTCTGCGATAATATTGGTGAGAGTTCAGTCAGAAGTATGCAGAATCATCGAGATCGCTCTATTCGAGCTATTTAATGCGAGAAACACGTTATCTGGTTGTTTTCACCACTCCACAGTGCGTTTGATATGCAGAACCGGCGACATCTTGATTTTCGTGACGTTTCTAGCTGAGATATGCATTTTCTGCGATAATATTGGTGAGACTTCAGTCAGAAGTATGCAGAATCATCTAGATCGCTCGTTTCGTGCTAATTAATGCGGCAAACACGTTATCTGGTGCTTTCAGCACTTCACAGTGCGTTTGATATGAAGAACCAGCGATATCTTGGATTTCGTGGGGTTTCAAGCTGAGATATGCATTTTTTACGATAATCTTGGTGAGACTTCTGCCCGAAGTATGCTTAATCATCGTGATCGCTCGTTTCTAGCTATTTAATGCGAGAAACACGTTATCTGGTGTTTTCACCACTCCACAGTGCGTTTGATATGCAGAACCGGCGACATCATGGCTGTCGTCGGGCATCAAGCTGAGATATGCATTTTCTGCGATAATCTTGGTGAGACATCAGTCAGAAGTTTGCAGAATCATCGATATCGCTCTTTTCGAGCTATTTAATGGAGAAACACGTTATCTGGTGTATTGACCACTCCACAGTGCGTTTGATATGCGGAACCGGCGCCATCTTGATTTTCGTGAGGTTTCAAGCTGAGATATGCATTTTCTGCGATAATATTGGTGAGAGTTCAGTCAGAAGTATGCAGAATCATCGAGATCGCTCTATTCGAGCTATTTAATGCGAGAAACACGTTATCTGGTTGTTTTCACCACTCCACAGTGCGTTTGATATGCAGAACCGGCGACATCTTGATTTTCGTGACGTTTCTAGCTGAGATATGCATTTTCTGCGATAATATTGGTGAGACTTCAGTCAGAAGTATGCAGAATCATCTAGATCGTTCGTTTCGAGCTATTTAATGCGAAAAAACAAGTTTTCTGGTGTTTTGACCACTCCACAGTGCGTTTGATATGTAGAGCCGCCGATAACTTGGTTTTCGTGGGGTTTCCAACTGAAATATGCATTTTCTGCGATAATCTTTGTGTTTCATCAATGAGAAGTATGCAGAATCATCCAGAACGCTCTTTTCGAGCTATTTAATGCGAGAAACACGTTATCTGGTGTTTTCACCACTCCACAGTGCGTTTGATATGCAGAACCGGCGACATCATGGCTGTCGTCGGGCATCAAGCTGAGATATGCATTTTCTGCGATAATCTTTGTGTTTCATCAATGAGAAGTATGCAGAACCATCCAGAACGCACTTTTCGAGCTAGTTAATGCGAGTAACACGTTTTCTGGTGTTTTCACCACTCCAAAGTGCGTCTGATATGCAGAACCGGCGATATCTTGGTTTTCGTGGGGTTTCCAGCTGAGATATGCATTTTCTGCGATAGTCGTGGTGAGACTTCATTCAGAAGTATGCAGAATCATCTAGATCGCTCTTGTCGAGCTATTTAATGCAAAAATACAAGTTTCCCGGTGTTTTCAACATTCCACAGTGCGTTTGATATGCAGAACTGGCGATATCTTGATTTTCGTGGTGTTTCCAGCTGAGATATGCATTTTCTGCGATAATCTTGGTGAGTCTTCTGTCAGAAGGATGCAGAATCATCTAGATCGCTCTTGTCGAGCTATTTAATTCAAAAAAACAAGTTTCCCGGTGTTTTCAACATTCCACAGTGCGTTTGATATGCAGAACTGGCGATATCTTGATTTTCGTGGTGTTTCCAGCTGAGATATGCATTTTCTGCGATAATCTTAGTGAGTCTTCTGTCAGAAGTATGCAGAATCATCTAGATTGCACTTTTCGAGCCATTTAATGCGAGAAACACGTTTTCTGGTGTATTCACCACTCCACAGAGCGTTTGATATGCAGAACCGGCGATATCTTGATATTCGTGGTGTTTCCAGCTGAGATATGCATTTTCTGCGATAATAGTGGTGAGACATCAGTCAGAAGTATGCAGAATCTTCGAGAACGCTCTTTTCGAGCTACTTAATGCGAGAAACACGTTTTCTGGTGTATTCACCACTCCACAGTACGTTTGACATGCAGAACCGAAGATATCTTGGTTTCGGTCGGGTTTCAAGCTGAGACATGCATTTTCTGCGATAATCTTGGTGATTCTTCTGTCAGAAGTATGCAGAAGCATCGAGTACGCTCTTTTCGAGCTGTTTAATGCGAGAAACACGTTATCTGGTGTTTTCACCACTCCACAGTGCGTTTGATATGCAGAACCGGCGACATCTTGGCTTTCGTCGGGTATCAAGCTGGGATATGCATTTTCTACGATAATCTTGGTGAGACTTCTGTCAGAAGTATGCAGAATCATCGGGAACGCTCTTTTCGAGCTATTTAATGCGAGAAACTCGTTATCTGGTTGTTTTCACCACTCCACAGTGCGTTTGATATGCAGAACCGGCGTCATCTTGATTTTCGTGAGGTTTCAAGGTGAGATATGCATTTTCTGCGATTATCTTGGTGAGACTTCTGTCAGAAGTATGCAGAATCATCGAGATCGCTCTTTTCGAGCTATTTAATGGAGAAACACGTTATCTGGTGTATTGACCACTCCACAGTGCGTTTGATATGCGGAACCGGCGACATCTTGGCTTTAGTCGGGGTTCAAACTGAGATATGCATTTTTTGCGATAATATTGGTGAGACTTCAGTCAGAAGTCTGCAGAATCATCTAGATCGCTCGTTTCGTGCTAATTAATGCGGCAAACACGTTATCTGGTGCTTTCAGCACTCCACAGTGCGTTTGATATGCAGAACCAGCGATATCTTGGATTTCGTGGGGTTTCAAGCTGAGATATGCGTTTTTTACGATAATCTTGGTGAGACTCCTGTCCGAAGAATGCTTAATCATCGAGATCGCTCGTTTCGAGCTATTTAATGCGAGAAACACGTTATCTGGTGTTTTCACCACTCCACAGTGCGTATGATATGCAGAACCGGCGATATCTTGGTTTTCGTGGGGTTTCAATCTGAGATATGCATTTTCTGCGATAATCTTGGTGAGACATCAGTCAGAAGTATGCAGAATCATCGAGATCGCTCTTTTCGAGCTATTTAATGGAGAAACACGTTATCTGGTGTATTGACCACTCCACAGTGCGTTTGATATGCGGAACCGGCGCCATCTTGATTTTCGTGAGGTTTCAAGCTGAGATATGCATTTTCTGCGATAATATTGGTGAGAGTTCAGTCAGAAGTATGCAGGATCATCTAGATCGCTCGTTTCGAGCTATTTAATGCGAGAAACACGTTGTCTGGTTGTTTTCACCACTCCACTGTGCGTTTGATATGCAGAACCGGCGTCATCTTGATTTTCGTGAGGTTTCAAGGTGAGATATGCATTTTCTGCGATTATCTTGGTGAGACTTCTGTCAGAAGTATGCAGAATCATCGAGATCGCTCTTTTCGAGCTATTTAATGGAGAAACACGTTATCTGGTGTATTGACCACTCCACAGTGCGTTTGATATGCGGAACCGGCGACATCTTGGCTTTAGTCGGGGTTCAAACTGAGATATGCATTTTTTGCGATAATATTGGTGAGACTTCAGTCAGAAGTCTGCAGAATCATCTAGATCGCTCGTTTCGTGCTAATTAATGCGGCAAACACGTTATCTGGTTGTTTTCACCACTCCACAGTGCGTTTGATATGCAGAACCGGCGACATCTTGATTTTCGTGACGTTTCTAGCTGAGATATGCATTTTCTGCGATAATATTGGTGAGACTTCAGTCAGAAGTATGCAGAATCATCTAGATCGTTCGTTTCGAGCTATTTAATGCGAAAAAACAAGTTTTCTGGTGTTTTGACCACTCCACAGTGCGTTTGATATGCAGAACCGGCGACATCTTGATTTTCGTGACGTTTCTAGCTGAGATATGCATTTTCTGCGATAATATTGGTGAGACTTCAGTCAGAAGTATGCAGAATCATCTAGATCGTTCGTTTCGAGCTATTTAATGCGAAAAAACAAGTTTTCTGGTGTTTTGACCACTCCACAGTGCGTTTGATATGTAGAGCCGCCGATAACTTGGTTTTCGTGGGGTTTCCAACTGAAATATGCATTTTCTGCGATAATCTTTGTGTTTCATCAATGAGAAGTATGCAGAATCATCCAGAACGCTCTTTTCGAGCTATTTAATGCGAGAAACACGTTATCTGGTGTTTTCACCACTCCACAGTGCGTTTGATATGCAGAACCGGCGACATCATGGCTGTCTTCGGGCATCAAGCTGAGATATGCATTTTCTGCGATAATCTTTGTGTTTCATCAATGAGAAGTATGCAGAACCATCCAGAACGCACTTTTCGAGCTAGTTAATGCGAGTAACACGTTTTCTGGTGTTTTCACCACTCCAAAGTGCGTCTGATATGCAGAACCGGTGATATCTTGGTTTTCGTGGGGTTTCTAGCTGAGATATGCATTTTCTGCGATAATCGTGGTGAGACTTCATTCAGAAGTATGCAGAATCATCTAGATCGCTCTTGTCGAGCTATTTAATGCAAAAAAACAAGTTTCCCGGTGTTTTCAACATTCCACAGTGCGTTTGATATGCAGAACTGGCGATATCTTGATTTTCGTGGTGTTTCCAGCTGAGATATGCATTTTCTGCGATAATCTTGGTGAGTCTTCTGTCAGAAGGATGCAGAATCATCTAGATTGCACTTTTCGAGCCATTTAATGCGAGAAACATGTTTTCTGGTGTATTCACCACTCCACAGAGCGTTTGATATGCAGAACCGGCAATATCTTGATATTCGTGGTGTTTCCAGCTGAGATATGCATTTTCTGCGATAATAGTGGTGAGACATCAGTCAGAAGTATGCAGAATCTTCGAGAACGCTCTTTTCGAGCTACTTAATGCGAGAAACACGTTTTCTGGTGTATTCACCACTCCACAGTACGTTTGACATGCAGAACCGAAGATATCTTGGTTTCGGTCGGGTTTCAAGCTGAGACATGCATTTTCTGCGATAATCTTGGTGATTCTTCTGTCAGAAGTATGCAGAATCTTCGAGAACGCTCTTTTCGAGCTACTTAATGCGAGAAACACGTTTTCTGGTGTATTCACCACTCCACAGTACGTTTGACATGCAGAACCGAAGATATCTTGGTTTCGGTCGGGTTTCAAGCTGAGACATGCATTTTCTGCGATAATCTTGGTGAGACTTCAGTCAGAAGTATGCAGAATCGTCTAGATCGCTGTTGTTGAGCTATTTAACGCGAGAAACACGTTATATGGTGTTTTCACCACTCCACAGTGCGTTTGATATGCAGAACCAGCGATATCTTGGTTTTCGTGGGGTTTCAAGCTGAGATATGCATTTTTTACGATAATCTTGGTGAGACTTCTGCCCGAAGTATGCTTAATCATCGTGATCGCTCGTTTCTAGCTATTTAATGCGAGAAACACGTTATCTGGTGTTTTCACCACTCCACAGTGCGTTTCATATGCAGAACCGGCGACATCATGGCTGTCGTCGGGCATCAAGCTGAGATATGCATTTTCTGCGATAATCTTGGTGACACATCAGTCAGAAGTTTGCAGAATCATCGAGATCGCTCTTTTCGAGCTATTTAATGGAGAAACACGATATCTGGTGTATTGACCACTCCACAGTGCGTTTGATATGCGGAACCGGCGCCATCTTGATTTTCGTGAGGTTTCAAGCTGAGATATGCATTTTCTGCGATAATATTGGTGAGAGTTCAGTCAGAAGTATGCAGGATCATCTAGATCGCTCGTTTCGAGCTATTTAATGCGAGAAATACGTTGTCTGGTTGTTTTCACCACTCCACGGTGCGTTTGATATGCAGAACCGGCGACATCATGGCTGTCGTCGGGCATCAAGCTGAGATATGCAATTTCTGTGATAATCTTGGTGAGTCTTCTGTCAGAAGTATGCAGAATCATCGAGATCCCTCTTTTCGAGCTCTTTAATGCGAGAAACACGTTATCTGGTGTTTTCACCACTCCACAGTGCGTTTGATATGCAGAACCGGCGACATCTTTATTTTCGTGAGATTTCAACCTGAGATATGCATTTTCGTCGATAATCTTGGTGAGTCTTCTGTCAGTACTATGCAGAATCATCGAGACCCCTCTTTTCGAGCTATTTAATGCGAGAGACACGTTATCTGGTGTTTTCACCACTCCACAGTGCGTTTGATATGCAGAACAGGCGACATCTTAATTTTCGTGAGATTTCAAGCTGCGATATGCATTTTCTACGATAACCATGGTGAGTCTTCTGTCAGAAGTATGCAGAATCATCTAGATCGCTCTCTTCGAGCTATTTAATGTGAGAAACACGTTTTCTGGTGTATTCACCACCCCACAGTACGTTTGACATGCAGAACCGGATATATCTTGGTTTCGGTCGGGTTTCAAGCTGAGATATGCATTTTCTACGATAATCTTCGTGAGACTTCTGTCAGAAGTATGCAGAATCATCGGGATCGCTCTTTTCGAGCTATTTAATGCGAGAAACACGTTTTCTGGTGTATTCACCACTCCACAGTACGTTTGACATGCAGAACAGGAGATATCTTGGTTTAGGTCGGGTATCAAGCTGAGATATGCATTTTCAACGATAATCTTGGTGAGACTTCTGTCAGAAGTATGCAGAATCATCGGGATCGCTCTTTTCGAGCTATTTAATGCGAGAAACACGTTGTCTGGTTGGTTTCACGACTCCACAGTGCGTTTGATATTCAGAACCGGCGACATCTTGATTTTCGTGAGGTTTCAAGCTGAGATATGCATTTTCTGCTATAATATTGGTGAGTCTTCTGTCAGTAGGATGCAGAATCATCGAGACCCCTCTTTTCGAGCTATTTAATGCGAGAAACACGTTATCTGGTGTTTTCACCACTCCACAGTGCGTTTGATATGCAGAACAGGCGACATCTTGATTTTCGTGAGATTTCAAGCTGCGATATGCATTTTCTACGATAACCATGGTGAGTCTTCTGTCCGAAGTATGCTGAATCATCGAGATCGCTCTTTTCGAGCTAGTTAGTGCGAGAAACACGTTATCTGGTGTTTTCACCACACCACAGTGCGTTTGATATGCAGAACAGTAGATATCTTGGTTTTCGTGGGGTTTCAAGCTGAAATATGCATTTTCTGCGATAATCTTGTTGAGACTTCTGTTCGAAGTATGCAGAATCATCGAGATCGCACTTTTCGAGCTATTTAATGCGAGAAACACGTTATCTGGGGTTTTCACCACTCCACAGTTGGTTTGATATGCAGAACCGGCGATATCTTGGTTTTCGTGGGGTTTCAAGCTCAGATATGCATTTTGTGCGATAATATTGGAGAGACTTCAGACAGAAGTATGCAGAATCATCAAGATCGAACTTTTCGAGCTATTTTATGCGAGAAACACGTTAACTGGTGTTTTCACCACTCCACAGTGCGTTTGATATGCAGATCCGGCGACATCTTGGATTTCGTCGGGGTTCAAGCTGAGATTTGCAATTCCTGCGATAATCTTGGTGAGACTTCTGTCCGAAGTATGCTTAATCATCGAGATCGCTCTTTTCGAGCTAGTTAATGCGAGAAACACGTTATCTGGTGTTTTCAGCACTCCACAGTGCGTTTGATATGCAGAACCGGCGATATCTTGGTTTTCGTGGGGTTTCCAGCTGAGATATGCATTTTCTGCGATAATAGTGGTGAGACATCAGTCAGAAGTATGCAGAATCTTCGAGAACGCTCTTTTCGAGCTACTTAATGCGAGAAACACGTTTTCTGGTGTATTCACCACTCCACAGTACGTTTGACATGCAGAACCGAAGATATCTTGGTTTCGGTCGGGTTTCAAGCTGAGACATGCATTTTCTGCGATAATCTTGGTGTTTCATCTATGAGAAGTATGCAGAATCATCGAGAACGCTCGTTTCGAGCTATTTAAAGCGAGAAACCCGTTATCTGGTTGTTTTGACCACTCCACAGTGCGTTTGATATGTAGAGCCGCCGATAACTTGGTTTTCGTGGGGTTTCCAGCTGAAATATGCATTTTCTGCGATAATCTTGGTGTTTCATCTATGAGAAGTATGCAGAATCATCGAGAACGCTCTTTTCGAGCTAGTTTATGCGAGATACACGTTATATGGTTGTTTTCACCACTCCACAGTGCGTTTGATATGCAGAACCAGCGATATCTTGGTTTTCGTGGGTTTCAAGCTGAGATATGCATTTTTTACGATAATCTTGGTGAGACTTCTGTTCGAAGTATGCTTAATCATCGAGATCGCTCGTTTCGAGCTATTTAATGCGAGAAACACGTTATCTGGTGTTTTCACCACTCCACAGTGCGTATGATATGCAGAACCGGCGATATCTTGGTTTTCGTGGGGTTTCAAGCTGAGATATACATTTTCTGCGGTAATCTTGGTGAGACTTCTGTCCGAAGTATGCTGAAACATCGAGATCGCTCTTTTCGAGCTAGTTAATGCGAGAAAAACCTTATCCGGTGTTTTCACCACTCCACAGTTCGTTTGATATGCAGAACCAGCGATATCTTGGCTTTCGTGGGGTTTCAAGCTGAGATATGCATTTTTTACGATAATCTTGGTGAGACTTCTGTCCGAAGTATGCTGAATCATCGAGATCGCTCTTTTCGAGCTAGTTAGTGCGAGAAACACGTTATCTGGGGTTTTCACCACACCACAGTGCGTTTGATATGCAGAACAGTAGATATCTTGGTTTTCGTGGGGTTTCAAGCTGAAATATGCATTTTCTGCGATAATCTTGTTGAGACTTCTGTTCGAAGTATGCAGAATCATCGAGATCGCACTTTTCGAGCTATTTAATGCGAGAAACACGTTATCCGGGGTTTTCACCACTCCACAGTTGGTTTGATATGCAGAACCGGCGATATCTTGGTTTTCGTGGGGTTTCAAGCTGAGATATGCGTTTTCTGCGATAATCTTGGTGAGACTTCTATCAGAAGTAAGCGGAAACATCGAGATCCCTCTTTTCGAGCTCTTTAATGCGAGAAACACGTTATCTGGTGTTTTCACCTCTCCACAGTGCGTTTGATATGCAGAACCGGCGACGTCTTGGCTTTCGTCGGGTATCTTCCTGAGATATGCATTTTCTGCGATAATCTTGGTGAGAATTCATTTAGAAGTATGCAGAATCATCGAGATCGCTCTTTTAGAGCTATATAATGCGAGAAACACGTTATCTGGTGTTTTGACCACTCCACAGTGCGTATGATGTGCAGAACCGACGATATCCTGGTTTTCGTGGGGTTTCAAGCTCAGATATGCATTTTGTGCGATAATATTGGAGAGACTTCAGACAGAAGTATGCAGAATCATCAAGATCGCACTTTTCGAGCTATTTTATGCGAGAAACACGTTAACTGGTGTTTTCACCACTCCACAGTGCGTTTGATATGCAGATCCGGCGACATCTTGGATTTCGTCGGGGTTCAAGCTGAGATTTGCAATTCCTGCGATAATCTTGGTGAGACTTCTGTCCGAAGTATGCTTAATCATCGAGATCCCTCTTTTCGAGCTCTTTAATGCGAGAAACACGTTATCTGGTGTTTTCAGCACTCCACAGTGCGTTTGATATGCAGAACCGGCGATATCTTGGTTTTCGTGGGGTTTCCAGCAGAGATATGCATTTTCTGCGATAATCTTGGTGAGTCTTCTGTCAGAAGTATGCAGAATCATCTAGATCGCTCTTTTCGAGCTATTTGATGCGAGAAACACGTTTTCTGGTGTTTTCACCACGCCACAGTGCGTTTAATATGCAGAACCGGCGACATCGTGGTTTTCGTCGGGTTTCAAGCTGAGATATGCATTTTCTGCGATCATATTGGTGAGACTTCAGTCAGAAGTATGCAGAATCATCTAGATCGCTCGTTTCGAGCTACTTAAAGCGAGAAACCCGTTATCTGGTTGTTTTGACCACTCCACAGTACGTTTGATATGTAGAGCCGCCGATAACTTGGTTTTCGTGGGGTTTCCAGCTGAAATATGCATTTTCTGCGATAATCTTGGTGTTTCATCTATGAGAAGTATGCAGAATCATCGAGAACGCTCTTTTCGAGCTAGTTAATGCGAGATACACGTTTTCTGATGTTTTCACCACTCCATAGTGCGTTTGATATGCAGAACCGGCGACATCTTGATTTTCGTGAGATTTCAACCTGAGATATGCATTTTCGTCGATAATCTTGGTGAGTCTTCTGTCAGTACTATGCAGAATCATCGAGACCCCTCTTTTCGAGCTATTTAATGCGAGTGACACGTTATCTGGTGTTTTCACCACTCCACAGTGCGTTTGATATGCAGAACAGGGGACATCTTAATTTTCGTGAGATTTCAAGCTGCGATATGCATTTTCTACGATAACCATGGTGAGTCTTCTGTCAGAAGTATGCAGAATCATCTAGATCGCTCTCTTCGAGCTATTTAATGTGAGAAACACGTTTTCTGGTGTATTCACCACCCCACAGTACGTTTGACATGCAGAACCGGATATATCTTGGTTTCGGTCGGGTTTCAAGCTGAGATATGCATTTTCTACGATAATCTTGGTGAGACTTCTGTCAGACGTATGCAGAATCATCGGGATCGCTCTTCTCGAGCTATTTAAAGCGAGAAACACGTTTTCTGGTGTATTCACCACTCCACAGTACGTTTGACATGCAGAACAGGAGATATCTTGGTTTAGGTCGGGTATCAAGCTGAGATATGCATTTTCAACGATAATCTTGGTGAGACTTCTGTCAGAAGTATGCAGAATCATCGGGATCGCTCTTTTCGAGCTATTTAATGCGAGAAACACGTTGTCTGGTTGGTTTCACGACTCCACAGTGCGTTTGATATGCAGAACCGGCGACATCTTGATTTTCGTGAGGTTTCAAGCTGAGATATGCATTTTCTGCTATAATATTGGTGAGTCTTCTGTCAGTAGGATGCAGAATCATCGAGACCCCTCTTTTCGAGCTATTTAATGCGAGAAACACGTTATCTGGTGTTTTCACCACTCCACAGTGCGTTTGATATGCAGAACAGGCGACATCTTGATTTTCGTGAGATTTCAAGCTGAGATATGCATTTTCTACGATAACCATGGTGAGTCTTCTGTCAGGAGTATGCAGAATCATCTAGATCGCTCTTTTCGAGCTATTTAATGCGAGAAACACGTTATATGGTTGTTTTCACCACTCCACAGTGCGTTTGATATGCAGAACCAGCGATATCTTGGTTTTCGTGGGGTTTCAAGCTGAGATATGCATTTTTTACGATAATCTTGGTGAGACTTCTGTTCGAAGTATGCTTAATCATCGAGATCGCTCGTTTCGAGCTATTTAATGCGCGAAACACGTTATCTGGTGTTTTCACCACTCCACAGTGCGTATGATATGCAGAACCGGCGATATCTTGGTTTTCGTGGGGTTTCAAGCTGAGATATACATTTTCTGCGGTAATCTTGGTGAGACTTCTGTCCGAAGTATGCTGAAACATCGAGATCGCTCTGTTCGAGCTAGTTAATGCGAGAAAAACCTTATCCGGTGTTTTCACCACTCCACAGTTCGTTTGATATGCAGAACCAGCGATATCTTGGCTTTCGTGGGGTTTCAAGCTGAGATATGCATTTTTTACGATAATCTTGGTGAGACTTCTGTCAGAAGTATGCAGAATCATCTAGATCGCTCTTTTCGAGCTATTTGATGCGAGAAACACGTTTTCTGGTTGTTTTCACCACTCCACAGTGCGTTTGATATGCAGATCCGGCGACATCTTGGATTTCGTCGGGGTTCAAGCTGAGATTTGCAATTCCTGCGATAATCTTGGTGAGACTTCTGTCCGAAGTATGCTTAATCATCGAGAACGCTCTTTTCGAGCTGGTTAATGCGAGAAACACGTTATCTGGTGTTTTCAGCACTCCACAGTGCGTTTGATATGCAGAACCGGCGATATCTTGGTTTTCGTGGGGTTTCCAGCTGAGATATGCATTTTCTGCGATAATCTTGGTGAGTCTTCTGTCAGAAGTATGCAGAATCATCTAGATCGCTCTTTTCGAGCTATTTGATGCGAGAAACACGTTTTCTGGTGTTTTCACCACGCCACAGTGCGTTTGATATGCAGAACCGGCGACATCGTGGTTTTCGCCGGGTTTCAAGCTGAGATATGCATTTTCTGCGATCATATTGGTGAGACTTCAGTCAGAAGTATGCAGAATCATCTAGATCGCTCGTTTCGAGCTATTTAAAGCGAGAAACACTTTATCTGGTTGTTTTGACCACTCCACAGTGCGTTTGATATGTAGAGCCGCCGATAACTTGGTTTTCGTGGGGTTTCCAGCTGAAATATGCATTTTCTGCGATAATCTTGGTGTTTCATCTATGAGAAGTATGCAGAATCATCGAGAAAGCTCTTTTCGAGCTAGTTAATGCGAGATACACGTTTTCTGATGTTTTCACCACTCCATAGTGCGTCTGATATGCAGAACCGGCGATATCTTGGTTTTCGTGGGGTTTCCAGCTGAGATATGCAATTTCTGTGATAATCTTGGTGAGTCTTCTGTCAGAAGTATGCAGAATCATCTAGATCGCTCTTTTCGAGCTATTTAATGCGAGAAACACGTTTTCTGGTGTTTTCACCACGCCACAGTGCGTTTGATATGCAGAACCGGCGACATCGTTGTTTTCGTCGGGTTTCAAGCTGAGATATAGCGTTTTCTGCGATAATCTTGGTGAGACTTCTATCAGAAGTAAGCGGAAACATCGAGATCCCTCTTTTCGAGCTCTTTAATGCGAGAAACACGTTATCTGGTGTTTTCACCTCTCCACAGTGCGTTTGATATGCAGAACCGGCGACGTCTTGGCTTTCGTCGGGTATCTTCCTGAGATATGCATTTTCTGCGATAATCTTGGTGAGAATTCATTTAGAAGTATGCAGAATCATCGAGATCGCTCTTTTAGAGCTATATAATGCGAGAAACACGTTATCTGGTGTTTTGACCACTCCACAGTGCGTATGATGTGCAGAACCGACGATATCCTGGTTTTCGTGGGGTTTCAAGCTCAGATATGCATTTTGTGCGATAATATTGGAGAGACTTCAGACAGAAGTATGCAGAATCATCAAGATCGCACTTTTCGAGCTATTTTATGCGAGAAACACGTTAACTGGTGTTTTCACCACTCCACAGTGCGTTTGATATGCAGATCCGGCGACATCTTGGATTTCGTCGGGGTTCAAGCTGAGATTTGCAATTCCTGCGATAATCTTGGTGAGACTTCTGTCCGAAGTATGCTTAATCATCGAGATCCCTCTTTTCGAGCTCTTTAATGCGAGAAACACGTTATCTGGTGTTTTCAGCACTCCACAGTGCGTTTGATATGCAGAACCGGCGATATCTTGGTTTTCGTGGGGTTTCCAGCAGAGATATGCATTTTCTGCGATAATCTTGGTGAGTCTTCTGTCAGAAGTATGCAGAATCATCTAGATCGCTCTTTTCGAGCTATTTGATGCGAGAAACACGTTTTCTGGTGTTTTCACCACGCCACAGTGCGTTTAATATGCAGAACCGGCGACATCGTGGTTTTCGTCGGGTTTCAAGCTGAGATATGCATTTTCTGCGATCATATTGGTGAGACTTCAGTCAGAAGTATGCAGAATCATCTAGATCGCTCGTTTCGAGCTACTTAAAGCGAGAAACCCGTTATCTGGTTGTTTTGACCACTCCACAGTACGTTTGATATGTAGAGCCGCCGATAACTTGGTTTTCGTGGGGTTTCCAGCTGAAATATGCATTTTCTGCGATAATCTTGGTGTTTCATCTATGAGAAGTATGCAGAATCATCGAGAACGCTCTTTTCGAGCTAGTTAATGCGAGATACACGTTTTCTGATGTTTTCACCACTCCATAGTGCGTTTGATATGCAGAACCGGCGACATCTTGATTTTCGTGAGATTTCAACCTGAGATATGCATTTTCGTCGATAATCTTGGTGAGTCTTCTGTCAGTACTATGCAGAATCATCGAGACCCCTCTTTTCGAGCTATTTAATGCGAGTGACACGTTATCTGGTGTTTTCACCACTCCACAGTGCGTTTGATATGCAGAACAGGGGACATCTTAATTTTCGTGAGATTTCAAGCTGCGATATGCATTTTCTACGATAACCATGGTGAGTCTTCTGTCAGAAGTATGCAGAATCATCTAGATCGCTCTCTTCGAGCTATTTAATGTGAGAAACACGTTTTCTGGTGTATTCACCACCCCACAGTACGTTTGACATGCAGAACCGGATATATCTTGGTTTCGGTCGGGTTTCAAGCTGAGATATGCATTTTCTACGATAATCTTGGTGAGACTTCTGTCAGACGTATGCAGAATCATCGGGATCGCTCTTCTCGAGCTATTTAAAGCGAGAAACACGTTTTCTGGTGTATTCACCACTCCACAGTACGTTTGACATGCAGAACAGGAGATATCTTGGTTTAGGTCGGGTATCAAGCTGAGATATGCATTTTCAACGATAATCTTGGTGAGACTTCTGTCAGAAGTATGCAGAATCATCGGGATCGCTCTTTTCGAGCTATTTAATGCGAGAAACACGTTGTCTGGTTGGTTTCACGACTCCACAGTGCGTTTGATATGCAGAACCGGCGACATCTTGATTTTCGTGAGGTTTCAAGCTGAGATATGCATTTTCTGCTATAATATTGGTGAGTCTTCTGTCAGTAGGATGCAGAATCATCGAGACCCCTCTTTTCGAGCTATTTAATGCGAGAAACACGTTATCTGGTGTTTTCACCACTCCACAGTGCGTTTGATATGCAGAACAGGCGACATCTTGATTTTCGTGAGATTTCAAGCTGAGATATGCATTTTCTACGATAACCATGGTGAGTCTTCTGTCAGGAGTATGCAGAATCATCTAGATCGCTCTTTTCGAGCTATTTAATGCGAGAAACACGTTATATGGTTGTTTTCACCACTCCACAGTGCGTTTGATATGCAGAACCAGCGATATCTTGGTTTTCGTGGGGTTTCAAGCTGAGATATGCATTTTTTACGATAATCTTGGTGAGACTTCTGTTCGAAGTATGCTTAATCATCGAGATCGCTCGTTTCGAGCTATTTAATGCGCGAAACACGTTATCTGGTGTTTTCACCACTCCACAGTGCGTATGATATGCAGAACCGGCGATATCTTGGTTTTCGTGGGGTTTCAAGCTGAGATATACATTTTCTGCGGTAATCTTGGTGAGACTTCTGTCCGAAGTATGCTGAAACATCGAGATCGCTCTGTTCGAGCTAGTTAATGCGAGAAAAACCTTATCCGGTGTTTTCACCACTCCACAGTTCGTTTGATATGCAGAACCAGCGATATCTTGGCTTTCGTGGGGTTTCAAGCTGAGATATGCATTTTTTACGATAATCTTGGTGAGACTTCTGTCAGAAGTATGCAGAATCATCTAGATCGCTCTTTTCGAGCTATTTGATGCGAGAAACACGTTTTCTGGTTGTTTTCACCACTCCACAGTGCGTTTGATATGCAGATCCGGCGACATCTTGGATTTCGTCGGGGTTCAAGCTGAGATTTGCAATTCCTGCGATAATCTTGGTGAGACTTCAGTCCGAAGTATGCTTAATCATCGAGAACGCTCTTTTCGAGCTGGTTAATGCGAGAAACACGTTATCTGGTGTTTTCAGCACTCCACAGTGCGTTTGATATGCAGAACCGGCGATATCTTGGTTTTCGTGGGGTTTCCAGCTGAGATATGCATTTTCTGCGATAATCTTGGTGAGTCTTCTGTCAGAAGTATGCAGAATCATCTAGATCGCTCTTTTCGAGCTATTTGATGCGAGAAACACGTTTTCTGGTGTTTTCACCACGCCACAGTGCGTTTGATATGCAGAACCGGCGACATCGTGGTTTTCGCCGGGTTTCAAGCTGAGATATGCATTTTCTGCGATCATATTGGTGAGACTTCAGTCAGAAGTATGCAGAATCATCTAGATCGCTCGTTTCGAGCTATTTAAAGCGAGAAACACTTTATCTGGTTGTTTTGACCACTCCACAGTGCGTTTGATATGTAGAGCCGCCGATAACTTGGTTTTCGTGGGGTTTCCAGCTGAAATATGCATTTTCTGCGATAATCTTGGTGTTTCATCTATGAGAAGTATGCAGAATCATCGAGAAAGCTCTTTTCGAGCTAGTTAATGCGAGATACACGTTTTCTGATGTTTTCACCACTCCATAGTGCGTCTGATATGCAGAACCGGCGATATCTTGGTTTTCGTGGGGTTTCCAGCTGAGATATGCAATTTCTGTGATAATCTTGGTGAGTCTTCTGTCAGAAGTATGCAGAATCATCTAGATCGCTCTTTTCGAGCTATTTAATGCGAGAAACACTTTTTCTGGTGTTTTCACCACGCCACAGTGCGTTTGATATGCAGAACCGGCGACATCGTTGTTTTCGTCGGGTTTCAAGCTGAGATATAGCATTTTCTGCGATAATATTGGTGAGACTTCAGTCAGAAGTATGCAGAATCATCTAGATCGCTCGTTTCGAGCTATTTAAAGCGAGAAACACGTTATCTGGTTGTTTTCCCCACTCCACAGTGCGTTTGATATGCAGAACCGGCGATATCTTGGTTTTCGTGGGGTTTCCAGCTGAGATATGCATTTTCTGCGATAATCTTGGTGAGTCTTCTGTCAGAAGTATGCAGAATCATCGCGATCGCTCTATTCGAGCTATTTAATGCGAGAAACACGTTATCTGGTTGTTTTCACCACTCCACAGTGCGTTTGATATGCAGAACCGGCGATATCTTGGTTTTCGTGGGGTTTCCAGCTGAGATATGCATTTTCTGCGATAATCTTGGTGAGTCTTCTGTCAGAAGTATGCAGAATCATCGAGATCGCTCTATTCGAGCTATTTAATGCGAGAAACACGTTATCTGGTTGTTTTCACCTATCCACAGTGCGTTTGATATGCAGAAACAGAGATATCTTGGATTTCGTCGGGGTTCAAGCTGGGATATGCATTTTCAACGATAATCTTGGTAAGAATTCTGTCAGAAGTATGCAGTATCATCTAGATCGCTCTTTTCGAGCTACTTAATGCGAGAAACACGTTTTCTGGTGCTTTGACCACTCCACAGTGCGTTTGATATGTAGAACCGCCGATAACTTGGTTTTCGTGGGGATTCCAGCTGAAATATGCATTTTCTGCGATAAAATTGGTGAGACTTCAGTCAGAAGTATGCAGAATCATCTAGATCGCTCGTTTCGAGTTATTTAATGCGAGAAACACGTTATCTGGTTGTTTTCACCACTCCACAGTGCGTTTGATATGCAGAACCGGCGATATCTTGGTTTTCGTGGGGTTTCAAGCTGAGATATACATTTTCTGCGGTAATCTTGGTGAGACTTCTGTCCGAAGTATGCTGAAACATCGAGATCGCTCTGTTCGAGCTAGTTAATGCGAGAAACACGTTATCTGGTGTTTTCAGCACTCCACAGTGCGTTTGATATGCAGAACCGGCGATATCTTGGTTTTCGTGGGGTTTCCAGCTGAGATATGCATTTTCTGCGATAATCTTGGTGAGTCTTCTGTCAGAAGTATGCAGAATCATCTAGATCGCTCTTTTCGAGCTATTTGATGCGAGAAACACGTTTTCTGGTGTTTTCACCACGCCACAGTGCGTTTGATATGCAGAACCGGCGACATCGTGGTTTTCGCCGGGTTTCAAGCTGAGATATGCATTTTCTGCGATCATATTGGTGAGACTTCAGTCAGAAGTATGCAGAATCATCTAGATCGCTCGTTTCGAGCTATTTAAAGCGAGAAACACTTTATCTGGTTGTTTTGACCACTCCACAGTGCGTTTGATATGTAGAGCCGCCGATAACTTGGTTTTCGTGGGGTTTCCAGCTGAAATATGCATTTTCTGCGATAATCTTGGTGTTTCATCTATGAGAAGTATGCAGAATCATCGAGAAAGCTCTTATCGAGCTATTTAATGCGAGAAACACGTTATCTGGTTGTTTTCACCTATCCACAGTGCGTTTGATATGCAGAACCGGCGATATCTTGGTTTTCGTGGGGTTTCCAGCTGAGATATGCATTTTCTGCGATAATCTTGGTGAGTCTTCTGTCAGAAGTATGCTTAATCATCGAGAACGCTCTTTTCGAGCTGGTTAATGCGAGAAACACGTTATCTGGTGTTTTCAGCACTCCACAGTGCGTTTGATATGCAGAACCGGCGATATCTTGGTTTTCGTGGGGTTTCCAGCTGAGATATGCATTTTCTGCGATAATCTTGGTGAGTCTTCTGTCAGAAGTATGCAGAATCATCTAGATCGCTCTTTTCGAGCTATGTGATGCGAGAAACACGTTTTCTGGTGTTTTCACCACGCCACAGTGCGTTTGATATGCAGAACCGGCGACATCGTGGTTTTCGTCGGGTTTCAAGCTGAGATATGCATTTTCTGCGATCATATTGGTGAGACTTCAGTCAGAAGTATTTAGAATCATCTAGATCGCTCGTTTCGAGCTATTTAAAGCGAGAAACACTTTATCTGGTTGTTTTGACCACTCCACAGTGCGTTTGATATGTAGAGCCGCCGATAACTTGGTTTTCGTGGGGTTTCCAGCTGAAATATGCATTTTCTGCGATAATCTTGGTGTTTCATCTATGAGAAGTATGCAGAATCATCGAGAACGCTCTTTTCGAGCTAGTTAATGCGAGATACACGTTTTCTGATGTTTTCACCACTCCATAGTGCGTCTGATATGCAGAACCGGCGATATCTTGGTTTTCGTGGGGTTTCCAGCTGAGATATTCAATTTCTGTGATAATCTTGGTGAGTCTTCTGTCAGAAGTATGCAGAATCATCTAGATCGCTCTTTTCGAGCTATTTAATGCGAGAAACACTTTTTCTGGTGTTTTCACCACGCCACAGTGCGTTTGATATGCAGAACCGGCGACATCGTTGTTTTCGTCGGGTTTCAAACTGAGATATAGCATTTTCTGCGATAATATTGGTGAGACTTCAGTCAGAAGTATGCAGAATCATCTAGATCGCTCTTTTCGAGCTATTTAAAGCGATAAACACGTTTTCTGGTGTATTCACCACTCCACAGTTCGTTTGATATGCAGAACCAGCGATATCTTGGCTTTCGTGGGGTTTCAAGCTGAGATATGCATTTTTTACGATAATCTTGGTGAGACTTCTGTCAGAAGTATGCAGAATCATCTAGATCGCTCTTTTCGAGCTATTTGATGCGAGAAACACGTTTTCTGATGTTTTCACCACTCCATAGTGCGTCTGATATGCAGAACCGGCGATATCTTGGTTTTCGTGGGGTTTCCAGCTGAGATATGCATTTTCTGCTATAATATTGGTGAGTCTTCAGTCAGTAGGATGCAGAATCATCGAGACCCCTCTTTTCGAGCTATTTAATGCGAGAAACACGTTATCTGGTGTTTTCACCACTCCACAGTGCGTTTGATATGCAGAACAGGCGACATCTTGATTTTCGTGAGATTTCAAGCTGAGATATGCATTTTCTACGATAACAATGGTGAGTCTTCTGTCAGGAGTATGCAGAATCATCTAGATCGCTCTTTTCGAGCTATTTAATGCGAGAAACACGTTATATGGTTGTTTTCACCACTCCACAGTGCGTTTGATATGCAGAACCAGCGATATCTTGGTTTTCGTGGGGTTTCAAGCTGAGATATGCATTTTTTACGATAATCTTGGTGAGACTTCTGTTCGAAGTATGCTTAATCATCGAGATCGCTCGTTTCGAGCTATTTAATGCGCGAAACACGTTATCTGGTGTTTTCACCACTCCACAGTGCGTATGATATGCAGAACCGGCGATATCTTGGTTTTCGTGGGGTTTCAAGCTGAGATATACATTTTCTGCGGTAATCTTGGTGAGACTTCTGTCCGAAGTATGCTGAAACATCGAGATCGCTCTGTTCGAGCTAGTTAATGCGAGAAAAACCTTATCCGGTGTTTTCACCACTCCACAGTTCGTTTGATATGCAGAACCAGCGATATCTTGGCTTTCGTGGGGTTTCAAGCTGAGATATGCATTTTTTACGATAATCTTGGTGAGACTTCTGTCAGAAGTATGCAGAATCATCTAGATCGCTCTTTTCGAGCTATTTGATGCGAGAAACACGTTTTCTGGTGTTTTCACCACGCCACAGTGCGTTTGATATGCAGATCCGGCGACATCTTGGATTTCGTCGGGTTTCAAGCTGAGATATGCATTTTCTGCGATCATATTGGTGAGACTTCAGTCAGAAGTATGCAGAATCATCGAGATCGCTCTATTCGAGCTACTTAATGCGAGAAACACGTTATCTGGTTGTTTTCACCACTCCACAGTGCGTTTGATATGCAGATCCGGCGACATCTTGGATTTCGTCGGGGTTCAAGCTGAGATTTGCAATTCCTGCGATAATCTTGGTGAGACTTCTGTCCGAAGTATGCTTAATCATCGAGATCGCTCTATTCGAACTATTTAATGCGACAAAACGTTATCTGGTGTTTTCAGCACTCCACAGTGCGTTTGATATGCAGAACCAGTGATACCTCAGTTTTCGTGGGGTTTCAAGCTGAGATATGCATTTTCTACGATAATCTTGGTGAGACTTCTGTCAGAAGTATGCAGAATAATCTAGATCGTTCTTTTCGAGCTATTTAATTCGAAAAACACGTTATCTGGTTGTTTTCACCACTCCACAGTGCGTTTGATATGCAGAAGCGGCGACATCTTGATTTTCGTGGGGTTTCAAGCTCAGATATGCATTTTCTGCGATAAGCTTGGTGAGACTTCTGTTAGAAGTATGCAGAATCATCTAGATCGCACTTTTCGAGCTATTTAATGCGAGAAACACGATATCTGGTGTTTTCAGCACTCCACAGTGCGTATGATATGCAGAACCGGCGATATCTTGGTTTTCGTGGGGTTTCAAGCTGAGATATGCATTGTCTGCGATAATCTTGGTGAGACTTCTGTCCGAAGTATGCAGAGTCATCGAGATCGTACTTTTCGAGCTATTTAATGCGAGAAACACGTTTTCTGGGGTTTTCACCACTCCACAGTTCGTTGGATATGCAGATCAGGAGATATCTTGGTTTTCGTGGAGTTTCTAGCAGAGATATGCATTTTCTGCGATAATCATGGTGAGACTTCTGTTAGAAGTATGCAGAATCATCGAGATCGCACATTTCGATCTATTTAATGCGAGAAACACGTTGTCTGGTGTTTTCACCACTCCACAGTTGGTTTGATATGCAGAACCGGCGATATCTGGGTTTTCGTGGGGTTTCAAGCAGAGATATGCATTTTCAGCGATAATCTTGGTGAGACTTCAGTCAGAAGTATGCAGAATCTTCGAGATCGCTCATTTCGAGCTAGTTAATGTGAGAAACACGTTTTCTGGTGTTTTCACCACTCCACAGTTCGTTGTATATGCAGAACAGGAGATATCTTGGTTTTCGTGGGGTTTCTAGCAGAGATATGCATTTTCTGCGATAATCATGGTGAGACTTCTGTTAGAAGTATGCAGAATCATCGAGATCGCACTTTTCGATCTATTTCATGCGAGAAACACGTTGTCTGGTGTTTTCACCACTCCACAGTTGGTTTGATATGCAGAACCCGCGATGTTTGGTTTTCGTCGGGTTTCAAGTTGAGATATGTATTTTCTGCGACAATCTTGGTGAGACTTCTGTCCGAAGTATGCAGAATCATCGGGATCGCTCTTTTCGAGCTATTTAATGCGAGAAACACGTTTTCTGGCGATTTCACCACACCACTGTTCGTTGGATATGCAGAACCGGAGATATCTTGGTTTTCGTGGGGTTTCAAGCTGAAATATGCATTTTCTGCGATAATCTTGGTGAGACTTCTGTCCGATGTATGCAGAATCATCGAGATCGCTCTTTTCGAGCTATTTAATGCGAGAAACACGTTATCCGGTGTTTTCACCACTCCACAGTGGGTTTGATATGCAGAACTGGCGACATCTTGGATTTCGTCGGGTTTCAAGCTGAGATATGCATTTTCTACGATAATCTTGGTGAGACTTCTGTCAGAAGTTTGCAGAATAATCTAGATCGCTCTTTTCGAGCTATTTAATGCGAGAAACACGTTAACTGGTGTTTTCACCACTCCGCAGTCCGCTTGATATGTAGAACCAGCGATATCTGGGTTTTCGTGGGGTTTCAAGCTGAGATATGCATTTTCTGCGATAATCTTGGTGAGACTTCTGTCCGAAGTATGCAGAAACATCGAGAGCACTCTTTTCGAGCTATTTAATGCGAGAATCACGTTTTCTGGGGTTTTCACCACACCACAGTTCGTTGGATATGCAGAACCGGAGATATCTTGGTTTTCGTGGGGTTTCAAGCTGAGATATGCATTTTCTGCGACAATCTTGGTGAGACTTCTGTCCGAAGTATGCAGAATCATCGGGATCGCTCTTATCGAGCTATTTAATGCGAGAATCACGTTTTCTGGGGTTTTCACCACACCACAGTTCGTCGGATATGCAGAACCGGAGATATCTTGGTTTTCCTGGGGTTTCAAGCTGAGATATGCATTTTCTGCGACAATCTTGGTGAGACTTCTGTCCGAAGTATGCAGAATCATCGGGATCGCTCTTATCGAGCTATTTAATGCGAGAATCACGTTTTCTGGGGTTTTCACCACACCACAGTTCGTTGGATATGCAGAACCGGAGATATCTTGGTTTTCCTGGGGTTTCAAGCTGAGATATGCATTTTCTGCGACAATCTTGGTGAGACTTCTGTCCGAAGTATGCAGAATCATCGGGATCGCTCTTATCGAGCTATTTATTGCGAGAATCACGTTTTCTGGGGTTTTCACCACACCACAGTTCGTTGGATATGCAGAACCGGAGATATCTTGGTTTTCCTGGGGTTTCAAGCTGAGATATGCACTTTTTACGATAATCTTGGTGAGCCTTCTGTCCGAAGTATGCTTAATCATCGAGATCGCTCTATTCGAACTATTTAATGCGACAAAACGTTATCTGGTGTTTTCAGCACTCCACAGTGCGTTTGATATGCAGAACCAGTGATACCTCAGTTTTCGTGGGGTTTCAAGCTGAGATATGCATTTTCTACGATAATCTTGGTGAGACTTCTCTCAGAAGGATGCAGAATCTTCGAGATCGCTCTTTTCGAGCTACTTAATGCGAGATACACGTTATCTGGTGTTTTCACCACTCCACAGTGCGTTTGACATGCAGTACCGGCGACATCTTGGATTTCGTCGGGGTTCAAGCTGAGATATGCATTTTCTACGATAATCTTGGTGAGACTTCTGTCAGAAGTATGCAGAATAATCTAGATCGTTCTTTTCGAGCTATTTAATTCGAGAAACACGTTATCTGGCTGTTTTCACCACTCCACAGTGCGTTTGATATGCAGAAGCGGCGACATCTTGATTTTCGTGGGGTTTCAAGCTCAGATATGCATTTTCTGCGATAAGCTTGGTGAGACTTCTGTTCGAAGTATGCAGAATCATCTAGATCGCACTTTTCGAGCTATTTAATGCGAGAAACACGATATCTGGTGTTTTCAGCACTCCACAGTGCGTATGATATGCAGAACCGGCGATATCTTGGTTTTCGTGGGGTTTCAAGCTGAGATATGCATTGTCTGCGATAATCTTGGTGAGACTTCTGTCCGAAGTATGCAGAGTCATCGAGATCGTACTTTTCGAGCTATTTAATGCGAGAAACACGTTTTCTGGGGTTTTCACCACTCCACAGTTCGTTGGATATGCAGATCAGGAGATATCTTGGTTTTCGTGGAGTTTCTAGCAGAGATATGCATTTTCTGCGATAATCATGGTGAGACTTCTGTTAGAAGTATGCAGAATCATCGAGATCGCACATTTCGATCTATTTAATGCGAGAAACACGTTGTCTGGTGTTTTCACCACTCCACAGTTGGTTTGATATGCAGAACCGGCGATATCTGGGTTTTCGTGGGGTTTCAAGCAGAGATATGCATTTTCTGCGATAATCTTGGTGAGACTTCAGTCAGAAGTATGCAGAATCTTCGAGATCGCTCATTTCGAGCTAGTTAATGCGAGAAACACGTTATCTGGTGTTTTCACCACTCCACAGTTCGTTGTATATGCAGAACAGGAGATATCTTGGTTTTCGTGGGGTTTCTAGCAGAGATATGCATTTTCTGCGATAATCTTGGTGAGACTTCAGTCAGAGGGATGCTTAATCATCGAGATCGCTCTATTCGAACTATTTAATGCGACAAAACGTTATCTGGTGTTTTCAGCACTCCACAGTGCGTTTGATATGCAGAACCAGTGATACCTCAGTTTTCGTGGGGTTTCAAGCTGAGATATACATTTTCTACGATAATCTTGGTGAGACTTCTCTCAGAAGGATGCAGAATCTTCGAGATCGCTCTTTTCGAGCTACTTAATGCGAGATACACGTTATCTGGTGTTTTCACCACTCCACAGTGCGTTTGACATGCAGTACCGGCGACATCTTGGATTTCGTCGGGGTTCAAGCTGAGATATGCATTTTCTACGATAATCTTGGTGAGACTTCTGTCAGAAGTATGCAGAATAATCTAGATCGTTCTTTTCGAGCTATTTAATTCGAGAAACACGTTATCTGGTTGTTTTCACCACTCCACAGTGCGTTTGATATGCAGAAGCGGCGACATCTTGATTTTCGTGGGGTTTCAAGCTCAGATATGCATTTTCTGCGATAAGCTTGGTGAGACTTCTGTCCGAAGTATGCAGAGTCATCGAGATCGTACTTTTCGAGCTATTTAATGCGAGAAACACGTTTTCTGGGGTTTTCACCACTCCACAGTTCGTTGGATATGCAGATCAGGAGATATCTTGGTTTTCGTGGAGTTTCTAGCAGAGATATGCATTTTCTGCGATAATCATGGTGAGACTTCTGTTAGAAGTATGCAGAATCATCGAGATCGCACATTTCGATCTATTTAATGCGAGAAACACGTTGTCTGGTGTTTTCACCACTCCACAGTTGGTTTGATATGCAGAACCGGCGATATCTGGGTTTTCGTGGGGTTTCAAGCAGAGATATGCATTTTCTGCGATAATCTTGGTGAGACTTCAGTCAGAAGTATGCAGAATCTTCGAGATCGCTCATTTCGAGCTAGTTAATGCGAGAAACACGTTATCTGGTGTTTTCACCACTCCACAGCTCGTTGTATATGCAGAACAGGAGATATCTTGGTTTTCGTGGGGTTTCTAGCAGAGATATGCATTTTCTGCGATAATCTTGGTGAGACTTCAGTCAGAGGTATGCAGAATCTACGAGATCGCTCATTTCGAGCTAGTTAATGCGAGAAACACGTTATCTGGTGTTTTCACCACTCCACAGTTCGTTGTATATGCAGAACAGGAGATATCTTGGTTTGCGTGGGGTTTCTAGCAGAGATATGCATTTTCTGCGATAATCTAGGTGAGTCTTCTGCCAGAAGTATGCAGAATCATCTAGATCGCTCTTTTCGAGCTATTTAATGCGAGAAACACGATATCTGGTGTTTTCAGCACTCCACAGTGCGTATGATATGCAGAACCGGCGATATCTTGGTTTTCGTGGGGTTTCAAGCTGAAATATGCATTTTCTGCGATAATCTTGGTGAGACTTCAGTCAGAAGTATGCAGAATCATCGGGATCGCTCTTTTCGAGCTATTTAATGCGAGAAACACGTTTTCTGGCGATTTCACCACACCACTGTTCGTTGGATATGCAGAACCGGAGATATCTTGGTTTTCGTGGGGTTTCAAGCTGAAATATGCATTTTCTGCGATAATCTTGGTGAGACTTCTGTCCGATGTATGCAGAATCATCGAGATCGCTCTTTTCGAGCTATTTAATGCGAGAAACACGTTATCCGGTGTTTTCACCACTCCACAGTGGGTTTGATATGCAGAACTGGCGACATCTTGGATTTCGTCGGGTTTCAAGCTGAGATATGCATTTTCTACGATAATCTTGGTGAGACTTCTGTCAGAAGTTTGCAGAATCATCTAGATCGCTCTTTTCGAGCTATTTAATGCGAGAAACACGTTTTCTGGGGTTTTCACCACACCACAGTTCGTTGGATATGCAGAACCGGAGATATCTTGGTTTTCGTGGGGTTTCAAGCTGAGATATGCATTTTCTGCGACAATCTTGGTGAGACTTCTGTCCGAAGTATGCAGAATCATCGGGATCGCTCTTATCGAGCTATTTAATGCGAGAATCACGTTTTCTGGGGTTGTCACCACACCACAGTTCGTTGGATATGCAGAACCGGAGATATCTTGGTTTTCCTGGGGTTTCAAGCTGAGATATGCACTTTTTACGATAATCTTGGTGAGACTTCTGTCCGAAGTATGCTTAATCATCGAGATCGCTCTATTCGAACTATTTAATGCGACAAAACGTTATCTGGTGTTTTCAGCACTCCACAGTGCGTTTGATATGCAGAACCAGTGATACCTCAGTTTTCGTGGGGTTTCAAGCTGAGATATGCATTTTCTACGATAATCTTGGTGAGACTTCTCTCAGAAGGATGCAGAATCTTCGAGATCGCTCTTTTCGAGCTACTTAATGCGAGATACACGTTATCTGGTGTTTTCACCACTCCACAGTGCGTTTGACATGCAGTACCGGCGACATCTTGGATTTCGTCGGGGTTCAAGCTGAGATATGCATTTTCTACGATAATCTTGGTGAGTCTTCTGCCAGAAGTATGCAGAATCATCTAGATCGCTCTTTTCGAGCTATTTAATGCGAGAAACACGATATCTGGTGTTTTCAGCACTCCACAGTGCGTATGATATGCAGAACCGGCGATATCTTGGTTTTCGTGGGGTTTCAAGCTGAAATATGCATTTTCTGCGATAATCTTGGTGAGACTTCAGTCAGAAGTATGCAGAACCTTCGAGATCGCTCATTTCGAGCTAGTTAATGCGAGAAACACGTTATCTGGTGTTTTCACCACTCCACAGTGGGTTTGATATGCAGAACTGGTGACATCTTGGATTTCGTCGGGTTTCAAGCTGAGATATGCATTTTCTACGATAATCTTGGTGAGACTTCTGTCAGAAGTTTGCAGAATAATCTAGATCGCTCTTTTCGAGCTATTTAATGCGAGAAACACGTTAACTGGTGTTTTCACCACTCCGCAGTCCGCTTGATATGTAGAACCAGCGATATCTGGGTTTTCGTGGGGTTTCAAGCTGAGATATGCATTTTCTGCGATAATCTTGGTGAGACTTCTGTCCGAAGTATGCAGAAACATCGAGAGCACTCTTTTCGAGCTATTTAATGCGAGAATCACGTTTTCTGGGGTTTTCACCACACCACAGTTCGTTGGATATGCAGAACCGGAGATATCTTGGTTTTCGTGGGGTTTCAAGCTGAGATATGCATTTTCTGCGACAATCTTGGTGAGACTTCTGTCCGAAGTATGCAGAATCATCGGGATCGCTCTTATCGAGCTATTTAATGCGAGAATCACGTTTTCTGGGGTTTTCACCACACCACAGTTCGTCGGATATGCAGAACCGGAGATATCTTGGTTTTCCTGGGGTTTCAAGCTGAGATATGCATTTTCTGCGACAATCTTGGTGAGACTTCTGTCCGAAGTATGCAGAATCATCGGGATCGCTCTTATCGAGCTATTTAATGCGAGAATCACGTTTTCTGGGGTTTTCACCACACCACAGTTCGTTGGATATGCAGAACCGGAGATATCTTGGTTTTCCTGGGGTTTCAAGCTGAGATATGCATTTTCTGCGACAATCTTGGTGAGACTTCTGTCCGAAGTATGCAGAATCATCGGGATCGCTCTTATCGAGCTATTTAATGCGAGAATCACGTTTTCTGGGGTTTTCACCACACCACAGTTCGTTGGATATGCAGAACCGGAGATATCTTGGTTTTCCTGGGGTTTCAAGCTGAGATATGCACTTTTTACGATAATCTTGGTGAGACTTCTGTCCGAAGTATGCTTAATCATAGAGATCGCTCTATTCGAACTATTTAATGCGACAAAACGTTATCTGGTGTTTTCAGCACTCCACAGTGCGTTTGATATGCAGAACCAGTGATACCTCAGTTTTCGTGGGGTTTCAAGCTGAGATATGCATTTTCTACGATAATCTTGGTGAGACTTCTCTCAGAAGGATGCAGAATCTTCGAGATCGCTCTTTTCGAGCTACTTAATGCGAGATACACGTTATCTGGTGTTTTCACCACTCCACAGTGCGTTTGACATGCAGAACCGGCGACATCTTGGATTTCGTCGGGGTTCAAGCTGAGATATGCATTTTCTACGATAATCTTGGTGAGACTTCGGTCAGAAGTATGCAGAATAATCTAGATCGTTCTTTTCGAGCTATTTAATTCGAGAAACACGTTATCTGGCTGTTTTCACCACTCCACAGTGCGTTTGATATGCAGAAGCGGCGACATCTTGATTTTCGTGGGGTTTCAAGCTCAGATATGCATATTCTGCGATAAGCTTGGTGAGACTTCTGTTAGAAGTATGCAGAATCATCTAGATCGCACTTTTCGAGCTATTTAATGCGAGAAACACGATATCTGGTGTTTTCAGCACTCCACAGTGCGTATGATATGCAGAACCGGCGATATCTTGGTTTTCGTGGGGTTTCAAGCTGAGATATGCATTGTCTGCGATAATCTTGGTGAGACTTCTGTCCGAAGTATGCAGAGTCATCGAGATCGTACTTTTCGAGCTATTTAATGCGAGAAACACGTTTTCTGGGGTTTTCACCACTCCACAGTTCGTTGGATATGCAGATCAGGAGATATCTTGGTTTTCGTGGAGTTTCTAGCAGAGATATGCATTTTCTGCGATAATCATGGTGAGACTTCTGTTAGAAGTATGCAGCATCATCGAGATCGCACATTTCGATCTATTTAATGCGAGAAACACGTTGTCTGGTGTTTTCACCACTCCACAGTTGGTTTGATATGCAGAACCGGCGATATCTGGGTTTTCGTGGGGTTTCAAGCAGAGATATGCATTTTCTGCGATAATCTTGGTGAGACTTCAGTCAGAAGTATGCAGAATCTTCGAGATCGCTCATTTCGAGCTAGTTAATGCGAGAAACACGTTATCTGGTGTTTTCACCACTCCACAGTTCGTTGTATATGCAGAACAGGAGATATCTTGGTTTTCGTGGGGTTTCTAGCAGAGATATGCATTTTCTGCGATAATCTTGGTGAGACTTCAGTCAGAGGAATGCTTAATCATCGAGATCGCTCTATTCGAACTATTTAATGCGACAAAACGTTATCTGGTGTTTTCAGCACTCCACAGTGCGTTTGATATGCAGAACCAGTGATACCTCAGTTTTCGTGGGGTTTCAAGCTGAGATATGCATTTTCTACGATAATCTTGGTGAGACTTCTCTCAGAAGGATGCAGAATCTTCGAGATCGCTCTTTTCGAGCTACTTAATGCGAGATACACGTTATCTGGTGTTTTCACCACTCCACAGTGCGTTTGACATGCAGTACCGGCGACATCTTGGATTTCGTCGGGGTTCAAGCTGAGATATGCATTTTCTACGATAATCTTGGTGAGACTTCTGTCAGAAGTATGCAGAATAATCTAGATCGTTCTTTTCGAGCTATTTAATTCGAGAAACACGTTATCTGGTTGTTTTCACCACTCCACAGTGCGTTTGATATGCAGAAGCGGCGACATCTTGATTTTCGTGGGGTTTCAAGCTCAGATATGCATTTTCTGCGATAAGCTTGGTGAGACTTCTGTCCGAAGTATGCAGAGTAATCGAGATCGTACTTTTCGAGCTATTTAATGCGAGAAACACGTTTTCTGGGGTTTTCACCACTCCACAGTTCGTTGGATATGCAGATCAGGAGATATCTTGGTTTTCGTGGAGTTTCTAGCAGAGATATGCATTTTCTGCGATAATCATGGTGAGACTTCTGTTAGAAGTATGCAGAATCATCGAGATCGCACATTTCGATCTATTTAATGCGAGAAACACGTTGTCTGGTGTTTTCACCACTCCACAGTTGGTTTGATATGCAGAACCGGCGATATCTGGGTTTTCGTGGGGTTTCAAGCAGAGATATGCATTTTCTGCGATAATCTTGGTGAGACTTCAGTCAGAAGTATGCAGAATCTTCGAGATCGCTCATTTCGAGCTAGTTAATGCGAGAAACACGTTATCTGGTGTTTTCACCACTCCACAGCTCGTTGTATATGCAGAACAGGAGATATCTTGGTTTTCGTGGGGTTTCTAGCAGAGATATGCATTTTCTGCGATAATCTTGGTGAGACTTCAGTCAGAGGTATGCAGAATCTACGAGATCGCTCATTTCGAGCTAGTTAATGCGAGAAACACGTTATCTGGTGTTTTCACCACTCCACAGTTCGTTGTATATGCAGAACAGGAGATATCTTGGTTTGCGTGGGGTTTCTAGCAGAGATATGCATTTTCTGCGATAATCTAGGTGAGTCTTCTGCCAGAAGTATGCAGAATCATCTAGATCGCTCTTTTCGAGCTATTTAATGCGAGAAACACGATATCTGGTGTTTTCAGCACTCCACAGTGCGTATGATATGCAGAACCGGCGATATCTTGGTTTTCGTGGGGTTTCAAGCTGAAATATGCATTTTCTGCGATAATCTTGGTGAGACTTCTGTCCGAAGTATGCAGAATCATCGGGATCGCTCTTATCGAGCTATTTAATGCGAGAATCACGTTTTCTGGGGTTGTCACCACACCACAGTTCGTTGGATATGCAGAACCGGAGATATCTTGGTTTTCCTGGGGTTTCAAGCTGAGATATGCACTTTTTACGATAATCTTGGTGAGACTTCTGTCCGAAGTATGCTTAATCATCGAGATCGCTCTATTCGAACTATTTAATGCGACAAAACGTTATCTGGTGTTTTCAGCACTCCACAGTGCGTTTGATATGCAGAACCAGTGATACCTCAGTTTTCGTGGGGTTTCAAGCTGAGATATGCATTTTCTACGATAATCTTGGTGAGACTTCTCTCAGAAGGATGCAGAATCTTCGAGATCGCTCTTTTCGAGCTACTTAATGCGAGATACACGTTATCTGGTGTTTTCACCACTCCACAGTGCGTTTGACATGCAGTACCGGCGACATCTTGGATTTCGTCGGGGTTCAAGCTGAGATATGCATTTTCTACGATAATCTTGGTGAGACTTCTGTCAGAAGTATGCAGAATAATCTAGATCGTTCTTTTCGAGCTATTTAATTCGAGAAACACGTTATCTGGTTGTTTTCACCACTCCACAGTGCGTTTGATATGCAGAAGCGGCGACATCTTGATTTTCGTGGGGTTTCAAGCTCAGATATGCATTTTCTGCGATAAGCTTGGTGAGACTTCTGTTAGAAGTATGCAGAATCATCTAGATCGCACTTTTCGAGCTATTTAATGCGAGAAACACGATATCTGGTGTTTTCAGCACTCCACAGTGCGTATGATATGCAGAACCGGCGATATCTTGGTTTTCGTGGGGTTTCAAGCTGAGATATGCATTGTCTGCGATAATCTTGGTGAGACTTCTGTCCGAAGTATGCAGAGTCATCGAGATCGTACTTTTCGAGCTATTTAATGCGAGAAACACGTTTTCTGGGGTTTTCACCACTCCACAGTTCGTTGGATATGCAGATCAGGAGATATCTTGGTTTTCGTGGAGTTTGTAGCAGAGATATGCATTTTCTGCGATAATCATGGTGAGACTTCTGTTAGAAGTATGCAGAATCATCGAGATCGCACATTTCGATCTATTTAATGCGAGAAACACGTTGTCTGGTGTTTTCACCACTCCACAGTTGGTTTGATATGCAGAACCGGCGATATCTGGGTTTTCGTGGGGTTTCAAGCTGAGATATGCATTTTCTGCGATAATCTTGGTGAGACTTCAGTCAGAAGTATGCAGAATCTTCGAGATCGCTCATTTCGAGCTAGTTAATGCGAGAAACACGTTATCTGGTGTTTTCACCACTCCACAGTTCGTTGTATATGCAGAACAGGAGACATCTTGGTTTTCGTGGGGTTTCTAGCAGAGATATGCATTTTCTGCGATAATCTTGGTGAGACTTCAGTCAGAGGTATGCAGAATCTACGAGATCGCTCATTTCGAGCTAGTTAATGCGAGAAACACGTTATCTGGTGTTTTCACCACTCCACAGTTCGTTGTATATGCAGAACAGGAGATATCTTGGTTTGCGTGGGGTTTCTAGCAGAGATATGCATTTTCTGCGATAATCTAGGTGAGTCTTCTGCCAGAAGTATGCAGAATCATCTAGATCGCTCTTTTCGAGCTATTTAATGCGAGAAACACGATATCTGGTGTTTTCAGCACTCCACAGTGCGTATGATATGCAGAACCGGCGATATCTTGGTTTTCGTGGGGTTTCAAGCTGAAATATGCATTTTCTGCGATAATCTTGGTGAGACTTCAGTCAGAAGTATGCAGAACCTTCGAGATCGCTCATTTCGAGCTAGTTAATGCGAGAAACACGTTATCTGGTGTTTTCACCACTCCACAGTTCGTTGTATATGCAGAACAGGAGATATCTTGGTTTTCGTGGGGTTTCTAGCAGAGATATGCATTTTCTGCGATAATCTAGGTGAGTCTTCTGCCAGAAGTATGCAGAATCTTCGAGATCGTTCTTTTCGAGCAACTTAATGCGAGAAACACGATATCTGGTTGTTTTCACCACTCCACAGTGCGTTTGATATGCAGAACGGGCGACATCTTGATTTTCGTGAGGTTTCAAGCTGAGATATGCATTTTCTGCGATAATCTTGGTGAGACATCATGTCAGAAATATGCAGAATCTTCTATATCGCTCTTTTCGAGCTATTTAATGCGAAAAAACAAGTTTTCTGGTGTTTTCAACATTCCACTGTGCGTTTGATATGCAGAACCGGCGATATCTTGATTTTCGTGGTGTTTCCAGCTGAAATATGCATTTTCTACGATAATCTTGGTGAGACGTCTGTCAGAAGTATGCAGAATCTTCGAGATCGTTCTTTTCGAGCTACTTAATGCGAGAAACGCGATATCCGGTTGTTTTCACCACTCCACAGTGCGTTTGATATGCAGAACGGGCGACATCTTGATTTTCGTGAGGTTTCAAGCTGAGATATGCATTTTCTGCGATAATCTTGGTGAGACTTCAGTCAGAAATATGCAGAATTTTCTAGATCGCTCTTTTCGAGCTATTTAATGCGAAAAAACAAGTTTTCTGGTGTTTTCAACATTCCACAGTGCGTTTGATATGCAGAACCGATGATATCTTGATTTTCGTGGTGTTTCCAGCTGAGATATGCATTTTCTGCGATAATCTTGGTGAGTCTTCTGTCAGAAGTATGCAGAATCATCGAGATCCCTCTTTTCGAGCTATTTAATGCGAGAAACACGTTAATTGGTGTTTTCACCACTCCACAGTGCGTTTGATATGCGGAACCAGCGACATCTTGGATTTCGTCGGTTTTCAAGCTGAGACATGCATTTTCTGCGATAATCTTGGTGAGTCTTCTGTCAGAAGTATGCAGAATCATCGAGATCCCTCTTTTCGAGCTAGTTAATGCGAGAAACACGTTATCTGGTGTTTTCACCACTCCACAGTGCGTTTAATATGCAGAAACGGCTACATCTTGGCTGTCGTAGGGTATCAAGTTGAGATATGCATTTTCTGCGATAATCATGGTGAGACTTCTGTCAGAAGTATGCAGAATCATCGGGATCGCTCTTTTCGAGCTATTTAATGCGAGAAACACGTTTTCTGGGGTTTTCACCACTCCACATTTCGTTGGATATGCAGAACAGGAGATATCTTGGTTTTCGTGGGGTTTCTAGCAGAGAAATGCATTTTCTGCGATAATCATGGTGAGACTTCTGTTAGAAGTATAGAGAATCATCGAGATCGCACATTTCGATCTATTTAATGCGAGAAACACGTTATCTGGTGTTTTCACCACTCCACAGTGCGTTTGATATGCAGAATCAGCGATATCTTGGTTTTCGTGGGGTTTCAAGCTGAGATATGCATTTTTTACGATAATCATGGTGAGACTTCTGTCCGAAGTATGCAGAATCATCGAGATCGCACTTTTCGAGCTATTTAATGCGAGAAACAGGATATCTGGTGTTTTCAGCACTCCACAGTTGTTTGATATGCAGAACCCGCGATGTTTGGTTTTCGTCGGGTTTCAAGTTGAGATATGCATTTTCTGCGACAATCTTGGTGAGACTTCTGTCCGAAGTATGCAGAATCATCGGGATCGCTCTTTTCGAGCTATTTAATGCGAGAAACACGTTTTCTGGCGATTTCAGCACACCACTGTTCGTTGGATATGCAGAACCGGAGATATCTTGGTTTTCGTGGGGTTTCAAGCTGAAATATGCATTTTCTGCGATAATCTTGGTGAGACTTCTGTCCGATGTATGCAGAATCATCGAGATCGCTCTTTTCGAGCTATTTAACGCGAGAAACACGTTATCCGGTTTTTTTCACCACTCCACAGTGGGTTTGATATGCAGAACTGGCGACATCTTGGATTTCGTCGGGGTTCAAGCTGAGATATGCAATTCCTGCGATAATCTTGGTGAGAAATCTGTCCGAAGTATGCTTAATCGTCGAGATCGCTCGTTTCCAGCTATTTAATGCGAGAAACACGTTATCTGGTGTTTTCACCACTCCACAGTGCGTTTAATATGCAGAAACGGCTACATCTTGGCTGTCGTAGGGTATCAAGTTGAGATATGCATTTTCTGCGATAATCATGGTGAGACTTCTGTCAGAAGTATGCAGAATCATCGGGATCGCTCTTTTCGAGCTATTTAATGCGAGAAACACGTTTTCTGGGGTTTTCACCACTCCACATTTCGTTGGATATGCAGAACAGGAGATATCTTGGTTTTCGTGGGGTTTCTAGCAGGGAAATGCATTTTCTGCGATAATCATGGTGAGACTTCTGTCCGAAGTATGCAGAGTCATCGAGATCGTACTTTTCGAGCTATTTAATGCGAGAAACACGTTTTCTGGGGTTTTCACCACTCCACAGTTCGTTGGATATGCAGAACAGGAGATATCTTGGTTTTCGTGGGGTTTCTAGCAGAGATATGCATTTTCTGCGATAATCATGGTGAGACTTCTGTTAGAAGTATGCAGAATCATCGAGATCGCACTTTTCGATCTATTTCATGCGAGAAACACGTTAACTGGTGTTTTCACCACTCCGCAGTCCGTTTGATATGTAGAACCAGCGATATCTGGGTTTTCGTGGGGTTTCAAGCTGAGATATGCATTTTCTGCGATAATCTTGGTGAGTCTTCTGTCAGAAGTATGCAGAATCATCGAGATCCCTCTTTTCGAGCTATTTAATGCGAGAAACACGTTAATTGGTGTTTTCACCACTCCACAGTGCGTTTGATATGCGGAACCAGCGACATCTTGGATTTCGTCGGTTTTCAAGCTGAGACATGCATTTTCTGCGATAATCTTGGTGAGTCTTCTGTCAGAAGTATGCAGAATCATCGAGATCCCTCTTTTCGAGCTAGTTAATGCGAGAAACACGTTATCTGGTGTTTTCACCACTCCACAGTGCGTTTAATATGCAGAAACGGCTACATCTTGGCTGTCGTAGGGTATCAAGTTGAGATATGCATTTTCTGCGATAATCATGGTGAGACTTCTGTCAGAAGTAAGCAGAATCATCGGGATCGCTCTTTTCGAGCTATTTAATGCGAGAAACACGTTTTCTGGGGTTTTCACCACTCCACATTTCGTTGGATATGCAGAGCAGGAGATATCTTGGTTTTCGTGGGGTTTCTAGCAGAGAAATGCATTTTCTGCGATAATCATGGTGAGACTTCTGTCCGAAGTATGCAGAGTCATCGAGATCGTACTTTTCGAGCTATTTAATGCGAGAAACACGTTTTCTGGGGTTTTCACCACTCCACAGTTCGTTGGATATGCAGAACAGGAGATATCTTGGTTTTCGTGGGGTTTCTAGCAGAGATATGCATTTTCTGCGATAATCATGGTGAGACTTCTGTTAGAAGTATGCAGAATCATCGAGATCGCACTTTTCGATCTATTTCATGCGAGAAACACGTTGTCTGGTGTTTTCACCACTCCACAGTTGTTTGATATGCAGAACCCGCGATGTTTGGTTTTCGTCGGGTTTCAAGTTGAGATATGCATTTTCTGCGACAATCTTGGTGAGACTTCTGTCCGAAGTATGCAGAATCATCGGGATCGCTCTTTTCGAGCTATTTAATGCGAGAAACACGTTTTCTGGCGATTTCAGCACACCACTGTTCGTTGGATATGCAGAACCGGAGATATCTTGGTTTTCGTGGGGTTTCAAGCTGAAATATGCATTTTCTGCGATAATCTTGGTGAGACTTCTGTCCGATGTATGCAGAATCATCGAGATCGCTCTTTTCGAGCTATTTAACGCGAGAAACACGTTATCCGGTGTTTTCACCACTCCACAGTGGGTTTGATATGCAGAACTGGCGACATCTTGGATTTCGTCGGGTTTCAAGCTGAGATATGCATTTTCTACGATAACCTTGGTGAGACTTCTGTCAGAAGTTTGCAGAATCATCTAGATCGCTCTTTTCGAGCTATTTAATGCGAGAAACACGTTAACTGGTGTTTTCACCACTCCGCAGTCCGTTTGATATGTAGAACCAGCGATATCTGGGTTTTCGTGGGGTTTCAAGCTGAGATATGCATTTTCTGCGATAATCTTGGTGAGACTTCTGTCCGAAGTATGCAGAAACATCGAGAGCACTCTTTTCGAGCTATTTAATGCGAGAATCGCGTTTTCTGGGGTTTTCACCACACCACAGTTCGTTGGATATGCAGAACCGGAGATATCTTGGTTTTCGTGGGGTTTCAAGCTGAGATATGCATTTTCTGCAATAATCTTGTTGAGACTTCTGTCCGAAGTATGCAGAAAAATCGAGAGCGCTCTTTTCGAGCTATTTAATGCGAGAAACACGTTTTCTGGGGTTTTCACCACACCTCTGTTCGTTGGATATGCAGAACCGGAGATATATTGGTTTTCCTGGGGTTTCAAGCTGAGATATGCATTTTCTGCGACAATCTTGGTGAGACTTCTGTCCGAAGTATGCAGAATCATCGGGATCGCTCTTATCGAGCTATTTAATGCGAGAATCACGTTTTCTGGGGTTTTCACCACACCACAGTTCGTTGGATATGCAGAACCGGAGATATCTTGATTTCCTGGGGTTTCAAGCTGAGATGTGCATTTTCTGCGACAATCTTGGTGAGACTTCTGTCCGAAGTATGCAGAATCATCGGGATCGCTCTTATCGAGCTATTTAATCCGAGAAACACGTTTTCTGGCGATTTCACCACACCACTGTTCGTTGGATATGCAGAACCGGAGATATCTTGGTTTTCGTGGGGTTTCAAGCTGAAATGTGCATTTTCTGCGATAATCTTGGTGAGACTTCTGTCCGATGTATGCAGAATCATCGAGATCGATCTTTTCGAGCTATTTAATGCGAGAAACACGTTATCCGGTGTTTTCACCACTCCACAGTGGGTTTGATATGCAGAACTGGCGACATCTTGGATTTCGTCGGGTTTCAAGCTGAGATATGCATTTTCAACGATAATCTTGGTGAGACTTCTGTCCGATGTATGCGGAATCATCGAGATCGATCTTTTCGAGCTATTTAATGCGAGAAACACGTTATCCGGCGTTTTCACCACTCCACAGTGCGTTTGATATGCAGAACCGGCGACATCTTGGATTTCGTCGGGGTTAAAGCTGAGATATGCAATTCCTGCGATAATCTTGGTGAGACTTCTGTCCGAAGTATGCTGAATCATCGAGATTGCTCGTTTCGAGCTATTTAATGCGAGAAACACGTTATCTGGTGTTTTCTCCACTCCACAGTGCGTATGATGTGCAGAACCAACGATATCCTGCTTTTCGTGGGGTTTCAAGCTCAGATATGCATTTTGTGCGATAATATTGGTGAGACTTCTGTCCGAAGTATGCAGAATCATCGATATCGCTCTTTTAGAGCTATTTAATGCGAGAAACACGTTATCTGGTGTTTTCACTACTCCACAGTTGGTTTGATATGCAGAACCGGAGATAATTTGGTTTTCGTGGGGTTTCAAGCTGAGATATGCATTTTCTGCGATAATCTTGGTGAGACTTCTGTCCGTAGTATGCAGAATCATCGAGATCGCTCTTTTCGAGCTATTTAATGCGAGAAACACGTTATCTGGTGTTTTCTGCACTCCACAGTGCGTTTGATATGCAGAACCGGCGACATCTTGATTTTCGTGAGGTTTCAAGCTGAGATAAGCATTTTCTGCGATAATATTGGTGAGACTTCTGTCCGAAGTATGCAGAGTCATCGAGATCGTACTTTTCGAGCTATTTAATGCGATAAAACAAGTTTTCTGGTGTTTTCACCACTCCACAGTGCGTTTGATATGCAGAACCGGCGACATCTTGGATTTCGTCGGGGTTCAAGCTGAGATATGCAATTCCTGCGATAATCTTGGTGAGAAATCTGTCCGAAGTATGCTTAATCATCGAGATCGCTCGTTTCCAGCTATTTAATGCGAGAAACACGTTATCTGGTGTTTTCACCACTCCACAGTGCGTGTGATATGCAGAACCGACGATATCCTGGTTTTCGTGGGGTTTCAAGCTCAGATGTGCATTTTCTGCGATAATCTTGGTGAGAAATCTGTCCGAAGTATGCTTAATCATCGAGATCGCTCGTTTCCAGCTATTTAATGCGAGAAACACATTATCTGGTGTTTTCACCACTCCACAGTTGGTTTGATATGCAGAACCGGCGATGTTTTGTTTCCGTCGGGTTTCAAGTTGAGATATGCTTTTTCTACGATAATCTTGGTGAAACATCTGTCCGAAGTATGCAGAAACATCAAGAGCGCTCTTTTCGAGCTATTTAATGCGAGAAACACGTTTTCTGGGGTTTTCACCACACCACAGTTCGTTGGATGTGCAGAACCCGAGATATCTTGGTTTTCGTGGGGTTTCTAGCAGAGATATGCATTTTCTGCGATAATCATGGTGAGACTTCGGTTAGAAGTATGCAGAATCATCGAGATCGCACTTTTCGATCTATTTAATGCGAGACACACGTTGTCCGGTGTTTTCACCACTCCACAGTTGGTTTGATATGCAGAACCGGCGATATCTGGGTTTTCGTGGGGTTTCAAGCTGAGATATGCATTTTCAGCGATAATCTTGGTGAGAGTTCTGTCCGAAATATGCAGAATCATCGAGATCGCTCTATTCGAGCTATTTAACGCGACAAAACGTTATCTGGTGTTTTCAGCACTCCACAGTGCGTTTGATATGCAGAACCAGCGATATCTTGGTTTTCGTGGGGTTTCAAGCTGAGATATGCATTTTCTCCGATAAACATGGAGAGACTTCTGTCCGAATTAGGCTGAATCATCGAGATCGCTCTTTTCGAGCTAGTTAATGCGAGAAAAACCTTGTCAGGGGTTTTCACCACTCCACAGTGCGTTTGATATGCAGAACCAGCGATATCTTGGCTTTCGTTGGGTTTCAAGCTGAGATATGCATTTTTTACGATAATCTTGGTGAGACTTCTGTCCGAAGTATGCAGAATCATCGAGATCGCTCTTTTCGAGCTATTTGATGCGAGAAACACGTTAACTGGTGTTTCCACCACTCCACAGTGCGTTTGATATGCAGAACCGGCGACATCTTGGATTTCGTCGGGGTTCAAGCTGAGATATGCATTTTCTACGATAATCTTGGTGAGACTTCTGTCAGAAGTATGCAGAATCATCGGGATCGCTTTTTTCGAGATATCTAATGCGAGAAACACGTTATCTGGTGTTTTCACCACTCCGCAGTGCGTTTGATATGTAGAACCAGCGATATCTGGGTTTTCGTGGGGTTTCAAGCTGAGATATGCATTTTCTGCGATAATCTTGGTGAGACTTCTGTCCGATGTATGCAGAATCATCGAGATCGATCTTTTCGAGCTATTTAATGCGAGAAACACGTTATCCGGTGTTTTCACCACTCCACAGTGGGTTTGATATGCAGAACTGGCGAAATCTTGGTTTTCGTGGGGTTTCCAGCTGAGACATACATTTTCTGCGATAATCATGGTGAGTCTTCTGTCAGAAGTATGCAGAATCTTCGAGATCGCTCTATTCGAGCTATTTAATGCGAGAAACAGGTTATCTGGTTGTTTTCACCACTCCACAGTGCGTTTGATATGCAGAACCGGCGACATCTTGATTTTCGTGGGGTTTCTAGCTGAGATATGCATTTTCTGCGAAAATATTGGTGAGACTTCTGTCCGAAGTATGCAGAGTCATCGAGATCGTACTTTTCGAGCTATTTAATGCGAGAAACACGTTTTCTGGGGTTTTCACCACTCCACAGTTGGTTTGATATGCAGAACCGGCGATGTTTGGTTTTCGTCGGGTTTCAAGTTGAGATATGCATTTTCTACGATAATCTTGGAGAAACATCTGTCCGAAGTATGCAGAATCATCAAGATCGCTCTTTTCGAGCTATTTAATGCGAAAAAACAAGTTTTCTGGTGTTTTCACCACTCCACAGTGCGTTTGATATGCAGAACCGGCGACATCTTGGATTTCGTCGGGGTTCAAGCTAAGATATGCAATTCCTGCGATAATCTTGGTGAGAAATCTGTCCGAAGTATGCTTAATCATCGAGATCGCTCGTTTCCAGCTATTTAATGCGAGAAACACGTTATCTGGTGTTTTCACCACTCCACAGTGCGTGTGATATGCAGAACCGACGATATCCTGGTTTTCGTGGGGTTTCAAGTTGAGATGTGCATTTTCTGCGATAATCTTGGTGAGAAATCTGTCCGAAGTATGCTTAATCATCGAGATCGCTCGTTTCCAGCTATTTAATGCGAGAAACACGTTATCTGGTGTTTTCACCACTCCACAGTTGGTTTGATATGCAGAACCGGCGATGTTTGGTTTTCGTCGGGTTTCAAGTTGAGATATGCTTTTTCTACGATAATCTTGGTGAAACATCTGTCCGAAGTATGCAGAAACATCAAGAGCGCTCTTTTCGAGCTATTCAATGCGAGAAACACGTTTTCTGGGGTTTTCACCACACCACAGTTCGTTGGATGTGCAGAACCGGAGATATCTTGGTTTTCGTGGGGTTTCTAGCAGAGATATGCATTTTCTGCGATAATCATGGTGAGACTTCGGTTAGAAGTATGCAGAATCATCGAGATCGCACTTTTCGATCTATTGAATGCGAGAAACACGTTGTCTGGTGTTTTCACCACTCCACAGTTGGTTTGATATGCAGAACCGGCGATATCTGGGTTTTCGTGGGGTTTCAAGCTGAGATATGCATTTTCAGCGATAATCTTGGTGAGACTTCTGTCCGAAGTATGCAGAAACATCGAGAGCGCTCTTGTCGAGCTATTTAATGCGAGAAACACGTTTTCTGGGGTTTTCACCACACCACAGTTCGTTGGATATGCAGAACCGGAGATATCTTGGTTTTCGTGGGGTTTCAAGCTGAGATATGCATTTTCTGCGATAATCTTGGTGAGACTTCTGTCAGAAGTTTGCAGAATCATCTAGATCGCTCGTTTCGAGATATTTAATGCGAAAAAACAAGTTTTCTGGTGTTTTCACCACTCCACAGTGCGTCTGATATGCAGAACCGGCGATATCTTGGTTTTCGTGGGGTTTCCAGCTGAGACATACATTTTCTGCGATAATCTTGGTGAGTCTTCTGTCAGAAGTATGCAGAATCTTCGAGATCGCTCTATTCGAGCTATTTAATGCGAGAAACACGTTATCTGGTTGTTTTCACCACTCCACAGTGCGTTTGATATGCAGAACCGGCGACATCTTGATTTTCGTGGGGTTTCTAGCTGAGATATGCATTTTCTGCGAAAATATTGGTGAGACTTCTGTCCGAAGTATGCAGAGTCATCGAGATCGTACTTTTCGAGCTATTTAATGCGAGAAACACGTTTTCTGGGGTTTTCACCACTCCACCGTTGGTTTGATATGCAGAACCGGCGATGTTTGGTTTTCGTCGGGTTTCTAGCTGAGATATGCATTTTCTGCGATAATCTTGGAGAGACTTCTGTCCGTAGTATGCAGAATCATCGCGATCGCTCTTATCGAGCTATTTAATGCGAGAAACACGTTATCTGGTGTTTTCAGCACTCCACAGTGCGTTTGATATGCAGAACCGGCGACATCTTGATGTTCGTGAGGTTTCAAGCTGAGATATGCATTTTCTGCGATAATATTGGTGAGACTTCTGTCCGAAGTATGCAGAATCATCGATATCGCTCTTTTAGAGCTATTTAATGCGAGCAACACGTTATGTGGTGTATTCACCACTCCACAGTACGTTAGACATGCAGAACCGGAGGTATCTTCGTTTCGGTCGGGTTTCAAGCTGAGGTATGCATTTTCTACGACAATATTGGTGAGACCTCTGTCAGAAGTATGCAGAACCTTCGAGAACGCTCTTTTCGAGCTACTTAATGCGAGAAACACGTTTTCTGGTGTTTTCACCACCCCACAGTGCGTTTGATATGCAAAACCGGAGATATCTTGGTTTTCGTGGGGTTTCAAGCTGAGATATGCATTTTCTGCAATAATCTTGTTGAGACTTCTGTCCGAAGTATGCAGAAAAATCGAGAGCGCTCTTTTCGAGCTATTTAATGCGAGAAACACGTTTTCTGGGGTTTTCACCACACCTCTGTTCGTTGGATATGCAGAACCGGAGATATCTTGGTTTTCCTGGGGTTTCAAGCTGAGATATGCATTTTCTGCGACAATCTTGGTGAGACTTCTGTCCGAAGTATGCAGAATCATCGGGATCGCTCTTATCGAGCTATTTAATGCGAGAAACACGTTTTCTGGCGATTTCACCACACCACTGTTCGTTGGATATGCAGAACCGGAGATATCTTGGTTTTCGTGGGGTGTCAAGCTGAAATATGCATTTTCTGCGATAATCTTGGTGAGACTTCTGTCCGATGTATGCAGAATCATCGAGATCGATCTTTTCGAGCTATTTAATGCGAGAAACACGTTATCCGGTGTTTTCACCACTCCACAGTGGGTTTGATATGCAGAACCGGCGACATCTTGATTTTCGTGGGGTTTCTAGCTGAGATATGCATTTTCTGCAAAAATATTGGTGAGACTTCTGTCCGAAGTATGCAGAGTCATCGAGATCGTACTTTTCGAGCTATTTAATGCGAGAAACACGTTTTCTGGGGTTTTCACCACTCCACAGTTGGTTTGATATGCAGAACCGGCGATGTTTGGTTTTCGTCGGGTTTCAAGTTTAGATATGCATTTTCTACGATAATCTTGGAGAAACATCTGTCCGAAGTATGCAGAATCATCAAGATCGCTCTTTTCGAGCTATTTAATGCGAAAAAACAAGTTTTCTGGTGTTTTCACCACTCCACAGTGCGTTTGATATGCAGAACCGGCGACATCTTGGATTTCGTCGGGGTTCAAGCTGAGATATGCAATTCCTGCGATAATCTTGGTGAGAAATCTGTCTGAAGTATGCTTAATCATCCAGATCGCTCGTTTCCAGCTATTTAATGCGAGAAACACGTTATCTGGTGTTTTCACCACTCCACAGTGCGTGTGATATGCAGAACCGACGATATCCTGGTTTTCGTGGGGTTTCAAGCTCAGATGTGCATTTTCTGCGATAATCTTGGTGAGAAATCTGTCCGAAGTATGCTTAATCATCGAGATCGCTCGTTTCCAGCTATTTAATGCGAGAAACACGCTTTCTGGTGTTTTCACCACTCCACAGTTGGTTTGATATGCAGAACCGGCGATGTTTGGTTTTCGTCGGGTTTCAAGTTGAGATATGCTTTTTCTACGATAATCTTGGTGAAACATCTGTCCGAAGTATGCAGAAACATCAAGAGCGCTCTTTTCGAGCTATTTAATGCGAGAAACACGTTTTCTGGGGTTTTCACCACACCACAGTTCGTTGGATGTGCAGAACCGGAGATATCTTGGTTTTCGCTGGGTTTCTAGCAGAGATATGCATTTTCTGCGATAATCATGGTGAGACTTCGGTTAGAAGTATGCAGAATCATCGAGATCGCACTTTTCGATCTATTTAATGCGAGAAACACGTTGTCTGGTGTTTTCACCACTCCACAGTTGGTTTGATATGCAGAACCGGCGATATCTGGGTTTTCGTGGGGTTTCAAGCTGAGATATGCATTTTCAGCGATAATCTTGGTGAGACTTCTGTCCGAAGTATGCAGAATCATCGAGATCGCTCTATTCGAGCTATTTAACGCGACAAAACGTTATCAGGTGTTTTCAGCACTCCACAGTGCGTTTGATATGCAGAACCAGCGATATCTTGGTTTTCGTGGGGTTTCAAGCTGAGATATGCATTTTCTGCGATAAACATGGAGAGACATCTGTCCGAATTAGGCTGAATCATCGAGATCGCTCTTTTCGAGCTAGTTAATGCGAGAAAAACCTTGTCAGGGGTTTTCACCACTCCACAGTGCGTTTGATATGCAGAACCAGCGATATCTTGGCTTTCGTTGGGTTTCAAGCTGAGATATGCATTTTTTACGATAATCTTGGTGAGACTTCTGTCCGAAGTATGCAGAATCATCGAGATCGCTCTTTTCGAGCTATTTGATGCGAGAAACACGTTAACTGGTGTTTCCACCACTCCACAGTGCGTTTGATATGCAGAACCGGCGACATCTTGGATTTCGTCGGGGTTCAAGCTGAGATATGCATTTTCAGCGATAATCTTGGTGTTTCATCTATGAGAAGTATGCAGAATCATCGAGAACGCTCCTTTCGAGTTAGTTAATGCGAGAAACACGTTTTCTAGTGTTTTCACCTTTCCACAGTGCGTCTGATATGCAGAACCGGCGATATCTTGATTTTCGTGGTGTTTCCAGCTGAGATATGCATTTTCTGCGATAATCTTGGTGAGACTTCAGTCAGAAGTACGCAGAATCATCTAGATCGCTCGTTTCGAGCTATTTAATGCGAGAAACCCGTTATCTGGTTGTTTTCACCACTCCATAGTGCGTTTGATATGCAGAACCGGCGACATCTTGATTTTCGTGAGGTTTCTAGATGAGATATGCATTTTCTGCGATAATATTGGTGAGACTTCAGTCAGAAGTATGCAGTATCATCTAGATCGCTCGTTTGGAGCTATTTAATGCGAGAAACACGTTATCTGGTGTTTTCAGCACTCCACAGTGCGTTTGATATGCAGAACCAGCGATATCTAGGTTTTCGTGGGGTTTCAAGCTGAGATATGCAAGTTCTGCGATAATCTTGGTGAGACTTATGTCCGAAGTATGCAGAGTCATCGAGATCGTACTTTTCGAGCTATTTAATGCGAGAAACACGTTTTCTGGGGTTTTCACCACTCCACAGTTCGTTGGATATGCAGAACAGGAGATATCTTGGTTTTCGTGGGGTTTCTAGCAGAGATATGCATTTTCTGCGATAATCATGGTGAGACTTCTGTTAGAAGTATGCAGAATCATCGAGATCGCACTTTTCGATCTATTTCATGCGAGAAACACGTTGTCTGGTGTTTTCACCACTCCACAGTTGTTTGATATGCAGAACCCGCGATGTTTGGTTTTCGTCGGGTTTCAAGTTGAGATATGCATTTTCTGCGACAATCTTGGTGAGACTTCTGTCCGAAGTATGCAGAATCATCGGGATCGCTCTTATCGAGCTATTTAATGCGAGAATCACGTTTTCTGGGGTTTTCACCACACCACAGTTCGTTGGATATGCAGAACCGGAGATATCTTGATTTCCTGGGGTTTCAAGCTGAGATATGCATTTTCTGCGACAATCTTGGTGAGACTTCTGTCCGAAGTATGCAGAATCATCGGGATCGCTCTTATCGAGCTATTTAATCCGAGAAACACGTTTTCTGGCGATTTCACCACACCACTGTTCGTTGGATATGCAGAACCGGAGATATCTTGGTTTTCGTGGGGTTTCAAGCTGAAATGTGCATTTTCTGCGATAATCTTGGTGAGACTTCTGTCCGATGTATGCAGAATCATCGAGATCGATCTTTTCGAGCTATTTAATGCGAGAAACACGTTATCCGGTGTTTTCACCACTCCACAGTGGGTTTGATATGCAGAACTGGCGACATCTTGGATTTCGTCGGGTTTCAAGCTGAGATATGCATTTTCAACGATAATCTTGGTGAGACTTCTGTCCGATGTATGCAGAATCATCGAGATCGATCTTTTCGAGCTATTTAATGCGAGAAACACGTTATCCGGTGTTTTCACCACTCCACAGTGCGTTTGATATGCAGAACCGGCGACATCTTGGATTTCGTCGGGGTTCAAGCTGAGATATGCAATTCCTGCGATAATCTTGGTGAGACTTCTGTCCGAAGTATGCTGAATCATCGAGATTGCTCGTTTCGAGCTATTTAATGCGAGAAACACGTTATCTGGTGTTTTCTCCACTCCACAGTGCGTATGATGTGCAGAACCAACGATATCCTGCTTTTCGTGGGGTTTCAAGCTCAGATATGCATTTTGTGCGATAATATTGGTGAGACTTCTGTCCGAAGTATGCAGAATCATCGATATCGCTCTTTTAGAGCTATTTAATGCGAGAAACACGTTATCTGGTGTTTTCACTACTCCACAGTTGGTTTGATATGCAGAACCGGAGATAATTTGGTTTTCGTGGGGTTTCAAGCTGAGATATGCATTTTCTGCGATAATCTTGGTGAGACTTCTGTCCGTAGTATGCAGAATCATCGAGATCGCTCTTTTCGAGCTATTTAATGCGAGAAACACGTTATCTGGTGTTTTCTGCACTCCACAGTGCGTTTGATATGCAGAACCGGCGACATCTTGATTTTCGTGAGGTTTCAAGCTGAGATAAGCATTTTCTGCGATAATATTGGTGAGACTTCTGTCCGAAGTATGCAGAGTCATCGAGATCGTACTTTTCGAGCTATTTAATGCGATAAAACAAGTTTTCTGGTGTTTTCACCACTCCACAGTGCGTTTGATATGCAGAACCGGCGACATCTTGGATTTCGTCGGGGTTCAAGCTGAGATATGCAATTCCTGCGATAATCTTGGTGAGAAATCTGTCCGAAGTATGCTTAATCATCGAGATCGCTCGTTTCCAGCTATTTAATGCGAGAAACACGTTATCTGGTGTTTTCACCACTCCACAGTGCGTGTGATATGCAGAACCGACGATATCCTGGTTTTCGTGGGGTTTCAAGCTCAGATGTGCATTTTCTGCGATAATCTTGGTGAGAAATCTGTCCGAAGTATGCTTAATCATCGAGATCGCTCGTTTCCAGCTATTTAATGCGAGAAACACGTTATCTGGTGTTTTCACCACTCCACAGTTGGTTTGATATGCAGAACCGGCGATGTTTTGTTTTCGTCGGGTTTCAAGTTGAGATATGCTTTTTCTACGATAATCTTGGTGAAACATCTGTCCGAAGTATGCAGAAACATCAAGAGCGCTCTTTTCGAGCTATTTAATGCGAGAAACACGTTTTCTGGGGTTTTCACCACACCACAGTTCGTTGGATGTGCAGAACCCGAGATATCTTGGTTTTCGTGGGGTTTCTAGCAGAGATATGCATTTTCTGCGATAATCATGGTGAGACTTCGGTTAGAAGTATGCAGAATCATCGAGATCGCACTTTTCGATCTATTTAATGCGAGACACACGTTGTCTGGTGTTTTCACCACTCCACAGTTGGTTTGATATGCAGAACCGGCGATATCTGGGTTTTCGTGGGGTTTCAAGCTGAGATATGCATTTTCAGCGATAATCTTGGTGAGAGTTCTGTCCGAAATATGCAGAATCATCGAGATCGCTCTATTCGAGCTATTTAACGCGACAAAACGTTATCTGGTGTTTTCAGCACTCCACAGTGCGTTTGATATGCAGAACCAGCGATATCTTGGTTTTCGTGGGGTTTCAAGCTGAGATATGCATTTTCTCCGATAAACATGGAGAGACTTCTGTCCGAATTAGGCTGAATCATCGAGATCGCTCTTTTCGAGCTAGTTAATGCGAGAAAAACCTTGTCAGGGGTTTTCACCACTCCACAGTGCGTTTGATATGCAGAACCAGCGATATCTTGGCTTTCGTTGGGTTTCAAGCTGAGATATGCATTTTTTACGATAATCTTGGTGAGACTTCTGTCCGAAGTATGCAGAATCATCGAGATCGCTCTTTTCGAGCTATTTGATGCGAGAAACACGTTAACTGGTGTTTCCACCACTCCACAGTGCGTTTGATATGCAGAACCGGCGACATCTTGGATTTCGTCGGGGTTCAAGCTGAGATATGCATTTTCTACGATAATCTTGGTGAGACTTCTGTCAGAAGTATGCAGAATCATCGGGATCGCTTTTTTCGAGATATCTAATGCGAGAAACACGTTATCTGGTGTTTTCACCACTCCGCAGTGCGTTTGATATGTAGAACCAGCGATATCTGGGTTTTCGTGGGGTTTCAAGCTGAGATATGCATTTTCTGCGATAATCTTGGTGAGACTTCTGTCCGATGTATGCAGAATCATCGAGATCGATCTTTTCGAGCTATTTGATGCGAGAAACACGTTATCCGGTGTTTTCACCACTCCACAGTGGGTTTGATATGCAGAACTGGCGAAATCTTGGTTTTCGTGGGGTTTCCAGCTGAGACATACATTTTCTGCGATAATCATGGTGAGTCTTCTGTCAGAAGTATGCAGAATCTTCGAGATCGCTCTATTCGAGCTATTTAATGCGAGAAACACGTTATCTGGTTGTTTTCACCACTCCACAGTGCGTTTGATATGCAGAACCGGCGACATCTTGATTTTCGTGGGGTTTCTAGCTGAGATATGCATTTTCTGCGAAAATATTGGTGAGACTTCTGTCCGAAGTATGCAGAGTCATCGAGATCGTACTTTTCGAGCTATTTAATGCGAGAAACACGTTTTCTGGGGTTTTCACCACTCCACAGTTGGTTTGATATGCAGAACCGGCGATGTTTGGTTTTCGTCGGGTTTCAAGTTGAGATATGCATTTTCTACGATAATCTTGGAGAAACATCTGTCCGAAGTATGCAGAATCATCAAGATCGCTCTTTTCGAGCTATTTAATGCGAAAAAACAAGTTTTCTGGTGTTTTCACCACTCCACAGTGCGTTTGATATGCAGAACCGGCGACATCTTGGATTTCGTCGGGGTTCAAGCTAAGATATGCAATTCCTGCGATAATCTTGGTGAGAAATCTGTCCGAAGTATGCTTAATCATCGAGATCGCTCGTTTCCAGCTATTTAATGCGAGAAACACGTTATCTGGTGTTTTCACCACTCCACAGTGCGTGTGATATGCAGAACCGACGATATCCTGGTTTTCGTGGGGTTTCAAGCTCAGATGTGCATTTTCTGCGATAATCTTGGTGAGAAATCTGTCCGAAGTATGCTTAATCATCGAGATCGCTCGTTTCCAGCTATTTAATGCGAGAAACACGTTATCTGGTGTTTTCACCACTCCACAGTGCGTGTGATATGCAGAACCGGCGACATCTTGATTTTCGTGGGGTTTCTAGCTGAGATATGCATTTTCTGCGATAATCTTGGTGAGACTTCTGTCCGATGTTTGCAGAATCATCGAGATCGCTCTTTTCGAGCTATTTAATGCAAGAGACACGTTAACTGGTGTTTTCACCACTCCACAGTGCGTATGATGTGCAGAACCGACGATATCCTGGTTTTCGTGGGGTTTCAAGCTCAGATATGCATTTTCTGCGATAATATTGGTGAGACTTCAGACAGAAGTATGCAGAATCATCTAGATCACTCTTTTCGAGCTATTTAATGCGAGAAACACGTTATCCGGTGTTTTCACCACTCCACAGTGGGTTTGATATGCAGAACTGGCGACATCTTGGATTTCGTCGGGTTTCAAGCTGAGATATGCATTTTCTACGATAATCTTGGTGAGACTTCTGTCAGAAGTTTGCAGAATCATCTAGATCGCTCGTTTCGAGATATTTAATGCGAAAAAACAAGTTTTCTGGTGTTTTCACCACTCCACAGTGCGTCTGATATGCAGAACCGGCGATATCTTGGTTTTCGTGGGGTTTCCAGCTGAGACATACATTTTCTGCGATAATCTTGGTGAGTCTTCTGTCAGAAGTATGCAGAATCTTCGAGATCGCTCTATTCGAGCTATTTAATGCGAGAAACACGTTATGTGGTTGTTTTCACCACTCCACAGTGCGTTTGATATGCAGAACCGGCGACATCTTGATTTTCGTGGGGTTTCTAGCTGAGATATGCATTTTCTGCGAAAATATTGGTGAGACTTCTGTCCGAAGTATGCAGAATCATCGATATCGCTCTTTTAGAGCTATTTAATGCGAGCAACACGTTATGTGGTGTATTCACCACTCCACAGTACGTTAGACATGCAGAACCTGAGGTATCTTCGTTTCGGTCGGGTTTCAAGCTGAGGTATGCATTTTCTACGACAATATTGGTGAGACCTCTGTCAGAAGTATGCAGAACCTTCGAGAACGCTCTTTTCGAGCTACTTAATGCGAGAAACACGTTTTCTGGTGTTTTCACCACCCCACAGTGCGTTTGATATGCAAAACCGGAGATATCTTGGTTTTCGTGGGGTTTCAAGCTGAGATATGCATTTTCTGCAATAATCTTGTTGAGACTTCTGTCCGAAGTATGCAGAATCATCGAGAACGCTCTTTTCGAGCTACTTAATGCGAGAAACACGTTATCTGGTGTTTTCAGCACTCCACAGTGCGTTTGATATGCAGAACCGGCGACATCTTGATGTTCGTGAGGTTTCAAGCTGAGATATGCATTTTCTGCGATAATATTGGTGAGACTTCTGTCCGAAGTATGCAGAATCATCGATATCGCTCTTTTAGAGCTATTTAATGCGAGCAACACGTTATGTGGTGTATTCACCACTCCACAGTACGTTAGACATGCAGAACCTGAGGTATCTTCGTTTCGGTCGGGTTTCAAGCTGAGGTATGCATTTTCTACGACAATATTGGTGAGACCTCTGTCAGAAGTATGCAGAACCTTCGAGAACGCTCTTTTCGAGCTACTTAATGCGAGAAACACGTTTTCTGGTGTTTTCACCACCCCACAGTGCGTTTGATATGCAAAACCGGAGATATCTTGGTTTTCGTGGGGTTTCAAGCTGAGATATGCATTTTCTGCAATAATCTTGTTGAGACTTCTGTCCGAAGTATGCAGAAAAATCGAGAGCGCTCTTTTCGAGCTATTTAATGCGAGAAACACGTTTTCTGGGGTTTTCACCACACCTCTGTTCGTTGGATATGCAGAACCGGAGATATCTTGGTTTTCCTGGGGTTTCAAGCTGAGATATGCATTTTCTGCGACAATCTTGGTGAGACTTCTGTCCGAAGTATGCAGAATCATCGGGATCGCTCTTATCGAGCTATTTAATGCGAGAAACACGTTTTCTGGCGATTTCACCACACCACTGTTCGTTGGATATGCAGAACCGGAGATATCTTGGTTTTCGTGGGGTGTCAAGCTGAAATATGCATTTTCTGCGATAATCTTGGTGAGACTTCAGTAAGAAGTATGCAGAATCATCTAGATCGCTCTTTTAGAGCTACTTAATGCGAGAAACACGTTATCTGGTGTTTTGACCACTCCACAGTGCGTTTGATATGTAGAACCGCCGATAACTTGGTTTTCGTGGGGTTTCCAGCTGAAATATGCATTTTCTGCGATAATCTTGGTGTTTCCTCTATGAGAAGTATGCAGAATCATCGAGAACGCTCTTTTCGAGCTAGTTAATGCGAGAAACACGTTTTCTGGTGTTTTCACCACTCCACAGTGCGTCTGATATGCAGAACCGGCGATATCTTGATTTTCGTGGTGTTTCCAGCTGAGATATGCATTTTCTGCGATAAGCTTGGTGAGTCTTCTCCCATAAGTATGCAGAATCATCTAGATCGCTCTTTTCGAGCTATTTAATGCGGGAAACACGTTTTCTGGTGTATTTGCCACTCCACAGTACGTTAGACATGCAGAACCGGAGGTATCTTCGTTTCGGTCGGGTTTCAAGCTGAGATATGCATTTTCTACGATAATATTGGTGAGACCTCAGTCAGAAGTATGCAGAATTTTCGAGAACGCTCTTTTCGAGCTACTTAATGCGAGAAACACGTTTTCTGGTGTTTTCACCACCCCACAGTGCGTTTGATATGCAGAACCGGCGACATCGTGGTTTTCGTGGGGTTTCCAGCTGAGATAGGCATTTTCTGCGATAATCTTGGTGAGTCTTCAGTCAGAAGTATGCAGAATCATCGAGATCGCTCTATTCGAGCTATTTAATGCGAGAAACACGTTTTCTGGTGTATTCACCACTCCACAGTGCGTTTGATATGCAGAACCGGCGACATCTTGATTTTCGTGGTGTTTCCAGCTGGGATATGCATTTTCTGCGATAATCTTGGTGAGACTTCAGTCAGAAGTATGCAGAATCATCTAGATCGCTCGTTTCGAGCTATTTAATGCGAGAAACACGTTATCTGGTGTTTTTACCACTCCACAGTGCGTTTGATATGCAGAACCGGCGACATCTTGATTTTCGTGGGGTTTCCAGCTGAGGTAGGCATTTTCTGCGATAATCTTGGTGAGTCTTCTGTCAGAAGTATGCAGAATCATCGAGATCGCTCTATTCGAGCTATTTAATGCGATAAACACGTTATCTGGTTGTTTTTACTACTCCACAGTGGGTTTGATATGCAGAACCGGCGACATCTTAATTTTCGTGATGTTTCTAGCTGAGAAAGGCATTTTCAGCGATAATATTGGTGAGACTTCAGTCAGAAATATGCAGAATCATCTAGATCGCTCTTTTCGAGCTATTTAATGCGGGAAACACGTTTTCTGGTGTATTCACCACTCCACAGAGCGTTTGATATGCAGAACCGGCGACATCTTGATTTTCGTGGTGTTTCCAGCTGGGATATGCATTTTCTGCGATAATCTTGGTGAGACTTCAGTCAGAAGTATGCAGAATCATCTAGATCGCTCGTTTCGAGTTATTTAATGCGAGAAACACGTTATCTGGTGTTTTTACCACTCCACAGTGCGTTTGATATGCAGAACCGGCGACATCTTGATTTTCGTGATGTTTCTAGCTGAGATAGGCATTTTCTGCGATAATCTTGGTGAGACTTCAGTCAGAAGTATGCAGAATCATCTAGATCGCTCGTTTCGAGCTATTTAATGCGACAAAACGTTATCCGGTGTTTTCACCACTCCACAGTGCGTATGATATGCAGAACCGACGATATCTTGGTTTTCGTGGGGTTTCCAGCTGGGATATGCATTTTCTGCGATAATCTTGGTGAGACTTCAGTCAGAAGTATGCAGAATCATCTAGATCGCTCTTTTCGAGCTAGTTAATGCGAGTAACACGTTTTCTGGTGTTTTCACCACCCCACAGTGCGTTTGATATGCAGAACCGGCGACATCTTGGTTTTCGTCGGGTTTCAAGCTGAGATATGCATTTTCTGCTATAATATTGGTGAGACTTCAGTCAGAAGTATGCAGAATCATCTCGATCGCTCGTTTCGAGCTATTTAATGCGAATAAACAAGTTTTCTGGTGTTTTGACCACTCCACAGTACGTTTGACATGCAGAAACGGAGATACCTTGATTTCCGTCGGGTTTCAAGCTGAGATATGCATTTTCTGCGATAATATTGGTGAGACTTCAGTTAGAAGTATGCAGAATCATCGAGATCGCTCTGTTCGAGCTATTTAATGCGAGAAACACGTTTTCTGGTGTATTCACCACTCCACAGTGCGTTTGATATGCAGAACCAGCGATATCTTGGCTTTCGTGGGGTTTCAAGCTGAGATATGCATTTTCTGCGATAAGCTTGGTGAGACATTTGTCCGAAGTATGCAGAATCATCGAGATCGCTCTATTCGAGCTATTTAATGCGAGAAACACGTTATCTGGTGTTTTCATCACTCCACAGGGCGTTTGATATGCAGAACCGGCGATATCTTGGTTTTCGTGGGGTTTCCAGCTGAAATATGCATTTTCTGCGATAATCTTTGTGTTTCATCTATGAGAAGTATGCAGAATCATCCAGAACGCTCTTTTCGAGCTAGTTAATGCGAGTAATACGTTTTCTGGTGTTTTCATCAACCCACAGCGCGTTTGATATGCAGAACCGGCGACATCTTGGTTTTCGTCGGGTTTCAAGCTGAGATATGCATTTTCTGCGATAATATTGGTGAGACTTCAGTCAGAAGGATGCAGAATCATCTAGATCGGCCTTCTCGAGCTATTTAATTCGAGAAACACGTTTTCTGCTGTATTGACCACTCCACAGTACGTTTGACATGCAGAAACGGAGATATCTTGGTTACGGTCGGGTTTCAAGCTGAGATATGCATTTTCTGCGATAATATTGGTGAGACGTCAGTCAGAAGTATGCAGAATCATCTAGATCGCTCGTTTCGAGCTATTTAATGCGAAAAAACAAGTTTTCTGGTGTTTTGACCACTCCACAGAGCGTTTGATATGTAGAGCCGCCGATAACTTGGTTTTCGTGGTGTTTTCAGTTGAAATATGCATTTTCTGCGATAATCTTTGTGAGTCTTCTGTCAGAAGTATGCAGAATCATCGAGAACGCTCTTTTCGACTTAGTTAATGTGAGTAACACGTTTTCTTGTGATTTCACAACTCCACAGTGCGTCTGATATGCAGAACCGGCGACATCTTGATTTTCGTGAGGTTTCCAGCTGAAATATGCATTTTCTGCGATAATCTTGGTGCGACTTCTGTCAGAAGTATGCAGAATCATCGACATCGCTCTTCTCGAGCTATTTAATGCGAGTAACACGTTTTCTGGTGTTTTCACCACCCCACAGTGCGTTTGATATGCAGAACCGGCGACATCTCGGTTTTCGTCGGGTTTCAAGCTGAGATATGCGTTTTCTGCGATAATCTTTGTGAGACTTCAGTCAGAAGTATGATGAATAATCGAGATCGCTCTTTTCGAGCTATTTAATGCGAGATACACGTTTTCTGGTGTATTCACCACTCCACAGTACGTTTGACATGCAGAACCGGAGATATCTTGGTTTCGGTCGGGTTTCAGGCTGAGATATGCATTTTCTACGATAATCTTGGTGAGAATCTGTCAGAAGTATGCAGAATCATCGAGGACGCTCTTTTCGAGCTATTTAATGCGAGAAACACGTTTTCTGGTGTATTCACCACTCCACAGTGCGTTTGATATGCAGTACCAGCGATATCTTGGCTTTCTTGGGGTTTCCATCTGAGATATGCATTTCCTGCGATAATCTTGGTGAGACATCAGTCAGAAGTATGCAGAATCATCTAGATCGCTCGTTTCGAGCTATTTAATGCGAAAAAAGAAGTTTTCTGGTGTTTTGACCACTCCACAGTGCGTTTGATATGTAGAGCCGCCGATAACTTGGTTTTCGTGGGGTTTCCAGCTGAAATATGCATTTTCTGCGATAATCTTTGTGTTTCATCTATGAGAAGGATGCAGTATCATCCAGAACGCTCTTTTCGAGCTAGTTAATGCGAGTAACACGTTTTCTGGTGTTTTCACCACTCCACAGTGCGTTTGATATGTAGAGCCGCCGATAACTTGGTTTTCGTGGGGTTTCCAGCTGAAATATGCATTTTCTGCGATAATCTTTGTGTTTCATCTATGAGAAGTATGCAGTATCATCCAGAACGCTCTTTTCGAGCTAGTTAATGCGAGTAACACGTTTTCTGGTGTTTTCACCACTCCACGGTGCGTCTGATATGCAGAACCGGCGATATCTTGGTTTTCGTGGGGTTTCCAGCTGAGATATGCATTTTCTGCGATAATCTTGGTGAGACTTCTGTCAGAAGAATGCAGAATCATCTAGATCGCACGTTTCGAGCTATTTAATGCGAGAAACACGTTATCTGGTTGTTTTCACCACTCCACAGTGCGTTTGATATGCAGAACCAGCGATATCTTGGTTTTCGTGGGGTTTCAAGTTCAGATATGCATTTTCTGCGATAATGTTGATGAGACTTCTGTCCGAAGTATGCTTAATCATCGAGATCGCTCTTTTCGTGCTATTTAATGCGAGAAACACGTTATCTGGTGTTTTCACCACTCCACAGTGCGTTTGATATGCAGTACCAGCGATATCTTGGTTTTCGTAGGGTTTCCAGCTGAGATATGCATTTTCTACGATAATCTTGGTGAGTCTTCTGTCAGAAGTATGCAGAATCATCGAGATCGCTCTATTCGAGCTATTTAATGCGAGAAACACGTTATCTGGTTGTTTTCACTACTCCACAGTGCGTTTGATATGCAGAACCGGCGACATCTTGATTTTCGTGAGGTTTCAACCTGAGATATGCGTTTTCTGCGATGATATTGGTGAGACTTCAGTCAGAAGTATGCAGAATCATCTAGATCGCTCGTTTCGAGCTATTTAATGCGAGCAGCACGTTATCTGGTGTTTTGGCCACTCCACAGTGCGTTTGATATGCAGAACCGGAGATATCTTGGTTTCGGTCGGGTTTCAAGCTGAGATATGCATTTTCTACGATAATCTTGGAGAGAATCTGTCAGAAGTATGCAGAATCTTCGAGGACGCTCTTTTCGAGCTATTTAATGCGAGAAACACGTTATCTGGTGTATTGACCACTCCACAGTGCGTTTGATATGCGGAACCGGCGCCATCTTGATTTTCGTGAGGTTTCAAGCTGAGATATGCATTTTCTGCGATAACCTTGGTGAGACTTCTGTTAGAAGTATGCAGAATCATCGAGATCGCTCTTTTCGAGCTATTTAATGGAGAAACACGTTACCTGGTGTATTGACCACTCCACAGTGCGTTTGATATGCGGAACCGGCGCCATCTTGATTTTCGTGAGGTTTCAAGCTGAGATATGCATTTTCTGCGATAATCTTGGTGCGACTTCTGTCAGAAGTATGCAGAATCATCTAGATCGCTCGTTTCGAGCTATTTAATGCGAAAAAAGAAGTTTTCTGGTGTTTTGACCACTCCACAGTGCGTTTGATATGTAGAGCCAACGATAACTTGGTTTTCGTGGGGTTTCCAGCTGAAATATGCATTTTCTGCGATAATCTTGGTGAGACTTCTGTCCGAAGAGTGCAGAATCATAGACATCGCTTTTTTCGAGCTATTTAATGCGAGAAACACGTTATTTGGTGTTTTCACCACTCCACAGTGCGTTTGATATGCAGTACCAGCGATATCTTGGTTTTCGTGGGGTTTCAAGCTGAGATATGAATTTTTTAGGATAATCTTGGTGAGACTTCTGTCCGAAGTAAGCAGATTCATCGAGATCGCTCTGCTCGAGCTATTTAATGCGACAAAACGTTATCCGGTGTTTTCACCACTCCACAGTGCGTATGATATGCAGAACCGACGATATCTTGGTTTTCGTGGGGTTTCAAGCTCAGATATGCATTTTCTGCGGTAATCTTGGTGAGACTTCTGTCCGAAGTATGCAAAAACATCGAGAGCGCTCTTTTCGAGATATTTAATGCGAGAAACACGTTTACTGGGGTTTTCACCACACCACAGTTCGTTGGATATGCAGAACCGGAGATATCTTGGTGTTCGTGGGGTTTAAAGCTGAGATATGCATTTTCTGCGATAATCTTGGTGAGACTTCTGTCCGAAGTATGCAGAATCATCGAGATCGCTCTTTTCGAGCTATTTAATGCGAGAAACACGTTATCTGGTGTTTTCACCACTCCACAGTGCGTTTGATATGCAGTACCAGCGATATCTTGGTTTTCGTAGGGTTTCCAGCTGAGATATGCATTTTCTACGATAATCTTGGTGAGTCTTCTGTCAGAAGTATGCAGAATCATCTATATCGTTCTTCTCGAGCTATTTAATTCGAGAAACACGTTTTCTGCTGTATTGACCACTCCACAGTACGCTTGACTTGCAGAAACGGAGATATCTTGGTTTCGGCCGGGTTTCAAGCTGAGATATGCATTTTCTGCGATAAAATTGGTGAGACGTCAGTCAGAAGTATGCAGAATCATCTAGATCGCTCGTTTCGAGCTATTTAATGCGAAAAGCAAGTTTTCTGGTGTTTTGACCACTCCACAGAGCGTTTGATATGTAGAGCCGCCGATAACTTGGTTTTCGTGGGGTTTCCATCTGAGATATGCATTTCTTGCGATAATCTTGGTGAGACTTCAGTCAGAAGTATGCAGAATCATCTAGATCGGTCTTCTCGAGCTATTTAATTCGAGAAACACGTTTTCTGCTGTATTCACCACTCCACAGTACGTTTGACTTGCAGAAACGGAGATATCTTGGTTTTCGTGGGGTTTCCAGCTGAAATATGCATTTTCTGCGATAATCTTTGTGTTTCATCTATGAGAAGGATGCAGTATCATCCAGAACGCTCTTTTCGAGCTAGTTAATGCGAGTAACACGTTTTCTGGTGTTTTCACCACTCCACAGTGCGTTTGATATGTAGAGCCGCCGATAACTTGGTTTTCGTGGGGTTTCCAGCTGAAATATGCATTTTCTGCGATAATCTTTGTGTTTCATCTATGAGAAGTATGCAGTATCATCCAGAACGCTCTTTTCGAGCTAGTTAATGCGAGTAACACGTTTTCTGGTGTTTTCACCACTCCACGGTGCGTCTGATATGCAGAACCGGCGATATCTTGGTTTTCGTGGGGTTTCCAGCTGAGATATGCATTTTCTGCGATAATCTTGGTGAGTCTTCTGTCAGAAGAATGCAGAATCATCTAGATCGCACGTTTCGAGCTATTTAATGCGAGAAACACGTTATCTGGTTGTTTTCACCACTCCACAGTGCGTTTGATATGCAGAACCGGCGACATCTCGGTTTTCGTCGGGTTTCAAGCTGAGATATGCATTTTCTGCGATAATCTTTGTGAGACTTCAGTCAGAAGTATGATGAATAATCGAGATCGCTCTTTTCGAGCTATTTAATGCGAGATACACGTTTTCTGGTGTATTCACCACTCCACAGTACGTTTGACATGCAGAACCGGAGATATCTTGGTTTCGGTCGGGTTTCAGGCTGAGATATGCATTTTCTACGATAATCTTGGTGAGAATCTGTCAGAAGTATGCAGAATCATCGAGGACGCTCTTTTCGAGCTATTTAATGCGAGAAACACGTTTTCTGGTGTATTCACCACTCCACAGTGCGTTTGATATGCAGAACCAGCGATATCTTGGCTTTCTTGGGGTTTCCATCTGAGATATGCATTTCCTGCGATAATCTTGGTGAGACATCAGTCAGAAGTATGCAGAATCATCTAGATCGCTCGTTTCGAGCTATTTAATGCGAAAAAAGAAGTTTTCTGGTGTTTTGACCACTCCACAGTGCGTTTGATATGTAGAGCCGCCGATAACTTGGTTTTCGTGGGGTTTCCAGCTGAAATATGCATTTTCTGCGATAATCTTTGTGTTTCATCTATGAGAAGGATGCAGTATCATCCAGAACGCTCTTTTCGAGCTAGTTAATGCGAGTAACACGTTTTCTGGTGTTTTCACCACTCCACAGTGCGTTTGATATGTAGAGCCGCCGATAACTTGGTTTTCGTGGGGTTTCCAGCTGAAATATGCATTTTCTGCGATAATCTTTGTGTTTCATCTATGAGAAGTATGCAGTATCATCCAGAACGCTCTTTTCGAGCTAGTTAATGCGAGTAACACGTTTTCTGGTGTTTTCACCACTCCACGGTGCGTCTGATATGCAGAACCGGCGATATCTTGGTTTTCGTGGGGTTTCCAGCTGAGATATGCATTTTCTGCGATAATCTTGGTGAGACTTCTGTCAGAAGAATGCAGAATCATCTAGATCGCACGTTTCGAGCTATTTAATGCGAGAAACACGTTATCTGGTTGTTTTCACCACTCCACAGTGCGTTTGATATGCAGAACCAGCGATATCTTGGTTTTCGTGGGGTTTCAAGTTCAGATATGCATTTTCTGCGATAATGTTGATGAGACTTCTGTCCGAAGTATGCTTAATCATCGAGATCGCTCTTTTCGTGCTATTTAATGCGAGAAACACGTTATCTGGTGTTTTCACCACTCCACAGTGCGTTTGATATGCAGTACCAGCGATATCTTGGTTTTCGTAGGGTTTCCAGCTGAGATATGCATTTTCTACGATAATCTTGGTGAGTCTTCTGTCAGAAGTATGCAGAATCATCGAGATCGCTCTATTCGAGCTATTTAATGCGAGAAACACGTTATCTGGTTGTTTTCACTACTCCACAGTGCGTTTGATATGCAGAACCGGCGACATCTTGATTTTCGTGAGGTTTCAACCTGAGATATGCGTTTTCTGCGATGATATTGGTGAGACTTCAGTCAGAAGTATGCAGAATCATCTAGATCGCTCGTTTCGAGCTATTTAATGCGAGCAGCACGTTATCTGGTGTTTTGGCCACTCCACAGTGCGTTTGATATGCAGAACCGGAGATATCTTGGTTTCGGTCGGGTTTCAAGCTGAGATATGCATTTTCTACGATAATCTTGGAGAGAATCTGTCAGAAGTATGCAGAATCTTCGAGGACGCTCTTTTCGAGCTATTTAATGCGAGAAACACGTTATCTGGTGTATTGACCACTCCACAGTGCGTTTGATATGCGGAACCGGCGCCATCTTGATTTTCGTGAGGTTTCAAGCTGAGATATGCATTTTCTGCGATAACCTTGGTGAGACTTCTGTTAGAAGTATGCAGAATCATCGAGATCGCTCTTTTCGAGCTATTTAATGGAGAAACACGTTACCTGGTGTATTGACCACTCCACAGTGCGTTTGATATGCGGAACCGGCGCCATCTTGATTTTCGTGAGGTTTCAAGCTGAGATATGCATTTTCTGCGATAATCTTGGTGCGACTTCTGTCAGAAGTATGCAGAATCATCTAGATCGCTCGTTTCGAGCTATTTAATGCGAAAAAAGAAGTTTTCTGGTGTTTTGACCACTCCACAGTGCGTTTGATATGTAGAGCCAACGATAACTTGGTTTTCGTGGGGTTTCCAGCTGAAATATGCATTTTCTGCGATAATCTTGGTGAGACTTCTGTCCGAAGAGTGCAGAATCATAGACATCGCTTTTTTCGAGCTATTTAATGCGAGAAACACGTTATTTGGTGTTTTCACCACTCCACAGTGCGTTTGATATGCAGTACCAGCGATATCTTGGTTTTCGTGGGGTTTCAAGCTGAGATATGAATTTTTTAGGATAATCTTGGTGAGACTTCTGTCCGAAGTAAGCAGATTCATCGAGATCGCTCTGCTCGAGCTATTTAATGCGACAAAACGTTATCCGGTGTTTTCACCACTCCACAGTGCGTATGATATGCAGAACCGACGATATCTTGGTTTTCGTGGGGTTTCAAGCTCAGATATGCATTTTCTGCGGTAATCTTGGTGAGACTTCTGTCCGAAGTATGCAAAAACATCGAGAGCGCTCTTTTCGAGATATTTAATGCGAGAAACACGTTTACTGGGGTTTTCACCACACCACAGTTCGTTGGATATGCAGAACCGGAGATATCTTGGTGTTCGTGGGGTTTAAAGCTGAGATATGCATTTTCTGCGATAATCTTGGTGAGACTTCTGTCCGAAGTATGCAGAATCATCGAGATCGCTCTTTTCGAGCTATTTAATGCGAGAAACACGTTATCTGGTGTTTTCACCACTCCACAGTGCGTTTGATATGCAGTACCAGCGATATCTTGGTTTTCGTAGGGTTTCCAGCTGAGATATGCATTTTCTACGATAATCTTGGTGAGTCTTCTGTCAGAAGTATGCAGAATCATCTATATCGTTCTTCTCGAGCTATTTAATTCGAGAAACACGTTTTCTGCTGTATTGACCACTCCACAGTACGCTTGACTTGCAGAAACGGAGATATCTTGGTTTCGGCCGGGTTTCAAGCTGAGATATGCATTTTCTGCGATAAAATTGGTGAGACGTCAGTCAGAAGTATGCAGAATCATCTAGATCGCTCGTTTCGAGCTATTTAAAGCGAGAAACACGTTATCTGGTTGTTTTGACCACTCCACAGTGCGTTTGATATGTAGAGCCGCCGATAACTTGGTTTTCGTGGGGTTTCCATCTGAGATATGCATTTCTTGCGATAATCTTGGTGAGACTTCAGTCAGAAGTATGCAGAATCATCTAGATCGCTCTTTTCGAGCTATTTAATGCGAGAAACACGTTTTCTGGTGTATTCACCACTCCACAGTGCGTTTGATATGCAGAACCAGCGATATCTTGGCTTTCGTGGGGTTTCCATCTGAGATATGCATTTCCTGCGATAATCTTGGTGAGACTTCAGTCAGAAGTATGCAGAATCATCTAGATCGGTCTTCTCGAGCTATTTAATTCGAGAAACACGTTTTCTGCTGTATTCACCACTCCACAGTACGTTTGACTTGCAGAAACGGAGATATCTTGGTTTTCGTGGGGTTTCCAGCTGAAATATGCATTTTCTGCGATAATCTTTGTGTTTCATCTATGAGAAGGATGCAGTATCATCCAGAACGCTCTTTTCGAGCTAGTTAATGCGAGTAACACGTTTTCTGGTGTTTTCACCACTCCACAGTGCGTTTGATATGTAGAGCCGCCGATAACTTGGTTTTCGTGGGGTTTCCAGCTGAAATATGCATTTTCTGCGATAATCTTTGTGTTTCATCTATGAGAAGTATGCAGTATCATCCAGAACGCTCTTTTCGAGCTAGTTAATGCGAGTAACACGTTTTCTGGTGTTTTCACCACTCCACGGTGCGTCTGATATGCAGAACCGGCGATATCTTGGTTTTCGTGGGGTTTCCAGCTGAGATATGCATTTTCTGCGATAATCTTGGTGAGTCTTCTGTCAGAAGAATGCAGAATCATCTAGATCGCACGTTTCGAGCTATTTAATGCGAGAAACACGTTATCTGGTTGTTTTCACCACTCCACAGTGCGTTTGATATGCAGAACCAGCGATATCTTGGTTTTCGTGGGGTTTCAAGTTCAGATATGCATTTTCTGCGATAATGTTGATGAGACTTCTGTCCGAAGTATGCTTAATCATCGAGATCGCTCTTTTCGTGCTATTTAATGCGAGAAACACGTTATCTGGTGTTTTCACCACTCCACAGTGCGTTTGATATGCAGTACCAGCGATATCTAGGTTTTCGTAGGGTTTCCAGCTGAGATATGCATTTTCTACGATAATCTTGGTGAGTCTTCTGTCAGAAGTATGCAGAATCATCGAGATCGCTCTATTCGAGCTATTTAATGCGAGAAACACGTTATCTGGTTGTTTTCACTACTCCACAGTGCGTTTGATATGCAGAACCGGCGACATCTTGATTTTCGTGAGGTTTCAACCTGCGATATGCGTTTTCTGCGATGATATTGGTGAGACTTCAGTCAGAAGTATGCAGAATCATCTAGATCGCTCGTTTCGAGCAATTTAATGCGAAAAAACAAGTTTTCTGGTGTTTTGACCACTCCACAGTGCGTTTGATATGTAGAGCCGCCGATAACTTGGTTTTCGTGGGGTTTCCAGCTGAAATAAGCATTGTCTGCGATAACCTTTGTGTTTCATCTATGAGAAGTATGTAGAATCATTGAGAACGCTCTTTTCGAGCTAGTTAATGTGAGTAACACGTGTTCTGGTGTTTTCACAACTCCACAGTGCGTCTGATATGCAGAACCGGCGACATCTTGATTTTCGTGATGTTTCCAGCTGAAATATGCATTTTCTGCGATAATCTTGGTGCGACTTCTGTCAGAAGTATGCAGAATCATCGATATCGCTCTTTTCGAGCTATTTAATGCGAGCAGCACGTTATCTGGTGTTTTGGCCACTCCACAGTGCGTTTGATATGCAGAACCGGAGATATCTTGGTTTCGGTCGGGTTTCAAGCTGAGATATGCATTTTCTGCGATAATCTTGGTGAGACTTCAGTCAGAAGTATGATGAATAATCGAGATGGCTCTTTTCGAGCTATTTAAAGCGAGAAACACGTTTTCTGGTGTATTCACCACTCCACAGTACGTTTGACATGCAGAACCGGAGATATCTTGGTTTCGGTCGGGTTTCAGGCTGAGATATGCATTTTCTACGATAATCTTGGAGAGAATCTGTCAGAAGTATGCAGAATCTTCGAGGACGCTCTTTTCGAGCTATTTAATGCGAGAAACACGTTATCTGGTGTATTGACCACTCCACAGTGCGTTTGATATGCGGAACCGGCGCCATCTTGATTTTCGTGAGGTTTCAAGCTGAGATATGCATTTTCTGCGATAACCTTGGTGAGACTTCTGTTAGAAGTATGCAGAATCATCGAGATCGCTCTTTTCCAGCTATTTAATGGAGAAACACGTTATCTGGTGTATTGACCACTCCACAGTGCGTTTGATATGCGGAACCGGCGCCATCTTGATTTTCGTGAGGTTTCAAGCTGAGATATGCATTTTCTGCGGTAATCTTGATGAGACATCAGTCAGAAGTATGCAGAATCATCAAGATCGCTCTTTTCGAGCTATTTAATGGAGAAACACGTTATCTGGTGTATTGACCACTCCACAGTGCGTTTGATATGCGGAACCGGCGCCATCTTGATTTTCGTGAGGTTTCAAGCTGAGATATGCATTTTCTGCGATAATATTGGTGAGAGTTCAGTCAGAAGTATGCAGGATCATCTAGATCGCTCGGTTCGAGCTATTTAATGCGAGAAACACGTTGTCTGGTTGTTTTCACCACTCCACGGTGCGTTTGATATGCAGAACCGGCGATATCTTGATTTTCGTGGTGTTTCCAGCTGAGATATGCATTTTCTTCGATAATCTTGGTGAGTCTTCTGTCAGCAGTATGCAGAATCATCGAGATCGCTCTTTTCGAGCTATTTAATGGAGAAACACGTTATCTGGTGTATTGACCACTCCACAGTGCGTTTGATATGCGGAACCGGCGCCATCTTGATTTTCGTGAGGTTTCAAGCTGAGATATGCATTTTCTGCGATAATATTGGTGAGAGTTCAGTCAGAAGTATGCAGGATCATCTAGATCGCCCGTTTCGAGCTATTTAATGCGAGAAACACGTTTTCTGGTGTTTGCACCACTCCACAGTACGTTTGACATGCAGAACCGGCGATGTTTGGTTTTCGTCGGGTTTCAAGCTGAGATATGCATTTTCTACGATAATCTTGGTGAGACTTCTGCCGAAGTAAGCAGAATCATCGAGATCGCTCTTTCCGAGCTACTTAATGCGAGAAACACGTTTTCTGGTGTATTCACCACTCCACAGTACGTTTGACATGCAGAACCGGAGATATCCTGGTTTCGGTCGGGTTTCAAGCTGAGATATGCTTTTCTACGATAATCTTGGTGAGACTTCTGTCAGTAGTATGCAGAATCTTCGAGAACGCTTTTTTCGAGCTACTTAATGCGAGAAACACGTTATCTGGTTGTTTTCACCACTCCACAGTGCGTTTGATATGCAGAACCGGCGACATCTTGATTTTCGTGACGTTTCTAGCTGAGATATGCATTTTCTGCGATAATATTGGTGAGACTTCATTCAGAAGTATGCAGAATCATCTAGATCGCTCTTGTTGAATTATTTAATAAAAAAAAACAAGTTTCCCGGTGTTTTCAACATTCCACAGTGCGTTTGATATGCAGAACTGGCGATATCTTGATTTTCGTGGTGTTTCCAGCTGAGATTTGCATTTTCTGCGATAATCTTGGTGAGTCTTCTGTCAGAAGTATGCAGAATCATCTAGATTGCACTTTTCGAGCCATTTAATGCGAGAAACACGTTTTCTGGTGTATTCACCACTCCACAGAGCGTTTGATATGCAGAACCGGCGATATCTTGATATTCGTGGTGTTTCCAGCTGAGATATGCATTTTCTGCGATAATAGTGGTGAGACATCAGTCAGAAGTATGCAGAATCATCGGGATCGCACTTTTCGAGCTATTTAATGCGAGAAACTCGTTATCTGGTTGTTTTCACCACTCCACAGTGCGTTTGATATGCAGAACCGGCGTCATCTTGATTTTCGCGAGGTTTCAAGGTGAGATATGCATTTTCTGCGATTATCTTGGTGAGACTTCTGTCCGAAGTATGCAGAATCATCGAGATCGCTCTATTCGAGCTATTTAATGCGGCAAACACGTTATCTGGTGCTTTCAGCACTCCACAGTGCGTATGATATGCAGAACCAGCGATATCTTGGTTTTCGTGGGGTTTCAAGCTGAGATATGCATTTTTTACGATAATCTTGGTGAGACTTCTGCCCGAAGTATGCTTAATCATCGTGATCGCTCGTTTCTAGCTATTTAATGCGAGAAAAACCCGTTATCTGGTGTTTTCACCACTCCACAGTGCGTTTGATATGCGGAACCGGCGCCATCTTGATTTTCGTGAGGTTTCAAGCTGAGATATGCATTTTCTGCGATAATATTGGTGAGAGTTCAGTCAGAAGTATGCAAGGATCATCTAGATCGCTCGTTTCGAGCTATTTAATGCGAGAAACACGTTGTCTGGATGTTTTCACCACTCCACGGTGCGTTTGATATGCAGAACCGGCGACATCTTGGGTTTCGTCGGGGTTCGAGCTGAGAAATGCATTTTCTGCGATAATATTGGTGAGTCTTCTGTCAGAAGTATGCAGAATCATCTAGATTGCACTTTTCGAGTTATTTAATGCGAGAAACACATTTTCTGGTGTATTCACCACTCCACAGAGCGTCTGATATGCAGAACTGGCGATATCTTGATATTCGTGGTGTTTCCAGCTGAGATATGCATTTTCTGCGATTATCATGGTAGGTCTTCTGTCAGCAGTATGCAGAATCATCTAGATCGCTCGTTTCTAGCTATTTAATGCGAGAAACACGTTATCTGGTGTTTTCACCACTCCACAGTGCGTTTAATATGCAGGACCGGCGATATCTTGATTTTCGTGGTGTTTCCAGCTGAGATATGCATTTTCTGCGATAATCTTGGTGAGACTGCTGTCCGAAGTATGCAGAATCATCGAGATCGCTCTTTTCGAGCTATTTAATGCGAGAAACACCTTTTTCTGGTGTATTCATCACTCCACAGAGCGTTTGATATGCAGAACCGGCGATATCTTGATATTCGTGGTGTTTCCAGCTGAGATATGCATTTTCTACGATAATCTTGGTGAGACTTCTGTCCGAAGTAAGCAGAATCATCGAGATCGCTCTTTTCGAGCTACTTAATGCGAGAAACACGTTTTCTGGTGTATTCACCACTCCACAGTACGTTTGACATGCAGAACCGGAGATGTCCTGGTTTCGGTCGGGTTTCAAGCTGAGATATGCTTTTGTACGATAATCTTGGTGAGACTTCTGTCAGAAGTATGCAGAATCTTCGAGAACGCTTTTTTCTAGCTACTTAATGCGAGAAACACGTTATCTGGTTGTTTTCACCACTCCACAGTGCGTTTGATATGCAGAACCGGCGACATCTTGATTTTCGTGCCGTTTCTAGCTGAGATATGCATTTTCTGCGATAATATTGGTGAGACTTCATTCAGAAGTATGCAGAATCATCTAGATCGCTCTTGTCGAGCTATTTAATGCAAAAAAACAAGTTTCCCGGTGTTTTCAACATTCCACAGTGCGTTTGATATGCAGAACTGGCGATATCTTGATTTTCGTGGTGTTTCCAGCTGAGATTTGCATTTTCTGCGATAATCTTGGTGAGTCTTCTGTCAGAAGTATGCAGAATCATCTAGATTGCACTTTTCGAGCCATTTAATGCGAGAAACACGTTTTCTGGTGTATTCACCACTCCACAGAGCGTTTGATATGCAGAACCGGCGATATCTTGATATTCGTGGTGTTTCCAGCTGAGATATGCATTTTCTTCGATAATCTTGGTGAGTCTTCTGTCAGCAGTATGCAGAATCATCGAGATCGCTCTATTCGACCTATTTAATGCGAGAAACACGTTATCTGGTGTATTGACCACTCCACAGTGCCTTTGATATGCGGAACCGGCGCCATCTTGATTTTCGTGAGGTTTCAAGCTGAGATATGCATTTTCTGCATTAATCTTGGTGAGACATCAGTCAGAAGTATGCAGAATCATCTAGATCGCTCGTTTCGAGCTGCTTAATGCGAGAAACACGTTTTCTGGTGTTTTCACCGCTCCTCAGTGCGTTTGATATGCAGAACCGGCGACATCTTGGGTTTCGTCGGGGTACAAGCTGAGATATGCATTTTCTGCGATAATATTGGTGAGACTTCAGTCAGAAGTATGCAGAATCATCGAGATCGCTCTTTTCGAGCTATTTAATGGAGAAACACGTTATCTGGTGTATTGACCACTCCACAGTGCGTTTGATATGCGGAACCGGCGCCAGCTTGATTTTCGTGAGGTTTCAAGCTGAGATATGCATTTTCTGCGATAATATTGGTGAAAGTTCAGTCAGAAGTATGCAGGATCATCTAGATCGCTCGTTTCGAGCTATTTAATTCGAGAAACACGTTATCTGGTGTTTTCACCACTCCACAGTGCGTTTGATATGCAGAACCGGCGACATCATGGCTGTCGTCGGGCATCAAGCTGAGATATGCATTTTCTGCGGTAATCTTGATGAGACATCAGTCAGAAGTATGCAGAATCATCGAGATCGCTCTTTTCGAGCTATTTAATGGAGAAACACGTTATCTGGTGTATTGACCACTCCACAGTGCGTTTGATATGCGGAACCGGCGCCATCTTGATTTTCGTGAGGTTTCAAGCTGAGATATGCATTTTCTGCGATAATATTGGTGAGAGTTCAGTCAGAAGTATGCAGGATCATCTAGATCGCTCGGTTCGAGCTATTTAATGCGAGAAACACGTTGTCTGGTTGTTTTCACCACTCCACGGTGCGTTTGATATGCAGAACCGGCGATATCTTGATTTTCGTGGTGTTTCCAGATGAGATATGCATTTTCTTCGATAATCTTGGTGAGACATCAGTCAGAAGTATGCAGAATCATCGAGATCGCTCTTTTCGAGCTATTTAATGGAGAAACACGTTATCTGGTGTATTGACCACTCCACAGTGCGTTTGGTATGCGGAACCGGCGCCATCTTGATTTTCGTGAGGTTTCAAGCTGAGATATGCATTTTCTGCGATAATATTGGTGAGAGTTCAGTCAGAAGTATGCAGGATCATCTAGATCGCTCGTTTCGAGCTATTTAATGCGAGAAACACGTTTTCTGGTGTTTTCACCACTCCACAGTACGTTTGACATGCAGAACCGGCGATGTTTGGTTTTCTTCGGGTTTCAAGCTGAGATATGCATTTTCTACGATAATCTTGGTGAGACTTCTGTCCGAAGTAAGCAGAATCATCGAGATCGCTCTTTTCGAGCTACTTAATGCGAGAAACACGTTTTCTGGTGTATTCACCACTCCACAGTACGTTTGACATGCAGAACCGGAGATATCTTGGTTTCGGTCGGGTTTCAGGCTGAGATATGCATTTTCTACGATAATCTTGGTGAGAATCTGTCAGAAGTATGCAGAATCATCGAGGACGCTCTTTTCGAGCTATTTAATGCGAGAAACACGTTTTCTGGTGTATTCACCACTCCACAGTGCGTTTGATATGCAGAACCAGCGATATCTTGGCTTTCTTGGGGTTTCCATCTGAGATATGCATTTCCTGCGATAATCTTGGTGAGACATCAGTCAGAAGTATGCAGAATCATCTAGATCGCTCGTTTCGAGCTATTTAATGCGAAAAAAGAAGTTTTCTGGTGTTTTGACCACTCCACAGTGCGTTTGATATGTAGAGCCGCCGATAACTTGGTTTTCGTGGGGTTTCCAGCTGAAATATGCATTTTCTGCGATAATCTTTGTGTTTCATCTATGAGAAGGATGCAGTATCATCCAGAACGCTCTTTTCGAGCTAGTTAATGCGAGTAACACGTTTTCTGGTGTTTTCACCACTCCACAGTGCGTTTGATATGTAGAGCCGCCGATAACTTGGTTTTCGTGGGGTTTCCAGCTGAAATATGCATTTTCTGCGATAATCTTTGTGTTTCATCTATGAGAAGTATGCAGTATCATCCAGAACGCTCTTTTCGAGCTAGTTAATGCGAGTAACACGTTTTCTGGTGTTTTCACCACTCCACGGTGCGTCTGATATGCAGAACCGGCGATATCTTGGTTTTCGTGGGGTTTCCAGCTGAGATATGCATTTTCTGCGATAATCTTGGTGAGACTTCTGTCAGAAGAATGCAGAATCATCTAGATCGCACGTTTCGAGCTATTTAATGCGAGAAACACGTTATCTGGTTGTTTTCACCACTCCACAGTGCGTTTGATATGCAGAACCAGCGATATCTTGGTTTTCGTGGGGTTTCAAGTTCAGATATGCATTTTCTGCGATAATGTTGATGAGACTTCTGTCCGAAGTATGCTTAATCATCGAGATCGCTCTTTTCGTGCTATTTAATGCGAGAAACACGTTATCTGGTGTTTTCACCACTCCACAGTGCGTTTGATATGCAGTACCAGCGATATCTTGGTTTTCGTAGGGTTTCCAGCTGAGATATGCATTTTCTACGATAATCTTGGTGAGTCTTCTGTCAGAAGTATGCAGAATCATCGAGATCGCTCTATTCGAGCTATTTAATGCGAGAAACACGTTATCTGGTTGTTTTCACTACTCCACAGTGCGTTTGATATGCAGAACCGGCGACATCTTGATTTTCGTGAGGTTTCAACCTGAGATATGCGTTTTCTGCGATGATATTGGTGAGACTTCAGTCAGAAGTATGCAGAATCATCTAGATCGCTCGTTTCGAGCTATTTAATGCGAGCAGCACGTTATCTGGTGTTTTGGCCACTCCACAGTGCGTTTGATATGCAGAACCGGAGATATCTTGGTTTCGGTCGGGTTTCAAGCTGAGATATGCATTTTCTACGATAATCTTGGAGAGAATCTGTCAGAAGTATGCAGAATCTTCGAGGACGCTCTTTTCGAGCTATTTAATGCGAGAAACACGTTATCTGGTGTATTGACCACTCCACAGTGCGTTTGATATGCGGAACCGGCGCCATCTTGATTTTCGTGAGGTTTCAAGCTGAGATATGCATTTTCTGCGATAACCTTGGTGAGACTTCTGTTAGAAGTATGCAGAATCATCGAGATCGCTCTTTTCGAGCTATTTAATGGAGAAACACGTTACCTGGTGTATTGACCACTCCACAGTGCGTTTGATATGCGGAACCGGCGCCATCTTGATTTTCGTGAGGTTTCAAGCTGAGATATGCATTTTCTGCGATAATCTTGGTGCGACTTCTGTCAGAAGTATGCAGAATCATCTAGATCGCTCGTTTCGAGCTATTTAATGCGAAAAAAGAAGTTTTCTGGTGTTTTGACCACTCCACAGTGCGTTTGATATGTAGAGCCAACGATAACTTGGTTTTCGTGGGGTTTCCAGCTGAAATATGCATTTTCTGCGATAATCTTGGTGAGACTTCTGTCCGAAGAGTGCAGAATCATAGACATCGCTTTTTTCGAGCTATTTAATGCGAGAAACACGTTATTTGGTGTTTTCACCACTCCACAGTGCGTTTGATATGCAGTACCAGCGATATCTTGGTTTTCGTGGGGTTTCAAGCTGAGATATGAATTTTTTAGGATAATCTTGGTGAGACTTCTGTCCGAAGTAAGCAGATTCATCGAGATCGCTCTGCTCGAGCTATTTAATGCGACAAAACGTTATCCGGTGTTTTCACCACTCCACAGTGCGTATGATATGCAGAACCGACGATATCTTGGTTTTCGTGGGGTTTCAAGCTCAGATATGCATTTTCTGCGGTAATCTTGGTGAGACTTCTGTCCGAAGTATGCAAAAACATCGAGAGCGCTCTTTTCGAGATATTTAATGCGAGAAACACGTTTACTGGGGTTTTCACCACACCACAGTTCGTTGGATATGCAGAACCGGAGATATCTTGGTGTTCGTGGGGTTTAAAGCTGAGATATGCATTTTCTGCGATAATCTTGGTGAGACTTCTGTCCGAAGTATGCAGAATCATCGAGATCGCTCTTTTCGAGCTATTTAATGCGAGAAACACGTTATCTGGTGTTTTCACCACTCCACAGTGCGTTTGATATGCAGTACCAGCGATATCTTGGTTTTCGTAGGGTTTCCAGCTGAGATATGCATTTTCTACGATAATCTTGGTGAGTCTTCTGTCAGAAGTATGCAGAATCATCTATATCGTTCTTCTCGAGCTATTTAATTCGAGAAACACGTTTTCTGCTGTATTGACCACTCCACAGTACGCTTGACTTGCAGAAACGGAGATATCTTGGTTTCGGCCGGGTTTCAAGCTGAGATATGCATTTTCTGCGATAAAATTGGTGAGACGTCAGTCAGAAGTATGCAGAATCATCTAGATCGCTCGTTTCGAGCTATTTAAAGCGAGAAACACGTTATCTGGTTGTTTTGACCACTCCACAGTGCGTTTGATATGTAGAGCCGCCGATAACTTGGTTTTCGTGGGGTTTCCATCTGAGATATGCATTTCTTGCGATAATCTTGGTGAGACTTCAGTCAGAAGTATGCAGAATCATCTAGATCGCTCTTTTCGAGCTATTTAATGCGAGAAACACGTTTTCTGGTGTATTCACCACTCCACAGTGCGTTTGATATGCAGAACCAGCGATATCTTGGCTTTCGTGGGGTTTCCATCTGAGATATGCATTTCCTGCGATAATCTTGGTGAGACTTCAGTCAGAAGTATGCAGAATCATCTAGATCGGTCTTCTCGAGCTATTTAATTCGAGAAACACGTTTTCTGCTGTATTCACCACTCCACAGTACGTTTGACTTGCAGAAACGGAGATATCTTGGTTTTCGTGGGGTTTCCAGCTGAAATATGCATTTTCTGCGATAATCTTTGTGTTTCATCTATGAGAAGGATGCAGTATCATCCAGAACGCTCTTTTCGAGCTAGTTAATGCGAGTAACACGTTTTCTGGTGTTTTCACCACTCCACAGTGCGTTTGATATGTAGAGCCGCCGATAACTTGGTTTTCGTGGGGTTTCCAGCTGAAATATGCATTTTCTGCGATAATCTTTGTGTTTCATCTATGAGAAGTATGCAGTATCATCCAGAACGCTCTTTTCGAGCTAGTTAATGCGAGTAACACGTTTTCTGGTGTTTTCACCACTCCACGGTGCGTCTGATATGCAGAACCGGCGATATCTTGGTTTTCGTGGGGTTTCCAGCTGAGATATGCATTTTCTGCGATAATCTTGGTGAGTCTTCTGTCAGAAGAATGCAGAATCATCTAGATCGCACGTTTCGAGCTATTTAATGCGAGAAACACGTTATCTGGTTGTTTTCACCACTCCACAGTGCGTTTGATATGCAGAACCAGCGATATCTTGGTTTTCGTGGGGTTTCAAGTTCAGATATGCATTTTCTGCGATAATGTTGATGAGACTTCTGTCCGAAGTATGCTTAATCATCGAGATCGCTCTTTTCGTGCTATTTAATGCGAGAAACACGTTATCTGGTGTTTTCACCACTCCACAGTGCGTTTGATATGCAGTACCAGCGATATCTAGGTTTTCGTAGGGTTTCCAGCTGAGATATGCATTTTCTACGATAATCTTGGTGAGTCTTCTGTCAGAAGTATGCAGAATCATCGAGATCGCTCTATTCGAGCTATTTAATGCGAGAAACACGTTATCTGGTTGTTTTCACTACTCCACAGTGCGTTTGATATGCAGAACCGGCGACATCTTGATTTTCGTGAGGTTTCAACCTGCGATATGCGTTTTCTGCGATGATATTGGTGAGACTTCAGTCAGAAGTATGCAGAATCATCTAGATCGCTCGTTTCGAGCAATTTAATGCGAAAAAACAAGTTTTCTGGTGTTTTGACCACTCCACAGTGCGTTTGATATGTAGAGCCGCCGATAACTTGGTTTTCGTGGGGTTTCCAGCTGAAATAAGCATTGTCTGCGATAACCTTTGTGTTTCATCTATGAGAAGTATGTAGAATCATTGAGAACGCTCTTTTCGAGCTAGTTAATGTGAGTAACACGTGTTCTGGTGTTTTCACAACTCCACAGTGCGTCTGATATGCAGAACCGGCGACATCTTGATTTTCGTGATGTTTCCAGCTGAAATATGCATTTTCTGCGATAATCTTGGTGCGACTTCTGTCAGAAGTATGCAGAATCATCGATATCGCTCTTTTCGAGCTATTTAATGCGAGCAGCACGTTATCTGGTGTTTTGGCCACTCCACAGTGCGTTTGATATGCAGAACCGGAGATATCTTGGTTTCGGTCGGGTTTCAAGCTGAGATATGCATTTTCTGCGATAATCTTGGTGAGACTTCAGTCAGAAGTATGATGAATAATCGAGATCGCTCTTTTCGAGCTATTTAATGCGAGAAACACGTTTTCTGGTGTATTCACCACTCCACAGTACGTTTGACATGCAGAACCGGAGATATCTTGGTTTCGGTCGGGTTTCAGGCTGAGATATGCATTTTCTACGATAATCTTGGAGAGAATCTGTCAGAAGTATGCAGAATCTTCGAGGACGCTCTTTTCGAGCTATTTAATGCGAGAAACACGTTATCTGGTGTATTGACCACTCCACAGTGCGTTTGATATGCGGAACCGGCGCCATCTTGATTTTCGTGAGGTTTCAAGCTGAGATATGCATTTTCTGCGATAACCTTGGTGAGACTTCTGTTAGAAGTATGCAGAATCATCGAGATCGCTCTTTTCCAGCTATTTAATGGAGAAACACGTTATCTGGTGTATTGACCACTCCACAGTGCGTTTGATATGCGGAACCGGCGCCATCTTGATTTTCGTGAGGTTTCAAGCTGAGATATGCATTTTCTGCGGTAATCTTGATGAGACATCAGTCAGAAGTATGCAGAATCATCAAGATCGCTCTTTTCGAGCTATTTAATGGAGAAACACGTTATCTGGTGTATTGACCACTCCACAGTGCGTTTGATATGCGGAACCGGCGCCATCTTGATTTTCGTGAGGTTTCAAGCTGAGATATGCATTTTCTGCGATAATATTGGTGAGAGTTCAGTCAGAAGTATGCAGGATCATCTAGATCGCTCGGTTCGAGCTATTTAATGCGAGAAACACGTTGTCTGGTTGTTTTCACCACTCCACGGTGCGTTTGATATGCAGAACCGGCGATATCTTGATTTTCGTGGTGTTTCCAGCTGAGATATGCATTTTCTTCGATAATCTTGGTGAGTCTTCTGTCAGCAGTATGCAGAATCATCGAGATCGCTCTTTTCGAGCTATTTAATGGAGAAACACGTTATCTGGTGTATTGACCACTCCACAGTGCGTTTGATATGCGGAACCGGCGCCATCTTGATTTTCGTGAGGTTTCAAGCTGAGATATGCATTTTCTGCGATAATATTGGTGAGAGTTCAGTCAGAAGTATGCAGGATCATCTAGATCGCCCGTTTCGAGCTATTTAATGCGAGAAACACGTTTTCTGGTGTTTGCACCACTCCACAGTACGTTTGACATGCAGAACCGGCGATGTTTGGTTTTCGTCGGGTTTCAAGCTGAGATATGCATTTTCTACGATAATCTTGGTGAGACTTCTGCCGAAGTAAGCAGAATCATCGAGATCGCTCTTTCCGAGCTACTTAATGCGAGAAACACGTTTTCTGGTGTATTCACCACTCCACAGTACGTTTGACATGCAGAACCGGAGATATCCTGGTTTCGGTCGGGTTTCAAGCTGAGATATGCTTTTCTACGATAATCTTGGTGAGACTTCTGTCAGTAGTATGCAGAATCTTCGAGAACGCTTTTTTCGAGCTACTTAATGCGAGAAACACGTTATCTGGTTGTTTTCACCACTCCACAGTGCGTTTGATATGCAGAACCGGCGACATCTTGATTTTCGTGACGTTTCTAGCTGAGATATGCATTTTCTGCGATAATATTGGTGAGACTTCATTCAGAAGTATGCAGAATCATCTAGATCGCTCTTGTTGAATTATTTAATAAAAAAAAACAAGTTTCCCGGTGTTTTCAACATTCCACAGTGCGTTTGATATGCAGAACTGGCGATATCTTGATTTTCGTGGTGTTTCCAGCTGAGATTTGCATTTTCTGCGATAATCTTGGTGAGTCTTCTGTCAGAAGTATGCAGAATCATCTAGATTGCACTTTTCGAGCCATTTAATGCGAGAAACACGTTTTCTGGTGTATTCACCACTCCACAGAGCGTTTGATATGCAGAACCGGCGATATCTTGATATTCGTGGTGTTTCCAGCTGAGATATGCATTTTCTGCGATAATAGTGGTGAGACATCAGTCAGAAGTATGCAGAATCATCGGGATCGCTCTTTTCGAGCTATTTAATGCGAGAAACTCGTTATCTGGTTGTTTTCACCACTCCACAGTGCGTTTGATATGCAGAACCGGCGTCATCTTGATTTTCGCGAGGTTTCAAGGTGAGATATGCATTTTCTGCGATTATCTTGGTGAGACTTCTGTCCGAAGTATGCAGAATCATCGAGATCGCTCTATTCGAGCTATTTAATGCGGCAAACACGTTATCTGGTGCTTTCAGCACTCCACAGTGCGTATGATATGCAGAACCAGCGATATCTTGGTTTTCGTGGGGTTTCAAGCTGAGATATGCATTTTTTACGATAATCTTGGTGAGACTTCTGCCCGAAGTATGCTTAATCATCGTGATCGCTCGTTTCTAGCTATTTAATGCGAGAAAAACCCGTTATCTGGTGTTTTCACCACTCCACAGTGCGTTTGATATGCGGAACCGGCGCCATCTTGATTTTCGTGAGGTTTCAAGCTGAGATATGCATTTTCTGCGATAATATTGGTGAGAGTTCAGTCAGAAGTATGCAGGATCATCTAGATCGCTCGTTTCGAGCTATTTAATGCGAGAAACACGTTGTCTGGATGTTTTCACCACTCCACGGTGCGTTTGATATGCAGAACCGGCGACATCTTGGGTTTCGTCGGGGTTCGAGCTGAGAAATGCATTTTCTGCGATAATATTGGTGAGTCTTCTGTCAGAAGTATGCAGAATCATCTAGATTGCACTTTTCGAGTTATTTAATGCGAGAAACACATTTTCTGGTGTATTCACCACTCCACAGAGCGTCTGATATGCAGAACTGGCGATATCTTGATATTCGTGGTGTTTCCAGCTGAGATATGCATTTTCTGCGATTATCATGGTAGGTCTTCTGTCAGCAGTATGCAGAATCATCTAGATCGCTCGTTTCTAGCTATTTAATGCGAGAAACACGTTATCTGGTGTTTTCACCACTCCACAGTGCGTTTAATATGCAGGACCGGCGATATCTTGATTTTCGTGGTGTTTCCAGCTGAGATATGCATTTTCTGCGATAATCTTGGTGAGACTGCTGTCCGAAGTATGCAGAATCATCGAGATCGCTCTTTTCGAGCTATTTAATGCGAGAAACACCTTTTTCTGGTGTATTCATCACTCCACAGAGCGTTTGATATGCAGAACCGGCGATATCTTGATATTCGTGGTGTTTCCAGCTGAGATATGCATTTTCTACGATAATCTTGGTGAGACTTCTGTCCGAAGTAAGCAGAATCATCGAGATCGCTCTTTTCGAGCTACTTAATGCGAGAAACACGTTTTCTGGTGTATTCACCACTCCACAGTACGTTTGACATGCAGAACCGGAGATGTCCTGGTTTCGGTCGGGTTTCAAGCTGAGATATGCTTTTGTACGATAATCTTGGTGAGACTTCTGTCAGAAGTATGCAGAATCTTCGAGAACGCTTTTTTCTAGCTACTTAATGCGAGAAACACGTTATCTGGTTGTTTTCACCACTCCACAGTGCGTTTGATATGCAGAACCGGCGACATCTTGATTTTCGTGCCGTTTCTAGCTGAGATATGCATTTTCTGCGATAATATTGGTGAGACTTCATTCAGAAGTATGCAGAATCATCTAGATCGCTCTTGTCGAGCTATTTAATGCAAAAAAACAAGTTTCCCGGTGTTTTCAACATTCCACAGTGCGTTTGATATGCAGAACTGGCGATATCTTGATTTTCGTGGTGTTTCCAGCTGAGATTTGCATTTTCTGCGATAATCTTGGTGAGTCTTCTGTCAGAAGTATGCAGAATCATCTAGATTGCACTTTTCGAGCCATTTAATGCGAGAAACACGTTTTCTGGTATTCACCACTCCACAGAGCGTTTGATATGCAGAACCGGCGATATCTTGATATTCGTGGTGTTTCCAGCTGAGATATGCATTTTCTTCGATAATCTTGGTGAGTCTTCTGTCAGCAGTATGCAGAATCATCGAGATCGCTCTATTCGACCTATTTAATGCGAGAAACACGTTATCTGGTGTATTGACCACTCCACAGTGCCTTTGATATGCGGAACCGGCGCCATCTTGATTTTCGTGAGGTTTCAAGCTGAGATATGCATTTTCTGCATTAATCTTGGTGAGACATCAGTCAGAAGTATGCAGAATCATCTAGATCGCTCGTTTCGAGCTGCTTAATGCGAGAAACACGTTTTCTGGTGTTTTCACCGCTCCTCAGTGCGTTTGATATGCAGAACCGGCGACATCTTGGGTTTCGTCGGGGTACAAGCTGAGATATGCATTTTCTGCGATAATATTGGTGAGACTTCAGTCAGAAGTATGCAGAATCATCGAGATCGCTCTTTTCGAGCTATTTAATGGAGAAACACGTTATCTGGTGTATTGACCACTCCACAGTGCGTTTGATATGCGGAACCGGCGCCAGCTTGATTTTCGTGAGGTTTCAAGCTGAGATATGCATTTTCTGCGATAATATTGGTGAAAGTTCAGTCAGAAGTATGCAGGATCATCTAGATCGCTCGTTTCGAGCTATTTAATTCGAGAAACACGTTATCTGGTGTTTTCACCACTCCACAGTGCGTTTGATATGCAGAACCGGCGACATCATGGCTGTCGTCGGGCATCAAGCTGAGATATGCATTTTCTGCGGTAATCTTGATGAGACATCAGTCAGAAGTATGCAGAATCATCGAGATCGCTCTTTTCGAGCTATTTAATGGAGAAACACGTTATCTGGTGTATTGACCACTCCACAGTGCGTTTGATATGCGGAACCGGCGCCATCTTGATTTTCGTGAGGTTTCAAGCTGAGATATGCATTTTCTGCGATAATATTGGTGAGAGTTCAGTCAGAAGTATGCAGGATCATCTAGATCGCTCGGTTCGAGCTATTTAATGCGAGAAACACGTTGTCTGGTTGTTTTCACCACTCCACGGTGCGTTTGATATGCAGAACCGGCGATATCTTGATTTTCGTGGTGTTTCCAGATGAGATATGCATTTTCTTCGATAATCTTGGTGAGACATCAGTCAGAAGTATGCAGAATCATCGAGATCGCTCTTTTCGAGCTATTTAATGGAGAAACACGTTATCTGGTGTATTGACCACTCCACAGTGCGTTTGGTATGCGGAACCGGCGCCATCTTGATTTTCGTGAGGTTTCAAGCTGAGATATGCATTTTCTGCGATAATATTGGTGAGAGTTCAGTCAGAAGTATGCAGGATCATCTAGATCGCTCGTTTCGAGCTATTTAATGCGAGAAACACGTTTTCTGGTGTTTTCACCACTCCACAGTACGTTTGACATGCAGAACCGGCGATGTTTGGTTTTCTTCGGGTTTCAAGCTGAGATATGCATTTTCTACGATAATCTTGGTGAGACTTCTGTCCGAAGTAAGCAGAATCATCGAGATCGCTCTTTTCGAGCTACTTAATGCGAGAAACACGTTTTCTGGTGTATTCACCACTCCACAGTACGTTTGACATGCAGAACCGGAGATGTCCTGGTTTCGGTCGGGTTTCAAGCTGAGATATGCTTTTGTACGATAATCTTGGTGAGACTTCTGTCAGAAGTATGCAGAATCTTCGAGAACGCTTTTTTCTAGCTACTTAATGCGAGAAACACGTTATCTGGTTGTTTTCACCACTCCACAGTGCGTTTGATATGCAGAACCGGCGACATCTTGATTTTCGTGCCGTTTCTAGCTGAGATATGCATTTTCTGCGATAATATTGGTGAGACTTCATTCAGAAGTATGCAGAATCATCTAGATCGCTCTTGTCGAGCTATTTAATGCAAAAACACAAGTTTCCCGGTGTTTTCAACATTCCACAGTGCGTTTGATATGCAGAACTGGCGATATCTTGATTTTCGTGGTGTTTCCAGCTGAGATTTGCATTTTCTGCGATAATCTTGGTGAGTCTTCTGTCAGAAGTATGCAGAATCATCTAGATTGCACTTTTCGAGCCATTTAATGCGAGAAACACGTTTTCTGGTGTATTCACCACTCCACAGAGCGTTTGATATGCAGAACCGGCGATATCTTGATATTCGTGGTGTTTCCAGCTGAGATATGCATTTTCTTCGATAATCTTGGTGAGTCTTCTGTCAGCAGTATGCAGAATCATCGAGATCGCTCTATTCGACCTATTTAATGCGAGAAACACGTTATCTGGTGTATTGACCACTCCACAGTGCCTTTGATATGCGGAACCGGCGCCATCTTGATTTTCGTGAGGTTTCAAGCTGAGATATGCATTTTCTGCGATAATATTGGTGAGAGTTCAGTCAGAAGTATGCAGGATCATCTAGATCGCTCGTTGCGAGCTATTTAATGCGAGAAACACGTTTTCTGGTGTTTTCACCACTCCACAGTAGGTTTGACATGCAGAACCGGCGATGTTTGGTTTTCTTCGGGTTTCAAGCTGAGATATGCATTTTCTACGATAATCTTGGTGAGACTTTTGTCCGAAGTAAGCAGAATCATCGAGATCGCTCTTTTCGAGCTACTTAATGCGAGAAACACGTTTTCTGGTGTATTCACCACTCCACAGTACGTTTGACATGCAGAACCGGAGATATCCTGGTTTCGGTCGGGTTTCAAGCTGAGATATGCTTTTCTACGATAATCTTGGTGAGACTTCTGTCAGAAGTATGCAGAATCTTCGAGAACGCTTTTTTCGAGCTACTTAATGCGAGAAACACGTTATCTGGTTGTTTTCACCACTCCACAGTGCGTTTGATATGCAGAACCGGCGACATCTTGATTTTCGTGACGTTTCTAGCTGAGATATGCATTTTCTGCGATAATATTGGTGAGACTTCATTCAGAAGTATGCAGAATCATCTAGATCGCTCTTGTCGAGCTATTTAATGCAAAAAAACAAGTTTCCCGGTGTTTTCAACATTCCACAGTGCGTTTGATATGCAGAACTGGCGATATCTTGATTTTCGTGGTGTTTCCAGCTGAGATTTGCATTTTCTGCGATAATCTTGGTGAGTCTTCTGTCAGAAGTATGCAGAATCATCTAGATTGCACTTTTCGAGCCATTTAATGCGAGAAACACGTTTTCTGGTGTATTCACCACTCCACAGAGCGTTTGATATGCAGAACCGGCGATATCTTGATATTCGTGGTGTTTCCAGCTGAGATATGCATTTTCTGCGATAATAGTGGTGAGACATCAGTCAGAAGTATGCAGAATCATCGGGATCGCTCTTTTCGAGCTATTTAATGCGGCATACACGTTATCTGGTGCTTTCAGCACTCCACAGTGCGTATGATATGCAGAACCAGCGATATCTTGGTTTTCGTGGGGTTTCAAGCTGAGACATGCATTTTTTACGATAATCTTGGTGAGACTTCTGCCCGAAGTATGCTTAATCATCGTGATCGCTCGTTTCTAGCTATTTAATGCGAGAAACACGTTATCTGGTGTTTTCACCACTCCACAGTGCGTTTGATATGCGGAACCGGCGCCATCTTGATTCTCGTGAGGTTTCAAGCTGAGATATGCATTTTCTGCGATAATATTGGTGAGAGTTCAGTCAGAAGTATGCAGGATCATCTAGATCGCTCGTTTCGAGCTATTTAATGCGAGAAACACGTTGTCTGGTTGTTTTCACCACTCCACGGTGCGTTTGATATGCAGAACCGGCGACATCTTGATTTTCGTGACGTTTCTAGCTGAGATATGCATTTTCTGCGATAATATTGGTGAGACTTCAGTCAGAAGTATGCAGAATCATCTAGATCGTTCGTTTCGAGCTATTTAATGCGAAAAAACAAGTTTTCTGGTGTTTTGACCACTCCACAGTGCGTTTGATATGTATAGCCGCCGATAACTTGGTTTTCGTGGGGTTTCCAGCTGAAATATGCATTTTCTGCGATAATCTTTGTGTTTCATCAATGAGAAGTATGCAGAATCATCCAGAACGCTCTTTTCGAGCTAGTTAATGCGAGTAACACGTTTTCTGGTGTTTTCACCACTCCACAGTGCGTCTGATATGCAGAACCGACGATATCTTGGTTTTCGTGGGGTTTCCAACTGAAATATGCATTTTCTGCGATAATCTTTGTGTTTCATCAATGAGAAGTATGCAGAATCATCCAGAACGCTCTTTTCGAGCTATTTAATGCGAGAAACACGTTATCTGGTGTTTTCACCACTCCACAGTGCGTTTGATATGCAGAACCGGCGACATCATGGCTGTCGTCGGGCATCAAGCTGAGATATGCATTTTCTGCGATAATCTTTTTGTTTCATCAATGAGAAGTATGCAGAACCATCCAGAACGCACTTTTCGAGCTAGTTAATGCGAGTAACACGTTTTCTGGTGTTTTCACCACTCCACAGTGCGTCTGATATGCAGAACCGGCGATATCTTGGTTTTCGTGGGGTTTCCAGCTGAGATATGCATTTTCTGCGATAATCGTGGTGAGACTTCATTCAGAAGTATGCAGAATCATCTAGATCGCTCTTGTCGAGCTACTTAATGCAAAAAAACAAGTTTCCCGGTGTTTTCAACATTCCACAGTGCGTTTGATATACAGAACTGGCGATATCTTGATTTTCGTGGAGTTTCCAGCTGAGATATGCATTATCTGCGATAATCTTAGTGAGTCTTCTGTCAGAAGTATGCAGAATCATCTAGATTGCACTTTTCGAGCCATTTAATGCGAGAAACACGTTTTCTGGTGTATTCACCACTCCACAGAGCGTTTGATATGCAGAACCGGCGATATCTTGATATTCGTGGTGTTTCCAGCTGAGATATGCATTTTCTGCGATAATAGTGGTGAGACATCAGTCAGAAGTATGCAGAATCATCGAGAACGCTCTTTTCGAGCTACTTAAAGCGAGAAACACGTTTTCTGGTGTATTCACCACTCCACAGTACGTTTGACATGCAGAACCGAAGATATCTTGGTTTCGGTCGGGTTTCAAGCTGAGACATGCATTTTCTGCGATAATCTTGGTGATTCTTCTGTCAGAAGTATGCAGAAGCATCGAGTACGCTCTTTTCGAGCTGTTTAATGCGAGAAACACGTTATCTGGTGTTTTCACCACTCCACAGTGCGTTTGATATGCAGAACCGGCGACATCTTGGCTTTCGTCGGGTATCAAGCTGGGATATGCATTTTCTACGATAATCTTGGTGAGACTTCTGTCAGAAGTATGCAGAATCATCGGGAACGCTCTTTTCGAGCTATTTAATGCGAGAAACTCGTTATCTGGTTGTTTTCACCACTCCACAGTGCGTTTGATATGCAGAACCGGCGTCAACTTGATTTTCGTGAGGTTTCAAGGTGAGATATGCATTTTCTGCGATTATCTTGGTGAGACTTCTGTCAGAAGTATGCAGAATCATCGAGATCGCTCTTTTCGAGCTACTTAATTCGAGAAACACGTTATCTGGTGTTTTCGCCACTCCACAGTGCGTTTGACATGCAGAACCGCAGATATCTTGGTTACGTTCGGGATTCAAGCTGAGATATGCATTTTCTGCGATAATCTTGGTGAGACTTCAGTCAGAAGTATGCAGAATCGTCTAGATCGCTCTTGTCGAGCTATTTAACGCGAGAAACACGTTATATGGTGTTTTCACCACTCCACAGTGCGTTTGATATGCAGAACCGGCGACATCTTGGCTTTAGTCGGGGTTCAAACTGAGATATGCATTTTTTGCGATAATATTGGTGAGACTTCAGTCAGAAGTATGCAGAATCATCTAGATCGCTCGTTTCGTGCTAATTAATGCGGCAAACACGTTATCTGGTGCTTTTAGCACTCCACAGTGCGTTTGATATGAAGAACCAGCGATATCTTGGATTTCGTGGGGTTTTAAGCTGAGATATGCATTTTTTACGATAATCTTGGTGAGACTTCTGCCCGAAGTATGCTTAATCATCGTGATCGCTCGTTTCTAGCTATTTAGTGCGAGAAACACGTTATCTGGTGTTTTCACAACTCCACAGTGCGTTTGATATGCAGAACCGGCGACATCATGGCTGTCGTCGGGCATCAAGCTGAGATATGCATTTTCTGCGGTAATCTTGGTGAGACATCAGTCAGAAGTTTGCAGAATCATCGATATCGCTCTTTTCGAGCTATTTAATGGAGAAACACGTTATCTGGTGTATTGACCACTCCACAGTGCGTTTGATATGCGGAACCGGCGCCATCTTGATTTTCGTGAGGTTTCAACCTGAGATATGCATTTTCTGCGATAATATTGGTGAGAGTTCAGTCAGAAGTATGCAGGATCATCTAGATCGCTCGTTTCGAGCTATTTAATGCGAGAAACACGTTGTCTGGTTGTTTTCACCACTCCACGGTGCGTTTGATATGCAGAACCGGCGGCATCTTGATTTTCGTGACGTTTCTAGCTGAGATATGCATTTTCTGCGATAATATTGGTGAGACTTCAGTCAGAAGTATGCAGAATCATCTAGATCGCTCTTGTCGAGCTATTTAACGCGAGAAACACGTTATATGGTGTTTTCACCACTCCACAGTGCGTTTGATATGCAGAACGGGCGACATCTTGGCTTTAGTCGGGGTTCAAACTGAGATATGCATTTTTTGCGATAATATTGGTGAGACTTCAGTCAGAAGTATGCAGAATCATCTAGATCGCTCGTTTCGTGCTACTTAATGCGGCAAACACGTTATCTGGTGCTTTCAGCACTCCACAGTGCGTTTGATATGCAGAACCAGCGATATCTTGGTTTTCGTGGGATTTCAAGGTGAGATATGCATTTTCTGCGATAATCTCGGTGAGACTTCTGTCCGAATTATGCAGAATCATCTAGATCGCTCTTTTCGAGCTGTTTAATGCGACAAACACGTTATCTGGTGTTTTCACCACTCCACAGTGCGTTTGATATGCAGAACCGGCGACATCTTGGCTTTCGTCGGGTATCAAGCTGGGATATGCATTTTCTACGATAATCTTGGTGAGACTTCTGTCAGAAGTATGCAGAATCATCGGGATCGCTCTTTTCGAGCTATTTAATGCGAGAAACTCGTTATCTGGTTGTTTTCACCACTCCACGGTGCGTTTGATATGCAGAACCGGCGTCATCTTGATTTTCGTGAGGTTTCAAGGTGAGATATGCATTTTCTGCGATAATCTTGGTGAGACTTCTGTCCGAAGTATGCAGAATCATCTTGATCGCTCTTTTCGAGCTATTTAATGCGAGAAACACGTTGTCTGGTGTTTTCACAACTCCACAGTTGCATTGATATGCAGAACCGGCGATATCTGGGTTTTCGTGGGGTTTCAAGCTGAGATATGCATTTTTTACGATAATCTTGGAGAGACTTCTGTCCGAAGTATGCTTAATCATCGAGATCGCTCGTTTCGAGCTATTTAATGCGAGAAACACGATATCTGGAGTTTTCACCACTCCACAGTGCGTATGATATGCAGAACCGGCGAAATCTTGGTTTTCGTAGGGTTTCAAGCTGAGATATGCATTTTCTGCGATAATCTTGGTGAGACTTCTGTCCGAAGTATGCTGAATCATCGAGATCGCTCTTTTCGAGCTAGTTAGTGCGAGAAACACGATATCTGTAATTTTCACCACTCCACAGTTGGTTTGATATGCAGATCCGGCGATATCTTGGTTTTCGTGGGGTTTCAAGCTGAGATATGCGTTTTCTACGATAATCTTGGTGAGACTTCTATCAGAAGTAAGCAGAATCATCGAGATCCCTCTTTTCGAGCTCTTTAATGCGAGACACACGTTATCTGGTGTTTTCACCTCTCCACAGTGCGTTTGATATGCAGAACCGGCGACATCTTGGCTTTCGTCGGGTATCAACCTGAGATATGCATTTTCTGCGATAATCTTGGTGAGACTTCAGTCAGAAGTATGCTGAATCATCGAGATCGCTCTTTTCGAGCTAGTTAGTGCGAGAAACACGTTATCTGGTGTTTTCACCACACCACAGTGCGTTTGATATGCAGAACAGTAGATATCTCGGTTTTCGTGGGGTTTCAAGGTGAGATATGCATTTTCTGCGATAATCTCGGTGAGACTTCTGTCCGAATTATGCAGAATCATCTTGATCGCTCTTTTCGAGCTATTTAATGCGAGAAACACGTTGTCTGGTGTTTTCACAACTCCACAGTTGCATTGATATGCAGAACCGGCGATATCTGGGTTTTCGTGGGGTTTCAAGCTGAGATATGCATTTTTTACGATAATCTTGGAGAGACTTCTGTCCGAAGTATGCTTAATCATCGAGATCGCTCGTTTCGAGCTATTTAATGCGAGAAACACGTTATCTGGTGTTTTCAGCACTCCACAGTGCGTATGATATGCAGAACCGGCGATATCTTGGTTTTCGTGGGGTTTCAAGCTGAGATATACATTTTCTGCGATAATCTTGGTGAGACTTCTGTCCGAAGTATGCTGAAACATCGAGATCGCTCTTTTCGAGCTAGTTAATGCGAGAAAAACCTTATCCGGTGTTTTCACCACTCCACAGTTCGTTTGATATGCAGAACCAGCGATATCTTGGCTTTCGTGGGGTTTCAAGCTGAGATATGCATTTTTTACGATAATCTTGGTGAGAATTCTGTCCGAAGTATGCTGAATCATCGAGATCGCTCTTTTCGAGCTAGTTAGTGCGAGAAACACGTTATCTGGTGTTTTCACCACACCACAGTGCGTTTGATATGCAGAACAGTAGATATCTTGGTTTTCGTGGGGTTTCAAGCTGAGATATGCGTTTTCTGCGATAATCTTGGTGAGAATTCTATCAGAAGTAAGCGGAAACATCGAGATCCCTCTTTTCGAGCTCTTTAATGCGAGAAGCACGTTATCTGGTGTTTTCACCTCTCCACAGTGCGTTTGATACGCAGAACCGGCGACATCTTGGCTTTCGTCGGGTATCAACCTGAGATATGCATTTTCTGCGATAATCTTGGTGAGACTTCAGTCAGAAGTATGCAGAATCATCGAGATCGCTCTTTTCGAGCTAGTTAATGCGAGAAAAACCTTATCCGGTGTTTTCACCACTCCACAGTGCGTTTGATATGCAGAACCAGCGATATGTTGGCTTTCGTGGGGTTTCAAGCTGAGATATGCATTTTTTACGATAATCTTGGTGAGACTTCTGTCCGAAGTATGCTTAATCATCGAGATCGCTCGTTTCGAGCTATTTAATGCGAGAAACACGATATCTGGAGTTTTCACCACTCCACAGTAGGTTTGATATGCAGAACCGGCGATATCTTGGTTTTCGTGGGGTTTCAAGCTGAGATATGCGTTTTCTGCGATAATCTTGGTGAGACTTCTATCAGAAGTAAGCAGAATCATCGAGATCCCTCTTTTCGAGCTCTTTAATGCGAGAAACACGTTATCTGGTGTTTTCACCACTCCACAGTGCGTTTGATATGCAGAACCGGCGACATCTTGATTTTCGTGAGATTTCAACCTGAGATATGCATTTTCGTCGATAATCTTGGTGAGTCTTCTGTCAGTACTATGCAGAATCATCGAGACCCCTCTTTTCGAGCTATTTAATGCGAGAGACACGTTATCTGGTGTTTTCACCACTCCACAGTGCGTTTGATATGCAGAACAGGCGACATCTTAATTTTCGTGAGATTTCAAGCTGCGATATGCATTTTCTACGATAACCATGGTGAGTCTTCTGTCAGAAGTATGCAGAATCATCTAGATCGCTCTCTTCGAGCTATTTAATGTGAGAAACACGTTTTCTGGTGTATTCACCACCCCACAGTACGTTTGACATGCAGAACCGGATATATCTTGGTTTCGGTCGGGTTTCAAGCTGAGATATGCATTTTCTACGATAATCTTGGTGAGACTTCTGTCAGAAGTATGCAGAATCATCGGGATCGCTCTTTTCGAGCTATTTAATGCGAGAAACGCATTATATGGTTGTTTTCACCACTCCACAGTGCGTTTGATATGCATAACCGGCGATATCTAGATTTTCGTGGTGTTTCCAGCTGAGATATGCATTCTCTGCGATACTCTTGGTGAGACTTCAGTCAGAAGTATGCAGAATCATCGAGATCGCTCGTTTCGAGCTATTTAATGCGAAAAAACAAGTTTTCTGGTGTTGTCAACATTCCACAGTGCGTTTTATATGCAGAACCGGCGATATCTTGATTTTCGTGGTGTTTCCAGCTGAGATATGCATTTTCTGCTATAATATTGGTGAGTCTTCTGTCAGTAGGATGCATAATCATCGAGACCCCTCTTTTCGAGCTATTTAATGCGAGAAACACGTTATCTGGTGTTTTCACCACTCCACAGTGCGTTTGATATGCAGAACAGGCGACATCTTGATTTTCGTGAGATTTCAAGCTGAGGTATGCATTTTCTACGATAACCATGGTGAGTCTTCTGTCAGGAGTTAGCAGAATCATCTAGATCGCTCTTTTCGAGCTATTTAATGCGAGAAACACGTTATATGGTTGTTTTCACCACTCCACAGTGCGTTTGATATGCAGAACCAGCGATATCTTGGTTTTCGTGGGGTTTCAAGCTGAGATATGCATTTTTTACGATAATCTTGGTGAGACTTCTGTCAGAAGTATGCAGAATCATCTAGATCGCTCTTTTCGAGCTATTTGATGCGAGAAACACGTTTTCTGGTGTTTTCACCACGCCACAGTGCGTTTGATATGCAGAACCGGCGACGTCTTGGCTTTCGTCGGGTATCAACCTGAGATATGCATTTTCTGCGATAACCTTGGTGAGAATTCATTTAGAAGTATGCAGAATCATCGAGATCGCTCTTTTAGAGCTATATAATGCGAGAAACACGTTATCTGGTGTTTTGACCACTCCACAGTGCGTATGATGTGCAGAACCGACGATATCCTGGTTTTCGTGGGGTTTCAAGCTCAGATATGCATTTTGTGCAATAATATTGGAGAGACTTCAGACAGAAGTATGCAGAATCATCAAGATCGCACTTTTCGAGCTATTTTATGCGAGAAACACGTTAACTGGTGTTTTCACCACTCCACAGTGCGTTTGATATGCAGATCCGGCGACATCTTGGATTTCGTCGGGGTTCAAGCTGAGATTTGCAATTCCTGCGATAATCTTGGTGAGACTTCTGTCCGAAGTATGCTTAATCATCGAGATCCCTCTTTTCGAGCTCTTTAATGCGAGAAACACGTTATCTGGTGTTTTCAGCACTCCACAGTGCGTTTGATATGCAGAACCGGCGATATCTTGGTTTTTGTGGGGTTTCCAGCTGAGATATGCATTTTCTGCGATAATCTTGGTGAGTCTTCTGTCAGAAGTATGCAGAATCATCTAGATCGCTCTTTTCGAGCTATTTGATGCGAGAAACACGTTTTCTGGTGTTTTCACCACGCCACAGTGCGTTTGATATGCAGAACCGGCGACATCGTGGTTTTCGTCGGGTTTCAAGCTGAGATATGCATTTTCTGCGATCATATTGGTGAGACTTCAGTCAGAAGTATGCAGAATCATCTAGATCGCTCGTTTCGAGCTATTTAAAGCGAGAAACACGTTATCTGGTTGTTTTGACCACTCCACAGTGCGTTTGATATGTAGAGCCGCCGATAACTTGGTTTTCGTGGGGTTTCCAGCTGAAATATGCATTTTCTGCGATAATCTTGGTGTTTCATCTATGAGAAGTATGCAGAATCATCGAGAACGCTCTTTTCGAGCTAGTTAATGCGAGATACACGTTTTCTGATGTTTTCACCACTCCATAGTGCGTCTGATATGCAGAACCGGCGATATCTTGGTTTTCGTGTGGTTTCCAGCTGAGATATGCAATTTCTGTGATAATCTTGGTGAGTCTTCTGTCAGAAGTATGCAGAATCATCGAGATCCCTCTTTTCGAGCTCTTTAATGCGAGAAACACATTATCTGGTGTTTTCACCACTCCACAGTGCGTTTGATATGCAGAACCGGCGACATCTTGATTTTCGTGAGATTTCAACCTGAGATATGCATTTTCGTCGATAATCTTGGTGAGTCTTCTGTCAGTACTATGCAGAATCATCGAGACCCCTCTTTTCGAGCTATTTAATGCGAGAGACACGTTATCTGGTGTTTTCACCACTCCACAGTGCGTTTGATATGCAGAACAGGCGACATCTTAATTTTCGTGAGATTTCAAGCTGCGATATGCATTTTCTACGATAACCATGGTGAGTCTTCTGTCAGAAGTATGCAGAATCATCTAGATCGCTCTCTTCGAGCTATTTAATGTGAGAAACACGTTTTCTGGTGTATTCACCACCCCACAGTACGTTTGACATGCAGAACCGGATATATCTTGGTTTCGGTCGGGTTTCAAGCTGAGATATGCATTTTCTACGATAATCTTGGTGAGACTTCTGTCAGAAGTATGCAGAATCATCGGGATCGCTCTTTTCGAGCTATTTAATGCGAGAAACACGTTTTCTGGTGTATTCAACACTCCACAGTGCGTTTGATATGCAGAACAGGCGACATCTTGATTTTCGTGAGATTTCAAGCTGAGATATGCATTTTCTACGATAACCATGGTGAGTCTTCTGTCAGGAGTATGCAGAATCATCTAGATCGCTCTTTTCGAGCTATTTAATGCGAGAAACACGTTACATGGTTGTTTTCACCACTCCACAGTGCGTTTGATATGCAGAACCAGCGATATCTTGGTTTGCGTGGGGTTTCAAGCTGAGATATGCATTTTTTACGATAATCTTGGTGAGACTTCTGTTCGAAGTATGCTTAATCATCGAGATCGCTCGTTTCGAGCTATTTAATGCGCGAAACACGTTATCTGGTGTTTTCACCACTCCACAGTGCGTATGATATGCAGAACCGGCGATATCTTGGTTTTCGTGGGGTTTCAAGCTGAGATATACAGTTTCTGCGGTAATCTTGGTGAGACTTCTGTCCGAAGTATGCTGAAACATCGAGATCGCTCTTTTCGAGCTAGTTAATGCGAGAAAAACCTTATCCGGTGTTTTCACCACTCCACAATTCGTTTGATATGCAGAACCAGCGATATCTTGGCTTTCGTGGGGTTTCAAGCTGAGATATGCATTTTTTACGATAATCTTGGTGAGACTCCTGTCCGAAGTATGCTGAATCATCGAGATCGCTCTTTTCGAGCTATTTGATGCGAGAAACTCGTTTTCTGGTGTTTTCACCACGCCACAGTGCGTTTGATATGCAGAACCGGCGACATCGTGGTTTTCGTCGGGTTTCAAGCTGAGATATGCATTTTCTGCGATCATATTGGTGAGACTTCAGTCAGAAGTATGCAGAATCATCTAGATCGCTCGTTTCGAGCTATTTAAAGCGAGAAACACGTTATCTGGTTGTTTTGACCACTCCACAGTGCGTTTGATATGTAGAGCCGCCGATAACTTGGTTTTCGTGGGGTTTCCAGCTGAAATATGCATTTTCTGCGATAATCTTGGTGTTTCATCTATGAGAAGTATGCAGAATCATCGAGAACGCACTTTTCGAGCTATATAATGCGAGAAACACGTTATCTGGGGTTTTCACCACTCCACAGATGGTTTGATATGCAGAACCGGCGATATCTTGGTTTTGGTGGATTTTCAAGCTGAGATATGCGTTTTCTGCGATAATCTTGGTGAGAATTCTATCAGAAGTATGCTGAATCATCGAGATCCCTCTTTTCGAGCTCTTTAATGCCAGAAACACGTTATCTGGTGTTTTCACCTCTCCACAGTGCGTTTGATACGCAGAACCGGCGACATCTTGGCTTTCGTCGGGTATCAACCTGAGATATGCATTTTCTGCGATAATCTTGGTGAGACTTCAGTCAGAAGTATGCAGAATCATCGAGATCGCTCTTTTCGAGCTAGTTAATGCGAGAAAAACCTTATCCGGTGTTTTCACCACTCCACAGTGCGTTTGATATGCAGAACCAGCGATATCTTGGCTTTCGTGGGGTTTCAAGCTGAGATATGCATTTTTTACGATAATCTTGGTGAGACTTCTGTCCGAAGTATGCTGAATCATCGAGATCGCTCTTTTCGAGCTAGTTACTGCGAGAAACACGTTATCTGGAGTTTTCACCACTCCACAGTTGGTTTGATATGCAGAACCGGCGATATCTTGGTTTTCGTGGGGTTTCAAGCTGAGATATGCGTTTTCTGCGATAATCTTGGTGAGACTTCTGTCAGAAGTATGCAGAATCATCGGGATCGCTCTTTTCGAGCTATTTAATGCGAGAAACACGTTTTCTGGTGTATTCAACACTCCACAGTGCGTTTGATATGCAGAACAGGCGACATCTTGATTTTCGTGAGATTTCAAGCTGAGATATGCATTTTCTACGATAACCATGGTGAGTCTTCTGTCAGGAGTATGCAGAATCATCTAGATCGCTCTTTTCGAGCTATTTAATGCGAGAAACACGTTACATGGTTGTTTTCACCACTCCACAGTGCGTTTGATATGCAGAACCAGCGATATCTTGGTTTGCGTGGGGTTTCAAGCTGAGATATGCGTTTTCTGCGATAATCTTGGTGAGACTTCTATCAGAAGTAAGCAGAATCATCGAGATCCCTCTTTTCGAGCTCTTTAATACGAGAAACACGTTATCTGGTGTTTTCACCACTCCACAGTGCGTTTGATATGCAGAACAGGCGACATCTTGATTTTCGTGAGATTTCAATCTGAGATATGCATTTTCTACGATAACCATGGTGAGTCTTCTGTCAGGAGTATGCAGAATCATCTAGATCGCTCTTTTCGAGCTATTTAATGCGAGAAACACGTTATATGGTTGTTTTCACCACTCCACAGTGCGTTTGATATGCAGAACCAGCGATATCTTGGTTTTCGTGGGGTTTCAAGCTGAGATATGCATTTTTTACGATAATCTTGGTGAGACTTCTGTTCGAAGTATGCTTAATCATCGAGATCGCTCGTTTCGAGCTCTTTAATGCGAGAAACACGTTATCTGGTGTTTTCACCTCTCCACAGTGCGTTTGATACGCAGAACCGGCGACATCTTGGCTTTCGTCGGGTATCAACCTGAGATATGCATTTTCTGCGACAATCTTGGTGAGACTTCAGTCAGAAGTATGCAGAATCATCGAGATCGCTCTTTTCGAGCTAGTTAATGCGAGAAAAACCTTATCCGGTGTTTTCACCACTCCACAGTGCGTTTGATATGCAGAACCAGCGATATCTTGGCTTTCGTGGGGTTTCAAGCTGAGATATGCATTTTTTACGATAATCTTGGTGAGACTTCTGTCCGAAGTATGCTGAATCATCGAGATCGCTCTTTTCGAGCTAGTTACTGCGAGAAACACGTTATCTGGAGTTTTCACCACTCCACAGTTGGTTTGATATGCAGAACCGGCGATATCTTGGTTTTCGTGGGGTTTCAAGCTGAGATATGCGTTTTCTGCGATAATCTTGGTGAGACTTCTATCAGAAGTAAGCAGAATCATCGAGATCCCTCTTTTCGAGCTCTTTAATACGAGAAACACGTTATCTGGTGTTTTCACCACTCCACAGTGCGTTTGATATGCAGAACCGGCGACATCTTGATTTTCGTGAGATTTCAACCTGAGATATGCATTTTCGTCGATAATCTTGGTGAGTCTTCTGTCAGTACTATGCAGAATCATCGAGACCCCTCTTTTCGAGCTATTTAATGCGAGAGACACGTTATCTGGTGTTTTCACCACTCCACAGTGCGTTTGATATGCAGAACAGGCGACATCTTAATTTTCGTGAGATTTCAAGCTGCGATATGCATTTTCTACGATAACCATGGTGAGTCTTCTGTCAGAAGTATGCAGAATCATCTAGATCGCTCTCTTCGAGCTATTTAATGTGAGAAACACGTTTTCTGGTGTATTCACCACCCCACAGTACGTTTGACATGCAGAACCGGATATATCTTGGTTTCGGTCGGGTTTCAAGCTGAGATATGCATTTTCTACGATAATCTTGGTGAGACTTCTGTCAGAAGTATGCAGAATCATCGGGATCGCTCTTTTCGAGCTATTTAATGCGAGAAACACATTATATGGTTGTTTTCACCACTCCACAGTGCGTTTGATATGCATAACCGGCGATATCTAGATTTTCGTGGTGTTTCCAGCTGAGATATGCATTCTCTGCGATACTCTTGGTGAGACTTCAGTCAGAAGTATGCAGAATCTTCGAGATCGCTCGTTTCGAGCTATTTAATGCGAAAAAACAAGTTTTCTGGTGTTGTCAACATTCCACAGCGCGTTTTATATGCAGAACCGGCGATATCTTGATTTTCGTGGTGTTTCCAGCTGAGATATGCATTTTCTGCGATAATCTTGGTGAGTCTTCTGTCAGAAGTATGTAGAATCATCTAGATCGCTCTTTTCGAGCTATTTAATGCGAGAAACACGTTTTCTGGTGTATTCACCACTCCACAGTACGTTTGACATGCAGAACAGGAGATATCTTGGTTTAGGTCGGGTATCAAGCTGAGATATGCATTTTCAACGATAATCTTGGTGAGCCTTCTGTCAGAAGTATGCAGAATCATCGGGATCGCTCTTTTCGAGCTATTTAATGCGAGAAACACGTTGTCTGGTTGGTTTCACGACTCCACAGTGCGTTTGATATGCAGAACCGGCGACATCTTGATTTTCGTGAGGTTTCAAGATGAGATATGCATTTTCTGCTATAATATTGGTGAGTCTTCTGTCAGTAGGATGCAGAATCATCGAGACCCCTCTTTTCGAGCTATATAATGCGAGAAACACGTTATCTGGTGTTTTCACCACTCCACAGTGCGTTTGATATGCAGATCCGGCGACATCATGGATTTCGTCGGGGTTCAAGCTGAGATTTGCAATTCCTGCGATAATCTTGGTGAGACTTCTGTCCGAAGTATGCTTAATCATCGAGATCCCTCTTTTCGAGCTCTTTAATGCGAGAAACACGTTATCTGGTGTTTTCAGCACTCCACAGTGCGTTTGATATGCAGAACCGGCGATATCTTGGTTTTCGTGGGGTTTCCAGCTGAGATATGCATTTTCTGCGATAATCTTGGTGAGTCTTCTGTCAGAAGTATGCAGAATCATCTAGATCGCTCTTTTCGAGCTATTTGATGCGAGAAACACGTTTTCTGGTGTTTTCACCACGCCACAGTGCGTTTGATATGCAGAACCGGCGACATCGTGGTTTTCGTCGGGTTTCAAGCTGAGATATGCATTTTCTGCGATCATATTGGTGAGACTTCAGTCAGAAGTAAGCAGAATCATCTAGATCGCTCGTTTCGAGCTATTTAAAGCGAGAAACACGTTATCTGGTTGTTTTGACCACTCCACAGTGCGTTTGATATGCAGAACCGGCGATATCTTGGTTTTCGTGGGGTTTCCAGCTGAGATATGCATTTTCTGCGATAATCTTGGTGAGTCTTCTGTCAGAAGTATGCAGAATCATCTAGATCGCTCTTTTCGAGCTATTTGATGCGAGAAACACGTTTTCTGGTGTTTTCACCACGCCACAGTGCGTTTGATATGCAGAACCGGCGACATCGTGGTTTTCGTCGGGTTTCAAGCTGAGATTTGCAATTCCTGCGATAATCTTGGTGAGACTTCTGTCCGAAGTATGCTTAATCATCGAGATCCCTCTTTTCGAGCTCTTTAATGCGAGAAACACGTTATCTGGTGTTTTCAGCACTCCACAGTGCGTTTGATATGCAGAACCGGCGATATCTTGGTTTTCGTGGGGTTTCCAGCTGAGATATGCAATTTCTGTGATAATCTTGCTGAGTCTTCTGTCAGAAGTATGCAGAATCATCGAGATCCCTCTTTTCGAGCTCTTTAATGCGAGAAACACGTTATCTGGTGTTTTCACCACTCCACAGTGCGTTTGATATGCAGAACCGGCGACATCTTGATTTTCGTGAGATTTCAACCTGAGATATGCATTTTCGTCGATAATCTTGGTGAGTCTTCTGTCAGTACTATGCAGAATCATCGAGACCCCTCTTTTCGAGCTATTTAATGCGAGAGACACGTTATCTGGTGTTTTCACCACTCCACAGTGCGTTTGATATGCAGAACAGGCGACATCTTAATTTTCGTGAGATTTCAAGCTGCGATATGCATTTTCTACGATAACCATGGTGAGTCTTCTGTCAGAAGTATGCAGAAACATCTAGATCGCTCTCTTCGAGCTATTTAATGTGAGAAACACGTTTTCTGGTGTATTCACCACCCCACAGTACGTTTGACATGCAGAACCGGATATATCTTGGTTTCGGTCGGGTTTCAAGCTGAGATATGCATTTTCTACGATAATCTTGGTGAGAATTCTGTCAGAAGTATGCAGAATCATCGGGATCGCTCTTTTCGAGCTATTTAATGCGAGAAACACGTTATCTGGGGTTTTCACCACTCCACAGTTGGTTTGATATGCAGAACCGGCGATATCTTGGTTTTCGTGGGGTTTCAAGCTGAGATATGCGTTTTCTGCGATAATCTTGGTGAGACTTCTATCAGAAGTAAGCGGAAACATCGAGATCCCTCTTTTCCAGCTCTTTAATGCGAGAAACACGTTATCTGGTGTTTTCACCTCTCCACAGTGCGTTTGATATGCAGAACCGGCGACATCTTGGCTTTCGTCGGGTATCAACCTGAGATATGCATTTTCTGCGATAATCTTGGTGAGAATTCATTTAGAAGTATGCAGAATCATCGAGATCGCTCTTTTAGAGCTATATAATGCGAGAAACACGTTATCTGGTGTTTTGACCACTCCACAGTGCGTATGATGTGCAGAACCGACGATATCCTGGTTTTCGTGGGGTTTCAAGCTCAGATATGCATTTTGTGCGATAATATTGGAGAGACTTCAGACAGAAGTATGCAGAATCATCAAGATCGAACTTTTCGAGCTATTTTATGCGAGAAACACGTTAACTGGTGTTTTCACCACTCCACAGTGCGTTTGATATGCAGATCCGGCGACATCTTGGATTTCGTCAGGGGTTCAAGCTGAGATTTGCAATTCCTGCGATAATCTTGGTGAGACTTCTGTCCGAAGTATGCTTAATCATCGAGAACGCTCTTTTCGAGCTAGTTAATGCGAGAAACACGTTATCTGGTGTTTTCAGCACTCCACAGTGCGTTTGATATGCAGAACCGGCGATATCTTGGTTTTCGTGGGGTTTCCAGCTGAGATATGCATTTTCTGCGATAATCTTGGTGAGTCTTCTGTCAGAAGTATGCAGAATCATCTAGATCGCTCTTTTCGAGCTATTTGATGCGAGAAACACGTTTTCTGGTGTTTTCACCACGCCACAGTGCGTTTGATATGCAGAACCGGCGACATCGTGGTTTTCGTCGGGTTTCAAGCTGAGATATGCATTTTCTGCGATCATATTGGTGAGACTTCAGTCAGAAGTATGCAGAATCATCTAGATCGCTCGTTTCGAGCTATTTAAAGCGAGAAACACGTTATCTGGTTGTTTTGACCACTCCACAGTGCGTTTGATATGTAGAGCCGCCGATAACTTGGTTTTCGTGGGGTTTCCAGCTGAAATATGCATTTTCTGCGATAATCTTGGTGTTTCATCTATGAGAAGTATGCAGAATCATCGAGAACGCTCTTTTCGAGCTAGTTAATGCGAGATACACGTTTTCTGATGTTTTCACCACTCCATAGTGCGTCTGATATGCAGAACCGGCGATATCTTGGTTTTCGTGGGGTTTCCAGCTGAGATATGCAATTTCTGTGATAATCTTGGTGAGTCTTCTGTCAGAAGTATGCAGAATCATCGAGATCCCTCTTTTCGAGCTCTTTAATGCGAGAAACACGTTATCTGGTGTTTTCACCACTCCACAGTGCGTTTGATATGCAGAACCGGCGACATCCTGATTTTCGTGAGATTTCAACCTGAGATATGCATTTTCGTCGATAATCTTGGTGAGTCTTCTGTCACTACTATGCAGAATCATCGAGACCCCTCTTTTCGAGCTTTTTAATGCGAGAGACACGTTATCTGGTGTTTTCACCACTCCACAGTGCGTTTGATATGCAGAACAGGCGACATCTTAATTTTCGTGAGATTTCAAGCTGCGATATGCATTTTCTACGATAACCATGGTGAGTCTTCTGTCAGAAGTATGCAGAATCATCTAGATCGCTCTCTTCGAGCTATTTAATGTGAGAAACACGTTTTCTGGTGTATACACCACCCCACAGTACGTTTGACATGCAGAACCGGATATATCTTGGTTTCGGTCGGGTTTCAAGCTGAGATATGCATTTTCTACGATAATCTTGGTGAGACTTCTGTCAGACGTATGCAGAATCATCGGGATCGCTCTTTTCGAGCTATTTAATGCGAGAAACACGTTTTCTGGTGTATTCACCACTCCACAGTACGTTTGACATGCAGAACAGGAGATATCTTGGTTTAGGTCGGGTATCAAGCTGAGATATGCATTTTCAACGATAATCTTGGTGAGACTTCTGTCAGAAGTATGCAGAATCATCGGGATCGCTCTTTTCGAGCTATTTAATGCGAGAAACACGTTGTCTGGTTGGTTTCACGACTCCACAGTGCGTTTGATATGCAGAACCGGCGACATCTTGATTTTCGTGAGGTTTCAAGCTGAGAAATGCATTTTCTGCTATAATATTGGTGAGTCTTCTGTCAGTAGGATGCAGAATCATCGAGACCCCTCTTTTCGAGCTATTTAATGCGAGAAACACGTTATCTGGTGTTTTCACCACTCCACAGTGCGTTTGATATGCAGAACAGGCGACATCTTGATTTTCGTGAGATTTCAAGCTGAGATATGCATTTTCTACGATAACCATGGTGAGTCTTCTGTCAGGAGTATGCAGAATCATCTAGATCGCTCTTTTCGAGATATTTAATGCGAGAAACACGTTATATGGTTGTTTTCACCACTCCACAGTGCGTTTGATATGCAGAACCAGCGATATCTTGGTTTTCGTGGGGTTTCAAGCTGAGATATGCATTTTTTACGATAATCTTGGTGAGACTTCTGTTCGAAGTATGCTTAATCATCGAGATCGCTCGTTTCGAGCTATTTAATGCGCGAAACACGTTATCTGGTGTTTTCACCACTCCACAGTGCGTATGATATGCAGAACCGGCGATATCTTGGTTTTCGTGGGGTTTCAAGCTGAGATATACATTTTCTGCGGTAATCTTGGTGAGACTTCTGTCCGAAGTATGCTGAAACATCGAGATCGCTCTGTTCGAGCTAGTTAATGCGAGAAAAACCTTATCCGGTGTTTTCACCACTCCACAGTTCGTTTGATATGCAGAACCAGCGATATCTTGGCTTTCGTGGGGTTTCAAGCTGAGATATGCATTTTTTACGATAATCTTGGTGAGACTTCTGTCAGAAGTATGCAGAATCATCTAGATCGCTCTTTTCGAGCTATTTGATGCGAGAAACACGTTTTCTGGTGTTTTCACCACGCCACAGTGCGTTTGATATGCAGAACCGGCGACATCGTGGTTTTCGCCGGGTTTCAAGCTGAGATATGCATTTTCTGCGATCATATTGGTGAGACTTCAGTCAGAAGTATGCAGAATCATCGAGATCGCTCTATTCGAGCTATTTAATGCGAGAAACACGTTATCTGGTTGTTTTCACCACTCCACAGTGCGTTTGATATGCAGATCCGGCGACATCTTGGATTTCGTCGGGGTTCAAGCTGAGACTTGCAATTCCTGCGATAATCTTGGTGAGACTTCTGTCCGAAGTATGATTAATCATCGAGAACGCTCTTTTCGAGCTGGTTAATGCGAGAAACACGTTATCTGGTGTTTTCAGCACTCCACAGTGCGTTTGATATGCAGAACCGGCGATATCTTGGTTTTCGTGGGGTTTCCAGCTGAGATATGCATTTTTTACGATAATCTTGGTGAGACTTCTGTCAGAAGTATGCAGAATCATCTAGATCGCTCTTTTCGAGCTATTTGATGCGAGAAACTCGTTTTCTGGTGTTTTCACCACGCCACAGTGCGTTTGATATGCAGAACCGGCGACATCGTGGTTTTCGCCGGGTTTCAAGCTGAGATATGCATTTTCTGCGATCATATTGGTGAGACTTCAGTCAGAAGTATGCAGAATCATCGAGATCGCTCTATTCGAGCTATTTAATGCGAGAAACACGTTATCTGGTTGTTTTCACCACTCCACAGTGCGTTTGATATGCAGATCCGGCGACATCTTGGATTTCGTCGGGGTTCAAGCTGAGACTTGCAATTCCTGCGATAATCTTGGTGAGACTTCTGTCCGAAGTATGCAGAATCATCGAGATCGCTCTATTCGAGCTATTTAATGCGAGAAACACGTTATCTGGTTGTTTTCACCACTCCACAGTGCGTTTGATATGCAGATCCGGCGACATCTTGGATTTCGTCGGGGGTTCAAGCTGAGATTTGCAATTCCTGCGATAATCTTGGTGAGACTTCTGTCCGAAGTATGATTAATCATCGAGAACGCTCTTTTCGAGCTGGTTAATGCGAGAAACACGTTATCTGGTGTTTTCAGCACTCCACAGTGCGTTTGATATGCAGAACCGGCTACATCTTGGCTGTCGTAGGGTATCAAGTTGAGATATGCATTTTCTGCGATAATCATGGTGAGACTTCTGTCAGAAGTATGCAGAATCATCGGGATCGCTCTTTTCGAGCTATTTAATGCGAGAAACACGTTTTCTGGGGTTTTCACCACTCCACATTTCGTTGGATATGCAGAACAGGAGATATCTTGGTTTTCGTGGGGTTTCTAGCAGAGAAATGCATTTTCTGCGATAATCATGGTGAGACTTCTGTTAGAAGTATGCAGAATCATCGAGATCGCACATTTCGATCTATTTAATGCGAGAAACACGTTATCTGGTGTTTTCACCACTCCACAGTGCGTTTGATATGCAGAACCAGCGATATCTTGGTTTTCGTGGGATTTCAAGCTGAGATATGCATTTTTTACGATAATCATGGTGAGACTTCTGTCCGAAGTATGCAGAATCATCGAGATCGCACTTTTCGAGCTATTTAATGCGAGAAACAGGATATCTGGTGTTTTCAGCACTCCACAGTGCGTTTGATATGCAGAACCAGCGATATCTAGGTTTTCGTGGGGTTTCAAGCTGAGATATGCAATTTCTGCGATAATCTTGGTGAGACTTATGTCCGATGTATGCAGAATCATCGAGATCGCTCTTTTCGAGCTATTTAATGCGAGAAACACGTTATCCGGTGTTTTCACCACTCCACAGTGGGTTTGATATGCAGATCCGGCGACATCTTGGATTTCGTCGGGGGTTCAAGCTGAGATTTGCAATTCCTGCGATAATCTTGGTGAGACTTCTGTCCGAAGTATGATTAATCATCGAGAACGCTCTTTTCGAGCTGGTTAATGCGAGAAACACGTTATCTGGTGTTTTCAGCACTCCACAGTGCGTTTGATATGTAGAACCAGCGATATCTGGGTTTTCGTGGAGTTTCAAGCTGAGATATGCATTTTCTGCGATAATCTTGGTGAGACTTCTGTCCGAAGTATGCAGAAACATCGAGAGCACTCTTTTCGAGCTATTTAATGCGAGAATCACGTTTTCTGGGGTTTTCACCACACCACAGTTCGTTGGATATGCAGAACCGGAGATATCTTGGTTTTCGTGGGGTTTCAAGCTGAGATATGCATTTTCTGCAATAATCTTGTTGAGACTTCTGTCCGAGGTATGCAGAAAAATCGAGAGCGCTCTTTTCGAGCTATTTAATGCGAGAAACACGTTTTCTGGGGTTTTCACCACACCTCTGTTCGTTGGATATGCAGAACCGGAGATATCTTGGTTTTCCTGGGGTTTCAAGCTGAGATATGCATTTTCGGCGACAATCTTGGTGAGACTTCTGTCCGAAGTATGCAGAATCATCGGGATCGCTCTTATCGAGCTATTTAATGCGAGAATCACGTTTTCTGGGGTTTTCACCACACCACAGTTCGTTGGATATGCAGATCCGGAGATATCTTGGTTTTCCTGGGGTTTCAAGCTGAGATATGCATTTTCTGCGACAATCTTGGTGAGACTTCTGTCCGATGTATGCAGAATCATCGAGATCGATCTTTTCGAGCTATTTAATGCGAGAAACACGTTATCCGGTGTTTTCACCACTCCACAGTGGGTTTGATATGCAGAACTGGCGACATCTTGGTTTTCGTGGGGTTTCCAGCTGAGACATACATTTTCTGCGATAATCATGGTGAGTCTTCTGTCAGAAGTATGCAGAATCTTCGAGATCGCTCTATTCGAGCTATTTAATGCGAGAAACACGTTATCTGGTTGTTTTCACCACTCCACAGTGCGTTTGATATGCAGAACCGGCGACATCTTGATTTTCGTGGGGTTTCTAGCTGAGATATGCATTTTCTGCGAAAATATTGGTGAGACTTCTGTCCGAAGTATGCAGAGTCATCGGGATCGCTCTTTTCGAGCTATTTAATGCGAGAAACACGTTTTCTGGTGTATTCACCACTCCACAGTACGTTTGACATGCAGAACAGGAGATATCTTGGTTTAGGTCGGGTATCAAGCTGAGATATGCATTTTCAACGATAATCTTGGTGAGACTTCTGTCAGAAGTATGCAGAATCATCGGGATCGCTCTTTTCGAGCTATTTAATGCGAGAAACACGTTGTCTGGTTGGTTTCACGACTCCACAGTGCGTTTGATATGCAGAACCGGCGACATCTTGATTTTCGTGAGGTTTCAAGCTGAGATATGCATTTTCTGCTATAATATTGGTGAGTCTTCTGTCAGTAGGATGCAGAATCATCGAGACCCCTCTTTTCGAGCTATTTAATGCGAGAAACACGTTATCTGGTGTTTTCACCACTCCACAGTGCGTTTGATATGCAGAACAGGCGACATCTTGATTTTCGTGAGATTTCAAGCTGAGATATGCATTTTCTACGATAACCATGGTGAGTCTTCTGTCAGGAGTATGCAGAATCATCTAGATCGCTCTTTTCGAGATATTTAATGCGAGAAACACGTTATATGGTTGTTTTCACCACTCCACAGTGCGTTTGATATGCAGAACCAGCGATATCTTGGTTTTCGTGGGGTTTCAAGCTGAGATATGCATTTTTTACGATAATCTTGGTGAGACTTCTGTTCGAAGTATGCTTAATCATCGAGATCGCTCGTTTCGAGCTATTTAATGCGCGAAACACGTTATCTGGTGTTTTCACCACTCCACAGTGCGTATGATATGCAGATCCGGCGACATCTTGGATTTCGTCGGGGGTTCAAGCTGAGATTTGCAATTCCTGCGATAATCTTGGTGAGACTTCTGTCCGAAGTATGATTAATCATCGAGAACGCTCTGTTCGAGCTAGTTAATGCGAGAAAAACCTTATCCGGTGTTTTCACCACTCCACAGTTCGTTTGATATGCAGAACCAGCGATATCTTGGCTTTCGTGGGGTTTCAAGCTGAGATATGCATTTTTTACGATAATCTTGGTGAGACTTCTGTCAGAAGTATGCAGAATCATCTAGATCGCTCTTTTCGAGCTATTTGATGCGAGAAACACGTTTTCTGGTGTTTTCACCACGCCACAGTGCGTTTGATATGCAGAACCGGCGACATCGTGGTTTTCGCCGGGTTTCAAGCTGAGATATGCATTTTCTGCGATCATATTGGTGAGACTTCAGTCAGAAGTATGCAGAATCATCGAGATCGCTCTATTCGAGCTATTTAATGCGAGAAACACGTTATCTGGTTGTTTTCACCACTCCACAGTGCGTTTGATATGCAGATCCGGCGACATCTTGGATTTCGTCGGGGTTCAAGCTGAGACTTGCAATTCCTGCGATAATCTTGGTGAGACTTCTGTCCGAAGTATGCAGAATCATCGAGATCGCTCTATTCGAGCTATTTAATGCGAGAAACACGTTATCTGGTTGTTTTCACCACTCCACAGTGCGTTTGATATGCAGATCCGGCGACATCTTGGATTTCGTCGGGGGTTCAAGCTGAGATTTGCAATTCCTGCGATAATCTTGGTGAGACTTCTGTCCGAAGTATGATTAATCATCGAGAACGCTCTTTTCGAGCTGGTTAATGCGAGAAACACGTTATCTGGTGTTTTCAGCACTCCACAGTGCGTTTGATATGCAGAACCGGCTACATCTTGGCTGTCGTAGGGTATCAAGTTGAGATATGCATTTTCTGCGATAATCATGGTGAGACTTCTGTCAGAAGTATGCAGAATCATCGGGATCGCTCTTTTCGAGCTATTTAATGCGAGAAACACGTTTTCTGGGGTTTTCACCACTCCACATTTCGTTGGATATGCAGAACAGGAGATATCTTGGTTTTCGTGGGGTTTCTAGCAGAGAAATGCATTTTCTGCGATAATCATGGTGAGACTTCTGTTAGAAGTATGCAGAATCATCGAGATCGCACATTTCGATCTATTTAATGCGAGAAACACGTTATCTGGTGTTTTCACCACTCCACAGTGCGTTTGATATGCAGAACCAGCGATATCTTGGTTTTCGTGGGATTTCAAGCTGAGATATGCATTTTTTACGATAATCATGGTGAGACTTCTGTCCGAAGTATGCAGAATCATCGAGATCGCACTTTTCGAGCTATTTAATGCGAGAAACAGGATATCTGGTGTTTTCAGCACTCCACAGTGCGTTTGATATGCAGAACCAGCGATATCTAGGTTTTCGTGGGGTTTCAAGCTGAGATATGCAATTTCTGCGATAATCTTGGTGAGACTTATGTCCGATGTATGCAGAATCATCGAGATCGCTCTTTTCGAGCTATTTAATGCGAGAAACACGTTATCCGGTGTTTTCACCACTCCACAGTGGGTTTGATATGCAGAACTGGCGACATCTTGGATTTCGTCGGGCTTCAAGCTGAGATATGCATTTTCTACGATAATCTTGGTGAGACTTCTGTCAGAAGTTTGCAGAATCATCTAGATCGCTCTTTTCGAGCTATTTAATGCGAGAAACACGTTTTCTGGGGTTTTCACCACTCCACATTTCGTTGGATATGCAGAACCGGAGATATCTTGGTTTTCGAGGGGTTTCAAGCTGAGATATGCATTTTCTGCAATAATCTTGTTGAGACTTCTGTCCGAGGTATGCAGAAAAATCGAGAGCGCTCTTTTCGAGCTATTTAATGCGAGAAACACGTTTTCTGGGGTTTTCACCACACCTCTGTTCGTTGGATATGCAGAACCGGAGATATCTTGGTTTTCCTGGGGTTTCAAGCTGAGATATGCATTTTCGGCGACAATCTTGGTGAGACTTCTGTCCGAAGTATGCAGAATCATCGGGATCGCTCTTATCGAGCTATTTAATGCGAGAATCACGTTTTCTGGGGTTTTCACCACACCACAGTTCGTTGGATATGCAGATCCGGAGATATCTTGGTTTTCCTGGGGTTTCAAGCTGAGATATGCATTTTCTGCGACAATCTTGGTGAGACTTCTGTCCGAAGTATGCAGAATCATCGGGATCGCTCTTATCGAGCTATTTAATGCGAGAAACACGTTTTCTGGCGATTTCACCACAACACAGTGGGTTTGATATGCAGAACTGGCAACATCTTGGTTTTCGTGGGGTTTCCAGCTGAGACATACATTTTCTGCGATAATCATGGTGAGTCTTCTGTCAGAAGTATGCAGAATCTTCGAGATCGCTCTATTCGAGCTATTTAATGCGAGAAACACGTTATCTGGTTGTTTTCACCACTCCACAGTGCGTTTGATATGCAGAACCGGCGACATCTTGATTTTCGTGGGGTTTCTAGCTGAGATATGCATTTTCTGCGAAAATATTGGTGAGACTTCTGTCCGAAGTATGCAGAGTCATCGAGATCGTACTTTTCGAGCTATTTAATGCGAGAAATACGTTTTCTGGGGTTTTCACCACTCCACAGTTGGTTTGATATGCAGAACCGGCGATGTTTGGTTTTCGTCGGGTTTCAAGTTGAGATATGCATTTTCTACGATAATCTTGGAGAAACATCTGTCCGAAGTATGCAGAATCATCAAGATCGCTCTTTTCGAGCTATTTAATGCGAAAAAACAAGTTTTCTGGTGTTTTCACCACTCCACAGTGCGTTTGATATGCAGAACCGGCGACATCCTGGATTTCGTCGGGGTTCAAGCTGAGATATGCAATTCCTGCGATAATCTTGGTGAGACTTCTGTCCGAAGTATGCTGAATCATCGAGATTGCTCGTTTCGAGCTATTTAATGCGAGAAACACGTTATCTGGTGTTTTCTCCACTCCACAGTGCGTATGATGTGCAGAACCAACGATATCCTGCTTTTCGTGGGGTTTCAAGCTCAGATATGCATTTTGTGCGATAATATTGGTGAGACTTCTGTCCGAAGTATGCAGAATCATCGATATCGCTCTTTTAGAGCTATTTAATGCGAGAAACACGTTATCTGGTGTTTTCACTACTCCACAGTTGGTTTGATATGCAGAACCGGAGATAATTTGGTTTTCGTGGGGTTTCAAGCTGAGATATGCATTTTCTGCGATAATCTTGGTGTTTCATCTATGAGAAGTATGCAGAATCATCAAGAACGCTCTTTTCGAGCTAGTTAATGCGAGAAACACGTTATCTGGTGTTTTAACCACTCCACAGTGCGTATGATATGCAGAACCGACGATATCCTGGTTTTCGTGGGGTTTCAAGCTCAGATGTGCATTTTCTGCGATAATCTTGGAGAGACTTCTGTCCGAAGTATGCAGAGTCATCGAGATCGTACTTTTCGAGCTATTTAATGCGTGAAACACGTTTTCTGGGGTTTTCACCATTCCACAGTTCGTTGGATATGCAGAACAGGAGATATCTTGGTTTTCGTGGAGTTTCTAGCAGAGTTATGCATTTTCTGCGATAATCATGGTGAGACTTCTGTTACAAGTATGCAGAATCATCGAGATCGCACATTTCGATCTATTTAATGCGAGAAACACGTTATCCGGTGTTTTCACCACTCCACAGTGGGTTTGATATGCAGAACTGGCGACATCTTGGATTTCGTCGGGTTTCAAGCTGAGATATGCATTTTCTACGATAATCTTGGTGAGACTTCTGTCCGATGTATGCAGAATCATCGAGATCGATCTTTTCGAGCTATTTAATGCGAGAAACACGTTATCCGGTGTTTTCACCACTCCACAGTGGGTTTGATATGCAGAACTGGCGACATCTTGGTTTTCGTGGGGTTTCCAGCTGAGACATACATTTTCTGCGATAATCATGGTGAGTCTTCTGTCAGAAGTATGCAGAATCTTCGAGATCGCTCTATTCGAGCTATTTAATGCGAGAAACACGTTATCTGGTTGTTTTCACCACTCCACAGTGCGTTTGATATGCAGAACCGGCGACATCTTGATTTTCGTGGGGTTTCTAGCTGAGATATGCATTTTCTGCGAAAATATTGGTGAGACTTCTGTCCGAAGTATGCAGAGTCATCGAGATCGTACTTTTCGAGCTATTTAATGCGAGAAACACGTTTTCTGGGGTTTTCACCACTCCACAGTTGGTTTGATATGCAGAACCGGCGATGTTTGGTTTTCGTCGGGTTTCAAGTTGAGATATGCATTTTCTACGATAATCTTGGAGAAACATCTGTCCGAAGTATGCAGAATCATCAAGATCGCTCTTTTCGAGCTTTTTAATGCGAAAAAACAAGTTTTCTGGTGTTTTCACCACTCCACAGTGCGTTTGATATGCAGAACCGGCGACATCTTGGATTTCGTCGGGGTTCAAGCTGAGATATGCAATTCCTGCGATAATCTTGGTGAGAAATCTGTCCGAAGTATGCTTAATCATCGAGATCGCTCGTTTCCAGCTATTTAATGCGAGAAACACGTTATCTGGTTTTTTTCACCACTCCACAGTGCGTGTGATATGCAGAACCGACGATATCCTGGTTTTCGTGGGGTTTCAAGCTCAGATGTGCATTTTCAGCGATAATCTTGGTGAGAGTTCTGTCCGAAGTATGCAGAATCATCGAGATCGCTCTATTCGAGCTATTTAACGCGACAAAACGTTATCTGGTGTTTTCAGCACTCCACAGTGTGTTTGATATGCAGAACCAGCGATATCTTGGTTTTCGTGGGGTTTCAAGCTGAGATATGCATTTTCTCCGATAAACATGGAGAGACTTCTGTCCGAATTAGGCTGAATCATCGAGATCGCTCTTTTCGAGCTAGTTATTGCGAGAAAAACCTTGTCAGGGGTTTTCACCACTCCACAGTGCGTTTGATATGCAGAACCAGCGATATCTTGGATTTCGTCGGGGTTCAAGCTGAGATATGCAATTCCTGCGATAATCTTGGTGAGAAATCTGTCCGAAGTATGCTTAATCATCGAGATCGCTCGTTTCCAGCTATTTAATGCGAGAAACACGTTATCTGGTTTTTTTCACCACTCCACAGTGCGTGTGATATGCAGAACCGACGATATCCTGGTTTTCGTGGGGTTTCAAGCTCAGATGTGCATTTTCAGCGATAATCTTGGTGAGACTTCTGTCCGAAGTATGCAGAAAAATCGAGAGCGCTCTTTTCGAGCTATTTAATGCGAGAAACACGTTTTCTGGGGTTTTCACCACACCTCTGTTCGTTGGATATGCAGAACCGGAGATATCTTGGTTTTCCTGGGGTTTCAAGCTGAGATCTGCATTTTCTGCGACAATCTTGGTGAGACTTCTGTCCGAAGTATGCAGAATCATCGGGATCGCTCTTATCGAGCTATTTAATGCGAGAAACGCGTTATCCGGTGTTTTCACCACTCCACAGTGGGTTTGATATGCAGAACTGGCGACATCTTGGATTTCGTCGGGTTTCAAGCTGAGATATGCATTTTCTACGATAATCTTGGTGAGACTTCTGTCCGATGTATGCAGAATCATCGAGATCGATCTTTTCGAGCTATTTAATGCGAGAAACACGTTATCCGGTGTTATCACCACTCCACAGTGGGTTTGATATGCAGAACTGGCGACATCTTGGTTTTCGTGGGGTTTCCAGCTGAGACATACATTTTCTGCGATAATCATGGTGAGTCTTCTGTCAGAAGTATGCAGAATCTTCGAGATCGCTCTATTCGAGCTATTTAATGCGAGAAACACGTTATCTGGTTGTTTTCACCACTCCACAGTGCGCTTGATATGCAGAACCGGCGACATCTTGATTTTCGTGGGGTTTCTAGCTGAGATATGCATTTTCTGCGAAAATATTGGTGAGAGTTCTGTCCGAAGTATGCAGAATCATCGATATCGCTCTTTTAGAGCTATTTAATGCGAGCAACACGTTATGTGGTGTATTCACCACTCCACAGTACGTTAGACATGCAGAACCGGAGGTATCTTCGTTTCGGTCGGGTTTCAAGCTGAGGTATGCATTTTCTACGACAATATTGGTGAGACCTCTGTCAGAAGTATGCAGAACCTTCGAGAACGCTCTTTTCGAGCTACTTAATGCGAGAAACACGTTTTCTGGTGTTTTCACCACCCCACAGTGCGTTTGATATGCAAAACCGGAGATATCTTGGTTTTCGTGGGGTTTCAAGCTGAGATATGCATTTTCTGCAATAATCTTATTGAGACTTCTGTCCGAAGTATGCAGAAAAATCGAGAGCGCTCTTTTCGAGCTATTTAATGCGAGAAACACGTTTTCTGGGGTTTTCACCACACCTCTGTTCGTTGGATATGCAGAACCGGAGATATCTTGGTTTTCCTGGGGTTTCAAGCTGAGATCTGCATTTTCTGCGACAATCTTGGTGAGACTTCTGTCCGAAGTATGCAGAATCATCGGGATCGCTCTTATCGAGCTATTTAATGCGAGAAACACGTTTTCTGGCGATTTCACGACACCACTGTTCGTTGGATATGCAGAACCGGAGATATCTTGGTTTTCGTGGGGTGTCAAGCTGAAATATGCATTTTCTGCGATCATCTTGGTGAGACTTCTGTCCGATGTATGCAGAATCATCGAGATCGATCTTTTCGAGCTATTTAATGCGAGAAACGCGTTATCCGGTGTTTTCACCACTCCACAGTGGGTTTGATATGCAGAACCGGCGACATCTTGATTTTCGTGGGGTTTCTAGCTGAGATATGCATTTTCTGCGAAAATATTGGGGAGACTTCTGTCCGAAGTATGCAGAGTCATCGAGATCGTACTTTTCGAGCTATTTAATGCGAGAAACACGTTTTCTGGGGTTTTCACCACTCCACAGTTGGTTTGATATGCAGAACCGGCGATGTTTGGTTTTCGTCGGGTTTCAAGTTGAGATATGCATTTTCTACGATAATCTTGGAGAAACATCTGTCCGAAGTATGCAGAATCATCAAGATCGCTCTTTTCGAGCTATTTAATGCGAAAAAACAAGTTTTCTGGTGTTTTCACCACTCCCCAGTGCGTTTGATATGCAGAACCGGCGACATCTTGGATTTCGTCGGGGTTCAAGCTGAGATATGCAATTCCTGCGATAATCTTGGTGAGAAATCTGTCCGAAGTATGCTTAATCATCGAGATCGCTCGTTTCCAGCTATTTAATGCGAGAAACACGTTATCTGGTGTTTTCACCACTCCACAGTTCGTTGGATGTGCAGAACCGGAGATATCTTGGTTTTCGCGGGGTTTCTAGCAGAGATATGCATTTTCTGCGATAATCATGGAGAGACTTCTGTCCGAATTAGGCTGAATCATCGAGATCGCTCTTTTCGAGCTAGTTAATGCGAGAAAAACCTTGTCAGGGGTTTTCACCACTCCACAGTGCGTTTGATATGCAGAACCAGCGATATCTTGGCTTTCGTTGGGTTTCAAGCTGAGATATGCATTTTTTACGATAATCTTGGTGAGACTTCTGTCCGAAGTATGCAGAATCATCGAGATCGCTCTTTTCGAGCTATTTGATGCGAGAAACACGTTAACTGGTGTTTCCACCACTCCACAGTGCGTTTGATATGCAGAACCGGCGACATCTTGGATTTCGTCGGGGTTCAAGCTGAGATATGCATTTTCTACGATAATCTTGGTGAGACTTCTGTCAGAAGTATGCAGAATCATCGGGATCGCTTTTTTCGAGATATCTAATGCGAGAAACACGTTATCTGGTGTTTTCACCACTCCGCAGTGCGTTTGATATGTAGAACCAGCGATATCTGGGTTTTCGTGGGGTTTCAAGCTGAGATATGCATTTTCTGCGATAATCTTGGTGAGACTTCTGTCCGAAGTATGCAGAAACATCGAGAGCGCTCTTTTCGAGCTATTTAATGCGAGAAACACGTTTTCTGGGGTTTTCACCACACCACAGTTCGTTGGATATGCAGAACCGGAGATATCTTGGTTTTCGTGGGGTTTCAAGCTGAGATATGCATTTTCTGCAATAATCTTGTTGAGACTTCTGTCCGAAGTATGCAGAAAAATCGAGAGCGCTCTTTTCGAGCTATTTAATGCGAGAAACACGTTTTCTGGGGTTTTCACCACACCACTGTTCGTTGGATATGCAGAACCGGAGATATCTTGGTTTTCGTGGGGTTTCAAGCTGAAATATGCATTTTCTGCGATAATCTTGGTGAGACTTCTGTCCGATGTATGCACAATCATCGAGATCGCTCTTTTCGAGCTATTTAATGCGAGAGACACGTTAACTGGTGTTTTCACCACTCCACAGTGCGTATGATATGCAGAACCGACGATATCCTGGTTTTCGTGGGGTTTCAAGCTCAGATGTGTATTTTCTGCGATAATCTTGGAGAGACTTCTGTCCGAACTATGCAGAGTCATCGAGATCGTACTTTTCGAGCTATTTAATGCGTGAAACACGTTTTCTGGGGTTTTCACCATTCCACAGTTCGTTGGATATGCAGAACAGGAGATATCTTGGTTTTCGTGGAGTTTCTAGCAGAGTTATGCATTTTCTGCGATAATCATGGTGAGACTTCTGTTACAAGTATGCAGAATCATCGAGATCGCACATTTCGATCTATTTAATGCGAGAAACACGTTATCCGGTGTTTTCACCACTCCACAGTGGGTTTGATATGCAGAACTGGCGACATCTTGGATTTCGTCGGGTTTCAAGCTGAGATATGCATTTTCTACGATAATCTTGGTGAGACTTCTGTCCGATGTATGCAGAATCATCGAGATCGATCTTTTCGAGCTATTTAATGCGAGAAACACGTTATCCGGTGTTTTCACCACTCCACAGTGGGTTTGATATGCAGAACTGGCGACATCTTGGTTTTCGTGGGGTTTCCAGCTGAGACATACATTTTCTGCGATAATCATGGTGAGTCTTCTGTCAGAAGTATGCAGAATCTTCGAGATCGCTCTATTCGAGCTATTTAATGCGAGAAACACGTTATCTGGTTGTTTTCACCACTCCACAGTGCGTTTGATATGCAGAACCGGCGACATCTTGATTTTCGTGGGGTTTCTAGCTGAGATATGCATTTTCTGCGAAAATATTGGTGAGACTTCTGTCCGAAGTATGCAGAGTCATCGAGATCGTACTTTTCGAGCTATTTAATGCGAGAAACACGTTTTCTGGGGTTTTCACCACTCCACAGTTGGTTTGATATGCAGAACCGGCGATGTTTGGTTTTCGTCGGGTTTCAAGTTGAGATATGCATTTTCTACGATAATCTTGGAGAAACATCTGTCCGAAGTATGCAGAATCATCAAGATCGCTCTTTTCGAGCTTTTTAATGCGAAAAAACAAGTTTTCTGGTGTTTTCACCACTCCACAGTGCGTTTGATATGCAGAACCGGCGACATCTTGGATTTCGTCGGGGTTCAAGCTGAGATATGCAATTCCTGCGATAATCTTGGTGAGAAATCTGTCCGAAGTATGCTTAATCATCGAGATCGCTCGTTTCCAGCTATTTAATGCGAGAAACACGTTATCTGGTTTTTTTCACCACTCCACAGTGCGTGTGATATGCAGAACCGACGATATCCTGGTTTTCGTGGGGTTTCAAGCTCAGATGTGCATTTTCAGCGATAATCTTGGTGAGAGTTCTGTCCGAAGTATGCAGAATCATCGAGATCGCTCTATTCGAGCTATTTAACGCGACAAAACGTTATCTGGTGTTTTCAGCACTCCACAGTGTGTTTGATATGCAGAACCAGCGATATCTTGGTTTTCGTGGGGTTTCAAGCTGAGATATGCATTTTCTCCGATAAACATGGAGAGACTTCTGTCCGAATTAGGCTGAATCATCGAGATCGCTCTTTTCGAGCTAGTTAATGCGAGAAAAACCTTGTCAGGGGTTTTCACCACTCCACAGTGCGTTTGATATGCAGAACCAGCGATATCTTGGCTTTCGTTGGGTTTCAAGCTGAGATATGCATTTTCTGCAATAATCTTATTGAGACTTCTGTCCGAAGTATGCAGAAAAATCGAGAGCGCTCTTTTCGAGCTATTTAATGCGAGAAACACGTTTTCTGGGGTTTTCTCCACACCTCTGTTCGTTGGATATGCAGAACCGGAGATATCTTGGTTTTCCTGGGGTTTCAAGCTGAGATCTGCATTTTCTGCGACAATCTTGGTGAGACTTCTGTCCGAAGTATGCAGAATCATCGGGATCGCTCTTATCGAGCTATTTAATGCGAGAAACGCGTTATCCGGTGTTTTCACCACTCCACAGTGGGTTTGATATGCAGAACTGGCGACATCTTGGATTTCGTCGGGTTTCAAGCTGAGATATGCATTTTCTACGATAATCTTGGTGAGACTTCTGTCCGATGTATGCAGAATCATCGAGATCGATCTTTTCGAGCTATTTAATGCGAGAAACACGTTATCCGGTGTTTTCACCACTCCACAGTGGGTTTGATATGCAGAACTGGCGACATCTTGGTTTTCGTGGGGTTTCCAGCTGAGACATACATTTTCTGCGATAATCATGGTGAGTCTTCTGTCAGAAGTATGCAGAATCTTCGAGATCGCTCTATTCGAGCTATTTAATGCGAGAAACACGTTATCTGGTTGTTTTCACCACTCCACAGTGCGTTTGATATGCAGAACCAGCGATATCTTGGCTTTCGTTGGGTTTCAAGCTGAGATATGCAATTCCTGCGATAATCTTGGTGAGAAATCTGTCCGAAGTATGCTTAATCATCGAGATCGCTCGTTTCCAGCTATTTAATGCGAGAAACACGTTATCTGGTGTTTTCACCACTCCACAGTTCGTTGGATGTGCAGAACCGGAGATATCTTGGTTTTCGCGGGGTTTCTAGCAGAGATATGCATTTTCTGCGATAATCATGGAGAGACTTCTGTCCGAATTAGGCTGAATCATCGAGATCGCTCTTTTCGAGCTAGTTAATGCGAGAAAAACCTTGTCAGGGGTTTTCACCACTCCACAGTGCGTTTGATATGCAGAACCAGCGATATCTTGGCTTTCGTTGGGTTTCAAGCTGAGATATGCATTTTTTACGATAATCTTGGTGAGACTTCTGTCCGAAGTATGCAGAATCATCGAGATCGCTCTTTTCGAGCTATTTGATGCGAGAAACACGTTAACTGGTGTTTCCACCACTCCACAGTGCGTTTGATATGCAGAACCGGCGACATCTTGGATTTCGTCGGGGTTCAAGCTGAGATATGCATTTTCTACGATAATCTTGGTGAGACTTCTGTCAGAAGTATGCAGAATCATCGGGATCGCTTTTTTCGAGATATCTAATGCGAGAAACACGTTATCTGGTGTTTTCACCACTCCACAGTGCGTATGATGTGCAGAACCGACGATATCCTGGTTTTCGTGGGGTTTCAAGCTCAGATATGCATTTTCTGCGATAATATTGGTGAGACTTCAGACAGAAGTATGCAGAATCATCTAGATCACTCTTTTCGAGCTATTTAATGCGAGAAACACGTTATCCGGTGTTTTCACCACTCCACAGTGGGTTTGATATGCAGAACTGGCGACATCTTGGATTTCGTCGGGTTTCAAGCTGAGATATGCATTTTCTACGATAATCTTGGTGAGACTTCTGTCAGAAGTTTGCAGAATCATCTAGATCGCTCGTTTCGAGATATTTAATGCGAAAAAACAAGTTTTCTGGTGTTTTCACCACTCCACAGTGCGTCTGATATGCAGAACCGGCGATATCTTGGTTTTCGTGGGGTTTCCAGCTGAGACATGCATTTTCTGCGATAATCTTGGTGAGTCTTCTGTCAGAAGTATGCAGAATCTTCGAGATCGCTCTATTCGAGCTATTTAATGCGAGAAACACGTTATCTGGTTGTTTTCACCACTCCACAGTGCGTTTGATATGCAGAACCGGCGACATCTTGATTTTCGTGGGGTTTCTAGCTGAGATATGCATTTTCTGCGAAAATATTGGTGAGACTTCTGTCCGAAGTATGCAGAGTCATCGAGATCGTACTTTTCGAGCTATTTAATGCGAGAAACACGTTTTCTGGGGTTTTCACCACTCCACAGTTGGTTTGATATGCAGAACCGGCGATGTTTGGTTTTCGTCGGGTTTCAAGTTGAGATATGCGTTTTCTACGATAATCTTGGTGAAACATCTGTCCGAAGTATGCAGAATCATCAAGATCGCTCTTTTCGAGCTATTTAATGCGAAAAAACAAGTTTTCTGGTGTTTTCACCACTCCACAGTGCGTTTGATATGCAGAACCGGCGACATCTTGGATTTCGTCGGGGTTCAAGCTGAGATATGCAATTCCTGCGATAATCTTGGTGAGACTTCTGTCCGAAGTATGCTGAATCATCGAGATCGCTCGTTTCGAGCTATTTAATGCGAGAAACACGTTATCTGGTGTTTTCTCCACTCCACAGTGCGTATGATGTGCAGAACCAACGATATCCTGCTTTTCGTGGGGTTTCAAGCTCAGATATGCATTTTGTGCGATAATATTGGGGAGACTTCAGACAGAAGTATGCAGAATCATCGAGATCACACTTTTCGAGCTATTTAATGCGAGAAACACGTTATCTGGTGTTTTCACTACTCCACAGTTGGTTTGATATGCAGAACCGGAGATAATTTGGTTTTCGTGGGGTTTCAAGCTGAGATATGCATTTTCTGCGATAATCTTGGTGAGACTTCTGTCCGTAGTATGCAGAATCATCGCGATCGCTCTTATCGAGCTATTTAATGCGAGAAACACGTTATCTGGTGTTTTCAGCACTCCACAGTGCGTTTGATATGCAGAACCGGCGACATCTTGATGTTCGTGAGGTTTCAAGCTGAGATATGCATTTTCTGCGATAATATTGGTGAGACTTCTGTCCGAAGTATGCAGAATCATCTAGATCGCTCGTTTCGAGATATTTAATGCGAAAAAACAAGTTTTCTGGTGTTTTCACCACTCCACAGTGCGTCTGATATGCAGAACCGGCGACATCTTGATTTTCGTGGTGTTTCCAGCTGGGATATGCATTTTCTGCGATAATCTTGGTGAGACTTCAGTCAGAAGTATGCAGAAAAATCGAGAGCGCTCTTATCGAGCTATTTAATGCGAGAAACACGTTATCTGGTGTTTTCAGCACTCCACAGTGCGTTTGATATGCAGAACCGGCGACATCTTGATGTTCGTGAGGTTTCAAGCTGAGATATGCATTTTCTGCGATAATATTGGTGAGACTTCTGTCCGAAGTATGCAGAATCATCGATATCGCTCTTTTAGAGCTATTTAATGCGAGCAACACGTTATGTGGTGTATTCACCACTCCACAGTACGTTAGACATGCAGAACCGGAGGTATCTTCGTTTCGGTCGGGTTTCAAGCTGAGGTATGCATTTTCTACGACAATATTGGTGAGACCTCTGTCAGAAGTATGCAGAACCTTCGAGAACGCTCTTTTCGAGCTACTTAATGCGAGAAACACGTTTTCTGGTGTTTTCACCACCCCTCAGTGCGTTTGATATGCAGAACCGGCGACATCGTGGTTTTCGTCGGGTTTCAAGCTGAGATATGCATTTTCTGCGATAATATTGGTGAGACTTCTGTCCGAAGTATGCAGAATCATCGATATCGCTCTTTTCGAGCTATTTAATGCGAGAAACACGTTGTCTGGTGTTTTGACCACTCCACAGTGCGTTTGATATGTAGAGCCGCCGATAACTTGGTTTTCGTGGGGTTTCCAGCTGAAATATGCATTTTCTGCGATAATCTTGGTGTTTCATCTATGAGAAGTATGCAGAATCATCGAGAACGCTGCTTTCGAGCTAGTTAATGCGAGAAACACGTTATCGGGTGTTTTCACCACTCCACAGTGCGTTTGATATGCAGTACCAGCGATATCTTGGTTTTCGTGGGGTTTCAAGCTGAGATATGCATTTTTTACGATAATCTGGGTGAGACTTCTGTCCGAAGTATGCAGAATCATCGGCATCGCTCTTTTCGAGCTATTTAATGCGAGGAACACGTTTTCTGGCGTTTTCACCACACCACTGTTCGTTGGATATGCAGAACCGGCGACATCGTGGTTTTCGTCGGGTTTCAAGCTGAGGTATGCATTTTCTGCGATAATCTTGGTGAGACTTCAGTCAGAAGTACGCAGAATCATCTAGATCGCTCGTTTCGAGCTATTTAATGCGAGAAACCCGTTATCTGGTTGTTTTCACCACTCCATAGTGCGTTTGATATGCAGAACCGGCGACATCTTGATTTTCGTGAGGTTTCTAGATGAGATATGCATTTTCTGCGATAATATTGGTGAGACGTCAGTCAGAAGTATGCAGAATCATCTAGATCGCTCGTTTGGAGCTATTTAATGCGAGAAACACGTTATCTGGTGTTTTCACCACTCCACAGTGCGTTTGATATGCAGAACCGGCGACATCTTGATTTTCGTGGTGTTTCCAGCTGGGATATGCATTTTCTGCGATAATCTTGGTGAGACTTCAGTCAGAAGTATGCAGAAAAATCGAGAGCGCTCTTTTCGAGCTATTTAATGCGAGAAACACGTTTTCTGGGGTTTTCACCACACCTCTGTTCGTTCGATATGCAGAACCGGAGATATCTTGGTTTTCCTGGGGTTTCAAGCTGAGATATGCATTTTCTGCGATAATCTTGGTGAGACTTCTGTCCGAAGTATGCAGAATCATCGGGATCGCTCTTTTCGAGCTATTTAATGCGAGGAACACGTTTTCTGGCGTTTTCACCACACCACTGTTCGTTGGATATGCAGAACCGGAGATATCTTGGATTTCGTGGGGTTTCAAGCTGAAATATGCATTTTCTGCGATAATCTTGGTGAGACATCTGTCCGAAGTATGCAGAATCATCGAGATCGCTCTTTTCGAGCTATTTAATGCAAGAAACACGTTAACTGGTGTATTCACCACTCCACAGTGCGTATGATGTGCAGAACCGGAGATAACCCGGGTTTCGTCGGGTTTCAAGCTGAGATATGCATTTTCTACGATAATCTTGGTGAGACTTCTGTCAGAAGTATGCAGGATCTTCGAGAACGCTCTTTTCGAGCTAGTTAATGCGAGAAACACGTTATCGGGTGTTTTCACCACTCCACAGTGCGTTTGATATGCAGTACCAGCGATATCTTGGTTTTCGTGGGGTTTCAAGCTGAGATATGCATTTTTTACGATAATCTGGGTGAGACTTCTGTCCGAAATATGCAGAATCATCGAGATCGCACTATTCGAGCTATTTAATGCGCGAAACACGTTCTCTGGTTGTTTTCACCACTCCACAGTGCGTTTGATTTGCAGAACCGGCAACATCTTGATTTTCGTGAGGTTTCGAGCTGAGATATGCATTATCTGCGATAATCTTGGTGAGACTTCAGTAAGAAGTATGCAGAATCATCTAGATCGCTCCTTTAGAGCTACTTAATGCGAGAAACACGTTATCTGGTGTTTTGACCACTCCACAGTGCGTTTGATATGTAGAACCGCCGATAACTTGGTTTTCGTGGGGTTTCCAGCTGAAATATGCATTTTCTGCGATAATCTTGGTGTTTCCTCTATGAGAAGTATGCAGAATCATCGAGAACGCTCTTTTCGAGCTAGTTAATGCGAGAAACACGTTTTCTGGTGTTTTCACTACTCCACAGTGCGTCTGATATGCAGAACCGGCGATATCTTGATTTTCGTGGTGTTTCCAGCTGAGATATGCATTTTCTGCGATAAGCTTGGTGAGTCTTCTCCCATAAGTATGCAGAATCATCTAGATCGCTCTTTTCGAGCTATTTAATGCGGGAAACACGTTTTCTGGTGTATTCACCACTCCACAGTGCGTTTGATATGCAGAACCGGCGACATCTTGATTTTCGTGGTGTTTCCAGATGGGATATGCATTTTCTGCGATAATCTTGGTGAGACTTCAGTCAGAAGTATGCAGAATCATCGGGATCGCTCTTTTCGAGCTATTTAATGCGAGAAAAACGATATCCGGTGTTTTCACCTCTCCACAGTGCGTTTGATATGCAGAACCGGCGACATTTTGGATTTCGACGGGTTTCAAGCTGAGGATTGCATTTTCTACGATAATCTTGGTGAGACGTCTGTCAGAAGTATGCAGAATCTTCGAGATCGCTCTTTTCGAGCAACTTAATGCGAGAAACACGATATCTGGTTGTTTTCACCACTCCACAGTGCGTTTGATATGCAGAACCGGCGACATCTTGATTTTCGTGAGGTTTCCAGCTGAGATATGCATTTTCGGCGATAATCTTGGTGAGTCTTCTGCCAGAAGTATGCAGAATCATCTAGATCGCTCTTTTCGAGCTATTTAATGCGAGAAACAAGTTTTCTGGTGTATTCACCACTCCACAGTACGTTAGACATGCAGAACCGGAGATATCTTCGTTTCGGTCGGGTTACAAGCTGAGATATGCATTTTCTACGATAATATTGGTGAGACCTCTGTCAGAAGTATGCAGAATCTTCGAGAACGCTCTTTTCGAGCTACTTAATGCGAGAAACACGTTATATGGTTGTTTTCACCACTCCACAGTGCGTTTGATATGCAGAACCAGCGATATCTTGGTTTTCGTGGGTTTTCAAGCAGAGATATGCATTTTTTACGATAATCTTGGTGAGACTTCTGTTCGAAGTATGCTTAATCATCGAGATCGCTCGTTTCGAGCTATTTAATGCGCGAAACACGTTATCTGGTGTTTTCACCACTCCACAGTGCGTATGATATGCAGAACCGGCGATATCTTGGTTTTCGTGGGGTTTCAAGCTGAGATATACATTTTCTGCGGTAATCTTGGTGAGACTTCTGTCCGAAGTATGCTGAAACATCGAGATCGCTCTGTTCGAGCTAGTTAATGCGAGAAAAACCTTATCCGGTGTTTTCACCACTCCACAGTTCGTTTGATATGCAGAACCAGCGATATCTTGGCTTTCGTGGGGTTTCAAGCTGAGATATGCATTTTTTACGATAATCTTGGTGAGACTTCTGTCAGAAGTATGCAGAATCATCTAGATCGCTCTTTTCGAGCTATTTGATGCGAGAAACACGTTTTCTGGTGTTTTCACCACGCCACAGTGCGTTTGATATGCAGAACCGGCGACATCGTGGTTTTCGCCGGGTTTCAAGCTGAGATATGCATTTTCTGCGATCATATTGGTGAGACTTCAGTCAGAAGTATGCAGAATCATCGAGATCGCTCTATTCGAGCTATTTAATGCGAGAAACACGTTATCTGGTTGTTTTCACCACTCCACAGTGCGTTTGATATGCAGATCCGGCGACATCTTGGATTTCGTCGGGGTTCAAGCTGAGACTTGCAATTCCTGCGATAATCTTGGTGAGACTTCTGTCCGAAGTATGCAGAATCATCGAGATCGCTCTATTCGAGCTATTTAATGCGAGAAACACGTTATCTGGTTGTTTTCACCACTCCACAGTGCGTTTGATATGCAGATCCGGCGACATCTTGGATTTCGTCGGGGGTTCAAGCTGAGATTTGCAATTCCTGCGATAATCTTGGTGAGACTTCTGTCCGAAGTATGATTAATCATCGAGAACGCTCTTTTCGAGCTGGTTAATGCGAGAAACACGTTATCTGGTGTTTTCAGCACTCCACAGTGCGTTTGATATGCAGAACCGGCTACATCTTGGCTGTCGTAGGGTATCAAGTTGAGATATGCATTTTCTGCGATAATCATGGTGAGACTTCTGTCAGAAGTATGCAGAATCATCGGGATCGCTCTTTTCGAGCTATTTAATGCGAGAAACACGTTTTCTGGGGTTTTCACCACTCCACATTTCGTTGGATATGCAGAACGGGAGATATCTTGGTTTTCGTGGGGTTTCTAGCAGAGAAATGCATTTTCTGCGATAATCATGGTGAGACTTCTGTCCGAAGTATGCAGAATCATCGAGATCGCACTTTTCGAGCTATTTAATGCGAGAAACAGGATATCTGGTGTTTTCAGCACTCCACAGTGGGTTTGATATGCAGAACTGGCGACATCTTGGATTTCGTCGGGCTTCAAGCTGAGATATGCATTTTCTACGATAATCTTGGTGAGACTTCTGTCAGAAGTTTGCAGAATCATCTAGATCGCTCTTTTCGAGCTATTTAATGCGAGAAACACGTTAACTGGTGTTTTCACCACTCCGCAGTGCGTTTGATATGTAGAACCAGCGATATCTGGGTTTTCGTGGAGTTTCAAGCTGAGATATGCATTTTCTGCGATAATCTTGGTGAGACTTCTGTCCGAAGTATGCAGAAACATCGAGAGCACTCTTTTCGAGCTATTTAATGCGAGAATCACGTTTTCTGGGGTTTTCACCACACCACAGTTCGTTGGATATGCAGAACCGGAGATATCTTGGTTTTCGTGGGGTTTCAAGCTGAGATATGCATTTTCTGCAATAATCTTGTTGAGACTTCTGTCCGAGGTATGCAGAAAAATCGAGAGCGCTCTTTTCGAGCTATTTAATGCGAGAAACACGTTTTCTGGGGTTTTCACCACACCTCTGTTCGTTGGATATGCAGAACCGGAGATATCTTGGTTTTCCTGGGGTTTCAAGCTGAGATATGCATTTTCGGCGACAATCTTGGTGAGACTTCTGTCCGAAGTATGCAGAATCATCGGGATCGCTCTTGTCGAGCTATTTAATGCGAGAATCACGTTTTCTGGGGTTTTCACCACACCACAGTTCGTTGGATATGCAGATCCGGAGATATCTTGGTTTTCCTGGGGTTTCAAGCTGAGATATGCATTTTCTGCGACAATCTTGGTGAGACTTCTGTCCGAAGTATGCAGAATCATCGGGATCGCTCTTATCGAGCTATTTAATGCGAGAAACACGTTTTCTGGGGTTTTCACCACACCTCTGTTCGTTGGATATGCAGAACCGGAGATATCTTGGTTTTCCTGGGGTTTCAAGCTGAGATATGCATTTTCGGCGACAATCTTGGTGAGACTTCTGTCCGAAGTATGCAGAATCATCGGGATCGCTCTTGTCGAGCTATTTAATGCGAGAATCACGTTTTCTGGGGTTTTCACCACTCCACAGTGCGTTTGATATGCAGAACCGGCGACATCTTGATTTTCGTGGGGTTTCTAGCTGAGATATGCATTTTCTGCGAAAATATTGGTGAGACTTCTGTCCGAAGTATGCAGAGTCATCGAGATCGTACTTTTCGAGCTATTTAATGCGAGAAATACGTTTTCTGGGGTTTTCACCACTCCACAGTTGGTTTGATATGCAGAACCGGCGATGTTTGGTTTTCGTCGGGTTTCAAGTTGAGATATGCATTTTCTACGATAATCTTGGAGAAACATCTGTCCGAAGTATGCAGAATCATCAAGATCGCTCTTTTCGAGCTATTTAATGCGAAAAAACAAGTTTTCTGGTGTTTTCACCACTCCACAGTGCGTTTGATATGCAGAACCGGCGACATCTTGGATTTCGTCGGGGTTCAAGCTGAGATATGCAATTCCTGCGATAATCTTGGTGAGACTTCTGTCCGAAGTATGCTGAATCATCGAGATTGCTCGTTTCGAGCTATTTAATGCGAGAAACACGTTATCTGGTGTTTTCTCCACTCCACAGTGCGTATGATGTGCAGAACCAACGATATCCTGCTTTTCGTGGGGTTTCAAGCTCAGATATGCATTTTGTGCGATAATATTGGTGAGACTTCTGTCCGAAGTATGCAGAATCATCGATATCGCTCTTTTAGAGCTATTTAATGCGAGAAACACGTTATCTGGTGTTTTCACTACTCCACAGTTGGTTTGATATGCAGAACCGGAGATAATTTGGTTTTCGTGGGGTTTCAAGCTGAGATATGCATTTTCTGCGATAATCTTGGTGTTTCATCTATGAGAAGTATGCAGAATCATCAAGAACGCTCTTTTCGAGCTAGTTAATGCGAGAAACACGTTATCTGGTGTTTTAACCACTCCACAGTGCGTATGATATGCAGAACCGACGATATCCTGGTTTTCGTGGGGTTTCAAGCTCAGATGTGCATTTTCTGCGATAATCTTGGAGAGACTTCTGTCCGAAGTATGCAGAGTCATCGAGATCGTACTTTTCGAGCTATTTAATGCGTGAAACACGTTTTCTGGGGTTTTCACCATTCCACAGTTCGTTGGATATGCAGAACAGGAGATATCTTGGTTTTCGTGGAGTTTCTAGCAGAGTTATGCATTTTCTGCGATAATCATGGTGAGACTTCTGTTACAAGTATGCAGAATCATCGAGATCGCTCTATTCGAGCTATTTAACGCGACAAAACGTTATCTGGTGTTTTCAGCACTCCACAGTGTGTTTGATATGCAGAACCAGCGATATCTTGGTTTTCGTGGGGTTTCAAGCTGAGATATGCATTTTCTCCGATAAACATGGAGAGACTTCTGTCCGAATTAGGCTGAATCATCGAGATCGCTCTTTTCGAGCTAGTTAATGCGAGAAAAACCTTGTCAGGGGTTTTCACCACTCCACAGTGCGTTTGATATGCAGAACCAGCGATATCTTGGCTTTCGTTGGGTTTCAAGCTGAGATATGCATTTTCTGCAATAATCTTATTGAGACTTCTGTCCGAAGTATGCAGAAAAATCGAGAGCGCTCTTTTCGAGCTATTTAATGCGAGAAACACGTTTTCTGAGGTTTTCACCACACCTCTGTTCGTTGGATATGCAGAACCGGAGATATCTTGGTTTTCCTGCGGTTTCAAGCTGAGATCTGCATTTTCTGCGACAATCTTGGTGAGACTTCTGTCCGAAGTATGCAGAATCATCGGGATCGCTCTTATCGAGCTATTTAATGCGAGAAACGCGTTATCCGGTGTTTTCACCACTCCACAGTGGGTTTGATATGCAGAACTGGCGACATCTTGGATTTCGTCGGGTTTCAAGCTGAGATATGCATTTTCTACGATAATCTTGGTGAGACTTCTGTCCGATGTATGCAGAATCATCGAGATCGATCTTTTCGAGCTATTTAATGCGAGAAACACGTTATCCGGTGTTTTCACCACTCCACAGTGGGTTTGATATGCAGAACTGGCGACATCTTGGTTTTCGTGGGGTTTCCAGCTGAGACATACATTTTCTGCGATAATCATGGTGAGTCTTCTGTCAGAAGTATGCAGAATCTTCGAGATCGCTCTATTCGAGCTATTTAATGCGAGAAACACGTTATCTGGTTGTTTTCACCACTCCACAGTGCGCTTGATATGCAGAACCGGCGACATCTTGATTTTCGTGGGGTTTCTAGCTGAGATATGCATTTTCTGCGAAAATATTGGTGAGAGTTCTGTCCGAAGTATGCAGAATCATCGATATCGCTCTTTTAGAGCTATTTAATGCGAGCAACACGTTATGTGGTGTATTCACCACCCCACAGTGCGTTTGATATGCAAAACCGGAGATATCTTGGTTTTCGTGGGGTTTCAAGCTGAGATATGCATTTTCTGCAATAATCTTATTGAGACTTCTGTCCGAAGTATGCAGAAAAATCGAGAGCGCTCTTTTCGAGCTATTTAATGCGAGAAACACGTTTTCTGGGGTTTTCACCACACCTCTGTTCGTTGGATATGCAGAACCGGAGATATCTTGGTTTTCCTGGGGTTTCAAGCTGAGATCTGCATTTTCTGCGACAATCTTGGTGAGACTTCTGTCCGAAGTATGCAGAATCATCGGGATCGCTCTTATCGAGCTATTTAATGCGAGAAACACGTTTTCTGGCGATTTCACGACACCACTGTTCGTTGGATATGCAGAACCGGAGATATCTTGGTTTTCGTGGGGTGTCAAGCTGAAATATGCATTTTCTGCGATAATCTTGGTGAGACTTCTGTCCGATGTATGCAGAATCATCGAGATCGATCTTTTCGAGCTATTTAATGCGAGAAACGCGTTATCCGGTGTTTTCACCACTCCACAGTGGGTTTGATATGCAGAACCGGCGACATCTTGATTTTCGTGGGGTTTCTAGCTGAGATATGCATTTTCTGCGAAAATATTGGGGAGACTTCTGTCCGAAGTATGCAGAGTCATCGAGATCGTACTTTTCGAGCTATTTAATGCGAGAAACACGTTTTCTGGGGTTTTCACCACTCCACAGTTGGTTTGATATGCAGAACCGGCGATGTTTGGTTTTCGTCGGGTTTCAAGTTGAGATATGCATTTTCTACGATAATCTTGGAGAAACATCTGTCCGAAGTATGCAGAATCATCAAGATCGCTCTTTTCGAGCTATTTAATGCGAAAAAACAAGTTTTCTGGTGTTTTCACCACTCCCCAGTGCGTTTGATATGCAGAACCGGCGACATCTTGGATTTCGTCGGGGTTCAAGCTGAGATATGCAATTCCTGCGATAATCTTGGTGAGAAATCTGTCCGAAGTATGCTTAATCATCGAGATCGCTCGTTTCCAGCTATTTAATGCGAGAAACACGTTATCTGGTGTTTTCACCACTCCACAGTTCGTTGGATGTGCAGAACCGGAGATATCTTGGTTTTCGCGGGGTTTCTAGCAGAGATATGCATTTTCTGCGATAATCATGGAGAGACTTCTGTCCGAATTAGGCTGAATCATCGAGATCGCTCTTTTCGAGCTAGTTAATGCGAGAAAAACCTTGTCAGGGGTTTTCACCACTCCACAGTGCGTTTGATATGCAGAACCAGCGATATCTTGGCTTTAGTTGGGTTTCAAGCTGAGATATGCATTTTTTACGATAATCTTGGTGAGACTTCTGTCCGAAGTATGCAGAATCATCGAGATCGCTCTTTTCGAGCTATTTGATGCGAGAAACACGTTAACTGGTGTTTCCACCACTCCACAGTGCGTTTGATATGCAGAACCGGCGACATCTTGGATTTCGTCGGGGTTCAAGCTGAGATATGCATTTTCTACGATAATCTTGGTGAGACTTCTGTCAGAAGTATGCAGAATCATCGGGATCGCTTTTTTCGAGATATCTAATGCGAGAAACACGTTATCTGGTGTTTTCACCACTCCGCAGTGCGTTTGATATGTAGAACCAGCGATATCTGGGTTTTCGTGGGGTTTCAAGCTGAGATATGCATTTTCTGCGATAATCTTGGTGAGACTTCTGTCCGAAGTATGCAGAAACATCGAGAGCGCTCTTTTCGAGCTATTTAATGCGAGAAACACGTTTTCTGGGGTTTTCACCACACCACAGTTCGTTGGATATGCAGAACCGGAGATATCTTGGTTTTCGTGGGGTTTCAAGCTGAGATATGCATTTTCTGCAATAATCTTGTTGAGACTTCTGTCCGAAGTATGCAGAAAAATCGAGAGCGCTCTTTTCGAGCTATTTAATGCGAGAAACACGTTTTCTGGGGTTTTCACCACACCACTGTTCGTTGGATATGCAGAACCGGAGATATCTTGGTTTTCGTGGGGTTTCAAGCTGAAATATGCATTTTCTGCGATAATCTTGGTGAGACTTCTGTCCGATGTATGCACAATCATCGAGATCGCTCTTTTCGAGCTATTTAATGCGAGAGACACGTTATCTGGTGTTTTCTCCACTCCACAGTGCGTATGATGTGCAGAACCAACGATATCCTGCTTTTCGTGGGGTTTCAAGCTCAGATATGCATTTTGTGCGATAATATTGGGGAGACTTCAGACAGAAGTATGCAGAATCATCGAGATCACACTTTTCGAGCTATTTAATGCGAGAAACACGTTATCTGGTGTTTTCACTACTCCACAGTTGGTTTGATATGCAGAACCGGAGATAATTTGGTTTTCGTGGGGTTTCAAGCTGAGATATGCATTTTCTGCGATAATCTTGGTGAGACTTCTGTCCGTAGTATGCAGAATCATCGCGATCGCTCTTATCGAGCTATTTAATGCGAGAAACACGTTATCTGGTGTTTTCAGCACTCCACAGTGCGTTTGATATGCAGAACCGGCGACATCTTGATGTTCGTGAGGTTTCAAGCTGAGATATGCATTTTCTGCGATAATATTGGTGAGACTTCTGTCCGAAGTATGCAGAATCATCTAGATCGCTCGTTTCGAGATATTTAATGCGAAAAAACAAGTTTTCTGGTGTTTTCACCACTCCACAGTGCGTCTGATATGCAGAACCGGCGACATCTTGATTTTCGTGGTGTTTCCAGCTGGGATATGCATTTTCTGCGATAATCTTGGTGAGACTTCAGTCAGAAGTATGCAGAAAAATCGAGAGCGCTCTTATCGAGCTATTTAATGCGAGAAACACGTTATCTGGTGTTTTCAGCACTCCACAGTGCGTTTGATATGCAGAACCGGCGACATCTTGATGTTCGTGAGGTTTCAAGCTGAGATATGCATTTTCTGCGATAATATTGGTGAGACTTCTGTCCGAAGTATGCAGAATCATCGATATCGCTCTTTTAGAGCTATTTAATGCGAGCAACACGTTATGTGGTGTATTCACCACTCCACAGTACGTTAGACATGCAGAACCGGAGGTATCTTCGTTTCGGTCGGGTTTCAAGCTGAGGTATGCATTTTCTACGACAATATTGGTGAGACCTCTGTCAGAAGTATGCAGAACCTTCGAGAACGCTCTTTTCGAGCTACTTAATGCGAGAAACACGTTTTCTGGTGTTTTCACCACCCCTCAGTGCGTTTGATATGCAGAACCGGCGACATCGTGGTTTTCGTCGGGTTTCAAGCTGAGATATGCATTTTCTGCGATAATATTGGTGAGACTTCTGTCCGAAGTATGCAGAATCATCGATATCGCTCTTTTCGAGCTATTTAATGCGAGAAACACGTTGTCTGGTGTTTTGACCACTCCACAGTGCGTTTGATATGTAGAGCCGCCGATAACTTGGTTTTCGTGGGGTTTCCAGCTGAAATATGCATTTTCTGCGATAATCTTGGTGTTTCATCTATGAGAAGTATGCAGAATCATCGAGAACGCTGCTTTCGAGCTAGTTAATGCGAGAAACACGTTATCGGGTGCTTTCACCACTCCACAGTGCGTTTGATATGCAGTACCAGCGATATCTTGGTTTTCGTGGGGTTTCAAGCTGAGATATGCATTTTTTACGATAATCTGGGTGAGACTTCTGTCCGAAGTATGCAGAATCATCGGGATCGCTCTTTTCGAGCTATTTAATGCGAGGAACACGTTTTCTGGCGTTTTCACCACACCACTGTTCGTTGGATATGCAGAACCGGCGACATCGTGGTTTTCGTCGGGTTTCAAGCTGAGGTATGCATTTTCTGCGATAATCTTGGTGAGACTTCAGTCAGAAGTACGCAGAATCATCTAGATCGCTCGTTTCGAGCTATTTAATGCGAGAAACCCGTTATCTGGTTGTTTTCACCACTCCATAGTGCGTTTGATATGCAGAACCGGCGACATCTTGATTTTCGTGAGGTTTCTAGATGAGATATGCATTTTCTGCGATAATATTGGTGAGACGTCAGTCAGAAGTATGCAGAATCATCTAGATCGCTCGTTTGGAGCTATTTAATGCGAGAAACACGTTATCTGGTGTTTTCACCACTCCACAGTGCGTTTGATATGCAGAACCGGCGACATCTTGATTTTCGTGGTGTTTCCAGCTGGGATATGCATTTTCTGCGATAATCTTGGTGAGACTTCAGTCAGAAGTATGCAGAAAAATCGAGAGCGCTCTTTTCGAGCTATTTAATGCGAGAAACACGTTTTCTGGGGTTTTCACCACACCTCTGTTCGTTGGATATGCAGAACCGGAGATATCTTGGTTTTCCTGGGGTTTCAAGCTGAGATATGCATTTTCTGCGATAATCTTGGTGAGACTTCTGTCCGAAGTATGCAGAATCATCGGGATCGCTCTTTTCGAGCTATTTAATGCGAGGAACACGTTTTCTGGCGTTTTCACCACACCACTGTTCGTTGGATATGCAGAACCGGAGATATCTTGGTTTTCCTGGGGTTTCAAGCTGAGATCTGCATTTTCTGCGACAATCTTGGTGAGACTTCTGTCCGAAGTATGCAGAATCATCGGGATCGCTCTTATCGAGCTATTTAATGCGAGAAACACGTTTTCTGGCGATTTCACGACACCACTGTTCGTTGGATATGCAGAACCGGAGATATCTTGGTTTTCGTGGGGTGTCAAGCTGAAATATGCATTTTCTGCGATAATCTTGGTGAGACTTCTGTCCGATGTATGCAGAATCATCGAGATCGATCTTTTCGAGCTATTTAATGCGAGAAACACGTTATCTGGTGTTTTCACCACTCCACAGTGCGTTTGATATGCAGAACCGGCGACATCTTGATTTTCGTGGTGTTTCCAGCTGGGATATGCATTTTCTGCGATAATCTTGGTGAGACTTCAGTCAGAAGTATGCAGAAAAATCGAGAGCGCTCTTTTCGAGCTATTTAATGCGAGAAACACGTTTTCTGGGGTTTTCACCACACCTCTGTTCGTTGGATATGCAGAACCGGAGATATCTTGGTTTTCCTGGGGTTTCAAGCTGAGATATGCATTTTCTGCGATAATCTTGGTGAGACTTCTGTCCGAAGTATGCAGAATCATCGGGATCGCTCTTTTCGAGCTATTTAATGCGAGGAACACGTTTTCTGGCGTTTTCACCACACCACTGTTCGTTGGATATGCAGAACCGGAGATATCTTGGTTTTCCTGGGGTTTCTAGCTGAGATATGCATTTTCTGCGAAAATATTGGTGAGAGTTCTGTCCGAAGTATGCAGAATCATCGATATCGCTCTTTTAGAGCTATTTAATGCGAGCAACACGTTATGTGGTGTATTCACCACTCCACAGTACGTTAGACATGCAGAACCGGAGGTATCTTCGTTTCGGTCGGGTTTCAAGCTGAGGTATGCATTTTCTACGACAATATTGGTGAGACCTCTGTCAGAAGTATGCAGAACCTTCGAGAACGCTCTTTTCGAGCTACTTAATGCGAGAAACACGTTTTCTGGTGTTTTCACCACCCCACAGTGCGTTTGATATGCAAAACCGGAGATATCTTGGTTTTCGTGGGGTTTCAAGCTGAGATATGCATTTTCTGCAATAATCTTATTGAGACTTCTGTCCGAAGTATGCAGAAAAATCGAGAGCGCTCTTTTCGAGCTATTTAATGCGAGAAACACGTTTTCTGGGGTTTTCACCACACCTCTGTTCGTTGGATATGCAGAACCGGAGATATCTTGGTTTTCCTGGGGTTTCAAGCTGAGATCTGCATTTTCTGCGACAATCTTGGTGAGACTTCTGTCCGAAGTATGCAGAATCATCGGGATCGCTCTTATCGAGCTATTTAATGCGAGAAACACGTTTTCTGGCGATTTCACGACACCACTGTTCGTTGGATATGCAGAACCGGAGATATCTTGGTTTTCGTGGGGTGTCAAGCTGAAATATGCATTTTCTGCGATAATCTTGGTGAGACTTCTGTCCGATGTATGCAGAATCATCGAGATCGATCTTTTCGAGCTATTTAATGCGAGAAACGCGTTATCCGGTGTTTTCACCACTCCACAGTGGGTTTGATATGCAGAACCGGCGACATCTTGATTTTCGTGGGGTTTCTAGCTGAGATATGCATTTTCTGCGAAAATATTGGGGAGACTTCTGTCCGAAGTATGCAGAGTCATCGAGATCGTACTTTTCGAGCTATTTAATGCGAGAAACACGTTTTCTGGGGTTTTCACCACTCCACAGTTGGTTTGATATGCAGAACCGGCGATGTTTGGTTTTCGTCGGGTTTCAAGTTGAGATATGCATTTTCTACGATAATCTTGGAGAAACATCTGTCCGAAGTATGCAGAATCATCAAGATCGCTCTTTTCGAGCTATTTAATGCGAAAAAACAAGTTTTCTGGTGTTTTCACCACTCCCCAGTGCGTTTGATATGCAGAACCGGCGACATCTTGGATTTCGTCGGGGTTCAAGCTGAGATATGCAATTCCTGCGATAATCTTGGTGAGAAATCTGTCCGAAGTATGCTTAATCATCGAGATCGCTCGTTTCCAGCTATTTAATGCGAGAAACACGTTATCTGGTGTTTTCACCACTCCACAGTTCGTTGGATGTGCAGAACCGGAGATATCTTGGTTTTCGCGGGGTTTCTAGCAGAGATATGCATTTTCTGCGATAATCATGGAGAGACTTCTGTCCGAATTAGGCTGAATCATCGAGATCGCTCTTTTCGAGCTAGTTAATGCGAGAAAAACCTTGTCAGGGGTTTTCACCACTCCACAGTGCGTTTGATATGCAGAACCAGCGATATCTTGGCTTTAGTTGGGTTTCAAGCTGAGATATGCATTTTTTACGATAATCTTGGTGAGACTTCTGTCCGAAGTATGCAGAATCATCGAGATCGCTCTTTTCGAGCTATTTGATGCGAGAAACACGTTAACTGGTGTTTCCACCACTCCACAGTGCGTTTGATATGCAGAACCGGCGACATCTTGGATTTCGTCGGGGTTCAAGCTGAGATATGCATTTTCTACGATAATCTTGGTGAGACTTCTGTCAGAAGTATGCAGAATCATCGGGATCGCTTTTTTCGAGATATCTAATGCGAGAAACACGTTATCTGGTGTTTTCACCACTCCGCAGTGCGTTTGATATGTAGAACCAGCGATATCTGGGTTTTCGTGGGGTTTCAAGCTGAGATATGCATTTTCTGCGATAATCTTGGTGAGACTTCTGTCCGAAGTATGCAGAAACATCGAGAGCGCTCTTTTCGAGCTATTTAATGCGAGAAACACGTTTTCTGGGGTTTTCACCACACCACAGTTCGTTGGATATGCAGAACCGGAGATATCTTGGTTTTCGTGGGGTTTCAAGCTGAGATATGCATTTTCTGCAATAATCTTGTTGAGACTTCTGTCCGAAGTATGCAGAAAAATCGAGAGCGCTCTTTTCGAGCTATTTAATGCGAGAAACACGTTTTCTGGGGTTTTCACCACACCACTGTTCGTTGGATATGCAGAACCGGAGATATCTTGGTTTTCGTGGGGTTTCAAGCTGAAATATGCATTTTCTGCGATAATCTTGGTGAGACTTCTGTCCGATGTATGCACAATCATCGAGATCGCTCTTTTCGAGCTATTTAATGCGAGAGACACGTTATCTGGTGTTTTCTCCACTCCACAGTGCGTATGATGTGCAGAACCAACGATATCCTGCTTTTCGTGGGGTTTCAAGCTCAGATATGCATTTTGTGCGATAATATTGGGGAGACTTCAGACAGAAGTATGCAGAATCATCGAGATCACACTTTTCGAGCTATTTAATGCGAGAAACACGTTATCTGGTGTTTTCACTACTCCACAGTTGGTTTGATATGCAGAACCGGAGATAATTTGGTTTTCGTGGGGTTTCAAGCTGAGATATGCATTTTCTGCGATAATCTTGGTGAGACTTCTGTCCGTAGTATGCAGAATCATCGCGATCGCTCTTATCGAGCTATTTAATGCGAGAAACACGTTATCTGGTGTTTTCAGCACTCCACAGTGCGTTTGATATGCAGAACCGGCGACATCTTGATGTTCGTGAGGTTTCAAGCTGAGATATGCATTTTCTGCGATAATATTGGTGAGACTTCTGTCCGAAGTATGCAGAATCATCTAGATCGCTCGTTTCGAGATATTTAATGCGAAAAAACAAGTTTTCTGGTGTTTTCACCACTCCACAGTGCGTCTGATATGCAGAACCGGCGACATCTTGATTTTCGTGGTGTTTCCAGCTGGGATATGCATTTTCTGCGATAATCTTGGTGAGACTTCAGTCAGAAGTATGCAGAAAAATCGAGAGCGCTCTTATCGAGCTATTTAATGCGAGAAACACGTTATCTGGTGTTTTCAGCACTCCACAGTGCGTTTGATATGCAGAACCGGCGACATCTTGATGTTCGTGAGGTTTCAAGCTGAGATATGCATTTTCTGCGATAATATTGGTGAGACTTCTGTCCGAAGTATGCAGAATCATCGATATCGCTCTTTTAGAGCTATTTAATGCGAGCAACACGTTATGTGGTGTATTCACCACTCCACAGTACGTTAGACATGCAGAACCGGAGGTATCTTCGTTTCGGTCGGGTTTCAAGCTGAGGTATGCATTTTCTACGACAATATTGGTGAGACCTCTGTCAGAAGTATGCAGAACCTTCGAGAACGCTCTTTTCGAGCTACTTAATGCGAGAAACACGTTTTCTGGTGTTTTCACCACCCCTCAGTGCGTTTGATATGCAGAACCGGCGACATCGTGGTTTTCGTCGGGTTTCAAGCTGAGATATGCATTTTCTGCGATAATATTGGTGAGACTTCTGTCCGAAGTATGCAGAATCATCGATATCGCTCTTTTCGAGCTATTTAATGCGAGAAACACGTTGTCTGGTGTTTTGACCACTCCACAGTGCGTTTGATATGTAGAGCCGCCGATAACTTGGTTTTCGTGGGGTTTCCAGCTGAAATATGCATTTTCTGCGATAATCTTGGTGTTTCATCTATGAGAAGTATGCAGAATCATCGAGAACGCTGCTTTCGAGCTAGTTAATGCGAGAAACACGTTATCGGGTGCTTTCACCACTCCACAGTGCGTTTGATATGCAGTACCAGCGATATCTTGGTTTTCGTGGGGTTTCAAGCTGAGATATGCATTTTTTACGATAATCTGGGTGAGACTTCTGTCCGAAGTATGCAGAATCATCGGGATCGCTCTTTTCGAGCTATTTAATGCGAGGAACACGTTTTCTGGCGTTTTCACCACACCACTGTTCGTTGGATATGCAGAACCGGCGACATCGTGGTTTTCGTCGGGTTTCAAGCTGAGGTATGCATTTTCTGCGATAATCTTGGTGAGACTTCAGTCAGAAGTACGCAGAATCATCTAGATCGCTCGTTTCGAGCTATTTAATGCGAGAAACCCGTTATCTGGTTGTTTTCACCACTCCATAGTGCGTTTGATATGCAGAACCGGCGACATCTTGATTTTCGTGAGGTTTCTAGATGAGATATGCATTTTCTGCGATAATATTGGTGAGACGTCAGTCAGAAGTATGCAGAATCATCTAGATCGCTCGTTTGGAGCTATTTAATGCGAGAAACACGTTATCTGGTGTTTTCACCACTCCACAGTGCGTTTGATATGCAGAACCGGCGACATCTTGATTTTCGTGGTGTTTCCAGCTGGGATATGCATTTTCTGCGATAATCTTGGTGAGACTTCAGTCAGAAGTATGCAGAAAAATCGAGAGCGCTCTTTTCGAGCTATTTAATGCGAGAAACACGTTTTCTGGGGTTTTCACCACACCTCTGTTCGTTGGATATGCAGAACCGGAGATATCTTGGTTTTCCTGGGGTTTCAAGCTGAGATATGCATTTTCTGCGATAATCTTGGTGAGACTTCTGTCCGAAGTATGCAGAATCATCGGGATCGCTCTTTTCGAGCTATTTAATGCGAGGAACACGTTTTCTGGCGTTTTCACCACACCACTGTTCGTTGGATATGCAGAACCGGAGATATCTTGGATTTCGTGGGGTTTCAAGCTGAAATATGCATTTTCTGCGATAATCTTGGTGAGACATCTGTCCGAAGTATGCAGAATCATCGAGATCGCTCTTTTCGAGCTATTTAATGCAAGAAACACGTTAACTGGTGTATTCACCACTCCACAGTGCGTATGATGTGCAGAACCGGAGATAACCCGGGTTTCGTCGGGTTTCAAGCTGAGATATGCATTTTCTACGATAATCTTGGTGAGACTTCTGTCAGAAGTATGCAGGATCTTCGAGAACGCTCTTTTCGAGCTATTTAATGCGAGAAACACGTTATCGGGTGTTTTCACCACTCCACAGTGCGTTTGATATGCAGTACCAGCGATATCTTGGTTTTCGTGGGGTTTCAAGCTGAGATATGCATTTTTTACGATAATCTGGGTGAGACTTCTGTCCGAAATATGCAGAATCATCGAGATCGCACTATTCGAGCTATTTAATGCGCGAAACACGTTCTCTGGTTGTTTTCACCACTCCACAGTGCGTTTGATTTGCAGAACCGGCAACATCTTGATTTTCGTGAGGTTTCGAGCTGAGATATGCATTATCTGCGATAATCTTGGTGAGACTTCAGTAAGAAGTATGCAGAATCATCTAGATCGCTCCTTTAGAGCTACTTAATGCGAGAAACACGTTATCTGGTGTTTTGACCACTCCACAGTGCGTTTGATATGTAGAACCGCCGATAACTTGGTTTTCGTGGGGTTTCCAGCTGAAATATGCATTTTCTGCGATAATCTTGGTGTTTCCTCTATGAGAAGTATGCAGAATCATCGAGAACGCTCTTTTCGAGCTAGTTAATGCGAGAAACACGTTTTTTGGTGTATTCACCACTCCACAGTGCGTTTGATATGCAGAACCGGCGACATCTTGATTTTCGTGGTGTTTCCAGATGGGATATGCATTTTCTGCGATAATCTTGGTGAGACTTCAGTCAGAAGTATGCAGAATCATCGGGATCGCTCTTTTCGAGCTATTTAATGCGAGAAAAACGATATCCGGTGTTTTCACCACTCCACAGTGCGTTTGATATGCAGAACCGGCGACATTTTGGATTTCGACGGGTTTCAAGCTGAGGATTGCATTTTCTACGATAATCTTGGTGAGACGTCTGTCAGAAGTATGCAGAATCTTCGAGATCGCTCTTTTCGAGCAACTTAATGCGAGAAACACGATATCTGGTTGTTTTCACCACTCCACAGTGCGTTTGATATGCAGAACCGGCGACATCTTGATTTTCGTGAGGTTTCCAGCTGAGATATGCATTTTCGGCGATAATCTTGGTGAGTCTTCTGCCAGAAGTATGCAGAATCATCTAGATCGCTCTTTTCGAGCTATTTAATGCGAGAAACAAGTTTTCTGGTGTATTCACCACTCCACAGTACGTTAGACATGCAGAACCGGCGACATTTTGGATTTCGACGGGTTTCAAGCTGAGGATTGCATTTTCTACGATAATCTTGGTGAGACGTCTGTCAGAAGTATGCAGAATCTTCGAGATCGCTCTTTTCGAGCAACTTAATGCGAGAAACACGATATCTGGTTGTTTTCACCACTCCACAGTGCGTTTGATATGCAGAACCGGCGACATCTTGATTTTCGTGAGGTTTCCAGCTGAGATATGCATTTTCGGCGATAATCTTGGTGAGTCTTCTGCCAGAAGTATGCAGAATCATCTAGATCGCTCTTTTCGAGCTATTTAATGCGAGAAACAAGTTTTCTGGTGTATTCACCACTCCACAGTACGTTAGACATGCAGAACCGGAGATATCTTCGTTTCGGTCGGGTTACAAGCTGAGATATGCATTTTCTACGATAATATTGGTGAGACCTCTGTCAGAAGTATGCAGAATCTTCGAGAACGCTCTTTTCGAGCTACTTAATGCGAGAAACACGTTTTCTGGTGTTTTCACCACTCTACAGTACGTTTGATGTGCCGAACCGGCGACATCTTGATTTTCGTGATGTTTCTAGCTGAGATATGCATTCTCTGCGATAATATTGGTGAGACTTCAGTCAGCAGTATGCAGAATCATCTAGATCGCTCTTTTCGAGCTATTTAATGCGGGAAACACGTTTTCTGGTGTATTCACCACTCCACAGTACGTTAGAAATGCAGAACCGGCGATATCTTCGTTTCGGTCGGGTTTCAAGCTGAGATATGCATTTTCTGCGATAATCTTGGTGAGTGTTCAGTCAGAAGTATGCAGAATCATCTAGATCGCTCTTTTCGAGCTATTTAATGCGGGAAACACGTTTTCTGGTGTTTTCACCACTCCACGGTGCGTGTGATATGCAGAACCGGCGATATCTTGGTTTTCGCGGGGTTTCCAGCTGAGATATGCATTTTCTGCGATAATCTTGGTGAGTCTTCTGTCAGAAGGATGCAGAATCATCTAGATCGCTCTTTTCGAGCTGTTCAATGCGTGAAACACGTTTTCTGGTGTTTTCACCACCCCACAGTGCGTTTGATATGCAGAACCGGAGATATCTTCGTTTCGGTCGGGTTTCAAGCTGAGATATGCATTTTCTACGATAATATTGGTGAGACCTCAGTCAGAAGTATGCAGAATCTTCGAGAACGCACTTTTCGAGCTACTTAATGCGAGAAACACGTTTTCTGGTGTTTTCACCACCCCACAGTGCGTTTGATATGCAGAACCGGCGACATCGTGGTTTTCGTGGGGTTTCCAGCTGAGATAGGCATTTTCTGCGATAATCTTGGTGAGTCTTCTGTCAGAAGTATGCAGAATCATCGAGATCGCTCTATTCGAGCTATTTAATGCGAGAAACACGTTATCTGGTTGTTTTCACTACTCCACAGTGGGTTTGATATGCAGAACCGGCGACATCTTAATTTTCGTGATGTTTCTAGCTGAGATAGGCATTTTCAGCGATAATATTGGTGAGACTTCAGTCAGAAATATGCAGAATCATCTAGATCGCTCTTTTCGAGCTATTTAATGCGGGAAACACGTTTTCTGGTGTATTCACCACTCCACAGTGCGTTTGATATGCAGAACCGGCGACATCTTGATTTTCGCGGTGTTTCCAGCTGGGATATGCATTTTCTGCGATAATCTTGGTGAGACTTCAGTCAGAAGTATGCAGAATCATCTAGATCGCTCGTTTCGAGCTATTTAATGCGAGAAACACGTTATCTGGTGTTTTTACCACTCCACAGTGCGTTTGATATGCAGAACCGGCGACATCTTGATTTTCGTGATGTTTCTAGCTGAGATAGGCATTTTCTGCGATAATCTTGGTGTTTCCTCTATGAGAAGTATGCAGAATCATCGAGATCGCTCTATTCGAGCTATTTAATGCGAGAAACACGTTATCTGGTTGTTTTCACTACTCCACAGTGGGTTTGATATGCAGAACCGGCGACATCGTGGTTTTCGTGGGGTTTCCAGCTGAAATATGCATTTTCTGCGATAATCTTGGTGTTTCCTCTATGAGAAGTATGCAGAATCTTCGAGAACGCTCTTTTCGAGCTACTTAATGCGAGAAACACGTTTTCTGGTGTTTTCACCACCCCACAGTGCGTTTGATATGCAGAACAGGCGACATCGTGGTTTTCGTGGGGTTTCCAGCTGAAATATGCATTTTCTGCGATAATCTTGGTGTTTCCTCTATGAGAAGTATGCAGAATCATCGAGAACGCTCTTTTCGAGCTAGTTAATGCGAGAAACACGTTTTCTGGTGTTTTCACCACTCCACAGTGCGTCTGATATGCAGAACCGGCGATATCTTGATTTTCGTGGTGTTTCCAGCTGAGATATGCATTTTCTGCGATAATATTGGTGAGACTTCAGTCAGAAGTATGCAGAATCATCTAGATCGCTCTTTTCGAGCTATTTAATGGGAGAAACACGTTTTCTGGTGTTTTCACCACCCCACAGTGCGTTTGATATGCAGAACCGGCGACATCGTGGTTTTCGTCGGGTTTCAAGCTGAGATATGCATTTTCTGCGATAATATTGGTGAGACTTCTGTCCGAAGTATGCAGAATCATCGATATCGCTCTTTTCGAGCTATTTAATGCGAGAAACACGTTGTCTGGTGTTTTGACCACTCCACAGTGCGTCTGATATGCAGAACCGGCGATATCTTGATTTTCGTGGTGTTTCCAGCTGGGATATACATTTTCTGCGATAATCTTGGTGAGACTTCAGTCAGAAGTATGCAGAATCATCTAGATCGCTCGTTTCGAGCTATTTAATGCGAGAAACACGTTATCTGGTGTTTTTACCACTCCACAGTGCGTTTGATATGCAGAACCGGCGACATCTTGATTTTCGTGATGTTTCTAGCTGAGATAGGCATTTTCTGCGATAATATTGGTGAGACTTCAGTCAGAAGTATGCAGAATCATCGGGATCGCTCTTTTGGAGCTATTTAATACGAGAAACACGATATCCGGTGTTTTCACCACTCCACAGTGCGTTTGATATGCAGAAACGGCGACATTTTGGATTTCGACGGGTTTCAAGCTGAGGAATGCATTTTCTACGATAATCTTGGTGAGACGTCTGTCAGAAGTATGCAGAATCTTCGAGATCGCTCTTTTCAAGCAACTTAATGCGAGAAACCCGATATCTGGTTGTTTTCACCACTCCACAGTGCGTTTGATATGCAGAACCGGCGATATCTTGATTTTCGTGGTGTTTCCAGCTGAGATATGCATTTTCGGCGATAATCTTGGTGAGTCTTCTGCCAGAAGTATGCAGAATCATCTAGATCGCTCTTTTCGAGCTATTTAATGCGAGAAACAAGTTTTCTGGTGTATTCACCACTCCACAGTACGTTAGACATGCAGAACCGGAGATATCTTCGTTTCGGTCGGGTTACAAGCTGAGATATGCATTTTCTACGATAATATTGGTGAGACCTCTGTCAGAAGTATGCAGAATCTTCGAGAACGCTCTTTTCGAGCTACTTAATGCGAGAAACACGTTTTCTGGTGTTTTCACCACTCCACAGTACGTTTGATGTGCAGAACCGGCGACATCTTGATTTTCGTGATGTTTCTAGCTGAGATATGCATTCTCTGCGATAATATTGGTGAGTCTTCTGTCAGAAGGATGCAGAATAATCTAGATCGCTCTTTTCGTGCTGTTTAATGCGAGAAACACGTTCCCTGGCGTTTTCACCACCCCACAGTGCGTTTGATATGCAGAACCGGAGATATCTTGGTTTAGGTCGGGTATCAAGCTGAGATATGCATTTTCAACGATAATCTTGGTGAGACTTCTGTCAGAAGTATGCAGAATCATCGGGATCGCTCTTTTCGAGCTATTTAATGCGAGAAACACGTTGTCTGGTTGGTTTCACGACTCCACAGTGCGTTTGATATGCAGAACCGGCGACATCTTGATTTTCGTGAGGTTTCAAGCTGAGATATGCATTTTCTGTTATAATATTGGTGAGTCTTCCGTCAGTAGGATGCAGAATCATCGAGACCCCTCTTTTCGAGCTATTTAATGCGAGAAACACGTTATCTGGTGTTTTCACCACTCCACAGTGCGTTTGATATGCAGAACAGGCGACATCTTGATTTTCGTGAGATTTCAAGCTGAGATATGCATTTTCTACGATAACCATGGTGAGTCTTCTGTCAGGAGTATGCAGAATCATCTAGATCGCTCTTTTCGAGCTATTTAATGCGAGAAACACGTTATATGGTTGTTTTCACCACTCCACAGTGCGTTTGATATGCAGAACCAGCGATATCTTGGTTTTCGTGGGGTTTCAAGCTGAGATATGCATTTTTTACTATAATCTTGGTGAGACTTCTGTCAGAAGTATGCAGAATCATCTAGATCGCTCTTTTCGAGCTATTTGATGCGAGAAACACGTTTTCTGGCGTTTTCACCACGCCACAGTGCGTTTGATATGCAGAACCGGCGACATCGTGGTTTTCGTCGGGTTTCAAGCTGAGATATGCATTTTCTGCGATCATATTGGTGAGACTTCAGTCAGAAGTATGCAGAATCATCGAGATCGCTCTTTTCGAGCTCTTTAATGCGAGACACACGTTATCTGGTGTTTTCACCACTCCACAGTGCGTTTGATATGCAGAACCGGCGACATCTTGATTTTCGTGAGATTTCAACCTGAGATATGCATTTTCGTCGATAATCTTGGTGAGTCTTCTGTCAGTACTATGCAGAATCATCGAGACCCCTCTTTTCGAGCTATTTAATGCGAGAGACACGTTATCTGGTGTTTTCACCACTCCACAGTGCGTTTGATATGCAGAACAGGCGACATCTTAATTTTCGAGAGATTTCAGGCTGCGATATGCATTTTCTACGATAACCATGGTGAGTCTTCTGTCAGAAGTATGCAGAATCATCTAGATTGCTCTCTTCGAGCTATTTTATGTGAGAAACACGTTTTCTGGTGTATTCACCACCCCACAGTACGTTTGACATGCAGAACCGGATATATCTTGGTTTCGGTCGGGTTTCAAGCTGAGATATGCATTTTCTACGATAATCTTGGTGAGACTTCTGTCAGACGTATGCAGAATCATCGGGATCGCTCTTTTCGAGCTATTTAATGGGAGAAACACGTTTTCTGGTGTATTCACCACTCCACAGTACGTTTGACATGCAGAACAGGAGATATCTTGGTTTAGGTCGGGTATCAAGCTGAGATATGCATTTTCAACGATAATCTTGGTGAGACTTCTGTCAGAAGTATGCAGAATCATCGGGATCGCTCTTTTCGAGCTATTTAATGCGAGAAACACGTTGTCTGGTTGGTTTCACGACTCCACAGTGCGTTTGATATGCAGAACCGGCGACATCTTGATTTTCGTGAGGTTTCAAGCTGAGATATGCATTTTCTGTTATAATATTGGTGAGTCTTCTGTCAGTAGGATGCAGAATCATCGAGACCCCTCTTTTCGAGCTATTTAATGCGAGAAACACGTTATCTGGTGTTTTCACCACTCCACAGTGCGTTTGATATGCAGAACAGGCGACATCTTGATTTTCGTGAGATTTCAAGCTGAGATATGCATTTTCTGCGATAATCTTGGTGAGTCTTCTGTCAGAAGTATGCAGAATCATCTAGATTGCACTTTTCGAGCTATTTAATGCGAGAAACACGTTATCTGGTGTTTTCACCACTCCACAGTGCGTTTGATATGCAGAACCGGCGACATCGTGGTTTTCGTCGGGTTTCAAGCTGAGATATGCATTTTCTGCGATCATATTGGTGAGACTTCTGTTCGAAGTATGCTTAATCATCGAGATCGCTCGTTTCGAGCTATTTAATGCGCGAAACACGTTATCTGGTGTTTTCACCACTCCACAGTGCGTATGATATGCAGAACCGGCGATATCTTAGTTTTCGTGGGGTTTCAAGCTGAGATATACATTTTCTGCGGTAATCTTGGTGAGACTTCTGTCCGAAGTATGCTGAAACATCGAGATCGCTCTGTTCGAGCTAGTTAATGCGAGAAAAACCTTATCCGGTGTTTTCACCACTCCACAGTTCGTTTGATATGCAGAACCAGCGATATCTTGGCTTTCGTGGGGTTTCAAGCTGAGATATGCATCTTTTACTATAATCTTGGTGAGACTTCTGTCAGAAGTATGCAGAATCATCTAGATCGCTCTTTTCGAGCTATTTGATGCGAGAAACACGTTTTCTGGTGTTTTCACCACGCCACAGTGCGTTTGATATGCAGAACCGGCGACATCGTGGTTTTCGTCGGGTTTCAAGCTGAGATATGCATTTTCTGCGATCATATTGGTGAGACTTCAGTCAGAAGTATGCAGAATCATCGAGATCGCTCTATTCGAGCTATTTAATGCGAGAAACACGTTATCTGGTTGTTTTCACCACTCCACAGTGCGTTTGATATGCAGATCCGGCGACATCTTGGATTTCGTCGGGGTTCAAGCTGAGATTTGCAATTCCTGCGATAATCTTGGTGAGACTTCTGTCCGAAGTATGCTTAATCATCGAGAACGCTCTTTTCGAGCTGGTTAATGCGAGAAACACGTTATCTGGTGTTTTCAGCACTCCACAGTGCGTTTGATATGCAGAACCGGCGATATCTTGGTTTTCGTGGGGTTTCCAGCTGAGATATGCATTTTCTGCGATAATCTTGGTGAGTCTTCTGTCAGAAGTATGCAGAATCATCTAGATCGCTCTTTTCGAGCAATTTAATGCGAGAAACACGTTTTCTGGTGTTTTCACCACGCCACAGTGCGTTTGATATGCAGAACCGGCGACATCGTGGTTTTCGTCGGGTTTCAAGCTGAGATATAGCATTTTCTGCGATAATATTGGTGAGACTTCAGTCAGAAGTATGCAGAATTATCTAGATCGCTCGTTTCGAGCTATTTAAAGCGAGAAACACGTTATCTGGTTGTTTTCCCCACTCCACAGTGCGTTTGATATGCAGAACCGGCGATATCTTGGTTTTCGTGGGGTTTCCAGCTGAGATATGCATTTTCTGCGATAATCTTGGTGAGTCTTCTGTCAGAAGTATGCAGAATCATCGAGATCGCTCTATTCGAGCTATTTAATGCGAGAAACACGTTATCTGGTTGTTTTCACCACTCCACAGTGCGTTTGATATGCAGAACCGGCGATATCTTGGTTTTCGTGGGGTTTCCAGCTGAGATATGCATTTTCTGCGATAATCTTGGTGAGTCTTCTGTCAGAAGTATGCAGAATCATCGAGATCGCTCTATTCGAGCTATTTAATGCGAGAAACACGTTATCTGGTTGTTTTCACCACTCCACAGTGCGTTTGATATGCAGAACCGGCGACATCGTGGTTTTCGTCCGGTTTCAAGCTGAGATATGCATTTTCTGCGATCATATTGGTGAGACTTCAGTCAGAAGTATGCAGAATCACCTAGATCGCTCGTTCCGAGCTATTTAATGCGAGAAACACGTTATCTGGTTGTTTTCACCACTCCACAGTGCGTTTGATATGCAGAACCGGCGACATCTTGATTTTCGTGAGGTTTCAAGCTGAGATATGCATTTTCTGCGATAATCTTGGTGAGACTTCTGTCAGAAGTATGCAGAATCATCGAGAACGCTCTTTTCGAGCTAGTTAATGCGAGAAACACGTTATCTGGTGTTTTCACCACTCCACAGTGCGTTTAACTTGCAGAACCGGCGACATCTTGGATTTCGTCGGGGTTCAAGCTGGGATATGCATTTTCAACGATAATCTTGGTAAGAATTCTGTCAGATGTATGCAGAATCATCGAGATCGCTCTATTCGAGCTATTTAATGCGAGAAACACGTTATCTGGTTGTTTTCACCACTCCACAGTGCGTTTGATATGCAGAAACGGAGATATCTTGCTTTCGGTCGGGTTTCAAGCTGAGATATGCATTTTCTGCGATAATCTTGGTGAGTCTTCTGTCAGAAGTATGCAGGATCATCGCGATCGCTCTATTCGAGCTATCTAATGCGAAAAAACAAGTTTTCTGGTGTTTTGACCACTCCACAGTGCGTTTGATATGTAGAGCCGCCGATAACTTGGTTTTCGTGGGGCTTCCAGCTGAAATATGCATTTTCTGCGATAATCTTTGTGTTTCATCTATGAGAAGTATGCAGAATCATCTAGATCGCTCTTTTCGAGCTATTTAAATCGAGAAACACGTTTTCTGGTGTATTCACCACCCCACAGTGCGTTTGATATGCAGAACCGGCGACATCGTGGTTTTGGTCGGGTTTCAAGCTGAGATATGCATTTTCTGCGATAATCTTGGTGAGACTTTAGTCAGAAGTATGCAGAATCATCTAGATCGCTCGTTTCGAGCTACTTAATGCGAGAAACACGTTATCTGGTGTTTTCACCACTCCACAGTGCGTTTAACTTGCAGAACCGGCGACATCTTGGATTTCGTCGGGGTTCAAGCTGGGATATGCATTTTCAACGATAATCTTGGTAAGAATTCTGTCAGATGTATGCAGAATCATCGAGATCGCTCTATTCGAGCTATTTAATGCGAGAAACACGTTATCTGGTTGTTTTCACCACTCCACAGTGCGTTTGATATGCAGAAACGGAGATATCTTGGTTTCGGTCGGGTTTCAAGCTGAGATATGCATTTTCTGCGATAATCTTGGTGAGTCTTCTGTCAGAAGTATGCAGGATCATCGCGATCGCTCTATTCGAGCTATCTAATGCGAGAAACACGTTATCTGGTGTTTTCATCACTCCACAGGGCGTTTGATATGCAGAACCGGCGATATCTTGGTTTTCGTGGGGTTTCCAGCTGAGATATGCATTTTCTGCGATAATCTTGGTGAGACTTTAGTCAGAACTATGCAGAATCATCTAGATCGCTCGTTTCGAGCTATTTAATGCGAAAAAACAAGTTTTCTGGTGTTTTGACCACTCCACAGTGCGTTTGATATGCAGAACCGGCGACATCGTGTTTTTCGTCGGGTTTCAAGCTGAGATATGCATTTTCTGCGATCATATTGGTGAGACTTCAGTCAGAAGTATGCAGAATCACCTAGATCGCTCGTTTCGAGCTACTTAATGCGAGAAACACGTTATCTGGTGTTTTCACCACTCCACAGTGCGTTTAACTTGCAGAACCGGCGACATCTTGAATTTCGTCGGGGTTCAAGCTGGGATATGCATTTTCAACGATAATCTTGGTAAGAATTCTGTCAGAAGTATGCAGTATCATCTAGATCGCTCTTTTCGAGCTACTTAATGCGAGAAACACGTTTTCTGGTGTTTTGACCACTCCACAGTGCGTTTGATATGTAGAACCGCCGATAACTTGGTTTTCGTGGGGATTCCAGCTGAAATATGCATTTTCTGCGATAATCTTGGTGAGACTTTAGTCAGAAGTATGCAGAATCATCTAGATCGCTCGTTTCGAGCTACTTAATGCGAGAAACACGTTATCTGGTGTTTTCACCACTCCACAGTGCGTTTAACTTGCAGAACCAGCGACATCTTGGATTTCGTCGGGGTTCAAGCTGGGATATGCATTTTCAACGATAATCTTGGTAAGAATTCTGTCAGATGTATGCAGAATCATCGAGATCGCTCTATTCGAGCTATTTAATGCGAGAAACACGTTATCTGGTTGTTTTCACCACTCCACAGTGCGTTTCATATGCAGAAACGGAGATATCTTGGTTTCGGTCGGGTTTCAAGCTGAGATATGCATTTTCTGCGATAATCTTGGTGAGTCTTCTGTCAGAAGTATGCAGAATCATCGCGATCGCTCTATTCGAGCTATCTAATGCGAGAAACACGTTATCTGGTGTTTTCATCACTCCACAGGGCGTTTGATATGCAGAACCGGCGATATCTTGGTTTTCGTGGGGTTTCCAGCTGAGATATGCATTTTCAGCGATAATCTTGGTGTTTCATCTATGAGAAGTATGCAGAATCATCGAGAACGCTCTTTTCGAGCTAGTTAATGCGAGATACACGTTTTCTGGTGTTTTCACCACTCCATAGTGCGTCTGATATGCAGAACCGGCGATATCTTGGTTTTCGTGGGGTTTCCAGCTGAGATATGCATTTTCTGCGATAATCTTGGTGAGACTATAGTCAGAACTATGCAGAATCATCTAGATCGCTCGTTTCGAGCTATTTAATGCGAAAAAACAAGTTTTCTGGTGTTTTGACCACTCCACAGTGCGTTTGATATGCAGAACCGGCGACATCGTGTTTTTCGTCGGGTTTCAAGCTGAGATATGCATTTTCTGCGATCATATTGGTGAGACTTCAGTCAGAAGTATGCAGAATCACCTAGATCGCTCGTTTCGAGCTACTTAATGCGAGAAACACGTTATCTGGTGTTTTCACCACTCCACAGTGCGTTTAACTTGCAGAACCGGCGACATCTTGAATTTCGTCGGGGTTCAAGCTGGGATATGCATTTTCAACGATAATCTTGGTAAGAATTCTGTCAGAAGTATGCAGTATCATCTAGATCGCTCTTTTCGAGCTACTTAATGCGAGAAACACGTTTTCTGGTGTTTTGACCACTCCACAGTGCGTTTGATATGTAGAACCGCCGATAACTTGGTTTTCGTGGGGATTCCAGCTGAAATATGCATTTTCTGCGATAATATTGGTGAGACTTCAGTCAGAAGTATGCAGAATCATCTAGATCGCTCGTTTCGAGTTATTTAATGCGAGAAACACGTTATCTGGTTGTTTTCACCACTCCACAGTGCGTTTGATATGCAGAACCGGCGACATCTTGATTTTCGTGAGGTTTCAAGCTGAGATATGCATTTTCTGCGATAATCTTGGTGAGTCTTCTGTCAGAAGTATGCAGAATAATCTAGATCGCTCTTTTCGAGCTATTTGATGCGAGAAACACGTTTTCTGGTGTTTTCACCACTCCACAGTGCGTTTGATATGCAGAACAGTCGACATCGTGGTTTTCGTCGGGTTTCAAGCTGAGATATGCATTTTCTGCGATCATATTGGTGAGTCTTCTGTCAGAAGTATGCAGAATCATCTAGATCGCTCTTTTCGAGCTACTTGATGCGAGAAACACGTTTTCTGGTGTTTTCACCACTCCACAGTGCGTTTGATATGCAGAACCGGCGACATCTTGATTTTCGTGAGGTTTCAAGCTGAGATATGCATTTTCTGCGATAATCTTGGTGAGTCTTCTGTCAGAAGTATGCAGAATCATCTAGATCGCTCTTTTCGAGCTATTTGATGCGAGAAACACGTTTTCTGGTGTTTTCACCACTCCACAGTTCGTTTGATATGCAGAACCGGCGACATCGTGTTTTTCGTCGGGTTTCAAGCTGAGATATGCATTTTCTGCGATCATATTGGTGAGACTTCAGTCAGAAGTATGCAGAATCACCTAGATCGCTCGTTTCGAGCTATTTAATGCGAGAAACACGTTATCTGGTTGTTTTCACCACTCCACAGTGCGTTTGATATGCAGAACCGGCGACATCTTGATTTTCGTGAGGTTTCAAGCTGAGATATGCATTTTCTGCGATAATCTTGGTGAGACTTCTGTCAGAAGTATGCAGAATCATCGCGATCGCTCTATTCGAGCTATTTAATGCGAGAAACACGTTATCTGGTGTTTTCATCACTCCACAGGGCGTTTGATATGCAGAACCGGCGATATCTTGGTTTTCCTGGGGTTTCCAGCTGAGATATGCATTTTCTGTGATAATCTTGGTGAGTCCTCTGTCAGAAGTATGCAGAATCATCTAGATCGCTCTTTTCGAGCTATTTAATGCGAGAAACAGGTTTTCTGGTGTCTTCACCACGCCACAGTGCGTTTGATATGCAGAACCGGCGATATCTTGGTTTTCGTGGGGTTTCCAGCTGAAATATGCATTTTCTGCGATAATCTTGGTGTTTCATCTATGAGAAGTATGCAGAATCATCGAGAACGCTCTTTTCGAGCTAGTTAATGCGAGATACACGTTTTCTGGTGTTTTCACCACGCCACAGTGCGTTTGATATGCAGAACCGGCGACATCGTGGTTTTCGTCGGGTTTCAAGCTGAGATATGCATTTTCTGCGATCATATTGGTGAGACTTCAGTCAGAAGTATGCAGAATCATCTAGATCGCTCGTTTCGAGCTATTTAAAGCGAGAAACACGTTATCTGGTTGTTTTGACCACTCCACAGTGCGTTTGATATGTAGAGCCGCCGATAACTTGGTTTTCGTGGGGTTTCCAGCTGAGATATGCAATTTCTGTGATAATCTTGGTGAGTCTTCTGTCAGAAGTATGCAGAATCATCGAGATCGCTCTATTCGAGCTATTTAATGCGAGAAACACATTATCTGGTGTTTTCAGAACTCCACAGTGCGTTTGATATGCAGAACCAGCGATATCTCTGTTTTCGTGGGGTTTCAAGCTGAGATATGCATTTTTTACGATAATCATGGTGAGACTACTGCCCGAAGTATGCAGAATCATCGAGATCGCACTCTTCGAGCTATTTAATGCGAGAAACACGATATCTGGTGTTTTCAGCACTCCACAGTGCGTTTGATATGCAGAACCAGCGATATCTTGGTTTTCGTGGGGTTTCAAGCTGAGATATGCATTTTTTACGATAATCATGGTGAGACTACTGTCCGAAGTATGCAGAATCATCGAGATCGCACTTTTCGAGCTATTTAATGCGAGAAACACGTTTTCTGGGGTTTTCACCACTCCACAGTTCGTTGGATATGCAGAACAGGTGATATCTTGGTTTTCGAGGGGTTTCAAGCTGAGATATGCATTTTCTGCGATAATCTTGGTGAGACTTCTGTCAGAAGTGTGCAGAATCATCTAGATCGCTCTTTTCGAGCTATGCAATGCGAAAAAACAAGTTTTCTTGTGTTTTCAACATTCCACAGTGCGTTTGATATGCAGAACCGGAGATATCTTGGTATCGGTCGGTTTTCAAGCTGAGATATGCATTTTCTGCGATAATCTTGGTGAGACTTCTGTCAGAAGTATGCAGAATCATCTAGATCGCTCTTTTCGAGCTATTTCATTCGAGAAACACGTTTTCTGGTGTTTTCACCACACCACAGTCCGTTTGATGTGCAGAACCGGCGATATCTTGATTTTCGTGGTGTTTCCAGCTGAGATATGTATTTTCTGCGATAATCTTGGTGAGACTTCAGTCAGAAGTATGCAGAATCATCTAGATCGCTCTTTTCGAGCTATTTAATGCGAAACAACAAGTTTTCTGGTGTTTTCAACATTCCACAGTGCGTTTGATATGCAGAACCGGCGATATCTTGATTTTCGTGGTGTTTCCAGCTGAGATATGTATTTTCTGCGATAATCTTGGTGAGACTTCTGTCAGAAGTATGCAGAATCATCGGCATCTCCCTTTTCGACCTATTTAATACGAGAAACACGTTCTCTGGTTGTTTTCACCACTCCACAGTGCGTTTGATATGCAGAACCGGCGATATCTTGATTTTCGTGGTGTTTCCAGCTGAGATATGCATTTTCTGCGATAATCTTTGTGAGACTTCTGTCAGACGTATGCAGAATCATCGGCATCTTCCTTTTCGACCTATTTAATGCGAGAAACACGTTCTCTGGTTGTTTTCACCACTCCACAGTGGGTTTGATATGCAGAACCGGCGACATCTTGATTTTCGTGAGGTTTCAAGCTGAGATATGCATTTTCAGCGATAATTTTGGTGAGTCTTTTGTCAGAAGTATGCAGAATCTTCGAGATCGCTCTTTTCGAGCAACTTAATGCGAGAAACACGATATCTGGTTGTTTTCACCACTCCACAGTGCGTTTGAAATGCAGAACGGGCGACATCATGATTTTCGTGGTGTTTCCAGCTGAGATATGCATTTTCTGCGATAATCTTGGTGAGTCTTCTGTCAGAAGTATGCAGAATCATCGAGATCCCTCTTTTCGAGCTATTTAATGCGAGAAACACGTTAATTGGTGTTTTCACCACTCCACAGTGCGTTTGATATGCGGAACCAGCGACATCTTGGATTTCGTCGGGTTTCAAGCTGAGACATGCATTTTGTGCGATAATCTTGGTGAGTCTTGTGTCAGAAGTATGCAGAATCATCGAGATCCCTCTGTTCGAGCTAGTTAATGCGAGAAACACGTTATCTGGTGTTTTCACCACTCCACAGTGCGTTTGATATGCAGAACCGGCGACATCTTGGCTGTCGTAGGGTATCAAGCTGAGATATGCATTTTCTACCATAATCTTGGTGAGACTTCTGTCAGAAGTATGCAGAATCATCGGGATCGCTATTTTCGAGCTATTTAATGCGAGAAACACGTTTTCTGGGGTTTTCACCACTCCACAGTTCGTTGGATATGCAGAACAGGAGATATCTTGGTTTTCGTAGGGTTTCTAGCAGAGACATGCATTTTCTGCGATAATCTTGGTGAGTCTTCTGTCAGAAGTATGCAGAATCATCGAGATCCCTCTTTTCGAGCTATTTAATGCGAGAAACACGTTAATTGGTGTTTTCACCACTCCACAGTGCGTTTGATATGCGGAACCAGCGACATCTTGGATTTCGTCGGGTTTCAAGCTGAGACATGCATTTTGTGCGATAATCTTGGTGAGTCTTCTGTCAGAAGTATGCAGAATCATCGAGATTCCTCTTTTCGAGCTAGTTAATGCGAGAAACACGTTATCTGGTGTTTTCACCACTCCACAGTGCGTTTGATATGCAGAACCGGCGCCATCTTGGCTGTCGTAGGCTATCAAGCTGAGATATGCATTTTCTAAAATATTCTTGGTGAGACTTCTGTCAGAAGTATGCAGAATCATCGGGATCGCTATTTTCGAGCTATTTAATGCGAGAAACACGTTTTCTGGTGTTTTCACCACTCCACAGTTCGTTGGATATGCAGAACAGGAGATATCTTAGTTTTCGTGGGATTTCTAGCAGAGACATGCATTTTCTGCGATAATCTTGGTGAGTCTTCTGTCAGAAGTATGCAGAATCATCGAGATCCCTCTTTTCGAGCTAGTTAATGCGAGAAACACGTTTTCTGGGGTTTTCACCACTCCGCAGTTCGTTGGATATGCAGAACAGGAGATATCTTGGTTTTCGTGGGGTTTCTAGCTGAGATATGCATTTTTTACGATAATCTTGGTGAGACTTCTGTCCGAAGTATGCAGAATCATCGAGATCGCTCTTTTCGAGCTATTTATTGCGAGAAACACGTTATCTGGTTTTTTCACCACTACACAGTGCCTTTGATATGCAGTACCAGCGATATCTTGGTTTTCGTGGTGTTTCAAGCTGAGATATGCATTTTTTACGATAATCTTGGTGAGACTTCTGTCCGAAGTATGCTTAATCATCGAGATCGCTCTTTTCGAGCTATTTAATGTGAGAAACACGTTATCTGGTGTTTCCAGCACTCCACAGTGCGTTTTATATGCAGAACCAGCGATATCTTGGCTTTCGTGGGGTTTCAAGCTGTGATATGCATTGTCTGCGATAATCATGGTGAGACTACTGTCCGAAGTATGCAGAATCATCGAGATCGCACTTTTCGAGCTATTTAATGCGAGAAACACGATATCTGGTGTTTTCAGCACTCCACAGTGCGTATGATATGCAGAACCGGCGATATCTTGGTTTTCGTGGGGTTTCAAGCTGAGATATGCATTGTCTGCGATAATCTTGGTGAGACTTCTGTCCGAAGTGTGCAGAATCATCGAGATCGCTCTTTTCGACCTATTTAATGCGAGAAACACGTTATCTGGTGTTTTCACCACTCCACAGTGCGTTTGATATGCAGAACCAGCGATATCTTGGTTTTCGTGGGGTTTCAAGCTGAGATATGCATTTTTTACGATAATCATGGTGAGACTACTGTCCGAAGTATGCAGAATCATCGAGATCGCACTTTTCGAGCTATTTAATGCGAGAAACACGATATCTGGTGTTTTCAGCACTCCGCAGTGCGTATGATACGCAGAACCGGCGATATCTTGGTTTTCGTGGGGATTCAAGCTGAGATATGCATTGTCTGCGATAATCTTGGTGAGACTTCTGTCCGAAGTGTGCAGAATCATCGAGATCGCTCTTTTCGTGCTATTTAATGCGAGAAACACGTTTTCTGGGGTTTTCACCACTCCACAGTTCGTTGGATATGCAGAACAGGTGATATCTTGGGTTTCGAGGGGTATCAAGCTGAGATATGCATTTTCTGCGATAAACTTGGAGAGACTTCTGTCCGAAGTATGCTGAATCATCGAGATCGCACTTTTCGAGCTAGTTAATGCGAGAAAAACCTTATCTGGTGTATTCACCACCCCACAGTGCGTTTGATATGCAGAACCGGCGATATCTTGGTTTTCGTGGGGTTTCAAGCTGAGATATGCTTTTTTTACGATAATCATGGTGAGACTACTGTCCGAAGTATGCAGAATCATCGAGATCGCACTTTTCGAGCTATTTGATGCGAGAAACACGATATCTGGTGTTTTCAGCACTCCACAGTGCGTATGATATGCAGAACCGGCGATATCTTGGTTTTGGTGGGGTTTCAAGCTGAGATATGCATTGTCTGCGATAATCTTGGTGAGACTTCTGACCGAAGTGTGCAGAATCATCGAGATCGCTCTTTTCGAGCTATTTAATGCGAGAAACACGTTTTCTGGGGTTTTCACCACACCACAGTTCGTTGGATATGCAGAACAGGTGATATCTTGGGTTTCGAGGGGTTTCAAGCTGAGATATGCATTTTCTGCGATAAATTTCGAGAGTCTTCTGTCCGAAGTATGCTGAATCATCGAGATCGCACTTTTCGAGCTAGTTAATGCGAGAAAAACCTTATCTGGTGTTTTAACCACTCCACAGTGGGTTTGATATGCAGTACCAGCGATATCTTGGTTTTCGTGGGGTTTCAAGCTGAGATATGCATTTTTTACGATAATCTTGGTGAGACTTCTGCCCGAAGTATGCAGAATCATCGAGATCGTACTTTTCGAGCTATTTAATGCGAGAAACACGTTTTCTGGGGTTTTCACCACACCACAGTTCGTTGGATATGCAGAACAGGTGATATCTTGGTTTTCGTGGGGTTTCAAGCTGAGATATGCACTTTTTACGATAATCTTGGTGAGACTTTTGTCAGAAGTATGCAGAATAATCTAGATCGTTCTTTTCGAGCTATTTAATTCGAGAAACACGTTATCTGGTTGTTTTCACCACTCCACAGTGCGTTTGATATGCAGAAGCGGCGACATCTTGATTTTCGTGAGATTTCAAACCTGAGGTATGCATTTTCTGCGATAAGCTTGGTGAGACTTCTGTTAGAAGTATGCAGAATCATCTAGATCGCCCGTTTCGAGCTATCTAATGCGAAAAAACAAGTTTTCTGGTGTTTTCACCACACCACAGTCCGTTTGATATGCAGAACCGGCGACATCTTGGATTTCGTCGGGGTTCAATCTGAGATATGCACATTCTATGATAATCTTGGTGAGACCTCTGTCAGAAGTATGCAGAATCATCTAGATCGCTCTTTTCGAGCTATTTAATGCGAGAAACACGTTTTCTGGTGTATTCACCACTCCACAGTACGTTTGACATGCAGAATCGGCGATATCTTGATTTTCGTGGTGTGTCCAGCTGAAATATGCATTTTCTGCGATAATCTTGGTGAGACTTCTGTCCGAAGTATGCAGAATCATCGAGATCGCTCTTTTCGAGCTATTTAATGCGAGAAACACGTTTTCTGGGGTTTTCACCACACCACAATTTGTTGGATATGCAGAACAGGTGATATCTTGGTTTTCGAGGGGTTTCAAGCTGAGATATGCATTTTCTGCGATAAACTTGGAGAGACTTCTGTCCGAAGTATGCTGAATCATCGAGATCGCACTTTTCGAGCTAGTTAATGCGCGAAAAAACTTATCTGGTGTTTACACCACCCCACAGTGCGTTTGATATGCAGAACCGGCGATATCTGGGTTTTCGTGGGGTTTCAAGCTGAGATATGCATTTTCTGCGATATTCTTGGTGAGACCTCTGTCCGAAGTATGCAGAAACATCGAGATCGCTCTTTTCGACCTATTTAATGCGAGAAACACGTTATCTGGTGTTTTCACCACTCCACAGTGCGTTTGATATGCAGAACCAGCGATATCTTGGTTTTCGTGGGGTTTCAAGCTGAGATATGCTTTTTTTACGATAATCATGGTGAGACTACTGTCCGAAGTATGCAGAATCATCGAGATCGCACTTTTCGAGCTATTTGATGCGAGAAACACGATATCTGGTGTTTTCAGCACTCCACAGTGCGTATGATATGCAGAACCGGCGATATCTTGGTTTTGGTGGGGTTTCAAGCTGAGATATGCATTGTCTGCGATAATCTTGGTGAGACTTCTGACCGAAGTGTGCAGAATCATCGAGATCGCTCTTTTCGAGCTATTTAATGCGAGAAACACGTTTTCTGGGGTTTTCACCACACCACAGTTCGTTGGATATGCAGAACAGGTGATATCTTGGGTTTCGAGGGGTTTCAAGCTGAGATATGCATTTTCTGCGATAAATTTCGAGAGTCTTCTGTCCGAAGTATGCTGAATCATCGAGATCGCACTTTTCGAGCTAGTTAATGCGAGAAAAACCTTATCTGGTGTTTTAACCACTCCACAGTGGGTTTGATATGCAGTACCAGCGATATCTTGGTTTTCGTGGGGTTTCAAGCTGAGATATGCATTTTTTACGATAATCTTGGTGAGACTTCTGTCCGAAGTATGCAGAATCATCGAGATCGCTCTATTCGAACTGTTTAATGCGACAAAACGCTATCTGGTGTTTTCAGCACTTCACAGTGCGTTTGATATGCAGAACCAGCGATATCTCTGTTTTCGTGGGGTTTCAAGCTGAGATATGCATTTTTTACGATAATCTTGGTGAGACTTCTGTCAGAAGTATGCAGAATCATCTTGATCGCTCTTTTCGAGCTATTTAATGCGACAAACGCGTTTTCTGGTGTATTCACCACTCCACAGTACGTTTCACATGCAGAACCGGAGATATCTTGATTTTCGTGGTGTGTCCAGCTGAGATATGCATTTTCTGCGATAATCTTGGTGAGTCTTCAGTCAGAAGTATGCAGAATCATCGAGATCCCTCTTTTCGAGCTATTTAATGCGAGAAACACGTTATCTGGTTGTTTTCACCACTCCACAGTTGGTTTGATATGCTGAACCGGCGATATCTGGGTTTTCGTGGGGTTTCAAGCTGAGATATGCATTTTCTGCGATAATCTTGGTGAGACCTCTGTCCGAAGTATGCAGAAACATCGAGTTCGCTCTTTTCGAGCTATTTAATGCGAGAAACACGTTTTCTGGGGTTTTCACCACACCACAATTCGTTGGATATGTAGAACAGGTGATATCTTGGTTTTCGAGGGGTTTCAAGCTGAGATATGCATTTTCTGCGATAAACTTGGAGAGACTTCTGTCCGAAGTATGCTGAATCATCGAGATCGCACTTTTCGAGCTAGTTAATGCGCGAAAAACCTTATCTGGTGTTTTCACCACCCCACAGAGCGTTTGATATGCAGAACCGGCGATATCTGGGTTTTCGTGGGGTTTCAAGCTGAGATATGCATTTTCTGCGATAATCTTGGTGAGACCTCTGTCCGAAGTATGCAGAAACATCGAGATCGCTCTTTTCGACCTATTTAATGCGAGAAACACGTTATCTGGTGTTTTCACCACTCCACAGTGCGTTTGATATGCAGAACCAGCGATATCTTGGTTTTCGTGGGGTTTCAAGCTGAGATATGCATTTTTTACGATAATCATGGTGAGACTACTGTCCGAAGTATGCAGAATCATCGAGATCGCACTTTTCGAGCTATTTAATGCGAGAAACACGATATCTGGTGTTTTCAGCACTCCACAGTGCGTATGATATGCAGAACCGGCGATATCTTGGTTTTCGTGGGGTTTCAAGCTGAGATATGCATTGTCTGCGATAATCTTGGTGAGACTTCTGTCAGAAGTATGCAGACTAATCTAGATCGTTCTTTTCGAGCTATTTAATTCGAGAAACACGTTATCTGGTTGTTTTCACCACTCCACAGTGCGTTTGATATGCAGAAGCGGCGACATCTTGATTTTCGTGAGATTTCAAGCTGAGGTATGCATTTTCTGCGATAAGCTTGGTGAGACTTCGGTTAGAAGTATGCAGAATCATCTAGATCGCCCGTTTCGAGCTATCTAATGCGAAAAAACAAGTTTTCTGGTGTTTTCACCACACCACAGTCCGTTTGATATGCAGAACCGGCGACATCTTGGATTTCGTCGGGGTTCAATGTGAGATATGCACATTCTATGATAATCTTGGTGAGACTTCTGTCAGAAGTATGCAGAATCATCGGCATCTCCCTTTTCGACCTATTTAATGCGAGAAACACGTTCTCTGGTTGTTTTCACCACTCCACAGTGCGTTTGATATGCAGAACCGGCGATATCTTGATTTTCGTGGTGTTTCCAGCTGAGATATGCATTTTCTGCGATAATCCTGGTGAGACTTCTGTCAGACGTATGCAGAATCATCGGCATCTCCCTTTTCGACCTATTTAATGCGAGAAACACGTTCTTTGGTTGTTTTCACCACTCCACAGTGGGTTTGATATGCAGAACCGGCGACATCTTGATTTTCGTGAGGTTTCAAGCTGAGATATGCATTTTCAGCGATAATCTTGGTGAGTCTTTTGTCAGAAGTATGCAGAATCTTCGAGATCGCTCTTTTCGAGCAACTTAATGCGGGAAACACGATATCTGGTTGTTTTCACCACTCCACAGTGCGTTTGATATGCAGAACGGGCGACATCTTGATTTTCGTGGTGTTTCCAGCTGAGATATGCATTTTCTGCGATAATCTTGGTGAGTCTTCTGTCAGAAGTATGCAGAATCATCGAGATCCCTCTTTTCGAGCTATTTAATGCGAGAAACACGTTAATTGGTGTTTTCACCACTCCACAGTGCGTTTGATATGCGGAACCAGCGACATCTTGGATTTCGTCGGGTTTCAAGCTGAGACATGCATTTTCTGCGATAATCTTGGTGAGTCTTCTGTCAGAAGTATGCAGAATCATCGAGGTCCCTCTTTTCGAGCAAGTTAATGCGAGAAACACGTTATCTGGTGTTTTCACCACTCCACAGTGCGTTTGATATGCAGAACCGGCGACATCTTGGCTGTCGTAGGGTATCAAGCTGAGATATGCATTTTCTACCATAATCTTGGTGAGAGTTCTGTCAGAAGTATGCAGAATCATCGGGATCGCTATTTTCGAGCTATTTAATGCGAGAAACACGTTTTCTGGGATTTTCACCACTCCACAGTTCGTTGGATATGCAGAACAGGAGATATCTTGGTTTTCGTAGGGTTTCTAGCAGAGACATGCATTTTCTGCGATAATCTTGGTGAGACTTCTGTCAGAAGTATGCAGACTAATCTAGATCGTTCTTTTCGAGCTATTTAATTCGAGAAACACGTTATCTGGTGTTTTCACCACACCACAATTCGTTGGATATGCAGAACAGGTGATATCTTGGGTTTCGAGGGGTATCAAGCTGAGATATGCATTTTCTGCGATAAACTTGCAGAGACTTCTGTCCGAAGTATGCTGAATCATCGAGATCGCACTTTTCGAGCTATTTAATGCGAGAAACACGATATCTGGTGTTTTCAGCACTCAACAGTGCGTATGATATGCAGAACCGACGATATCCTGGTTTTCGTGGGGTTTCAAGCTGAGATATGCATTTTCTACGATAATCTTGGTGAGACTTCTGTCAGATGTATGCAGACTAATCTAGATCGTTCTTTTCGAGCTATTTAATTCGAGAAACACGTTATCTGGTTGTTTTCACCACTCCACAGTGCGTTTGATATGCAGAAGCGGCGACATCTTGATTTTCGTGAGATTTCAAGCTGAGGTATGCATTTTCTGCGATAAGCTTGGTGAGACTTCTGTTAGAAGTATGCAGAATCATCTAGATCGCCCGTTTGGAGCTATCTAATGCGAAAAAACAAGTTTTCTGGTGTTTTCACCACACCACAGTCCGTTTGATATGCAGAACCGGCGACATCTTGGATTTCGTCGGGGTTCAATCTGAGATATGCACATTCTATGATAATCTTGGTGAGACTTCTGTCAGAAGTATGCAGAATCATCGGCATCTCCCTTTTCGACCTATTTAATGCGAGAAACACGTTCTCTGGTTGTTTTCACCACTCCACAGTCCGTGTGATATGCAGAACCGGCGACATCTTGATTTTCGTGGTGTTTCCAGCTGAGATATGCATTTTCTGCGATAATCCTGGTGAGACTTCTGTCAGACGTATGCAGAATCATCGGCATCTCCCTTTTCGACCTATTTAATGCGAGAAACACGTTCTTTGGTTGTTTTCACCACTCCACAGTGGGTTTGATATGCAGAACCGGCGACATCTTGATTTTCGTGAGGTTTCAAGCTGAGATATGCATTTTCAGCGATAATCTTGGTGAGTCTTTTGTCAGAAGTATGCAGAATCTTCGAGATCGCTCTTTTCGAGCAACTTAATGCGGGAAACACGATATCTGGTTGTTTTCACCACTCCACAGTGCGTTTGATATGCAGAACGGGCGACATCTTGATTTTCGTGGTGTTTCCAGCTGAGATATGCATTTTCTGCGATAATCCTGGTGAGACTTCTGTCAGACGTATGCAGAATCATCGGCATCTCCCTTTTCGACCTATTTAATGCGAGAAACACGTTAATTGGTGTTTTCACCACTCCACAGTGCGTTTGATATGCGGAACCAGCGACATCTTGGATTTCGTCGGGTTTCAAGCTGAGACATGCATTTTCTGCGATAATCTTGGTGAGTCTTCTGTCAGAAGTATGCAGAATCATCGAGGTCCCTCTTTTCGAGCAAGTTAATGCGAGAAACACGTTATCTGGTGTTTTCACCACTCCACAGTGCGTTTGATATGCAGAACCGGCGACATCTTGGCTGTCGTAGGGTATCAAGCTGAGATATGCACTTTTTACGATAATCTTGGTGAGACTTCTGTCCGAAGTATGCTTAATCATCGAGATCGCTCTATTCGAACTATTTAATGCGGCAAAACGTTATCTGGTGTTTTCAGCACTCCACAGTGCGTTTGATATGCTGAACCAGTGATACCTCAGTTTTCGTGGGGTTTCAAGCTGAGATATGCATTTTCTACGATAATCTTGGTGAGACTTCTCTCAGAAGGATGCAGAATCTTCGAGATCGCTCTTTTCGAGCTACTTAATGCGAGATACACGTTATCTGGTGTTTTCACCACTCCACAGTGCGTTTGACATGCAGTACCGGCGACATCTTGGTTTTCGTCGGGGTTCAAGCTGAGATATGCATTTTCTACGATAATCTTGGTGAGACTTCTGTCAGAAGTATGCAGAATCATCGAGATCCCTCTTTTCGAGCTAGTTAATGCGAGAAACACGTTTTCTGGGGTTTTCACCAGTCCACAGTTCGTTGGATATGCAGAACAGGAGATATCTTGGTTTTCGTGGGGTTTCTAGCTGAGATATGCATTTTTTACGATAATCTTGGTGAGACTTCTGTCCGAAGTATGCAGAATCATCGAGATCGCTCTTTTCGAGCTATTTATTGCGAGAAACACGTTATCTGGTTTTTTCACCACTACACAGTGCCTTTGATATGCAGTACCAGCGATATCTTGGTTTTCGTGGGGTTTCAAGCTGAGATATGCATTTTTTACGATAATCTTGGTGAGACTTCTGTCCGAAGTATGCTTAATCATCGAGATCGCTCTATTCGAGCTATTTAATGTGAGAAACACGTTATCTGGTGTTTCCAGCACTCCACAGTGCGTTTTATATGCAGAACCAGCGATATCTTGGCTTTCGTGGGGTTTCAAGCTGAGATATGCATTGTCTGCGATAATCTAGGTGAGACTTCTGTCCGAAGTATGCAGAATCATCGAGATCGCTCTTTTCGAGCTATTTATTGCGAGAAACACGTTATCTGGTTTTTTCACCACTACACAGTGCCTTTGATATGCAGTACCAGCGATATCTTGGTTTTCGTGGGGTTTCAAGCTGAGATATGCATTTTTTACGATAATCTTGGTGAGACTTCTGTCCGAAGTATGCTTAATCATCGAGATCGCTCTATTCGAGCTATTTAATGTGAGAAACACGTTATCTGATGTTTCCAGCACTCCACAGTGCGTTTTATATGCAGAACCAGCGATATCTTGGCTTTCGTGGGGTTTCAAGCTGAGATATGCATTGTCTGCGATAATCAAGGTGAGACTTCTGTCCGAAGTATGCAGATTCATCGAGATCGTACTTTTCGAGCCATTTTAAGCGAGAAACACGTTTTCTGGGGTTTTCACCACTCCACAGTTCGTTGGATATGCAGAACAGGTGATATCTTGGTTTTCGAGGGGTTTCAAGCTGAGATATGCATTTGCTGCGATAAACTTGGAGAGACTTCTGTCCGAAGTATGCTGAATCATCGAGATCGCACTTTTCGAGCTAGTTAATGCGAGAAAAACCTTATCTGGTGTTTTCACCACCCCACAGTGCGTTTGATATGCAGAACCGGCGATATCTGGGTTTTCGTGGGGTTTCAAGCTGAGATATGCATTTTCTGCGATAATCTTGGTGAGACCTCTGTCCGAAGTATACAGAAACATCGAGATCGCTCTTTTCGACCTATTTAATGCGAGAAACACGTTATCTGGTGTTTTCACCACTCCACAGTGCGTTTGATATGCAGAACCAGCGATATCTTGGTTTTCGTGGGGGTTCAATCTGAGATATGCACATTCTATGATAATCTTGGTGAGACTTCTGTCAGAAGTATGCAGAATCATCGGCATCTCCCTTTTCGACCTATTTATTGCGAGAAACACGTTCTCTGGTTGTTTTCACCACTCCAGAGTGCGTTTGATATGCAGAACCGGCGATATCTTGATTTTCGTGGTGTTTCCATCTGAGATATGCATTTTCTGCGATAATCTTGGTGAGACTTCTGTCAGACGTATGCAGAATCATCGGCATCTCCCTTTTCGACCTATTTAATGCGAGAAACACGTTCTCTGGTTGTTTTCACCACTCCACAGTGGGTTTGATATGCAGAACCGGCGACATCTTGATTTTCGTGAGGTTTCAAGCTGAGATATGCATTTTCAGCGATAATCATGGTGAGTCTTTTGTCAGAAGTATGCAGAATCTTCGAGATCGCTCTTTTCGAGCAACTTAATGCGGGAAACACGATATCTGGTTGTTTTCACCACTCCACAGTGCGTTTGATATGCAGAACGGGCGACATCTTGATTTTCGTGGTGTTTCCAGCTGAGATATGCATTTTCTGCGATAATCTTGGTGAGTCTTCTGTCAGAAGTATGCAGAATCATCGAGGTCACTCTTTTCGAGCTAGTTAATGCGAGAAACACGTTATCGGGTGTTTTCACCACTCCACAGTGCGTTTGATATGCAGAACCGGCGACATCTTGGCTGTCGTAGGGTATCAAGCTGAGATATGCATTTTCTACCATAATCTTGGTGAGAGTTCTGTCAGAAGTATGCAGAATCATCGGGATCGCTATTTTCGATCTATTTAATGCGAGAAACACGTTTTCTGGGGTTTTCACCACTCCACAGTTCGTTGGATATGCAGAACAGGAGATATCTTGGTTTTCGTGGGGTTTCTAGCAGAGATATGCATTTTCTGCGATAATCATGGTGAGACTTCTGTTAGAAGTATGCAGAATCATCGAGATCGCACTTTTCAATCAATTTAATGCGAGAAACACGTTGTCTGGTGTTTTCACCACTCCACAGTTGGTTTGATATGCAGAACAGGCGATGTTTGGTTTTCGTCGGGTTTCAAGCTGAGATATGCATTTTCTGCGATAATCTTGGTGAGACTTCAGTCAGAAATATGCAGAATCTTCTAGATCGCTCTTTTCGAGCTATTTAATGCGAAAAAACAAGTTTTCTGGTGTTTTCACCACTCCACAGTTCGTTGGATATGCAGAACAGGAGATATCTTGGTTTTCGTGGGGTTTCTAGCAGAGACATGCATTTTCTGCGATAATCTTGGTGAGTCTTCTGTCAGAAGTATGCAGAATCATCGAGATCCCTCTTTTCGAGCTAGTTAATGCGAGAAACACGTTTTCTGGGGTTTTCACCACTCCACAGTTCGTTGGATATGCAGAACAGGAGAAATCTTGGTTTTCGTGGGGTTTCTAGCTGAGATATGCATTTTTTACGATAATCTTGGTGAGACTTCTGTCCGAAGTATGCAGAATCATCGAGATCGCTCTTTTCGAGCTATTTATTGCGAGAAACGCGTTATCTGGTTTTTTCACCACTACACAGTGCCTTTGATATGCAGTACCAGCGATATCTTGGTTTTCGTGGGGTTTCAAGCTGAGATATGCATTTTTTACGATAATCTTGGTGAGACTTCTGTCCGAAGTATGCTTAATCATCGAGATCGCTCTATTCGAGCTATTTAATGTGAGTAACACGTTATCTGGGGTTTCCAGCACTCCACAGTGCGTTTTATATGCAGAACCAGCGATATCTTGGCTTTCGTGGGGTTTCAAGCTGAGATATGCATTGTCTGCGATAATCTAGGTGAGACTTCTGTCCGAAGTATGCAGATTCATCGAGATCGTACTTTTCGAGCCATTTTATGCGAGAAACACGTTTTCTGGGGTTTTCACCACTCCACAGTTCGTTGGATATGCAGAACAGGTGATATCTTGGTTTTCGAGGGGTTTCAAGCTGAGATATGCATTTTCTGCGATAAACTTGGAGAGACTTCTGTCCGAAGTATGCTGAATCATCGAGATCGCACTTTTCGAGCTAGTTAATGCGAGAAAAACCTTATCTGGTGTTTTCACCACCCCACAGTGCGTTTGATATGCAGAACCGGGGATATCTGGGTTTTCGTGGGGGTTCAAGCTGAGATATGCATTTTCTGCGATAATCTTGGTGAGACCTCTGTCCGAAGTATGCAGAAACATCGAGATCGCTCTTTTCGACCTATTTAATGCGAGAAACACGTTATCTGGTGTTTTCACCACTCCACAGAGCGTTTGATATGCAGAACCAGCGATATCTTGGTGTTCGTGGGGTTTCAAGCTGAGATATGCATTTTTTACGATAATCATGGTGAGACTACAGTCCGAAGTGTGCAGAATCATCGAGATCGCTCTTTTCGAGCTATTTAATGCGAGAAACACGTTTTCTGGGGTTTTCACCACTCCACAGTTCGTTGGATATGCAGAACAGGTGATATCTTGGGTTTCGAGGGGTTTCAAGCTGAGATATGCATTTTCTGCGATAAACTTGGAGAGACTTCTGTCCGAAGTATGCTGAATCATCGAGATCGCACTTTTCGAGCTAGTTAATGCGAGAAAAACCTTATCTGGTGTTTTCACCACTCCACAGTGCGTTTGATATGCAGTACCAGCGATATCTTGGTTTTCGTGGGGTTTCAAGCTGAGATATGAATTTTTTACGATAATCTTGGTGAGACATCTGTCCGAAGTATGCAGAATCATCGAGATCGCTCTATTCGAACTATTTAATGCGACAAAACGTTATCTGGTGTTTTCAGCACTCCACAGTGCGTTTGATATGCAGAACCAGCGATATCTCTGTTTTCGTGGGGTTTCAAGCTGAGATATGCACTTTTTACGATAATCTTGGTGAGACTTCTGTCCGAAGTATGCTGAATCATCTAGATCGCTCTTTTCGAGCTATTTAATGCGAGAAACACGTTATCTGGTGTTTTCACGACTCCACGGTGCGTTTGATATGCAGAACCGGCGACATCTTGGCTTTCGTGGGGTTTCAAGCAGAGATATGCATTGTCTGCGATAATCTAGGTGAGACTTCTGTCCGAAGTATGCAGATTCATCGAGATCGTACTTTTCGAGCCATTTTATGCGAGAAACACGTTTTCTGGGGTTTTCACCACTCCACAGTTCGTTGGATATGCAGAACAGGTGATATCTTGGTTTTCGAGGGGTTTCAAGCTGAGATATGCATTTTCAGCGATAATCATGGTGAGTCTTTTGTCAGAAGTATGCAGAATCTTCGAGATCGCTCTTTTCGAGCAACTTAATGCGGGAAACACGATATCTGGTTGTTTTCACCACTCCACAGTGCGTTTGATATGCAGAACGGGCGACATCTTGATTTTCGTGGTGTTTCCAGCTGAGATATGCATTTTCTGCGATAATCTTGGTGAGTCTTCTGTCAGAAGTATGCAGAATCATCGAGGTCGCTCTTTTCGAGCAAGTTAATGCGAGAAACACGTTATCGGGTGTTTTCACCACTCCACAGTGCGTTTGATATGCAGAACCGGCGACATCTTGGCTGTCGTAGGGTATCAAGCTGAGATATGCATTTTCTACCATAATCTTGGTGAGAGTTCTGTCAGAAGTATGCAGAATCATCGGGATCGCTATTTTCGAGCTATTTAATGCGAGAAACACGTTTTCTGGGGTTTTCACCACTCCACAGTTCGTTGGATATGCAGAACAGGAGATATCTTGGTTTTCGTGGGGTTTCTAGCAGAGATATGCATTTTCTGCGATAATCATGGTGAGACTTCTGTTAGAAGTATGCAGAATAATCGAGATCGCACTTATCAATCAATTTAATGCGAGAAACACGTTGTCTGGTGTTTTCACCACTCCACAGTTGGTTTGATATGCAGAACAGGCGATGTTTGGTTTTCGTCGGGTTTCAAGCTGAGATATGCATTTTCTGCGATAATCTTGGTGAGACTTCAGTCAGAAATATGCAGAATCTTCTAGATCGCTCTTTTCGAGCTATTTAATGCGAAAAAACAAGTTTTCTGGTGTTTTCACCACTCCACAGTTCGTTGGATATGCAGAACAGGAGATATCTTGGTTTTCGTGGGGTTTCTAGCAGAGACATGCATTTTCTGCGATAATCTTGGTGAGTCTTCTGTCAGAAGTATGCAGAATCATCGAGATCCCTCTTTTCGAGCTAGTTAATGCGAGAAACACGTTTTCTGGGGTTTTCACCACTCCACAGTTCGTTGGATATGCAGAACAGGAGATATCTTGGTTTTCGTGGGGTTTCTAGCTGAGATATGCATTTTTTACGATAATCTTGGTGAGACTTCTGTCCGAAGTATGCAGAATCATCGAGATCGCTCTTTTCGAGCTATTTATTGCGAGAAACGCGTTATATGGTTTTTTCACCACTACACAGTGCCTTTGATATGTAGTACCAGCGATATCTTGGTTTTCGTGGGGTTGCAAGCTGAGATATGCATTTTTTACGATAATCTTGGTGAGACTTCTGTCCGAAGTATGCTTAATCATCGAGATCGCTCTATTCGAGCTATTTAATGTGAGAAACACGTTATCTGGTGTTTCCAGCACTCCACAGTGCGTTTTATATGCAGAACCAGCGATATCTTGGCTTTCGTGGGGTTTCAAGCTGAGATATGCATTGTCTGCGATAATCTAGGTGAGACTTCTGTCCGAAGTATGCAGATTCATCGAGATCGTACTTTTCGAGCCATTTTATGCGAGAAACACGTTTTCTGGGGTTTTCACCACTCCACAGTTCGTTGGATATGCAGAACAGGTGATATCTTGGTTTTCGAGGGTTTTCAAGCTGAGATATGCATTTTCTGCGATAAACTTGGAGAGACTTCTGTCCGAAGTATGCTGAATCATCGAGATCGCACTTTTCGAGCTAGTTAATGCGAGAAAAACCTTATCTGGTGTTTTCACCACCCCACAGTGCGTTTGATATGCAGAACCGGGGATATCTGGGTTTTCGTGGGGGTTCAAGCTGAGATATGCATTTTCTGCGATAATCTTGGTGAGACCTCTGTCCGAAGTATGCAGAAACATCGAGATCGCTCTTTTCGACCTATTTAATGCGAGAAACACGTTATCTGGTGTTTTCACCACTCCACAGAGCGTTTGATATGCAGAACCAGCGATATCTTGGTGTTCGTGGGGTTTCAAGCTGAGATATGCATTTTTTACGATAATCATGGTGAGACTACAGTCCGAAGTGTGCAGAATCATCGAGATCGCTCTTTTCGAGCTATTTAATGCGAGAAACACGTTTTCTGGGGTTTTCACCACTCCACAGTTCGTTGGATATGCAGAACAGGTGATATCTTGGGTTTCGAGGGGTTTCAAGCTGAGATATGCATTTTCTGCGATAAACTTGGAGAGACTTCTGTCCGAAGTATGCTGAATCATCGAGATCGCACTTTTCGAGCTAGTTAATGCGAGAAAAACCTTATCTGGTCTTTTCACCACTCCACAGTGCGTTTGATATGCAGTACCAGCGATATCTTGGTTTTCGTGGGGTTTCAAGCTAAGATATGCATTTTTTACGATAATCTTGGTGAGACATCTGTCCGAAGTATGCAGAATCATCGAGATCGCTCTATTCGAACTATTTAATGCGACAAAACGTTATCTGGTGTTTTCAGCACTCCACAGTGCGTTTGATATGCAGAACCAGCGATATCTCTGTTTTCGTGGGGTTTCAAGCTGAGATATGCACTTTTTACGATAATCTTGGTGAGACTTCTGTCCGAAGTATGCATAATCATCGAGATCGCTCTATTCGAGGTATTTAATGCGAGAAACACGTTATCTGGTGTTTTCACCACTCCACAGTGCGTATGATATGCAGAACCGACGATATCCTGGTTTTCGTGGGGTTTCAAGCTCAGTTATGCTTTTTCTGCGATAATCTTGGCGAGGCTTCTGTCCGAAGTATGCAGAGTCATCGAGATCGTACTTTTCGAGCTATTTAATGCGAGAAACACGTTTTCTGGGGTTTTCACCACACCACAGTTCGTTGGATATGCAGAACAGGTGATATCTTGGTTTTCGTGGGGTTTCAAGCTGAGATATGCACTTTTTACGATAATCTTGGTGAGACTTCTGTCCGAAGTATGCAGAATCATCGAGATCGCTCTTTTCGAGCTATTTAATGCGAGAAACACGTTATATGGTGTTTCCACCACTCCACAGAGCGTTTGATATGCAGTACCATCGATATCTTGGTTTTCGTGGGGTTTCAAGCTGAGATATGCATTTTCTAGGATAATCTTGGTGAGACTTCTGTCCGAAGTATGCTGAATCATCTAGATCGCTCTTTTCGAGCTATTTAATGCGAGAAACACGTTATCTGGTGTTTTCACGACTCCACGGTGCGTTTGATATGCAGAACCGGCGACATCTTGGCTTTCGTGGGGTTTCAAGCAGAGATATGCATTGTCTGCGATAATCTAGGTGAGACTTCTGTCCGAAGTATGCAGATTCATCGAGATCGTACTTTTCGAGCCATTTTATGCGAGAAACACGTTTTCTGGGGTTTTGACCACTCCACAGTTCGTTGGATATGCAGAACAGGTGATATCTTGGTTTTCGAGGGGTTTCAAGCTGAGATATGCATTTTCTGCAATTAACTTGGAGAGACTTCTGTCCGAAGTATGCTGAATCATCGAGATCGCACTTTTCGAGCTAGTTAATCCGAGAAAAACCTTATCTGGTGTTTTCACCACCCCACAGTGCGTTTGATATGCAGAACCGGCGATATCTGGGTTTTCGTGGGGGTTCAAGCTGAGATATGCATTTTCTGCGATAATCTTGGTGAGACCTCTGTCCGAAGTATGCTGAATCATCTAGATCGCTCTTTTCGAGCTATTTAATGCGAGAAACACGTTATCTGGTGTTTTCACGACTCCACGGTGCGTTTGATATGCAGAACCGGCGACATCTTGGCTTTCGTGGGGTTTCAAGCTGAGATATGCATTGTCTGCGATAATCTAGGTGAGACTTCTGTCCGAAGTATGCAGATTCATCGAGATCGTACTTTTCGAGCCATTTTATGCGAGAAACACGTTTTCTGGGGTTTTCACCACTCCACAGTTCGTTGGATATGCAGAACAGGTGATATCTTGGTTTTCGAGGGGTTTCAAGCTGAGATATGCATTTTCTGCGATAAACTTGGAGAGACTTCTGTCCGAAGTATGCAGAAACATCGAGATCGCTCTTTTCGACCTATTTAATGCGAGAAACACGTTATCTGGTGTTTTCACCACTCCACAGAGCGTTTGATATGCAGAACCAGCGATATCTTGGTGTTCGTGGGGTTTCAAGCTGAGATATGCATTTTTTACGATAATCATGGTGAGACTACAGTCCGAAGTGTGCAGAATCATCGAGATCGCTCTTTTCGAGCTATTTAATGCGAGAAACACGTTTTCTGGGGTTTTCACCACTCCACAGTTCGTTGGATATGCAGAACAGGTGATATCTTGGGTTTCGAGGGGTTTCAAGCTGAGATATGCATTTTCTGCGATAAACTTGGAGAGACTTCTGTCCGAAGTATGCTGAATCATCGAGATCGCACTTTTCGAGCTAGTTAATGCGAGAAAAACCTTATCTGGTGTTTTCACCACTCCACAGTGCGTTTGATATGCAGTACCAGCGATATCTTGGTTTTCGTGGGGTTTCAAGCTGAGATATGCATTTTTTACGATAATCTTGGTGAGACATCTGTCCGAAGTATGCAGAATCATCGAGATCGCTCTATTCGAACTATTTAATGCGACAAAACGTTATCTGGTGTTTTCAGCACTCCACAGTGCGTTTGATATGCAGAACCAGCGATATCTCTGTTTTCGTGGGGTTTCAAGCTGAGATATGCACTTTTTACGATAATCTTGGTGAGACTTCTGTCCGAAGTATGCATAATCATCGAGATCGCTCTATTCGAGGTATTTAATGCGAGAAACACGTTATCTGGTGTTTTCACCACTCCACAGTGCGTATGATATGCAGAACCGACGATATCCTGGTTTTCGTGGGGTTTCAAGCTCAGATATGCTTTTTCTGCGATAATCTTGGCGAGGCTTCTGTCCGAAGTATGCAGAGTCATCGAGATCGTACTTTTCGAGCTATTTAATGCGAGAAACACGTTTTCTGGGGTTTTCACCACACCACAGTTCGTTGGATATGCAGAACAGGTGATATCTTGGTTTTCGTGGGGTTTCAAGCTGAGATATGCACTTTTTACGATAATCTTGGTGAGACTTCTGTCCGAAGTATGCAGAATCATCGAGATCGCTCTTTTCGAGCTATTTAATGCGAGAAACACGTTATCTGGTGTTTCCACCACTCCACAGAGCGTTTGATATGCAGTACCATCGATATCTTGGTTTTCGTGGGGTTTCAAGCTGAGATATGCATTTTCTAGGATAATCTTGGTGAGACTTCTGTCCGAAGTATGCTGAATCATCTAGATCGCTCTTTTCGAGCTATTTAATGCGAGAAACACGTTATCTGGTGTTTTCACGACTCCACGGTGCGTTTGATATGCAGAACCGGCGACATCTTGGCTTTCGTGGGGTTTCAAGCTGAGATATGCATTGTCTGCGATAATCTAGGTGAGACTTCTGTCCGAAGTATGCAGATTCATCGAGATCGTACTTTTCGAGCCATTTTATGCGAGAAACACGTTTTCTGGGGTTTTCACCACTCCACAGTTCGTTGGATATGCAGAACAGGTGATATCTTGGTTTTCGAGGGGTTTCAAGCTGAGATATGCATTTTCTGCGATAAACTTGGAGAGACTTCTGTCCGAAGTATGCTGAATCATCGAGATCGCACTTTTCGAGCTAGTTAATGCGAGAAAAACCTTATCTGGTGTTTTCACCACCCCACAGTGCGTTTGATATGCAGAACCGGCGATATCTGGGTTTTCGTGGGGGTTCAAGCTGCGATATGCATTTTCTGCGATAATCTTGGTGAGACCTCTGTCCGAAGCATGCAGAAACATCGAGATCGCTCTATTCGACCTATTTAATGCGAGAAACACGTTATCTGGTGTTTTCACCACTCCACAGAGCGTTTGATATGCAGAACCAGCGATATCTTGGTGTTCGTGGGGTTTCAAGCTGAGATATGCATTTTTTACGATAATCATGGTGAGACTACAGTCCGAAGTGTGCAGAATCATCGAGATCGCTCTTTTCGAGCTATTTAATGCGAGAAACACGTTTTCTGGGGTTTTCACCACTCCACAGTTCGTTGGATATGCAGAACAGGTGATATCTTGGGTTTCGAGGGGTTTCAAGCTGAGATATGCATTTTCTGCGATAAACTTGGAGAGACTTCTGTCCGAAGTATGCTGAATCATCGAGATCGCACTTTTCGAGCTAGTTAATGCGAGAAAAACCTTATCTGGTGTTTTCACCACTCCACAGTGCGTTTGATATGCAGTACCAGCGATATCTTGGTTTTCGTGGGGTTTCAAGCTGAGATATGAATTTTTTACGATAATCTTGGTGAGACATCTGTCCGAAGTATGCAGAATCATCGAGATCGCTCTATTCGAACTATTTAATGCGACAAAACGTTATCTGGTGTTTTCAGCACTCCACAGTGCGTTTGATATGCAGAACCAGCGATATCTCTGTTTTCGTGGGGTTTCAAGCTGAGATATGCACTTTTTACGATAATCTTGGTGAGACTTCTGTCCGAAGTATGCTGAATCATCTAGATCGCTCTTTTCGAGCTATTTAATGCGAGAAACACGTTATCTGGTGTTTTCACGACTCCACGGTGCGTTTGATATGCAGAACCGGCGACATCTTGGCTTTCGTGGGGTTTCAAGCAGAGATATGCATTGTCTGCGATAATCTAGGTGAGACTTCTGTCCGAAGTATGCAGATTCATCGAGATCGTACTTTTCGAGCCATTTTATGCGAGAAACACGTTTTCTGGGGTTTTCACCACTCCACAGTTCGTTGGATATGCAGAACAGGTGATATCTTGGTTTTCGAGGGGTTTCAAGCTGAGATATGCATTTTCAGCGATAATCATGGTGAGTCTTTTGTCAGAAGTATGCAGAATCTTCGAGATCGCTCTTTTCGAGCAACTTAATGCGGGAAACACGATATCTGGTTGTTTTCACCACTCCACAGTGCGTTTGATATGCAGAACGGGCGACATCTTGATTTTCGTGGTGTTTCCAGCTGAGATATGCATTTTCTGCGATAATCTTGGTGAGTCTTCTGTCAGAAGTATGCAGAATCATCGAGGTCGCTCTTTTCGAGCAAGTTAATGCGAGAAACACGTTATCGGGTGTTTTCACCACTCCACAGTGCGTTTGATATGCAGAACCGGCGACATCTTGGCTGTCGTAGGGTATCAAGCTGAGATATGCATTTTCTACCATAATCTTGGTGAGAGTTCTGTCAGAAGTATGCAGAATCATCGGGATCGCTATTTTCGAGCTATTTAATGCGAGAAACACGTTTTCTGGGGTTTTCACCACTCCACAGTTCGTTGGATATGCAGAACAGGAGATATCTTGGTTTTCGTGGGGTTTCTAGCAGAGATATGCATTTTCTGCGATAATCATGGTGAGACTTCTGTTAGAAGTATGCAGAATAATCGAGATCGCACTTATCAATCAATTTAATGCGAGAAACACGTTGTCTGGTGTTTTCACCACTCCACAGTTGGTTTGATATGCAGAACAGGCGATGTTTGGTTTTCGTCGGGTTTCAAGCTGAGATATGCATTTTCTGCGATAATCTTGGTGAGACTTCAGTCAGAAATATGCAGAATCTTCTAGATCGCTCTTTTCGAGCTATTTAATGCGAAAAAACAAGTTTTCTGGTGTTTTCACCACTCCACAGTTCGTTGGATATGCAGAACAGGAGATATCTTGGTTTTCGTGGGGTTTCTAGCAGAGACATGCATTTTCTGCGATAATCTTGGTGAGTCTTCTGTCAGAAGTATGCAGAATCATCGAGATCCCTCTTTTCGAGCTAGTTAATGCGAGAAACACGTTTTCTGGGGTTTTCACCACTCCACAGTTCGTTGGATATGCAGAACAGGAGATATCTTGGTTTTCGTGGGGTTTCTAGCTGAGATATGCATTTTTTACGATAATCTTGGTGAGACTTCTGTCCGAAGTATGCAGAATCATCGAGATCGCTCTTTTCGAGCTATTTATTGCGAGAAACGCGTTATATGGTTTTTTCACCACTACACAGTGCCTTTGATATGTAGTACCAGCGATATCTTGGTTTTCGTGGGGTTGCAAGCTGAGATATGCATTTTTTACGATAATCTTGGTGAGACTTCTGTCCGAAGTATGCTTAATCATCGAGATCGCTCTATTCGAGCTATTTAATGTGAGAAACACGTTATCTGGTGTTTCCAGCACTCCACAGTGCGTTTTATATGCAGAACCAGCGATATCTTGGCTTTCGTGGGGTTTCAAGCTGAGATATGCATTGTCTGCGATAATCTAGGTGAGACTTCTGTCCGAAGTATGCAGATTCATCGAGATCGTACTTTTCGAGCCATTTTATGCGAGAAACACGTTTTCTGGGGTTTTCACCACTCCACAGTTCGTTGGATATGCAGAACAGGTGATATCTTGGTTTTCGAGGGTTTTCAAGCTGAGATATGCATTTTCTGCGATAAACTTGGAGAGACTTCTGTCCGAAGTATGCTGAATCATCGAGATCGCACTTTTCGAGCTAGTTAATGCGAGAAAAACCTTATCTGGTGTTTTCACCACCCCACAGTGCGTTTGATATGCAGAACCGGGGATATCTGGGTTTTCGTGGGGGTTCAAGCTGAGATATGCATTTTCTGCGATAATCTTGGTGAGACCTCTGTCCGAAGTATGCAGAAACATCGAGATCGCTCTTTTCGACCTATTTAATGCGAGAAACACGTTATCTGGTGTTTTCACCACTCCACAGAGCGTTTGATATGCAGAACCAGCGATATCTTGGTGTTCGTGGGGTTTCAAGCTGAGATATGCATTTTTTACGATAATCATGGTGAGACTACAGTCCGAAGTGTGCAGAATCATCGAGATCGCTCTTTTCGAGCTATTTAATGCGAGAAACACGTTTTCTGGGGTTTTCACCACTCCACAGTTCGTTGGATATGCAGAACAGGTGATATCTTGGGTTTCGAGGGGTTTCAAGCTGAGATATGCATTTTCTGCGATAAACTTGGAGAGACTTCTGTCCGAAGTATGCTGAATCATCGAGATCGCACTTTTCGAGCTAGTTAATGCGAGAAAAACCTTATCTGGTCTTTTCACCACTCCACAGTGCGTTTGATATGCAGTACCAGCGATATCTTGGTTTTCGTGGGGTTTCAAGCTAAGATATGCATTTTTTACGATAATCTTGGTGAGACATCTGTCCGAAGTATGCAGAATCATCGAGATCGCTCTATTCGAACTATTTAATGCGACAAAACGTTATCTGGTGTTTTCAGCACTCCACAGTGCGTTTGATATGCAGAACCAGCGATATCTCTGTTTTCGTGGGGTTTCAAGCTGAGATATGCACTTTTTACGATAATCTTGGTGAGACTTCTGTCCGAAGTATGCATAATCATCGAGATCGCTCTATTCGAGGTATTTAATGCGAGAAACACGTTATCTGGTGTTTTCACCACTCCACAGTGCGTATGATATGCAGAACCGACGATATCCTGGTTTTCGTGGGGTTTCAAGCTCAGTTATGCTTTTTCTGCGATAATCTTGGCGAGGCTTCTGTCCGAAGTATGCAGAGTCATCGAGATCGTACTTTTCGAGCTATTTAATGCGAGAAACACGTTTTCTGGGGTTTTCACCACACCACAGTTCGTTGGATATGCAGAACAGGTGATATCTTGGTTTTCGTGGGGTTTCAAGCTGAGATATGCACTTTTTACGATAATCTTGGTGAGACTTCTGTCCGAAGTATGCAGAATCATCGAGATCGCTCTTTTCGAGCTATTTAATGCGAGAAACACGTTATATGGTGTTTCCACCACTCCACAGAGCGTTTGATATGCAGTACCATCGATATCTTGGTTTTCGTGGGGTTTCAAGCTGAGATATGCATTTTCTAGGATAATCTTGGTGAGACTTCTGTCCGAAGTATGCTGAATCATCTAGATCGCTCTTTTCGAGCTATTTAATGCGAGAAACACGTTATCTGGTGTTTTCACGACTCCACGGTGCGTTTGATATGCAGAACCGGCGACATCTTGGCTTTCGTGGGGTTTCAAGCAGAGATATGCATTGTCTGCGATAATCTAGGTGAGACTTCTGTCCGAAGTATGCAGATTCATCGAGATCGTACTTTTCGAGCCATTTTATGCGAGAAACACGTTTTCTGGGGTTTTGACCACTCCACAGTTCGTTGGATATGCAGAACAGGTGATATCTTGGTTTTCGAGGGGTTTCAAGCTGAGATATGCATTTTCTGCAATTAACTTGGAGAGACTTCTGTCCGAAGTATGCTGAATCATCGAGATCGCACTTTTCGAGCTAGTTAATCCGAGAAAAACCTTATCTGGTGTTTTCACCACCCCACAGTGCGTTTGATATGCAGAACCGGCGATATCTGGGTTTTCGTGGGGGTTCAAGCTGAGATATGCATTTTCTGCGATAATCTTGGTGAGACCTCTGTCCGAAGTATGCTGAATCATCTAGATCGCTCTTTTCGAGCTATTTAATGCGAGAAACACGTTATCTGGTGTTTTCACGACTCCACGGTGCGTTTGATATGCAGAACCGGCGACATCTTGGCTTTCGTGGGGTTTCAAGCTGAGATATGCATTGTCTGCGATAATCTAGGTGAGACTTCTGTCCGAAGTATGCAGATTCATCGAGATCGTACTTTTCGAGCCATTTTATGCGAGAAACACGTTTTCTGGGGTTTTCACCACTCCACAGTTCGTTGGATATGCAGAACAGGTGATATCTTGGTTTTCGAGGGGTTTCAAGCTGAGATATGCATTTTCTGCGATAAACTTGGAGAGACTTCTGTCCGAAGTATGCAGAAACATCGAGATCGCTCTTTTCGACCTATTTAATGCGAGAAACACGTTATCTGGTGTTTTCACCACTCCACAGAGCGTTTGATATGCAGAACCAGCGATATCTTGGTGTTCGTGGGGTTTCAAGCTGAGATATGCATTTTTTACGATAATCATGGTGAGACTACAGTCCGAAGTGTGCAGAATCATCGAGATCGCTCTTTTCGAGCTATTTAATGCGAGAAACACGTTTTCTGGGGTTTTCACCACTCCACAGTTCGTTGGATATGCAGAACAGGTGATATCTTGGGTTTCGAGGGGTTTCAAGCTGAGATATGCATTTTCTGCGATAAACTTGGAGAGACTTCTGTCCGAAGTATGCTGAATCATCGAGATCGCACTTTTCGAGCTAGTTAATGCGAGAAAAACCTTATCTGGTGTTTTCACCACTCCACAGTGCGTTTGATATGCAGTACCAGCGATATCTTGGTTTTCGTGGGGTTTCAAGCTGAGATATGCATTTTTTACGATAATCTTGGTGAGACATCTGTCCGAAGTATGCAGAATCATCGAGATCGCTCTATTCGAACTATTTAATGCGACAAAACGTTATCTGGTGTTTTCAGCACTCCACAGTGCGTTTGATATGCAGAACCAGCGATATCTCTGTTTTCGTGGGGTTTCAAGCTGAGATATGCACTTTTTACGATAATCTTGGTGAGACTTCTGTCCGAAGTATGCATAATCATCGAGATCGCTCTATTCGAGGTATTTAATGCGAGAAACACGTTATCTGGTGTTTTCACCACTCCACAGTGCGTATGATATGCAGAACCGACGATATCCTGGTTTTCGTGGGGTTTCAAGCTCAGATATGCTTTTTCTGCGATAATCTTGGCGAGGCTTCTGTCCGAAGTATGCAGAGTCATCGAGATCGTACTTTTCGAGCTATTTAATGCGAGAAACACGTTTTCTGGGGTTTTCACCACACCACAGTTCGTTGGATATGCAGAACAGGTGATATCTTGGTTTTCGTGGGGTTTCAAGCTGAGATATGCACTTTTTACGATAATCTTGGTGAGACTTCTGTCCGAAGTATGCAGAATCATCGAGATCGCTCTTTTCGAGCTATTTAATGCGAGAAACACGTTATCTGGTGTTTCCACCACTCCACAGAGCGTTTGATATGCAGTACCATCGATATCTTGGTTTTCGTGGGGTTTCAAGCTGAGATATGCATTTTCTAGGATAATCTTGGTGAGACTTCTGTCCGAAGTATGCTGAATCATCTAGATCGCTCTTTTCGAGCTATTTAATGCGAGAAACACGTTATCTGGTGTTTTCACGACTCCACGGTGCGTTTGATATGCAGAACCGGCGACATCTTGGCTTTCGTGGGGTTTCAAGCTGAGATATGCATTGTCTGCGATAATCTAGGTGAGACTTCTGTCCGAAGTATGCAGATTCATCGAGATCGTACTTTTCGAGCCATTTTATGCGAGAAACACGTTTTCTGGGGTTTTCACCACTCCACAGTTCGTTGGATATGCAGAACAGGTGATATCTTGGTTTTCGAGGGGTTTCAAGCTGAGATATGCATTTTCTGCGATAAACTTGGAGAGACTTCTGTCCGAAGTATGCTGAATCATCGAGATCGCACTTTTCGAGCTAGTTAATGCGAGAAAAACCTTATCTGGTGTTTTCACCACCCCACAGTGCGTTTGATATGCAGAACCGGCGATATCTGGGTTTTCGTGGGGGTTCAAGCTGCGATATGCATTTTCTGCGATAATCTTGGTGAGACCTCTGTCCGAAGCATGCAGAAACATCGAGATCGCTCTATTCGACCTATTTAATGCGAGAAACACGTTATCTGGTGTTTTCACCACTCCACAGAGCGTTTGATATGCAGAACCAGCGATATCTTGGTGTTCGTGGGGTTTCAAGCTGAGATATGCATTTTTTACGATAATCATGGTGAGACTACAGTCCGAAGTGTGCAGAATCATCGAGATCGCTCTTTTCGAGCTATTTAATGCGAGAAACACGTTTTCTGGGGTTTTCACCACTCCACAGTTCGTTGGATATGCAGAACAGGTGATATCTTGGGTTTCGAGGGGTTTCAAGCTGAGATATGCATTTTCTGCGATAAACTTGGAGAGACTTCTGTCCGAAGTATGCTGAATCATCGAGATCGCTTGTATTCGAGGTATTTAATGCGAGAAACACGTTATCTGGTGTTTTCACCACTACACCGTGCGTTTGATATGCAGGACCGGCGACATCTTGGCTGTCGTAGGGTATCAAGCTGAGATATGCATTTTCTACGGTAATCTTGGTGAGACTTCTGTCAGAAGTATGCAGAATCATCGGGATCGCTCTTTTCGAACTATTTAATGCGAGAGACACGGTTCTGGGGTTTTCACCACTCCGCAGTTCGTTGGATATGCAGAACAGGAGATATCTTGGTTTTCGTGGAGTTTCTAGCAGAGATATGCATTTTCTGCGATAATCATGGTGAGACTTCTGTTAGAAGTATGCAGAATCATCGAGATCGCACGTTTCGATCTATTTAATGCGAGAAACACGTTGTCTAGTGTTTTCACCACTCCACAGAGCGTTTGATATGCAGAACCAGCGATATCTTGGCTTTCGTGGGGTTTCAAGCTGAGATATGCATTGTCTGCGATAATCTAGGTGAGACTTCTGTCCGAAGTATGCAGATTCATCGAGATCGTACTTTTCGAGCCATTTTATGCGAGAAACACGTTTTCTGGGGTTTTCACCACTCCACAGTTCGTTGGATATGCAGAACAGGTGATATCTTGGTTTTCGAGGGGTTTCAAGCTGAGATATGCATTTTCTGCGATAAACTTGGAGAGACTTCTGTCCGAAGTATGCTGAATCATCGAGATCGCACTTTTCGAGCTAGTTAATGCGAGAGACACGTTTTCTGGGGTTTTCACCACTCCGCAGTTCGTTGGATATGCAGAACAGGAGATATCTTGGTTTTCGTGGAGTTTCTAGCAGAGATATGCATTTTCTGCGATAATCATGGTGAGACTTCTGTTAGAAGTATGCAGAATCATCGAGATCGCACATTTGATCTATTTAATGCGAGAAACACGTTGTCTAGTGTTTTCACCACTCCACAGAGCGTTTGATATGCAGTACCATCGATATCTTGGTTTTCGTGGGGTTTCAATCTGAGATATGCATTTTCTAGGATAATCTTAGTGAGACTTCTGTCCGAAGTATGCTGAATCATCTAGATCGCCCTTTTCGAGCTAGTTAATGCGAGAAACACGTTATCTGGCGTTTTCACCACTCAACAGTGCGTATGATATGCAGAACGGACGATATCTTGGTTTTCGTGGGGCTTCAAGCTCAGATATGCATTTTCTGCGATAATCTTGGTGAGACTTCTGTCCGAAGTATGCAGAATCATCGGGATCGCTGTTTTCGTGCTATTTAATGCGAGAAACACGTTTTCTGGGGTTTTCACCACTCCACAGTTCGTAGGATATGCAGAACAGGAGATATATTGATTTTCGTGGTTTTTCCAGCTGAGATATGCATTTTCAGCGATAATCTTGGTGAGTCTTCTGTCAGAAGTATGCAGAATCTTCGAGATCGCTCATTTCGAGCTAGTTAATGCGAGAAACACGTTATCTGGTGTTTTCACTACTCCACAGTGCGTTTGATATGCAGAACCGGCGACATCTTGGCTGTCGTAGGGTATCAAGCTGAGATATGCATTTTCTACGATAATCTTGGTGAGTCTTCTGTCAGAAGTATGCAGAATCTTCGAGATCGCTCATTTCGAGCTAGTTAATGCGAGAAACACGTTATCTGGTGTTTTCACCACTCCACAGCGCGTTTGATATGCAGAACAGGAGATATCTTGGTTTTCGTGGGGTTTCTAGCAGAGATATGCATTATCTGCGATAATCATGTTGAGACTTCTGTTAGAAGTATGCAGAATCTTCGAGATCGTACTTTTCGAGCTATTTTATGCGAGAAACACGTTTCCTGGGGTTTTCACCACTGCACAGTTCGTTGGATATGCAGAACAGGAGATATCTTGGTTATCGTGGGTTTTCTAGCAGAGATATGCATTTTCTGCAATAATCATGGTGAGACTTCTGTTAGAAGTATGCAGAATCATCGATATCGCACATTTCGAACTATTTAATGCGAGAAACACGTTGTCTGGTGTTTTCACCACTCCACAGTTGGTTTGATATGCAGAACCGGCGATATCTGGGTTTCCGTGGGGTTTCAAGCTGAGATATGCATTTTCTGAGATAATCTTGGTGAGACCTCTGTCCGAAGTATGCAGAAACATCGAGATCGCTCTTTTCGACCTATTTAATGCGAGAAACACGTTATCTGGTGTTTTCACCAGTCCACAGTGCGTTTGATATGCAGAACCAGCGATATCTTGGTTTTCGTGGGGTTTCAAGCTGAGATATGCATTTTTTACGATAATCATGGTGAGACTTCTGTCCGAAGTATGCAGAATCATCGAGATCGCACTTTTCGAGCTATTTAATGCGAGAAACACGATATCTGGTGTTTTCAGCAATCCACAGTGCGTATGATATGCAGAACCGGCGATATCTTGGTTTTCGTGGGGTTTCAAGCTGAGATATGCATTGTCTGCGATAATCTTGGTGAGACTTCTGTCAGAAGTATGCAGAATCATCGGGATCGCTCTTTTCGAGCTATTTAACGCGAGAGACACGTTTTCTGGGGTTTTCCCCACTCCACAGTTCGTTGGATATGCAGAACAGTCGATATCTTGGTTTTCGTGGGGTTTCAAGCTGAGATATGCATTTTCTAGGATAATCTTGGTGAGACTTCTGTCCGAAGTATGCTGAATCATCTAGATCGCTCTTTTCGAGCTATTTAATGCGAGAAACACGTTATCTGGTGTTTTCACCACTCCACAGTGCGTTTGATATGCAGAACCGGCGACATCTTGGCTGTCGTAGGGTATCAAGCTGAGATATGCATTTTCTACGATAATCTTGGTGAGACTTCTGTCAGAAGTATGCAGAATCATCGGGATCGCTCTTTTCGAGCTATTTAACGCGAGAGACACGTTTTCTGGGGTTTTCCCCACTCCACAGTTCGTTGGATATGCAGAACAGTCGATATCTTGGTTTTCGTGGGGATTCAAGCTGTGATATGCATTTTCTGAGATAATCTTGGTGAGACCTCTGTCCGAAGTATGCAGAAACATCGAGATCGCTCTTTTCGAGCTATTTAATGCGAGAAACACGTTATCTGGTGTTTTCACCACTACACCGTGCGTTTGATATGCAGGACCGGCGACATCTTGGCTGTCGTAGGGTATCAAGCTGAGATATGCATTTTCTACGGTAATCTTGGTGAGACTTCTGTCAGAAGTATGCAGAATCATCGGGATCGCTCTAATCGAACTATTTAATGCGACAAAACGTTATCTGATGTTTTCAGCACTCCACAGTGCGTTTGATATGCAGAACCAGCGATATCTCAGTTTTCGTGGGGTTTCCAGCTGAGATATGCATTTTTTTCGATAATCTTGGTGAGACTTCTGTCCGAGGTATGCAGAATCATCGAGATCGCTCTATTCGAGCTATTTAATGCGAGAAACACGTTATCTGGTGTTTTCACCACTCCACAGTGCGTATGATATACAGAACCGACGATATCTTGGTTTTCGTGGGGTTTCAAGCTCAGATATGCATTTTCTGCGATAATCATGGTGAGACTTCTGTCCGAAGTATGCAGAGTCATCGAGATCGCTCTTTTCGAGCTATTTAATGCGAGAAACAAGTTATCTGGTGTTTTCACCACTCCGCAGTGCGTTTGATATGCAGAACCAGCGAAATCTTGGTTTTCGTGGGGTTTCAAGCTGAGATATGCATTTTTTACGATAATCTTGGTGAGACTTCTGTCCGAAGTATGCTTAATCATCGAGATCGCTCTATTCGAGCTATTTAATGCGAGAAACACGTTATCTGGTGTTTTCACCACTCCACAGTGCGTATGATATACAGAACCGACGATATCTTGGTTTTCGTGGGGTTTCAAGCTCAGATATGCATTTTCTGCGATAATCATGGTGAGACTTCTGTCCAAAGTATGCAGAGTCATCGAGATCGTACTATTCGAGCTATTTAATGCGAAAAACACGTTATCTGGTGTTTTCACCACTCCACAGTGCGTATGATATGCAGAACCGACGATATCTTAGTTTTCGTGGGGTTTCAAGCTGAGATATGCATTTTTTACGATAATCTTGGTGAGACTTCTGTCCGAAGTATGCTTAATCATCGAGATCGCTCTATTCGAGCTATTTAATGCGAGAAACACGTTATCTGGTGTTTTCACCACTCCACAGTGCGTATGATATGCAGAACCGACGATATCTTGGTTTTCGTGGGGTTTCAAGCTCAGATATGCATTTTCTGCGATAATCTTGGTGAGACTTCTGTCCGAAGTATGCTGAATCATCGAGATCGCTTGTATTCGAGGTATTTAATGCGAGAAACACGTTATCTGGTGTTTTCACCACTACACCGTGCGTTTGATATGCAGGACCGGCGACATCTTGGCTGTCGTAGGGTATCAAGCTGAGATATGCATTTTCTACGGTAATCTTGGTGAGACTTCTGTCAGAAGTATGCAGAATCATCGGGATCGCTCTTTTCGAACTATTTAATGCGAGAGACACGGTTCTGGGGTTTTCACCACTCCGCAGTTCGTTGGATATGCAGAACAGGTGATATCTTGGTTTTCGAGGGGTTTCAAGCTGAGATATGCATTTTCTGCGATAAACTTGGAGAGACTTCTGTCCGAAGTATGCTGAATCATCGAGATCGCACTTTTCGAGCTAGTTAATGCGAGAGACACGTTTTCTGGGGTTTTCACCACTCCGCAGTTCGTTGGATATGCAGAACAGGAGATATCTTGGTTTTCGTGGAGTTTCTAGCAGAGATATGCATTTTCTGCGATAATCATGGTGAGACTTCTGTTAGAAGTATGCAGAATCATCGAGATCGCACATTTGATCTATTTAATGCGAGAAACACGTTGTCTAGTGTTTTCACCACTCCACAGAGCGTTTGATATGCAGTACCATCGATATCTTGGTTTTCGTGGGGTTTCAATCTGAGATATGCATTTTCTAGGATAATCTTAGTGAGACTTCTGTCCGAAGTATGCTGAATCATCTAGATCGCCCTTTTCGAGCTAGTTAATGCGAGAAACACGTTATCTGGCGTTTTCACCACTCAACAGTGCGTATGATATGCAGAACGGACGATATCTTGGTTTTCGTGGGGCTTCAAGCTCAGATATGCATTTTCTGCGATAATCTTGGTGAGACTTCTGTCCGAAGTATGCAGAATCATCGGGATCGCTGTTTTCGTGCTATTTAATGCGAGAAACACGTTTTCTGGGGTTTTCACCACTCCACAGTTCGTAGGATATGCAGAACAGGAGATATATTGATTTTCGTGGTTTTTCCAGCTGAGATATGCATTTTCAGCGATAATCTTGGTGAGTCTTCTGTCAGAAGTATGCAGAATCTTCGAGATCGCTCATTTCGAGCTAGTTAATGCGAGAAACACGTTATCTGGTGTTTTCACTACTCCACAGTGCGTTTGATATGCAGAACCGGCGACATCTTGGCTGTCGTAGGGTATCAAGCTGAGATATGCATTTTCTACGATAATCTTGGTGAGTCTTCTGTCAGAAGTATGCAGAATCTTCGAGATCGCTCATTTCGATCTAGTTAATGCGAGAAACACGTTATCTGGTGTTTTCACCACTCCACAGCGCGTTTGATATGCAGAACAGGAGATATCTTGGTTTTCGTGGGGTTTCTAGCAGAGATATGCATTATCTGCGATAATCATGTTGAGACTTCTGTTAGAAGTATGCAGAATCTTCGAGATCGTACTTTTCGAGCTATTTTATGCGAGAAACACGTTTCCTGGGGTTTTCACCACTGCACAGTTCGTTGGATATGCAGAACAGGAGATATCTTGGTTATCGTGGGTTTTCTAGCAGAGATATGCATTTTCTGCAATAATCATGGTGAGACTTCTGTTAGAAGTATGCAGAATCATCGATATCGCACATTTCGAACTATTTAATGCGAGAAACACGTTGTCTGGTGTTTTCACCACTCCACAGTTGGTTTGATATGCAGAACCGGCGATATCTGGGTTTCCGTGGGGTTTCAAGCTGAGATATGCATTTTCTGAGATAATCTTGGTGAGACCTCTGTCCGAAGTATGCAGAAACATCGAGATCGCTCTTTTCGACCTATTTAATGCGAGAAACACGTTATCTGGTGTTTTCACCAGTCCACAGTGCGTTTGATATGCAGAACCAGCGATATCTTGGTTTTCGTGGGGTTTCAAGCTGAGATATGCATTTTTTACGATAATCATGGTGAGACTTCTGTCCGAAGTATGCAGAATCATCGAGATCGCACTTTTCGAGCTATTTAATGCGAGAAACACGATATCTGGTGTTTTCAGCAATCCACAGTGCGTATGATATGCAGAACCGGCGATATCTTGGTTTTCGTGGGGTTTCAAGCTGAGATATGCATTGTCTGCGATAATCTTGGTGAGACTTCTGTCAGAAGTATGCAGAATCATCGGGATCGCTCTTTTCGAGCTATTTAACGCGAGAGACACGTTTTCTGGGGTTTTCCCCACTCCACAGTTCGTTGGATATGCAGAACAGTCGATATCTTGGTTTTCGTGGGGTTTCAAGCTGATATATGCATTTTCTAGGATAATCTTGGTGAGACTTCTGTCCGAAGTATGCTGAATCATCTAGATCGCTCTTTTCGAGCTATTTAATGCGAGAAACACGTTATCTGGTGTTTTCACCACTCCACAGTGCGTTTGATATGCAGAACCGGCGACATCTTGGCTGTCGTAGGGTATCAAGCTGAGATATGCATTTTCTACGATAATCTTGGTGAGACTTCTGTCAGAAGTATGCAGAATCATCGGGATCGCTCTTTTCGAGCTATTTAACGCGAGAGACACGTTTTCTGGGGTTTTCCCCACTCCACAGTTCGTTGGATATGCAGAACAGTCGATATCTTGGTTTTCGTGGGGATTCAAGCTGTGATATGCATTTCCTGAGATAATCTTGGTGAGACCTCTGTCCGAAGTATGCAGAAACATCGAGATCGCTCTTTTCGAGCTATTTAATGCGAGAAACACGTTATCTGGTGTTTTCACCACTACACCGTGCGTTTGATATGCAGGACCGGCGACATCTTGGCTGTCGTAGGGTATCAAGCTGAGATATGCATTTTCCACGGTAATCTTGGTGAGACTTCTGTCAGAAGTATGCAGAATCATCGGGATCGCTCTAATCGAACTATTTAATGCGACAAAACGTTATCTGATGTTTTCAGCACTCCACAGTGCGTTTGATATGCAGAACCAGCGATATCTCAGTTTTCGTGGGGTTTCCAGCTGAGATATGCATTTTTTTCGATAATCTTGGTGAGACTTCTGTCCGAGGTATGCAGAATCATCGAGATCGCTCTATTCGAGCTATTTAATGCGAGAAACACGTTATCTGGTGTTTTCACCACTCCACAGTGCGTATGATATACAGAACCGACGATATCTTGGTTTTCGTGGGGTTTCAAGCTCAGATATGCATTTTCTGCGATAATCATGGTGAGACTTCTGTCCGAAGTATGCAGAGTCATCGAGATCGCTCTTTTCGAGCTATTTAATGCGAGAAACAAGTTATCTGGTGTTTTCACCACTCCGCAGTGCGTTTGATATGCAGAACCAGCGAAATCTTGGTTTTCGTGGGGTTTCAAGCTGAGATATGCATTTTTTACGATAATCTTGGTGAGACTTCTGTCCGAAGTATGCTTAATCATCGAGATCGCTCTATTCGAGCTATTTAATGCGAGAAACACGTTATCTGGTGTTTTCACCACTCCACAGTGCGTATGATATACAGAACCGACGATATCTTGGTTTTCGTGGGGTTTCAAGCTCAGATATGCATTTATTGCGATAATCATGGTGAGACTTCTGTCCAAAGTATGCAGAGTCATCGAGATCGTACTATTCGAGCTATTTAATGCGAAAAACACGTTATCTGGTGTTTTCACCACTCCACAGTGCGTATGATATGCAGAACCGACGATATCTTGGTTTTCGTGGGGTTTCAAGCTGAGATATGCATTTTTTACGATAATCTTGGTGAGACTTCTGTCCGAAGTATGCTTAATCATCGAGATCGCTCTATTCGAGCTATTTAATGCGAGAAACACGTTATCTGGTGTTTTCACCACTCCACAGTGCGTATGATATGCAGAACCGACGATATCTTGGTTTTCGTGGGGTTTCAAGCTCAGATATGCATTTTCTGCGATAATCTTGATGAGACTTCTGTCCGAAGTATGCAGAGTCATCGAGATCGTACTTTTCGAGCTATTTAATGCGACAAACACGTTTTCTGGGGTTTTCAGCACTCCACAGTTCGTTGGATATGCAGAACAGGAGATATCTTGGTTTTCGTGGAGTTTCTAGCAGAGATATGCATTTTCTGCGATAATCTTGGTGAGACTTCTGTCCGAAGTATGCAGAGTCATCGAGATCGCTCTTTTCGAGCTATTTAATGCGAGAAACAAGTTATCTGGTGTTTTCACCACTCCGCAGTGCGTTTGATATGCAGAACCAGCGATATCTTGGTTTTCGTGGGGTTTCAAGCTCAATTATGCATTTTCTGCGATAATCTTGGTGAGACTTCTGTCCGAAGTATGCAGAGTCATCGAGATCGTACTTTTCGAGCTATTTAATGCGACAAACACGTTTTCTGGGGTTTTCACCACTCCACAGTTCGTTAGATATGCAGAACAGGAGATATCTTGGTTTTCGTGGGGTTTCTAGCAGAGATATGCATTTTCTGCGATAATCTTGGTGAGACCTCTGTCCGAAGTATGCAGAAACATGGAGATCGCTCTTTTCGACCTATTGAATGCGAGAAACACGTTATCTGGTGTTTTCACCACTCCACAGTGCGTTTGATATGCAGAACCAGCGAAATCTTGGTTTTCGTTGGGTTTCAAGCTGAGATATGCATTTTTTACGATAATCATGGTGAGACTTCTGTCCGAAGTATGCAGAATCATCGAGATCGCACTTTTCGAGCTATTTAATGCGACAAACACGTTATCTGGTGTTTTCAGCACTCCACAGTGCGTTCGATATGCAGAACCAGCGATATCTGGGTTTTCGTGGGGTTTCAAGCTGAGATATGCATTTTTTACGATAATCTTGATGAGACTTCTGTCCGAAGTATGCAGAAACATCGAGATCGCACTTTTCGAGCTATTTAATGCGACAAACACGTTATCTGGTGTTTTCACCACTCCACAGTGCGTATGATATGCAGAACCGACGATATCTTGGTTTTCGTGGGGTTTCAAGCTGAGATATGCATTTTTTACGATAATCTTGGTGAGACTTCTGTCCGAAGTATGCTTAATCATCGAGATCGCTCTATTCGAGCTATTTAATGCGAGAAACACGTTATCTGGTGTTTTCACCACTCCACAGTGCGTTGGATATGCAGAACCGGAGATATTTTGGTTTTCGTCGGGTTTCAAGCTGAGATATACATTTTCTACGATAAGCTTGGTGAAACATCTGTCCGAAGTATGCAGAAACGTCGAGAGCGCTCTTTTCGAGCTATTTAATGCGCGAAACACGTTTTCTGGGGTTTTGACCACTCCACAGTGCGTTGGATATGCAGAACCGGAGATAACTCGGTTTTCGTCGGGTTTCAAGCTGAGATATGTATTTTTTACGATAATTTTGGTGAGACTTCTGTCCGAAGTATGCAGAATCATCGAGATCGCTCGTTTCGAGCTATTTAATGCGAGAAACACGTTATCTGGTGTTTTCACCACTCCACAGTGCGTTTGATATGCAGAACAGGCGATATCTTGGTTTTCGTGGGATTTCAAGCTGAGATATGCATTTCCTGCGATAATCTTGGTGAGACTCCTGTCCGAAGTATGCTGAATCATCGAGATCGCTCTTTTCGAGCTATTTAATGCGAGAAACACGTTTTCTGCTGTTTTCACCACTCCACGGTACGTTTGATGTGCAGAACCGGAGATAACTCGGTTTTCGTCGGGTTTCAAGCTGAGATATGCATTTTCTACGATAATCTTGGTGAGACTTCTGTCAGAAGTATGCAGGATCTTCGAGATCGCTCTTTTCGAGCTAGTTAAAGCGAGGAAAACCTTATCCGGTGTTTTCACTACTCCACAGTGCGTTTGATATGCAAAACCGGCGATATTTTGGTTTTCGTCGGGTTTCAAGCTGAGATATGCATTTTCCACGATAATCTTGGTGAAACATCTGTCCGAAGTTTGCAGAAACATCGGGAGCGCTCTTTTCGAGCTATTTAATGCGAGAAACTCGTTTTCTGGGGTTTTCACCACTCCACAGTTCGTTGGATATGCAGAACCGGAGATATCTTGGTTTTCGTGGGGTTTCAAGCTGGGATATGCATTTCCTGCGATAATCTTGGTGAGACTTCTGTCCGAAGTATGCTGAATCATCTAGAACGCTCTTTTCGAGCTATTTAATGCGAGAAACACGTTATCTGGTGTTTTCACCACTCCACAGTGCGTTTGACATGCAGAACCGGAGATATTTTGGTTTTCATCGGGTTTCAAACTGAGATATGCATTTTCTACGATAATTTTGGTGAGACTTCTGTCCGAAGTATGCAGAATCATCGAGATCGCTCGTTTCGAGCTATTTAATGCGAGAAACACGTTATCTGGTGTTTTCACCACTCCACAGTTCGTTGGATATGCAGAACAGTAGATATCCTGGTTTTCGTGGGGTTTCAAGCAGAGATATGCATTTTCTGCGATAATCTTGGTGAGACTTCTGTTAGAAGTATGCAGAATCATCGAGATCGCTCGTTTCGAACTATTTAATGCGAGAAACACGTTATCTGGTGTTTTCACCACTCCACAGTGCGTTGGATATGCAGAACCGGAGATATTTTGGTTTTCGTCGGGTTTCAAGCTGAGATATGTATTTCCTGCGATAATCTTGGTGAGACTTCTGTTCGAAGTATGCAGAATCATCGAGATCACACTTTTCGAGCTATTTAATGCGAGAAACACGTTCTCTGGTTATTTTCACCACTCCACAGTGCGTTTGATATGCAGAACCGGCAACATCTTGATTTTCGTGAGGTTTCGAGCTGAGATATGCATTTTCTGCGATAATTTTGGTGAGACTTCTGTCAGAAGTATGCAGAATCTTCGAGAACGCTCTTTTCGAGCTACTTAATGCGCGAAACACGTTTTCTGCTGTTTTCACCACTCCACGGTACGTTTGATGTGCAGAACCGGAGATAACTCGGTTTTCGTCGGGTTTCAAGCTGAGATATGCATTTTCTACGATAATCTTGGTGAGACTTCTGTCAGAAGTATGCAGGATCTTCGAGATCGCTCTTTTCGAGCTAGTTAAAGCGAGGAAAACCTTATCCGGTGTTTTCACTACTCCACAGTGCGTTTGATATGCAAAACCGGCGATATTTTGGTTTTCGTCGGGTTTCAAGCTGAGATATGCATTTTCCACGATAATCTTGGTGAAACATCTGTCCGAAGTTTGCAGAAACATCGGGAGCGCTCTTTTCGAGCTATTTAATGCGAGAAACTCGTTTTCTGGGGTTTTCACCACTCCACAGTTCGTTGGATATGCAGAACCGGAGATATCTTGGTTTTCGTGGGGTTTCAAGCTGGGATATGCATTTCCTGCGATAATCTTGGTGAGACTTCTGTCCGAAGTATGCTGAATCATCTAGAACGCTCTTTTCGAGCTATTTAATGCGAGAAACACGTTATCTGGTGTTTTCACCACTCCACAGTGCGTTTGACATGCAGAACCGGAGATATTTTGGTTTTCATCGGGTTTCAAGCTGAGATATGCATTTTCTGCGATAATCTTGGTGAGACTTCTGTTAGAAGTATGCAGAATCATCGAGATCGCTCGTTTCGAACTATTTAATGCGAGAAACACGTTATCTGGTGTTTTCACCACTCCACAGTGCGTTGGATATGCAGAACCGGAGATATTTTGGTTTTCGTCGGGTTTCAAGCTGAGATATGTATTTTCTGCGATAATCTTGGTGAGACTTCTGTTCGAAGTATGCAGAATCATCGAGATCGCACTTTTCGAGCTATTTAATGCGACACACACGTTATCTGGTGTTTTCAGCACACCACAGTGCGTTTGATATGCAGAACCAGCGAAATCTTGGTTTTCGTGGGGTTTCAAGCTGAGATATGCATTTTTTACGATAAGCTTGGTGAGACTTCTGTCCGAAGTATGCTTAATCATCGAGATCGCTATATTCGAGCTATTTAATGCGAGAAACACGTTATCTGGTGTTTGCACCACTCCACAGTGCGTATGATATACAGAACCGACGATATCTTGGTTTTCGTGGGGTTTCAAGCTCAGATATGCATTTTCTGCGATAATCATGGTGAGACTTCTGTCCGAAGTATGCAGAGTCATCGAGATCGTACTATTCGAGCTATTTAATGCGAAAAACACGTTATCTGGTGTTTTCACCACTCCACAGTGCGTATGATATGCAGAACCGACGATATCTTGGTTTTCGTGGGGTTTCAAGCTGAGATATGCATTTTTTACGATAATCTTGGTGAGGCTTCTGTCCGAAGTATGCTTAATCATCGAGATCGCTCTATTCGAGCTATTTAATGCGTGAAACACGTTATCTGGTGTTTTCACCACTCCACAGTGCGTATGATATACAGAACCGACGATATCTTGGTTTTCGTGGGGTTTCAAGCTCAGATATGCATTTTCTGCGATAATCATGGTGAGACTTCTGTCCGAAGTATGCAGAGTCATCGAGATCGCTCTTTTCGAGCTATTTAATGCGAGAAACAAGTTATCTGGTGTTTTCACCACTCCGCAGTGCGTTCGATATGCAGATCCAGCGATATCTGGGTTTTCGTGGGGTTTCAAGCTCAGATATGCATTTTCTGCGATAATCATGGTGAGACTTCTGTCCGAAGTATGCAGAGTCATCGAGATCGCTCTTTTCGAGCTATTTAATGCGAGAAACAAGTTATCTGGTGTTTTCACCACTCCGCAGTGCGTTTGATATGCAGAACCAGCGAAATCTTGGTTTTCGTGGGGTTTCAAGCTGAGATATGCATTTTTTACGATAATCTTGGTGAGACTTCTGTCCGAAGTATGCTTAATCATCGAGATCGCTCTATTCGAGTTATTTAATGCGAGAAACACGTTATCTGGTGTTTGCACCACTCCACAGTGCGTATGATATACAGAACCGACGATATCTTGGTTTTCGTGGGGTTTCAAGCTCAGATATGCATTTTTTACGATAATCTTGGTGAGGCTTCTGTCCGAAGTATGATTAATCATCGAGATCGCTCTATTCGAGCTATTTAATGCGAGAAACACGTTATCTGGTGTTTTCACCACTCCACAGTGCGTATGATATACAGAACCGACGATATCTTGGTTTTCGTGGGGTTTCAAGCAGAGATATGCATTTTCTGCGATAATCTTGGTGAGGCTTCTGTCCGAAGTATGCTTAATCATCGAGATCGCTCTATTCGAGCTATTTAATGCGAGAAACACGTTATCTGGTGTTTTCACCACTCCACAGTGCGTATGATATACAGAACCGACGATATCTTGGTTTTCGTGGGGTTTCAAGCTCAGATATGCATTTTCTGCGATAATCATGGTGAGACTTCTGTCCGAAGTATGCAGAGTCATCGAGATCGCTCTTTTCGAGCTATTTAATGCGAGAAACAAGTTATCTGGTGTTTTCACCACTCCGCAGTGCGTTTGATATGCAGAACCAGCGAAATCTTGGTTTTCGTGGGGTTTCAAGCTGAGATATGCATTTTTTACGATAATCTTGGTGAGACTTCTGTCCGAAGTATGCTTAATCATCGAGATCGCTCTATTCGAGCTATTTAATGCGAGAAACACGTTATCTGGTGTTTTCACCACTCCACAGTGCGTATGATATACAGAACAGGAGATATCTTGGTTTTCGTGGGGTTTCTAGCAGAGATATGCATTTTCTGCGATAATCTTGGTGAGACTTCTGTCCGAAGTATGCAGAGTCATCGAGATCGTACTTTTCGAGCTATTTAATGCGACAAACACGTTTTCTGGGGTTTTCACCACTCCACAGTTCGTTAGATATGCAGAACAGGAGATATCTTGGTTTTCGTGGGGTTTCTAGCAGAGATATGCATTTTCTGCGATAATCTTGGTGAGACCTCTGTCCGAAGTATGCAGAAACATGGAGATCGCTCTTTTCGACCTATTGAATGCGAGAAACACGTCATCTGGTGTTTTCACCACTCCACAGTGCGTTTGATATGCAGAACCAGCGAAATCTTGGTTTTCGTTGGGTTTCAAGCTGAGATATGCATTTTTTACGATAATCATGGTGAGACTTCTGTCCGAAGTATGCAGAATCATCGAGATCGCACTTTTCGAGCTATTTAATGCGACAAACACGTTATCTGGTGTTTTCAGCACTCCACAGTGCGTTCGATATGCAGAACCAGCGATATCTGGGTTTTCGTGGGGTTTCAAGCTGAGATATGCATTTTTTACGATAATCTTGATGAGACTTCTGTCCGAAGTATGCAGAAACATCGAGATCGCACTTTTCGAGCTATTTAATGCGACAAACACGTTATCTGGTGTTTTCAGCACTCCACAGTGCGTTTGATATGCAGAACCAGCGAAATCTTGGTTTTCGTGGGGTTTCAAGCTGAGATATGCATTTTTTTACGATAATCTTGGTGAGACTTCTGTCCGAAGTATGCTTAATCATCGAGATCGCTCTATTCGAGCTATTTAATGCGAGAAACACGTTATCTGGTGTTTTCAGCACTCCACAGTGCGTTTGATATGCAGAACCAGCGAAATCTTGGTTTTCGTGGGGTTTCAAGCTGAGATATGCATTTTTTTACGATAATCTTGGTGAGACTTCTGTCCGAAGTATGCTTAATCATCGAGATCGCTCGTTTCGAGCTATTTAATGCGAGAAACAAGTTATCTGGTGTTTTCACCACTCCACAGTGCGTTTGACATGCAGAAACAGCGATATCTTGGTTTTCGTGGGGTTTCAAGCTGAGATATGCATTTTTTACGATAATCTTGGTGAGACTTCTGTCCGAAGTATGCAGAGTCATCGAGATCGTACTTTTCGAGCTATTCAATGCGAGAAACACGTTTTCTGGGGTTTTCACCACTCCACAGTTCGTTGGATATGCAGAACAGGAGATATCTTGGTTTTCGTGGGGTTTCTAGCAGAGATATGCATTTTCTGCGATAATCTAGGTGAGACTTCTGTCCGAAGTATGCTTAATCATCGAGATCGCTCGTTTCGAGCTATTTAATGCGAGAAACAAGTTATCTGGTGTTTTCACCACTCCACAGTGCGTTCGATATGCAGAACCAGCGATATCTGGGTTTTCGTGGGGTTTCAAGCTGAGATATGCATTTTTTACGATAATCTTGGTGAGACTTCTGTCCGAAGTATGCAGAATCATCGAGATCGCACTTTTCGAGCTACTTAATGCGACAAACACGTTATCTGGTGTTTTCAGCACTCCACAGTGCGTTTGATATGCAGAACCAGCGAAATCTTGGTTTTCGTGGGGTTTCAAGCTGAGATATGCATTTTTTTACGATAATCTTGGTGAGACTTCTGTCCGAAGTATGCTTAAACATCGAGATCGCTCTATTCGAGATATTTAATGCGAGAAACACGTTATCTGGTGTTTTCACCACTCCACAGTGCGTATGATATGCAGAACCGACGATATCTTGGTTTTCGTGGGGTTTCAAGCTCAGATATGCATTTTCTGCGATAATCATGGTGAGACTTCTGTCCGAAGTATGCTTAATCATCGAGACCGCTCTATTCGAGCTATTTAATGCGAGAAAAACCTTGTCTGGTGTTTTCACCACTCCACAGTGCGTTTGATATGCAGAACCAGCGATATCTTGGTTTTCGTGGGGTTTCAAGCTGAGATATGCATTTTTTTACGATAATCTTGGTGAGACTTCTGTCCGAAGTATGCTTAATCATCGAGATCGCTCTATTCGAGATATTTAATGCGAGAAACACGTTATCTGGTGTTTTCACCACTCCACAGTGCGTTGGATATGCAGAACCGGAGATATTTTGGTTTTCGTCGGGTTTCAAGCTGAGATATGCATTTTCTACGATAAGCTTGGTGAAACATCTGTCCGAAGTATGCAGAAACGTCGAGAGCGCTCTTTTCGAGCTATTTAATGCGAGAAACACGTTTTCTGGGGTTTTGACCACTCCACAGTGCGTTGGATATGCAGAACCGGAGATAACTCGGTTTTCGTCGGGTTTCAAGCTGAGATATGTATTTTTTACGATAATTTTGGTGAGACTTCTGTCCGAAGTATGCAGAATCATCGAGATCGCTCGTTTCGAGCTATTTAATGCGAGAAACACGTTATCTGGTGTTTTCACCACTCCACAGTGCGTTTGATATGCAGAACAGGCGATATCTTGGTTTTCGTGGGGTTTCAAGCTGAGATATGCATTTCCTGCGATAATCTTGGTGAGACTTCTGTCCGAAGTATGCAGAGTCATCGAGATCGTACTTTTCGAGCTATTCAATGCGAGAAACACGTTTTCTGGGGTTTTCACCACTCCACAGTTCGTTGGATATGCAGAACAGGAGATATCTTGGTTTTCGTGGGGTTTCTAGCAGAGATATGCATTTTCTGCGATAATCTAGGTGAGACTTCTGTCCGAAGTATGCTTAATCATCGAGATCGCTCGTTTCGAGCTATTTAATGCGAGAAACAAGTTATCTGGTGTTTTCACCACTCCACAGTGCGTTTGATATTCAGAAACAGCGATATCTTGGTTTTCGTGGGGTTTCAAGCTGAGATATGCATTTTTTACTATAATCATGGTGAGACTTCTGTCCGAAGTATGCAGAATCATCGAGGTCGCACTTTTCGAGCTATTTAATGCGACAAACACGTTATCTGGTGTTTTCAGCACTCCACAGTGCGTTCGATATGCAGAACCAGCGATATCTGGGTTTTCGTGGGGTTTCAAGCTGAGATATGCATTTTTTTACGATAATCTTGGTGAGACTTCTGTCCGAAGTATGCTTAATCATCGAGATCGCTCTATTCGAGCTATTTAATGCGAGAAACACGTTATCTGGTGTTTTCAGCACTCCACAGTGCGTTTGATATGCAGAACCAGCGAAATCTTGGTTTTCGTGGGGTTTCAAGCTGAGATATGCATTTTTTTACGATAATCTTGGTGAGACTTCTGTCCGAAGTATGCTTAATCATCGAGATCGCTCGTTTCGAGCTATTTAATGCGAGAAACAAGTTATCTGGTGTTTTCACCACTCCACAGTGCGTTTGACATGCAGAAACAGCGATATCTTGGTTTTCGTGGGGTTTCAAGCTGAGATATGCATTTTTTACGATAATCTTGGTGAGACTTCTGTCCGAAGTATGCAGAGTCATCGAGATCGTACTTTTCGAGCTATTCAATGCGAGAAACACGTTTTCTGGGGTTTTCACCACTCCACAGTTCGTTGGATATGCAGAACAGGAGATATCTTGGTTTTCGTGGGGTTTCTAGCAGAGATATGCATTTTCTGCGATAATCTAGGTGAGACTTCTGTCCGAAGTATGCTTAATCATCGAGATCGCTCGTTTCGAGCTATTTAATGCGAGAAACAAGTTATCTGGTGTTTTCACCACTCCACAGTGCGTTTGATATGCAGAAACAGCGATATCTTGGTTTTCGTGGGGTTTCAAGCTGAGATATGCATTTTTTACGATAATCATGGTGAGACTTCTGTCCGAAGTATGCAGAATCATCGAGGTCGCACTTTTCGAGCTATTTAATGCGACAAACACGTTATCTGGTGTTTTCAGCACTCCACAGTGCGTTCGATATGCAGAACCAGCGATATCTGGGTTTTCGTGGGGTTTCAAGCTGAGATATGCATTTTTTACGATAATCTTGGTGAGACTTCTGTCCGAAGTATGCAGAATCATCGAGATCGCACTTTTCGAGCTATTTAATGCGACAAACACGTTATCTGGTGTTTTCAGCACTCCACAGTGCGTTTGATATGCAGAACCAGCGAAATCTTGGTTTTCGTGGGGTTTCAAGCTGAGATATGCATTTTTTTACGATAATCTTGGTGAGACTTCTGTCCGAAGTATGCTTAATCATCGAGATCGCTCTATTCGAGATATTTAATGCGAGAAACACGTTATCTGGTGTTTTCACCACTCCACAGTGCGTATGATATGCAGAACCGACGATATCTTGGTTTTCGTGGGGTTTCAAGCTCAGATATGCATTTTCTGCGATAATCTTGGTGAGACTTCTGTCCGAAGTATGCAGAGTCATCGAGATCGTACTTTTCGAGCTATTTAATGCGAGAAACACGTTATCTGGTGTTTTCAGCACTCCACAGTGCGTTTGATATGCAGAACCAGCGATATCTTGGTTTACGTGGGGTTTCAAGCTCAGATATGCATTTTCTGCGATAATCTTGGTGAGACTTCGGTCCGAAGTATGCAGAATCATCGAGATCGTACTATTCGAGCTATTTAATGCGAGAAACACGTTATCTGGTGTTTTCACCACTCCACAGTGCGTATGATATGCAGAACCGACGATATCTTGGTTTTCGTGGGGTTTCAAGCTCAGATATGCATTTTCTGCGATAATCTTGGTGAGACTCCTATCCGAAGTATGCAGAGTCATCGAGATCGTACTTTTCGAGCTATTTAATGCGACAGACACGTTTTCTGGGGTTTTCACCACTCCACAGTTCGTTGGATATGCAGAACAGGAGATATCTTGGTTTTCGTGGGGTTTCTAGCAGAGATATGCATTTTCTGCGATAATCTTGGTGAGACCTGTGTCCGAAGTATGCAGAAACATCGAGATCGCTCTTTTCGACCTATTTAATGCGAGAAACAAGTTATCTGGTGTTTTCACCACTCCACAGTTCGTTGGATATGCAGAACAGGAGATATCTTGGTTTTCGTGGGGTTTCTAGCAGAGATATGCATTTTATGCGGTAATCTTGGTGAGACCTCTGTCCGAAGTATGCAGAAACATCGAGATCGCTCTTTTCGACCTATTTAATGCGAGAAACACGTTATCTGGTGTTTTCACCACTCCACAGTGCGTTTGATTAGCAGAACCAGCGAAATCTTGGTTTTCGTGGGGTTTCAAGCTGAGATATGCATTTTTTACGATAATCTTGTTGGGACTTCTGTCCGAAGTATGCTTAATCATCGAGACCGCTCTATTCGAGTTATTTAATGCGAGAAAAACCTTCTCTGGTGTTTTCACCACTCCACAGTGCGTTTGATATGCAGAACCAGCAATATCTTGGTTTTCGGGTGGTTTCAAGCTCAGATATGCATTTTCTGCGATAATCTTGGTGAGACTTCTGTCCGAAGTATGCAGAATCATCGAGATCGCACTTTTCGAGATATTTAATGCGAGAAACACGTTATCTGGTGTTTTCACCACTCCACAGTGCGTTTGATATGCAGAACCGGCGATATCTTGGTTTTTGTGGGGTTTCAAGCTGAGATATGCATTTTTTACGATAATCTTGGTGAGACTTCTGTCCGAAGTATGCTTAATCATCGAGACCGCTCTATTCGATCTATTTAATGCGAGAAAAACCTTGTCTGGTGTTTTCACCACTCCACAGTGCGTTTGATATGCAGAACCAGCGATATCTTGGTTTTCGTGCGGTTTCAAGCTCAGATATGCATTTTCTGCGATAATCTTGGTGAGACTTCTGTCCGAAGTATGCAGAGTCATCGAGATCGTACTTTTCGAGCTATTTAATGCGAGAAACACGTTATCTGGTGTTTTCACCACTCCACAGTGCGTATGATATGCAGAACCGACGATATCTTGGTTTTCGTGGGGTTTCAAGCTCAGATATGCATTTTCTGCGATAATCTTGGTGAGACTTCTGTCCGAAGTATGCAGAGTCATCGAGATCGTACTTTTCGAGCTATTTAATGCGAGAAACACGTTATCTGGTGTTTTCACCACTCCACAGTGCGTATGATATGCAGAACCGACGATATCTTTGTTTTCGTGGGGTTTCAAGCTCAGATATGCATTTTCTGCGATAATCTTGGTGAGACTTCTGTCCGAAGTATGCAGAGTCATCGAGATCGTACTTTTCGAGCTATTTAATGCGAGAAACAGGTTTTCTGGGGTTTTCACCACTCCACAGTTCGTTGGATATGCAGAACAGGAGATATCTTGGTTTTCGTGGAGTTTCTAGCAGAGATATGCATTTTCTGCGATAATCTTGGTGAGACCTCGGTCCGAAGTATGCAGAAACATCGAGATCGCTCTTTTCGACCTATTTAATGCGAGAAACACGTTATCTGGTATTTTCACCACTCCACAGTGCGTTTGATATGCAGAACCAGCGAAATCTTGGTTTTCGTGGGGTTTCAAGCTGAGATATGCATTTTTTACGATCATCATGGTGAGACCTCTGTCCGAAGTATGCAGAAACATCGAGATCGCTCTTTTCGAAATTTTTAATGCGAGAAACACGTTATCGGGTGTTTTCACCACTCCACAGTGCGGTTGATATGCATAACCAGCGAAATCTTGGTTTTCGTGTGGCTTCAAGCTCAGATATGCATTTTCTGCGATAATCATGGTGAGACTTCTGTCCGAAGTATGCAGAGTCATCGAGATCGCTCTTTTCGAGCTATTTAATGCGAGAAACAAGTTATCTGGTGTTTTCACCACTCCGCAGTGCGTTTGATATGCAGAACCAGCGATATCTTGGTTTTCGTGGGGTTTCAAGCTCAGATATGCATTTTCTGCGATAATCTTGGTGAGACTTCTGTCCGAAGTATGCTTAATCATCGAGATCGCTCTATTCGAGCTATTTAATGCGAGAAACACGTTATCTGGTGTTTTCACCACTCCACAGTGCGTATGATATACAGAACCGACGATATCTTGGTTTTCGTGGGGTTTCAAGCTCAGATATGCATTTTCTGCGATAATCATGGTGAGACTTCTGTCCGAAGTATGCAGAGTCATCGAGATCGTACTATTCGAGCTATTTAATGCGAAAAACACGTTATCTGGTGTTTTCACCACTCCACAGTGCGTATGATATGCAGAACCGACGATATCTTGGTTTTCGTGGGGTTTCAAGCTGAGATATGCATTTTTTACGATAATCTTGGTGAGACTTCTGTCCGAAGTATGCAGAAACATCGAGATCGCTCTTTTCGAAATTTTTAATGCGAGAAACACGTTATCGGGTGTTTTCACCACTCCACAGTGCGGTTGATATGCATAACCAGCGAAATCTTGGTTTTCGTGTGGCTTCAAGCTCAGATATGCATTTTCTGCGATAATCATGGTGAGACTTCTGTCCGAAGTATGCAGAGTCATCGAGATCGCTCTTTTCGAGCTATTTAATGCGAGAAACAAGTTATCTGGTGTTTTCACCACTCCGCAGTGCGTTTGATATGCAGAACCAGCGATATCTTGGTTTTCGTGGGGTTTCAAGCTCAGATATGCATTTTCTGCGATAATCTTGGTGAGACTTCTGTCCGAAGTATGCTTAATCATCGAGATCGCTCTATTCGAGCTATTTAATGCGAGAAACACGTTATCTGGTGTTTTCACCACTCCACAGTGCGTATGATATACAGAACCGACGATATCTTGGTTTTCGTGGGGTTTCAAGCTCAGATATGCATTTTCTGCGATAATCATGGTGAGACTTCTGTCCGAAGTATGCAGAGTCATCGAGATCGTACTATTCGAGCTATTTAATGCGAAAAACACGTTATCTGGTGTTTTCACCACTCCACAGTGCGTATGATATGCAGAACCGACGATATCTTGGTTTTCGTGGGGTTTCAAGCTGAGATATGCATTTTTTACGATAATCTTGGTGAGACTTCTGTCCGAAGTATGCTTAATCATCGAGATCGCTCTATTCGAGCTATTTAATGCGAGAAACACGTTATCTGGTGTTTTCACCACTCCACAGTGCGTATGATATGCAGAACCGACGATATCTTGGTTTTCGTGGGGTTTCAAGCTCAGATATGCATTTTCTGCGATAATCTTGGTGAGACTTCTGTCCGAAGTATGCAGAGTCATCGAGATCGTACTTTTCGAGCTATTTAATGCGACAAACACGTTTTCTGGGGTTTTCACCACTCCACAGTTCGTTGGATATGCAGAACCGGAGATATCTTGGTTTTCGTGGGGTTTCAAGCTGGGATATGCATTTCCTACGATAATCTTGGTGAGACTTCTGTCCGATGTATGCAGAGTCATCGAGATCGCTCTTTTCGAGCTATTTAATGCGAGAAACAAGTTATCTGGTGTTTTCACCACTCCGCAGTGCGTTTGATATGCAGAACCAGCGATATCTTGGTTTTCGTGGGGTTTCAAGCTCAATTATGCATTTTCTGCGATAATCTTGGTGAGACTTCTGTCCGAAGTATGCAGAGTCATCGAGATCGTACTTTTCGAGCTATTTAATGCGACAAACACGTTTTCTGGGGTTTTCACCACTCCACAGTTCGTTAGATATGCAGAACAGGAGATATCTTGGTTTTCGTGGGGTTTCTAGCAGAGATATGCATTTTCTGCGATAATCTTGGTGAGACCTCTGTCCGAAGTATGCAGAAACATGGAGATCGCTCTTTTCGACCTATTGAATGCGAGAAACACGTCATCTGGTGTTTTCACCACTCCACAGTGCGTTTGATATGCAGAACCAGCGAAATCTTGGTTTTCGTTGGGTTTCAAGCTGAGATATGCATTTTTTACGATAATCATGGTGAGACTTCTGTCCGAAGTATGCAGAATCATCGAGATCGCACTTTTCGAGCTATTTAATGCGACAAACACGTTATCTGGTGTTTTCAGCACTCCACAGTGCGTTCGATATGCAGAACCAGCGATATCTGGGTTTTCGTGGGGTTTCAACCTGAGATATGCATTTTTTACGATAATCTTGATGAGACTTCTGTCCGAAGTATGCAGAAACATCGAGATCGCACTTTTCGAGCTATTTAATGCGACAAACACGTTATCTGGTGTTTTCAGCACTCCACAGTGCGTTTGATATGCAGAACCAGCGAAATCTTGGTTTTCGTGGGGTTTCAAGCTGAGATATGCATTTTTTTACGATAATCTTGGTGAGACTTCTGTCCGAAGTATGCTTAATCATCGAGATCGCTCGTTTCGAGCTATTTAATGCGAGAAACAAGTTATCTGGTGTTTTCACCACTCCACAGTGCGTTTGATATGCAGAAACAGCGATATCTTGGTTTTCGTGGGGTTTCAAGCTGAGATATGCATTTTTTACGATAATCTTGGTGAGACTTCTGTCCGAAGTATGCAGAGTCATCGAGATCGTACTTTTCGAGCTATTCAATGCGAGAAACACGTTTTCTGGGGTTTTCACCACTCCACAGTTCGTTGGATATGCAGAACAGGAGATATCTTGGTTTTCGTGGGGTTTCTAGCAGAGATATGCATTTTCTGCGATAATCTAGGTGAGACTTCTGTCCGAAGTATGCTTAATCATCGAGATCGCTCGTTTCGAGCTATTTAATGCGAGAAACAAGTTATCTGGTGTTTTCACCACTCCACAGTGCGTTTGATATGCAGAAACAGCGATATCTTGGTTTTCGTGGGGTTTCAAGCTGAGATATGCATTTTTTACGATAATCATGGTGAGACTTCTGTCCGAAGTATGCAGAATCATCGAGGTCGCACTTTTCGAGCTATTTAATGCGACAAACACGTTATCTGGTGTTTTCACCACTCCACAGTGCGTATGATATGCAGAACCGACGATATCTTGGTTTTCGTGGGGTTTCAAGCTCAGATATGCATTTTCTGCGATAATCTTGGTGAGACTTCTATCCGAAGTATGCAGAGTCATCGAGATCGTACTTTTCGAGCTATTTAATGCGATAAACACGTTTTCTGGGGTTTTCACCACTCCACAGTTCGTTGGATATGCAGAACAGGAGATATCTTGGTTTTCGTGGGGTTTCTAGCAGAGATATGCATTTTCTGCGATAATCTTGGTGAGTCCTGTGTCCGAAGTATGCAGAAACATCGAGATCGCTCTTTTCGACCTATTTAATGCGAGAAACACGTTATCTGGTGTTTTCAGCACTCCACAGTGCGTTTGATATGCAGAACCAGCGATATCTTGGTTTACGTGGGGTTTCAAGCTCAGATATGCATTTTCTGCGATAATCTTGGTGAGACTTCGGTCCGAAGTATGCAGAATCATCGAGATCGTACTATTCGAGCTATTTAATGCGAAAAACACGTTATCTGGTGTTTTCACCACTCCACAGTGCGTATGATATGCAGATCCGACGATATCTTGGTTTTCGTGGGGATTCAAGCTCAGATATGCATTTTCTGCGATAATCTTGGTGAGACTTCTGTCCGAAGTATGCAGAGTCATCGAGATCGCTCTTTTCGAGCTATTTAATGCGAGAAACACGTTATCTGGTGTTTTCACCACTCCACAGTGCGTATGATATGCAGAACCAGCAATATCTTGGTTTTCGGGTGGTTTCAAGCTCAGATATGCATTTTCTGCGATAATCTTGGTGAGACTTCTGTCCGAAGTATGCAGAATCATCGAGATCGCACTTTTCGAGATATTTAATGCGAGAAACACGTTATCTGGTGTTTTCACCACTCCACAGTGCGTTTGATATGCAGAACCGGCGATATCTTGGTTTTTGTGGGGTTTCAAGCTGAGATATGCATTTTTTACGATAATCTTGGTGAGACTTCTGTCCGAAGTATGCTTAATCATCGAGACCGCTCTATTCGAGCTATTTAATGCGAGAAAAACCTTGTCTGGTGTTTTCACCACTCCACAGTGCGTTTGATATGCAGAACCAGCGATATCTTGGTTTTCGTGCGGTTTCAAGCTCAGATATGCATTTTCTGCGATAATCTTGGTGAGACTTCTGTCCGAAGTATGCAGAGTCATCGAGATCGTACTTTTCGAGCTATTTAATGCGAGAAACACGTTATCTGGTGTTTTCACCACTCCACAGTGCGTATGATATGCAGAACCGACGATATCTTGGTTTTCGTGGGGTTTCAAGCTCAGATATGCATTTTCTGCGATAATCTTGGTGAGACTTCTGTCCGAAGTATGCAGAGTCATCGAGATCGTACTTTTCGAGCTATTTAATGCGAGAAACACGTTATCTGGTGTTTTCACCACTCCACAGTGCGTATGATATGCAGAACCGACGATATCTTGGTTTTCGTGGGGTTTCAAGCTCAGATATGCATTTTCTGCGATAATCTTGGTGAGACTTCTGTCCGAAGTATGCAGAGTCATCGAGATCGTACTTTTCGAGCTATTTAATGCGAGAAACACGTTTTCTGGGGTTTTCACCACTCCACAGTTCGTTGGATATGCAGAACAGGAGATATCTTGGTTTTCGTGGGGTTTCTAGCAGAGATATGCATTTTCTGCGATAATCTTGGTGAGACCTCGGTCCGAAGTATGCAGAAACATCGAGATCGCTCTTTTCGACCTATTTAATGCGAGAAACACGTTATCTGGTATTTTCACCACTCCACAGTGCGTTTGATATGCAGAACCAGCGAAATCTTGGTTTTCGTGGGGTTTCAAGCTGAGATATGCATTTTTTACGATCATCATGGTGAGACCTCTGTCCGAAGTATGCAGAAACATCGAGATCGCTCTTTTCGAAATTTTTAATGCGAGAAACACGTTATCGGGTGTTTTCACCACTCCACAGTGCGGTTGATATGCATAACCAGCGAAATCTTGGTTTTCGTGTGGCTTCAAGCTCAGATATGCATTTTCTGCGATAATCATGGTGAGACTTCTGTCCGAAGTATGCAGAGTCATCGAGATCGCTCTTTTCGAGCTATTTAATGCGAGAAACAAGTTATCTGGTGTTTTCACCACTCCGCAGTGCGTTTGATATGCAGAACCAGCGATATCTTGGTTTTCGTGGGGTTTCAAGCTCAGATATGCATTTTCTGCGATAATCTTGGTGAGACTTCTGTCCGAAGTATGCAGAGTCATCGAGATCGTACTTTTCGAGCTATTCAATGCGAGAAACACGTTTTCTGGGGTTTTCACCACTCCACAGTTCGTTGGATATGCAGAACAGGAGATATCTTGGTTTTCGTGGGGTTTCTAGCAGAGATATGCATTTTCTGCGATAATCTAGGTGAGACTTCTGTCCGAAGTATGCTTAATCATCGAGATCGCTCGTTTCGAGCTATTTAATGCGAGAAACAAGTTATCTGGTGTTTTCACCACTCCACAGTGCGTTTGATATGCAGAAACAGCGATATCTTGGTTTTCGTGGGGTTTCAAGCTGAGATATGCATTTTTTACGATAATCATGGTGAGACTTCTGTCCGAAGTATGCAGAATCATCGAGATCGCACTTTTCGAGCTATTTAATGCGACAAACACGTTATCTGGTGTTTTCAGCACTCCACAGTGCGTTCGATATGCAGAACCAGCGATATCTGGGTTTACGTGGGGTTTCAAGCTGAGATATGCATTTTTTACTATAATCTTGGTGAGACTTCTGTCCGAAGTATGCAGAATCATCGAGATCGCACTTTTCGAGCTATTTAATGCTACAAACACGTTATCTGGTGTTTTCAGCACACCACAGTTCGTTGGATATGCAGAACTGGAGATATCTTGGTTTTTGTGGGGTTTCTAGCAGAGATATGCATTTTCTGCGATAATCTAGGTGAGACTTCTGTCCGAAGTATGCTTAATCATCGAGATCGCTCGTTTCGAGCTATTTAATGCGAGAAACACGTTATCTGGTGTTTTCACCACTCCACAGTGCGTATGATATACAGAACCGACGATATCTTGGTTTTCGTGGGGTTTCAAGCTCAGATATGCATTTTCTGCGATAATCATGGTGAGACTTCTGTCCGAAGTATGCAGAGTCATCGAGATCGTACTATTCGAGCTATTTAATGCGAAAAACACGTTATCTGGTGTTTTCACCACTCCACAGTGCGTATGATATGCAGAACCGACGATATCTTGGTTTGCGTGGGGTTTCAAGCTCAGAAATGCATTTTCTGCGATAATCTTGGTGAGACTTCTGTCCGAAGTATGCAGAAACATGGAGATCGCTCTTTTCGACCTATTGAATGCGAGAAACACGTTATCTGGTGTTTTCACCACTCCACAGTGCGTTTGATATGCAGAACCAGCGAAATCTTGGTTTTCGTTGGGTTTCAAGCTGAGATATGCATTTTTTACGATAATCATGGTGAGACTTCTGTCCGAAGTATGCAGAATCATCGAGATCGCACTTTTCGAGCTATTTAATGCGACAAACACGTTATCTGGTGTTTTCAGCACACCACAGTGCGTTTGATATGCAGAACCAGCGAAATCTTGGTTTTCGTGGGGTTTCAAGCTGAGATATGCATTTTTTACGATAATCTTGGTGAGACTTCTGTCCGAAGTATGCTTAATCATCGAGATCGCTCTATTCGAGCTATTTAATGCGAGAAACACGTTATCTGGTGTTTTCACCACTCCACAGTGCGTATGATAAACAGAACCGACGATATCTTGATTTTCGTGGGGTTTCAAGCTCAGATATGCATTTTCTGCGATAATCATCGTGAGACTTCTGTCCGAAGTATGCAGAGTCTTCGAGATCGCTCTTTTCGAGCTATTTAATGCGAGAAACAAGTTATCTGGTGTTTTCACCACTCCGCAGTGCGTTTGATATGCAGAACCAGCGATATCTTGGTTTTCGTGGGGTTTCAAGCTCAGATATGCATTTTCTGCGATAATCTTGGTGTAGACTTCTGTCCGAAGTATGCAGAGTCATCGAGATCGTACTTTTCGAGCTATTTAATGCGACAAACACGTTTTCTGGGTTTTTCACCACTCCACAGTTCGTTGGATATGCAGAACAGGAGATATCTTGGTTTTCGTGGGGTTTCTAGCAGAGATATGCATTTTCTGCGATAATCTTGGTGAGACCTGTGTCCGAAGTATGCAGAAACATCGAGATGGCTCTTTTCGACCTATTTAATGCGAGAAACACGCTATCTGGTGTTTTCAGCACTCCACAGTGCGTTTGATATGCAGAACCAGCGATATCTTGGTTTACGTGGGGTTTCAAGCTCAGATATGCATTTTCTGCGATAATCTTGGTGAGACTTCTGTCCGAAGTATGCAGAGTCATCGAGATCGAACTTTTCGAGCTATTTGATGCGACAAACACGTTTTCTGGGGTTTTCACCACTCCACAGTTCGTTGGATATGCAGAACAGGAGATATCTTGGTTTTCGTGGGGTTTCTAGCAGAGATATGCATTTTCTGCGATAATCATGGTGAGACCTCTGTCCGAAGTATGCAGAAACATGGAGATCGCTCTTTTCGACCTATTGAATGCGAGAAACACGTTATCTGGTGTTTTCACCACTCCACAGTGCGTTTGATATGCAGAACCAGCGAAATCTTGGTTTTCGTTGGGTTTCAAGCTGAGATATGCATTTTTTACGATAATCATGGTGAGACTTCTGTCCGAAGTATGCAGAATCATCGAGATCGCACTTTTCGAGCTATTTAATGCGACAAACACGTTATCTGTTGTATTCAGCACACCACAGTGCGTTTGATATGCAGAACCAGCGAAATCTTGGTTTTCGTGGGGTTTCAAGCTGAGATATGCATTTTTTACAATAATCTTGGTGAGACTTCTGTCCGAAGTATGCTTAATCATCGAGATCGCTCTATTCGAGCTATTTAATGCGAGAAACACGTTATCTGGTGTTTTCACCACTCCACAGTGCGTATGATATGCAGAACCGACGATATCTTGGTTTTCGTGGGGTTTCAAGCTCAGATATGCATTTTCTGCGATAATCTTGGTGAGACTTCTGTCCGAAGTATGCAGAGTCATCGAGATCGCTCTTTTCGAGCTATTTAATGCGAGAAACAAGTTATCTGGTGTTTTCACCACTCCGCAGTGCGTTTGATATGCAGAACCAGCGATATCTTGGTTTTCGTGGGGTTTCAAGCTCAGATATGCATTTTCTGCGATAATCTTGGTGAGACTTCTGTCCGAAGTATGCAGAGTCATCGAGATCGTACTTTTCGAGCTATTCAATGCGAGAAACACGTTTTCTGGGGTTTTCACCACTCCACAGTTCGTTGGATATGCAGAACAGGAGATATCTTGGTTTTCGAGGGGTTTCTAGCAGAGATATGCATTTTCTGCGATAATCTAGGTGAGACTTCTGTCCGAAGTATGCTTAATCATCGAGATCGCTCGTTTCGAGCTATTTAATGCGAGAAACAAGTTATCTGGTGTTTTCACCACTCCACAGTGCGTTTGATATGCAGAACCAGCGATATCTTGGTTTTCGTGGGGTTTCAAGCTCAGATATGCATTTTCTGCGATAATCTTGGTGAGACTTCTGTCCGAAGTATGCAGAGTCATCGAGATCGTACTTTTCGAGCTATTCAATGCGAGAAACACGTTTTCTGGGGTTTTCACCACTCCACAGTTCGTTGGATATGCAGAACAGGAGATATCTTGGTTTTCGTGGGGTTTCTAGCAGAGATATGCATTTTCTGCGATAATCTAGGCGAGACTTCTGTTCGAAGTATGCTTAATCATCGAGATCGCTCGTTTCGAGCTATTTAATGCGAGAAACAAGTTATCTGGTGTTTTCACCAGTCCACAGTGCGTTTGATATGCAGAAACAGCGATATCATGGTTTTCGTGGGGTTTCAAGCTGAGATATGCATTTTTTACGATAATCATGGTGAGACTTCTGTCCGAAGTATGCAGAATCATCGAGATCGCACTTTTCGAGCTATTTAATGCGACAAACACGTTATCTGGTGTTTTCAGCACTCCACAGTGCGTTTGATATGCATAACCAGCGAAATCTTGGTTTTCGTGGGGTTTCAAGCTGAGGTATGGATTTTTTTACGATAATCGTGGTGAGACTTCTGTCCGAAGTATGCTTAATCATCGAGATCGCTCTATTCGAGATATTTAATGCGAGAAGCACGTTATCTGGTGTTTTCACCACTCCACAGTGCGTATGATATACAGAACCGACGATATCTTGGTTTTCGTGGGGTTTCAAGCTCAGATATGCATTTTCTGCGATAATCATGGTGAGACTTCTGTCCGAAGTATGCAGAATCATCGAGATCGCTCTTTTCGAGCTATTTAATGCGAGAAACAAGTTATCTGGTGTTTTCACCACTCCGCAGTGCGTTTGATATGCAGAACCAGCGATATCTTGGTTTTCGTGGGGTTTCAAGCTCAGATATGCATTTTCTGCGATAATCTTGGTGAGACTTCTGTCCGAAGTATGCAGAGTCATCGAGATCGTACTTTTCGAGCTATTCAATGCGAGAAACACGTTTTCTGGGGTTTTCACCACTCCACAGTTCGTTGGATATGCAGAACAGGAGATATCTTGGTTTTCGTGGGGTTTCTAGCAGAGATATGCATTTTCTGCGATAATCTAGGCGAGACTTCTGTTCGAAGTATGCTTAATCATCGAGATCGCTCGTTTCGAGCTATTTAATGCGAGAAACAAGTTATCTGGTGTTTTCACCAGTCCACAGTGCGTTTGATATGCAGAAACAGCGATATCATGGTTTTCGTGGGGTTTCAAGCTGAGATATGCATTTTTTACGATAATCATGGTGAGACTTCTGTCCGAAGTATGCAGAATCATCGAGATCGCACTTTTCGAGCTATTTAATGCGACAAACACGTTATCTGGTGTTTTCAGCACTCCACAGTGCGTTTGATATGCATAACCAGCGAAATCTTGGTTTTCGTGGGGTTTCAAGCTGAGGTATGGATTTTTTTACGATAATCGTGGTGAGACTTCTGTCCGAAGTATGCTTAATCATCGAGATCGCTCTATTCGAGATATTTAATGCGAGAAGCACGTTATCTGGTGTTTTCACCACTCCACAGTGCGTATGATATACAGAACCGACGATATCTTGGTTTTCGTGGGGTTTCAAGCTCAGATATGCATTTTCTGCGATAATCATGGTGAGACTTCTGTCCGAAGTATGCAGAATCATCGAGATCGCACTTTTCGAGCTATTTAATGCGAGAAACAAGTTATCTGGTGTTTTCACCACTCCGCAGTGCGTTTGATATGCAGAAACAGCGATATCTTGGTTTTCGTGGGGTTTCAAGCTGAGATATGCATTTTTTACGATAATCATGGTGAGACTTCTGTCCGAAGTATGCAGAATCATCGAGATCGCACTTTTCGAGCTATTTAATGCGACAAACACGTTATCTGGTGTTTTCAGCACTCCACAGTGCGTTCGATATGCAGAACCAGCGATATCTGGGTTTACGTGGGGTTTCAAGCTGAGGTATGGATTTTTTTACGATAATCGTGGTGAGACTTCTGTCCGAAGTATGCTTAATCATCGAGATCGCTCTATTCGAGATATTTAATGCGAGAAGCACGTTATCTGGTGTTATCACCACTCCACAGTGCGTATGATATACAGAACCGACGATATCTTGGTTTTCGTGGGGTTTCAAGCTCAGATATGCATTTTCTGCGATAATCTTGGTGAGACTTCTGTCCGAAGTATGCAGAGTCATCGAGATCGTACTTTTCGAGCTATTCAATGCGAGAAACACGTTTTCTGGGGTTTTCACCACTCCACAGTTCGTTGGATATGCAGAACCAGCGATATCTTGGTTTTCGTGGGGTTTCAAGCTCAGATATGCATTTTCTGCGATGATGTTGGTGTAGACTTCTGTCCGAAGTATGCAGAGTCATCGAGATCGTACTTTTCGAGCTATTTAATGCGACAAACACGTTTTCTGGGGTTTTCACCACTCCACAGTTCGTTGGATATGCAGAACAGGAGATATCTTGGTTTTCGTGGGGTTTCTAGCAGAGATATGCATTTCCTGCGATAATCTTGGTGAGACCTGTGTCCGAAGTATGCAGAAACATCGAGATGGCTCTTTTCGACCTATTTAATGCGAGAAACACGTTATCTGGTGTTTTCAGCACTCCACAGTGCGTTTGATATGCAGAACCAGCGATATCTTGGTTTACGTGGGGTTTCAAGCTCAGATATGCATTTTCTGCGATAATCTTGGTGAGACTTCAGTCCGAAGTATGCAGAATCATCGAGATCGTACTATTAGAGCTATTTAATGCGAAAAACACGTTATCTGGTGTTTTCACCACTCCGCAGTGCGTTTGATATGCAGAACCAGCGATATCTGGGTTTTCGTGGGGTTTCTAGCAGAGATATGCATTTTCTGCGATAATCTAGGTGAGACTTCTGTCCGAAGTATGCTTAATCATCGAGATCGCTCGTTTCGAGCTATTTAATGCGAGAAACAAGTTATCTGGTGTTTTCACCACTCCACAGTGCGTTTGATATGCAGAAACAGCGATATCTTGGTTTTCGTGGGGTTTCAAGCTGAGATATGCATTTTTTACGATAATCATGGTGAGACTTCTGTCCGAAGTATGCAGAATCATCGAGATCGCACTTTTCGAGCTATTTAATGCGACAAACACGTTATCTGGTGTTTTCAGCACTCCACAGTGCGTTCGATATGCAGAACCAGCGATATCTGGGTTTACGTGGGGTTTCAAGCTGAGATATGCATTTTTTACGATAATCTTGGTGAGACTTCTGTCCGAAGTATGCAGAATCATCGAGATCGCACTTTTCGAGCTATTTAATGCGACAAACACGTTATCTGGTGTTTTCAGCACACCACAGTGCGTTTGATATGCAGAACCAGCGAAATCTTGGTTTTCGTAGGGTTTCAAGCTGAGATATGCATTTTTTACGATAATCTTGGTGAGACTTCTGTCCGAAGTATGCTTAATCATCGAGATCGCTCTATTCGAGCTATTTATTGCGAGAAACACGTTATCTGGTGTTTTCACCACGATACAGTGCGTATGATATACAGAACCGACGATATCTTGGTTTTCGTGGGGTTTCAAGCTCAGATATGCATTTTCTGCGATAATCTTGGTGAGACTTCTGTCCGAAGTATGCAGAGTCATCGAGATCGTACTTTTCGAGCTATTCAATGCGAGAAACACGTTTTCTGGGGTTTTCACCACTCCACAGTTCGTTGGATATGCAGAACCAGCGATATCTTGGTTTTCGTGGGGTTTCAAGCTCAGATATGCATTTTCTGCGATGATGTTGGTGTAGACTTCTGTCCGAAGTATGCAGAGTCATCGAGATCGTACTTTTCGAGCTATTTAATGCGACAAACACGTTTTCTGGGGTTTTCACCACTCCACAGTTCGTTGGATATGCAGAACAGGAGATATCTTGGTTTTCGTGGGGTTTCTAGCAGAGATATGCATTTCCTGCGATAATCTTGGTGAGACCTGTGTCCGAAGTATGCAGAAACATCGAGATGGCTCTTTTCGACCTATTTAATGCGAGAAACACGTTATCTGGTGTTTTCAGCACTCCACAGTGCGTTTGATATGCAGAACCAGCGATATCTTGGTTTACGTGGGGTTTCAAGCTCAGATATGCATTTTCTGCGATAATCTTGGTGAGACTTCAGTCCGAAGTATGCAGAATCATCGAGATCGTACTATTAGAGCTATTTAATGCGAAAAACACGTTATCTGGTGTTTTCACCACTCCGCAGTGCGTTTGATATGCAGAACCAGCGATATCTGGGTTTTCGTGGGGTTTCTAGCAGAGATATGCATTTTCTGCGATAATCTAGGTGAGACTTCTGTCCGAAGTATGCTTAATCATCGAGATCGCTCGTTTCGAGCTATTTAATGCGAGAAACAAGTTATCTGGTGTTTTCACCACTCCACAGTGCGTTTGATATGCAGAAACAGCGATATCTTGGTTTTCGTGGGGTTTCAAGCTGAGATATGCATTTTTTACGATAATCATGGTGAGACTTCTGTCCGAAGTATGCAGAATCATCGAGATCGCACTTTTCGAGCTATTTAATGCGACAAACACGTTATCTGGTGTTTTCAGCACTCCACAGTGCGTTCGATATGCAGAACCAGCGATATCTGGGTTTACGTGGGGTTTCAAGCTGAGATATGCATTTTTTACGATAATCTTGGTGAGACTTCTGTCCGAAGTATGCAGAATCATCGAGATCGCACTTTTCGAGCTATTTAATGCGACAAACACGTTATCTGGTGTTTTCAGCACACCACAGTGCGTTTGATATGCAGAACCAGCGAAATCTTGGTTTTCGTAGGGTTTCAAGCTGAGATATGCATTTTTTACGATAATCTTGGTGAGACTTCTGTCCGAAGTATGCTTAATCATCGAGATCGCTCTATTCGAGCTATTTATTGCGAGAAACACGTTATCTGGTGTTTTCACCACGATACAGTGCGTATGATATACAGAACCGACGATATCTTGGTTTTCGTGGGGTTTCAAGCTCAGATATGCATTTTCTGCGATAATCATGGTGAGACTTCTGTCCGAAGTATGCAGAGTCATCGAGATCGTACTATTCGAGCTATTTAATGCGAAAAACACGTTATCTGGTGTTTTCACCACTCCACAGTGCGTATGATATGCAGAACCGACGATATCTTGGTTTTCGTGGGGTTTCAAGCTCAGATATGCATTTTCTGCGATAATCTTGGTGAGACTTCTGTCCGAAGTATGCAGAAACATGGAGATCGCTCTTTTCGACCTATTGAATGCGAGAAACACGTTATCTGGTGTTTTCACCACTCCACAGTGCGTTTGATATGCAGAACCAGCGAAATCTTGGTTTTCGTTGGGTTTCAAGCTGAGATATGCATTTTTTACGATAATCATGGTGAGACTTCTGTCCGAAGTATGCAGAATCATCGAGATCGCACTTTTCGAGCTATTTAATGCGACAAACACGTTATCTGGTGTTTTCAGCACACCACAGTGCGTTTGATATGCAGAACCAGCGAAATCTTGGTTTTCGTGGGGTTTCAAGCTGAGATATGCATTTTTTACGATAATCTTGGTGAGACTTCTGTCCGAAGTATGCTTAATCATCGAGATCGCTCTATTCGAGCTATTTAATGCGAGAAACACGTTATCTGGTGTTTTCACCACTCCACAGTGCGTATGATATACAGAACCGACGATATCTTGGTTTTCGTGGGGTTTCAAGCTCAGATATGCATTTTCTGCGATAATCATGGTGAGACTTCTGTCCGAAGTATGCAGAGTCTTCGAGATCGCTCTTTTCGAGCTATTTAATGCGAGAAACAAGTTATCTGGTGTTTTCAGCACTCCACAGTGCGTTTGATATGCAGAACCAGCGATATCTTGGTTTACGTGGGGTTTCAAGCTCAGATATGCATTTTCTGCGATAATCTTGGTGAGACTTCTGTCCGAAGTATGCAGAGTCATCGAGATCGTACTTTTCGAGCTATTTAATGCGACAAACACGTTTTCTGGGGTTTTCACCACTCCACAGTTCGTTGGATATGCAGAACAGGAGATATCTTGGTTTTCGTGGGGTTTCTAGCAGAGATATGCATTTTCTGCGATAATCATGGTGAGACCTCTGTCCGAAGTATGCAGAATCATCGAGATCGCACTTTTCGAGCTATTTAATGCGACAAACACGTTATCTGGTGTTTTCAGCACTCCACAGTGCGTTCGATATGCAGAACCAGCGATATCTGGGTTTACGTGGGGTTTCAAGCTCAGATATGCATTTTCTGCGATAATCTTGGTGAGACTTCTGTCCGAAGTATGCAGAGTCATCGAGATCGTACTTTTCGAGCTATTTAATGCGACAAACACGTTTTCTGGGGTTTTCACCACTCCACAGTTCGTTGGATATGCAGAACAGGAGATATCTTGGTTTTCGTGGGGTTTCTAGCAGAGATATGCATTTTCTGCGATAATCTTGGTGAGAACTGTGTCCGAAGTATGCAGAAACATCGAGATGGCTCTTTTCGACCTATTTAATGCGAGAAACACGTTATCTGGTGTTTTCAGCACTCCACAGTGCGTTCGATATGCAGAACCAGCGATATCTGGGTTTACGTGGGGTTTCAAGCTGAGATATGCATTTTTTACTATAATCTTGGTGAGACTTCTGTCCGAAGTATGCAGAATCATCGAGATCGCACTTTTCGAGCTATTTAATGCGACAAACACGTTATCTGGTGTTTTCAGCACACCACAGTTCGTTGGATATGCAGAACTGGAGATATCTTGGTTTTCGTGGGGTTTCTAGCAGAGATATGCATTTTCTGCGATAATCTAGGTGAGACTTCTGTCCGAAGTATGCTTAATCATCGAGATCGCTCGTTTCGAGCTATTTAATGCGAGAAACACGTTATCTGGTGTTTTCACCACTCCACAGTGCGTATGATATACAGAACCGACGTTATCTTGGTTTTCGTGGGGTTTCAAGCTCAGATATGCATTTTCTGCGATAATCATGGTGAGACTTCTGTCCGAAGTATGCAGAGTCATCGAGATCGTACTATTCGAGCTATTTAATGCGAAAAACACGTTATCTGGTGTTTTCACCACTCCACAGTGCGTATGATATGCAGAACCGACGATATCTTGGTTTGCGTGGGGTTTCAAGCTCAGATATGCATTTTCTGCGATAATCTTGGTGAGACTTCTGTCCGAAGTATGCAGAAACATGGAGATCGCTCTTTTCGACCTATTGAATGCGAGAAACACGTTATCTGGTGTTTTCACCACTCCACAGTGCGTTTGATATGCAGAACCAGCGAAATCTTGGTTTTCGTTGGGTTTCAAGCTGAGATATGCATTTTTTACGATAATCATGGTGAGACTTCTGTCCGAAGTATGCAGAATCATCGAGATCGCACTTTTCGAGCTATTTAATGCGACAAACACGTTATCTGGTGTTTTCAGCACACCACAGTGCGTTTGATATGCAGAACCAGCGAAATCTTGGTTTTCGTGGGGTTTCAAGCTGAGATATGCATTTTTTACGATAATCTTGGTGAGACTTCTGTCCGAAGTATGCTTAATCATCGAGATCGCTCTATTCGAGCTATTTAATGCGAGAAACACGTTATCTGGTGTTTTCACCACTCCACAGTGCGTATGATATACAGAACCGACGATATCTTGGTTTTCGTGGGGTTTCAAGCTCAGATATGCATTTTCTGCGATAATCTTGGTGAGACTTCTGTCCGAAGTATGCAGAGTCATCGAGATCGTACTTTTCGAGCTATTTAATGCGACAAACACGTTATCTGGTGTTTTCACCACTCCACAGTGCGTATGATATGCAGAACCGACGATATCTTGGTTTTCGTGGGGTTTCAAGCTCAGATATGCATTTTCTGCGATAATCTTGGTGAGACTTCTGTCCGAAGTATGCAGAAACATGGAGATCGCTCTTTTCGACCTATTGAATGCGAGAAACACGTTATCTGGTGTTTTCACCACTCCACAGTGCGTTTGATATGCAGAACCAGCGAAATCTTGGTTTTCGTTGGGTTTCAAGCTGAGATATGCATTTTTTACGATAATCATGGTGAGACTTCTGTCCGAAGTATGCAGAATCATCGAGATCGCACTTTTCGAGCTATTTAATGCGACAAACACGTTATCTGGTGTTTTCACCACTCCACAGTGCGTATGATATGCAGAACCGACGATATCTTGGTTTTCGTGGGGTTTCAAGCTCAGATATGCATTTTCTGCGATAATCTTGGTGAGACTTCTGTCCGAAGTATGCAGAAACATGGAGATCGCTCTTTTCGACCTATTGAATGCGAGAAACACGTTATCTGGTGTTTTCACCACTCCACAGTGCGTTTGATATGCAGAACCAGCGAAATCTTGGTTTTCGTTGGGTTTCAAGCTGAGATATGCATTTTTTACGATAATCATGGTGAGACTTCTGTCCGAAGTATGCAGAATCATCGAGATCGCACTTTTCGAGCTATTTAATGCGACAAACACGTTATCTGGTGTTTTCAGCACACCACAGTGCGTTTGATATGCAGAACCAGCGAAATCTTGGTTTTCGTGGGGTTTCAAGCTGAGATATGCATTTTTTACGATAATCTTGGTGAGACTTCTGTCCGAAGTATGCTTAATCATCGAGATCGCTCTATTCGAGCTATTTAATGCGAGAAACACGTTATCTGGTGTTTTCACCACTCCACAGTGCGTATGATATACAGAACCGACGATATCTTGGTTTTCGTGGGGTTTCAAGCTCAGATATGCATTTTCTGCGATAATCTTGGTGAGACTTCTGTCCGAAGTATGCAGAGTCATCGAGATCGTACTTTTCGAGCTATTTAATGCGACAAACACGTTTTCTGGGGTTTTCACCACTCCACAGTTCGTTGGATATGCAGAACCAGCGATATCTTGGTTTTCGTGGGGTTTCAAGCTCAGATATGCATTTTCTGCGATAATCTTGGTGTAGACTTCTGTCCGAAGTATGCAGAGTCATCGAGATCGTACTTTTCGAGCTATTTAATGCGACAAACACGTTTTCTGGGGTTTTCACCACTCCACAGTTCGTTGGATATGCAGAACAGGAGATATCTTGGTTTTCGTGGGGTTTCTAGCAGAGATATGCATTTTCTGCGATAATCTTGGTGAGAACTGTGTCCGAAGTATGCAGAAACATCGAGATGGCTCTTTTCGACCTATTTAATGCGAGAAACACGTTATCTGGTGTTTTCAGCACTCCACAGTGCGTTTGATATGCAGAACAAGCGATATCTTGGTTTACGTGGGGTTTCAAGCTCAGATATGCATTTTCTGCGATAATCTTGGTGAGACTTCTGTCCGAAGTATGCAGAGTCATCGAGATCGTACTTTTCGAGCTATTTAATGCGACAAACACGTTTTCTGGGGTTTTCACCACTCCACAGTTCGTTGGATATGCAGAACAGGAGATATCTTGGTTTTCGTGGGGTTTCTAGCAGAGATATGCATTTTCTGCGATAATCATGGTGAGACCTCTGTCCGAAGTATGCAGAAACATGGAGATCGCTCTTTTCGACCTATTGAATGCGAGAAACACGTTATCTGGAGTTTTCACCACTCCACAGTGCGTTTGATATGCAGAAACAGCGATATCTTGGTTTTCGTGGGGTTTCAAGCTGAGATATGCATTTTTTACGATAATCATGGTGAGACTTCTGTCCGAAGTATGCAGAATCATCGAGATCGCACTTTTCGAGCTATTTAATGCGACAAACACGTTATCTGGTGTTTTCAGCACTCCACAGTGCGTTCGATATGCAGAACCAGCGATATCTGGGTTTACGTGGGGTTTCAAGCTGAGATATGCATTTTTTACTATAATCTTGGTGAGACTTCTGTCCGAAGTATGCAGAATCATCGAGATCGCACTTTTCGAGCTATTTAATGCGACAAACACGTTATCTGGTGTTTTCAGCACACCACAGTTCGTTGGATATGCAGAACTGGAGATATCTTGGTTTTCGTGGGGTTTCTAGCAGAGATATGCATTTTTTACGATAATCATGGTGAGACTTCTGTCCGAAGTATGCAGAATCATCGAGATCGCACTTTTCGAGCTATTTAATGCGACAAACACGTTATCTGGTGTTTTCAGCACACCACAGTGCGTTTGATATGCAGAACCAGCGAAATCTTGGTTTTCGTGGGGTTTCAAGCTGAGATATGCATTTTTTACGATAATCTTGGTGAGACTTCTGTCCGAAGTATGCTTAATCATCGAGATCGCTCTATTCGAGCTATTTAATGCGAGAAACACGTTATCTGGTGTTTTCACCACTCCACAGTGCGTATGATATACAGAACCGACGATATCTTGGTTTTCGTGGGGTTTCAAGCTCAGATATGCATTTTCTGCGATAATCATCGTGAGACTTCTGTCCGAAGTATGCAGAGTCTTCGAGATCGCTCTTTTCGAGCTATTTAATGCGAGAAACAAGTTATCTGGTGTTTTCACCACTCCGCAGTGCGTTTGATATGCAGAACCAGCGATATCTTGGTTTTCGTGGGGTTTCAAGCTCAGATATGCATTTTCTGCGATAATCTTGGTGTAGACTTCTGTCCGAAGTATGCAGAGTCATCGAGATCGTACTTTTCGAGCTATTTAATGCGACAAACACGTTTTCTGGGGTTTTCACCACTCCACAGTTCGTTGGATATGCAGAACAGGAGATATCTTGGTTTTCGTGGGGTTTCTAGCAGAGATATGCATTTTCTGCGATAATCTTGGTGAGACCTGTGTCCGAAGTATGCAGAAACATCGAGATGGCTCTTTTCGACCTATTTAATGCGAGAAACACGTTATCTGGTGTTTTCAGCACTCCACAGTGCGTTTGATATGCAGAACCAGCGATATCTTGGTTTACGTGGGGTTTCAAGCTCAGATATGCATTTTCTGCGATAATCTTGGTGAGACTTCTGTCCGAAGTATGCAGAGTCATCGAGATCGAACTTTTCGAGCTATTTGATGCGACAAACACGTTTTCTGGGGTTTTCACCACTCCACAGTTCGTTGGATATGCAGAACAGGAGATATCTTGGTTTTCGTGGGGTTTCTAGCAGAGATATGCATTTTCTGCGATAATCATGGTGAGACCTCTGTCCGAAGTATGCAGAAACATGGAGATCGCTCTTTTCGACCTATTGAATGCGAGAAACACGTTATCTGGTGTTTTCACCACTCCACAGTGCGTTTGATATGCAGAACCAGCGAAATCTTGGTTTTCGTTGGGTTTCAAGCTGAGATATGCATTTTTTACGATAATCATGGTGAGACTTCTGTCCGAAGTATGCAGAATCATCGAGATCGCACTTTTCGAGCTATTTAATGCGACAAACACGTTATCTGTTGAATTCAGCACACCACAGTGCGTTTGATATGCAGAACCAGCGAAATCTTGGTTTTCGTGGGGTTTCAAGCTGAGATATGCATTTTTTACAATAATCTTGGTGAGACTTCTGTCCGAAGTATGCTTAATCATCGAGATCGCTCTATTCGAGCTATTTAATGCGAGAAACACGTTATCTGGTGTTTTCACCACTCCACAGTGCGTATGATATGCAGAACCGACGATATCTTGGTTTTCGTGGGGTTTCAAGCTCAGATATGCATTTTCTGCGATAATCTTGGTGAGACTTCTGTCCGAAGTATGCAGAGTCATCGAGATCGCTCTTTTCGAGCTATTTAATGCGAGAAACAAGTTATCTGGTGTTTTCACCACTCCGCAGTGCGTTTGATATGCAGAACCAGCGATATCTTGGTTTTCGTGGGGTTTCAAGCTCAGATATGCATTTTCTGCGATAATCTTGGTGAGACTTCTGTCCGAAGTATGCAGAGTCATCGAGATCGTACTTTTCGAGCTATTCAATGCGAGAAACACGTTTTCTGGGGTTTTCACCACTCCACAGTTCGTTGGATATGCAGAACAGGAGATATCTTGGTTTTCGAGGGGTTTCTAGCAGAGATATGCATTTTCTGCGATAATCTAGGTGAGACTTCTGTCCGAAGTATGCTTAATCATCGAGATCGCTCGTTTCGAGCTATTTAATGCGAGAAACAAGTTATCTGGTGTTTTCACCACTCCACAGTGCGTATGATATACAGAACCGACGATATCTTGGTTTTCGTGGGGTTTCAAGCTCAGATATGCATTTTCTGCGATAATCATGGTGAGACTTCTGTCCGAAGTATGCAGAGTCTTCGAGATCGCTCTTTTCGAGCTATTTAATGCGAGAAACAAGTTATCTGGTGTTTTCACCACTCCGCAGTGCGTTTGATATGCAGAACCAGCGATATCTTGGTTTTCGTGGGGTTTCAAGCTCAGATATGCATTTTCTGCGATAATCTTGGTGTAGACTTCTGTCCGAAGTATGCAGAGTCATCGAGATCGTACTTTTCGAGCTATTTAATGCGACAAACACGTTTTCTGGGGTTTTCACCACTCCACAGTTCGTTGGATATGCAGAACAGGAGATATCTTGGTTTTCGTGGGGTTTCTAGCAGAGATATGCATTTTCTGCGATAATCTTGGTGAGAACTGTGTCCGAAGTATGCAGAAACATCGAGATGGCTCTTTTCGACCTATTTAATGCGAGAAACACGTTATCTGGTGTTTTCAGCACTCCACAGTGCGTTTGATATGCAGAACCAGCGATATCTTGGTTTACGTGGGGTTTCAAGCTCAGATATGCATTTTCTGCGATAATCTTGGTGAGACTTCTGTCCGAAGTATGCAGAGTCATCGAGATCGTACTTTTCGAGCTATTTAATGCGACAAACACGTTTTCTGGGGTTTTCACCACTCCACAGTTCGTTGGATATGCAGAACAGGAGATATCTTGGTTTTCGTGGGGTTTCTAGCAGAGATATGCATTTTCTGCGATAATCATGGTGAGACCTCTGTCCGAAGTATGCAGAAACATGGAGATCGCTCTTTTCGACCTATTGAATGCGAGAAACACGTTATCTGGAGTTTTCACCACTCCACAGTGCGTTTGATATGCAGAAACAGCGATATCTTGGTTTTCGTGGGGTTTCAAGCTGAGATATGCATTTTTTACGATAATCATGGTGAGACTTCTGTCCGAAGTATGCAGAATCATCGAGATCGCACTTTTCGAGCTATTTAATGCGACAAACACGTTATCTGGTGTTTTCAGCACTCCACAGTGCGTTCGATATGCAGAACCAGCGATATCTGGGTTTACGTGGGGTTTCAAGCTGAGATATGCATTTTTTACTATAATCTTGGTGAGACTTCTGTCCGAAGTATGCAGAATCATCGAGATCGCACTTTTCGAGCTATTTAATGCGACAAACACGTTATCTGGTGTTTTCAGCACACCACAGTTCGTTGGATATGCAGAACTGGAGATATCTTGGTTTTCGTGGGGTTTCTAGCAGAGATATGCATTTTCTGCGATAATCTAGGTGAGACTTCTGTCCGAAGTATGCTTAATCATCGAGATCGCTCGTTTCGAGCTATTTAATGCGAGAAACACGTTATCTGGTGTTTTCACCACTCCACAGTGCGTATGATATACAGAACCGACGTTATCTTGGTTTTCGTGGGGTTTCAAGCTCAGATATGCATTTTCTGCGATAATCATGGTGAGACTTCTGTCCGAAGTATGCAGAGTCATCGAGATCGTACTATTCGAGCTATTTAATGCGAAAAACACGTTATCTGGTGTTTTCACCACTCCACAGTGCGTATGATATGCAGAACCGACGATATCTTGGTTTGCGTGGGGTTTCAAGCTCAGATATGCATTTTCTGCGATAATCTTGGTGAGACTTCTGTCCGAAGTATGCAGAAACATGGAGATCGCTCTTTTCGACCTATTGAATGCGAGAAACACGTTATCTGGTGTTTTCACCACTCCACAGTGCGTTTGATATGCAGAACCAGCGAAATCTTGGTTTTCGTTGGGTTTCAAGCTGAGATATGCATTTTTTACGATAATCATGGTGAGACTTCTGTCCGAAGTATGCAGAATCATCGAGATCGCACTTTTCGAGCTATTTAATGCGACAAACACGTTATCTGGTGTTTTCAGCACACCACAGTGCGTTTGATATGCAGAACCAGCGAAATCTTGGTTTTCGTGGGGTTTCAAGCTGAGATATGCATTTTTTACGATAATCTTGGTGAGACTTCTGTCCGAAGTATGCTTAATCATCGAGATCGCTCTATTCGAGCTATTTAATGCGAGAAACACGTTATCTGGTGTTTTCAGCACTCCACAGTGCGTTTGATATGCAGAACCAGCGATATCTTGGTTTACGTGGGGTTTCAAGCTCAGATATGCATTTTCTGCGATAATCTTGGTGAGACTTCTGTCCGAAGTATGCAGAGTCATCGAGATCGAACTTTTCGAGCTATTTGATGCGACAAACACGTTTTCTGGGGTTTTCACCACTCCACAGTTCGTTGGATATGCAGAACAGGAGATATCTTGGTTTTCGTGGGGTTTCTAGCAGAGATATGCATTTTCTGCGATAATCATGGTGAGACCTCTGTCCGAAGTATGCAGAAACATGGAGATCGCTCTTTTCGACCTATTGAATGCGAGAAACACGTTATCTGGTGTTTTCACCACTCCACAGTGCGTTTGATATGCAGAACCAGCGAAATCTTGGTTTTCGTTGGGTTTCAAGCTGAGATATGCATTTTTTACGATAATCATGGTGAGACTTCTGTCCGAAGTATGCAGAATCATCGAGATCGCACTTTTCGAGCTATTTAATGCGACAAACACGTTATCTGTTGAATTCAGCACACCACAGTGCGTTTGATATGCAGAACCAGCGAAATCTTGGTTTTCGTGGGGTTTCAAGCTGAGATATGCATTTTTTACAATAATCTTGGTGAGACTTCTGTCCGAAGTATGCTTAATCATCGAGATCGCTCTATTCGAGCTATTTAATGCGAGAAACACGTTATCTGGTGTTTTCACCACTCCACAGTGCGTATGATATGCAGAACCGACGATATCTTGGTTTTCGTGGGGTTTCAAGCTCAGATATGCATTTTCTGCGATAATCTTGGTGAGACTTCTGTCCGAAGTATGCAGAGTCATCGAGATCGCTCTTTTCGAGCTATTTAATGCGAGAAACAAGTTATCTGGTGTTTTCACCACTCCGCAGTGCGTTTGATATGCAGAACCAGCGATATCTTGGTTTTCGTGGGGTTTCAAGCTCAGATATGCATTTTCTGCGATAATCTTGGTGAGACTTCTGTCCGAAGTATGCAGAGTCATCGAGATCGTACTTTTCGAGCTATTCAATGCGAGAAACACGTTTTCTGGGGTTTTCACCACTCCACAGTTCGTTGGATATGCAGAACAGGAGATATCTTGGTTTTCGAGGGGTTTCTAGCAGAGATATGCATTTTCTGCGATAATCTAGGTGAGACTTCTGTCCGAAGTATGCTTAATCATCGAGATCGCTCGTTTCGAGCTATTTAATGCGAGAAACAAGTTATCTGGTGTTTTCACCACTCCACAGTGCGTTTGATATGCAGAACCAGCGATATCTTGGTTTTCGTGGGGTTTCAAGCTCAGATATGCATTTTCTGCGATAATCTTGGTGAGACTTCTGTCCGAAGTATGCAGAGTCATCGAGATCGTACTTTTCGAGCTATTCAATGCGAGAAACACGTTTTCTGGGGTTTTCACCACTCCACAGTTCGTTGGATATGCAGAACAGGAGATATCTTGGTTTTCGTGGGGTTTCTAGCAGAGATATGCATTTTCTGCGATAATCTTGGTGAGACCTCTGTCCGAAGTATGCAGAAACATGGAGATCGCTCTTTTCGACCTATTGAATGCGAGAAACACGTTATCTGGTGTTTTCACCACTCCACAGTGCGTATGATATGCAGAACCGACGATATCGTGGTTTTCGTGGGGTTTCAAGCTCAGATATGCATTTTCTGCGATAATCTTGGTGAGACTTCTGTCCGAAGTATGCAGAGTCATCGAGATCGCTCTTTTCGAGCTATTTAATGCGAGAAACAAGTTATCTGGTGTTTTCACCACTCCGCAGTGCGTCTGATATGCAGAACCAGCGATATCTTGGTTTTCGTGGGGTTTCAAGCTCAGATATGCATTTTCTGCGATAATCTTGGTGAGACTTCTGTCCGAAGTATGCAGAGTCATCGAGATCGTACTTTTCGAGCTATTCAATGCGAGAAACACGTTTTCTGGGGTTTTCACCACTCCACAGTTCGTTGGATATGCAGAACAGGAGATATCTTGGTTTTCGTGGGGTTTCTAGCAGAGATATGCATTTTCTGCGATAATCTAGGCGAGACTTCTGTTCGAAGTATGCTTAATCATCGAGATCGCTCGTTTCGAGCTATTTAATGCGAGAAACAAGTTATCTGGTGTTTTCACCAGTCCACAGTGCGTTTGATATGCAGAAACAGCGATATCATGGTTTTCGTGGGGTTTCAAGCTGAGATATGCATTTTTTACGATAATCATGGTGAGACTTCTGTCCGAAGTATGCAGAATCATCGAGATCGCACTTTTCGAGCTATTTAATGCGACAAACACGTTATCTGGTGTTTTCAGCACTCCACAGTGCGTTTGATATGCATAACCAGCGAAATCTTGGTTTTCGTGGGGTTTCAAGCTGAGGTATGGATTTTTTTACGATAATCGTGGTGAGACTTCTGTCCGAAGTATGCTTAATCATCGAGATCGCTCTATTCGAGATATTTAATGCGAGAAGCACGTTATCTGGTGTTTTCACCACTCCACAGTGCGTATGATATACAGAACCGACGATATCTTGGTTTTCGTGGGGTTTCAAGCTCAGATATGCATTTTCTGCGATAATCATGGTGAGACTTCTGTCCGAAGTATGCAGAATCATCGAGATCGCACTTTTCGAGCTATTTAATGCGAGAAACAAGTTATCTGGTGTTTTCACCACTCCGCAGTGCGTTTGATATGCAGAAACAGCGATATCTTGGTTTTCGTGGGGTTTCAAGCTGAGATATGCATTTTTTACGATAATCATGGTGAGACTTCTGTCCGAAGTATGCAGAATCATCGAGATCGCACTTTTCGAGCTATTTAATGCGACAAACACGTTATCTGGTGTTTTCAGCACTCCACAGTGCGTTCGATATGCAGAACCAGCGATATCTGGGTTTACGTGGGGTTTCAAGCTGAGGTATGGATTTTTTTACGATAATCGTGGTGAGACTTCTGTCCGAAGTATGCTTAATCATCGAGATCGCTCTATTCGAGATATTTAATGCGAGAAGCACGTTATCTGGTGTTTTCACCACTCCACAGTGCGTATGATATACAGAACCGACGATATCTTGGTTTTCGTGGGGTTTCAAGCTCAGATATGCATTTTCTGCGATAATCTTGGTGAGACTTCTGTCCGAAGTATGCAGAGTCATCGAGATCGTACTTTTCGAGCTATTCAATGCGAGAAACACGTTTTCTGGGGTTTTCACCACTCCACAGTTCGTTGGATATGCAGAACCAGCGATATCTTGGTTTTCGTGGGGTTTCAAGCTCAGATATGCATTTTCTGCGATGATGTTGGTGTAGACTTCTGTCCGAAGTATGCAGAGTCATCGAGATCGTACTTTTCGAGCTATTTAATGCGACAAACACGTTTTCTGGGGTTTTCACCACTCCACAGTTCGTTGGATATGCAGAACAGGAGATATCTTGGTTTTCGTGGGGTTTCAAGCTCAGATATGCATTTTCTGCGATAATCATGGTGAGACTTCTGTCCGAAGTATGCAGAATCATCGAGATCGCACTTTTCGAGCTATTTAATGCGAGAAACAAGTTATCTGGTGTTTTCACCACTCCGCAGTGCGTTTGATATGCAGAAACAGCGATATCTTGGTTTTCGTGGGGTTTCAAGCTGAGATATGCATTTTTTACGATAATCATGGTGAGACTTCTGTCCGAAGTATGCAGAATCATCGAGATCGCACTTTTCGAGCTATTTAATGCGACAAACACGTTATCTGGTGTTTTCAGCACTCCACAGTGCGTTCGATATGCAGAACCAGCGATATCTGGGTTTACGTGGGGTTTCAAGCTGAGGTATGGATTTTTTTACGATAATCGTGGTGAGACTTCTGTCCGAAGTATGCTTAATCATCGAGATCGCTCTATTCGAGATATTTAATGCGAGAAGCACGTTATCTGGTGTTTTCACCACTCCACAGTGCGTATGATATACAGAACCGACGATATCTTGGTTTTCGTGGGGTTTCAAGCTCAGATATGCATTTTCTGCGATAATCTTGGTGAGACTTCTGTCCGAAGTATGCAGAGTCATCGAGATCGTACTTTTCGAGCTATTCAATGCGAGAAACACGTTTTCTGGGGTTTTCACCACTCCACAGTTCGTTGGATATGCAGAACCAGCGATATCTTGGTTTTCGTGGGGTTTCAAGCTCAGATATGCATTTTCTGCGATGATGTTGGTGTAGACTTCTGTCCGAAGTATGCAGAGTCATCGAGATCGTACTTTTCGAGCTATTTAATGCGACAAACACGTTTTCTGGGGTTTTCACCACTCCACAGTTCGTTGGATATGCAGAACAGGAGATATCTTGGTTTTCGTGGGGTTTCTAGCAGAGATATGCATTTCCTGCGATAATCTTGGTGAGACCTGTGTCCGAAGTATGCAGAAACATCGAGATGGCTCTTTTCGACCTATTTAATGCGAGAAACACGTTATCTGGTGTTTTCAGCACTCCACAGTGCGTTTGATATGCAGAACCAGCGATATCTTGGTTTACGTGGGGTTTCAAGCTCAGATATGCATTTTCTGCGATAATCTTGGTGAGACTTCAGTCCGAAGTATGCAGAATCATCGAGATCGTACTATTAGAGCTATTTAATGCGAAAAACACGTTATCTGGTGTTTTCACCACTCCGCAGTGCGTTTGATATGCAGAACCAGCGATATCTGGGTTTTCGTGGGGTTTCTAGCAGAGATATGCATTTTCTGCGATAATCTAGGTGAGACTTCTGTCCGAAGTATGCTTAATCATCGAGATCGCTCGTTTCGAGCTATTTAATGCGAGAAACAAGTTATCTGGTGTTTTCACCACTCCACAGTGCGTTTGATATGCAGAAACAGCGATATCTTGGTTTTCGTGGGGTTTCAAGCTGAGATATGCATTTTTTACGATAATCATGGTGAGACTTCTGTCCGAAGTATGCAGAATCATCGAGATCGCACTTTTCGAGCTATTTAATGCGACAAACACGTTATCTGGTGTTTTCAGCACTCCACAGTGCGTTCGATATGCAGAACCAGCGATATCTGGGTTTACGTGGGGTTTCAAGCTGAGATATGCATTTTTTACGATAATCTTGGTGAGACTTCTGTCCGAAGTATGCAGAATCATCGAGATCGCACTTTTCGAGCTATTTAATGCGACAAACACGTTATCTGGTGTTTTCAGCACACCACAGTGCGTTTGATATGCAGAACCAGCGAAATCTTGGTTTTCGTAGGGTTTCAAGCTGAGATATGCATTTTTTACGATAATCTTGGTGAGACTTCTGTCCGAAGTATGCTTAATCATCGAGATCGCTCTATTCGAGCTATTTATTGCGAGAAACACGTTATCTGGTGTTTTCACCACGATACAGTGCGTATGATATACAGAACCGACGATATCTTGGTTTTCGTGGGGTTTCAAGCTCAGATATGCATTTTCTGCGATAATCATGGTGAGACTTCTGTCCGAAGTATGCAGAGTCATCGAGATCGTACTATTCGAGCTATTTAATGCGAAAAACACGTTATCTGGTGTTTTCACCACTCCACAGTGCGTATGATATGCAGAACCGACGATATCTTGGTTTTCGTGGGGTTTCAAGCTCAGATATGCATTTTCTGCGATAATCTTGGTGAGACTTCTGTCCGAAGTATGCAGAAACATGGAGATCGCTCTTTTCGACCTATTGAATGCGAGAAACACGTTATCTGGTGTTTTCACCACTCCACAGTGCGTTTGATATGCAGAACCAGCGAAATCTTGGTTTTCGTTGGGTTTCAAGCTGAGATATGCATTTTTTACGATAATCATGGTGAGACTTCTGTCCGAAGTATGCAGAATCATCGAGATCGCACTTTTCGAGCTATTTAATGCGACAAACACGTTATCTGGTGTTTTCAGCACACCACAGTGCGTTTGATATGCAGAACCAGCGAAATCTTGGTTTTCGTGGGGTTTCAAGCTGAGATATGCATTTTTTACGATAATCTTGGTGAGACTTCTGTCCGAAGTATGCTTAATCATCGAGATCGCTCTATTCGAGCTATTTAATGCGAGAAACACGTTATCTGGTGTTTTCACCACTCCACAGTGCGTATGATATACAGAACCGACGATATCTTGGTTTTCGTGGGGTTTCAAGCTCAGATATGCATTTTCTGCGATAATCATGGTGAGACTTCTGTCCGAAGTATGCAGAGTCTTCGAGATCGCTCTTTTCGAGCTATTTAATGCGAGAAACAAGTTATCTGGTGTTTTCACCACTCCGCAGTGCGTTTGATATGCAGAACCAGCGATATCTTGGTTTTCGTGGGGTTTCAAGCTCAGATATGCATTTTCTGCGATAATCTTGGTGTAGACTTCTGTCCGAAGTATGCAGAGTCATCGAGATCGTACTTTTCGAGCTATTTAATGCGACAAACACGTTTTCTGGGGTTTTCACCACTCCACAGTTCGTTGGATATGCAGAACAGGAGATATCTTGGTTTTCGTGGGGTTTCTAGCAGAGATATGCATTTTCTGCGATAATCTTGGTGAGAACTGTGTCCGAAGTATGCAGAAACATCGAGATGGCTCTTTTCGACCTATTTAATGCGAGAAACACGTTATCTGGTGTTTTCAGCACTCCACAGTGCGTTTGATATGCAGAACCAGCGATATCTTGGTTTACGTGGGGTTTCAAGCTCAGATATGCATTTTCTGCGATAATCTTGGTGAGACTTCTGTCCGAAGTATGCAGAGTCATCGAGATCGTACTTTTCGAGCTATTTAATGCGACAAACACGTTTTCTGGGGTTTTCACCACTCCACAGTTCGTTGGATATGCAGAACAGGAGATATCTTGGTTTTCGTGGGGTTTCTAGCAGAGATATGCATTTTCTGCGATAATCATGGTGAGACCTCTGTCCGAAGTATGCAGAAACATGGAGATCGCTCTTTTCGACCTATTGAATGCGAGAAACACGTTATCTGGAGTTTTCACCACTCCACAGTGCGTTTGATATGCAGAACCAGCGAAATCTTGGTTTTCGTTGGGTTTCAAGCTGAGATATGCATTTTTTACGATAATCATGGTGAGACTTCTGTCCGAAGTATGCAGAATCATCGAGATCGCACTTTTCGAGCTATTTAATGCGACAAACACGTTATCTGTTGTTTTCAGCACACCACAGTGCGTTTGATATGCAGAACCAGCGAAATCTTGGTTTTCGTGGGGTTTCAAGCTGAGATATGCATTTTTTACGATAACCTTGGTGAGACTTCTGTCCGAAGTATGCTTAATCATCGAGATCGCTCTATTCGAGCTATTTAATGCGAGAAACACGTTATCTGGTGTTTTCACCACTCCACAGTGCGTATGATATGCAGAACCGTCGATATCTTGGTTTTCGTGGGGTTTCAAGTTCAGATATGCATTTTCTGCGATAATCTTGGTGAGACTTCTGTCCGAAGTATGCAGAGTCATCGAGATCGCTCTTTTCGAGCTATTTAATGCGAGAAACAAGTTATCTGGTGTTTTCACCACTCCGCAGTGCGTTTGATATGCAGAACCAGCGATATCTTGGTTTTCGTGGGGTTTCAAGCTCAGATATGCATTTTCTGCGATAATCTTGGTGAGACTTCTGTCCGAAGTATGCAGAGTCATCGAGATCGTACTTTTCGAGCTATTCAATGCGAGAAACACGTTTTCTGGGGTTTTCACCACTCCACAGTTCGTTGGATATGCAGAACAGGAGATATCTTGGTTTTCGTGGGGTTTCTAGCAGAGATATGCATTTTCTGCGATAATCTAGGTGAGACTTCTGTCCGAAGTATGCTTAATCATCGAGATCGCTCGTTTCGAGCTATTTAATGCGAGAAACAAGTTCTCTGGTGTTTTCACCACTCCACAGTGCGTTTGATATGCAGAAACAGCGATATCTTGGTTTGCGTGGGGTTTCAAGCTGAGATATGCATTTTTTACGATAATCATGGTGAGACTTCTGTCCGAAGTATGCAGAATCATCGAGATCGCACTTTTCGAGCTATTTAATGCGACAAACACGTTATCTGGTGTTTTCAGCACTCCACAGTGCGTTCGATATGCAGAACCAGCGATATCTGGGTTTACGTGGGGTTTCAAGCTGAGATATGCATTTTTTACGATAATCTTGGTGAGACTTCTGTCCGAAGTATGCAGAATCATCGAGATCGCACTTTTCGAGCTATTTAATGCGACAAACACGTTATCTGGTGTTTTCAGCACTCCACAGTGCGTTTGATATGCAGAACCAGCGAAATCTTGGTTTTCGTGGGGTTTCAAGCTGAGATATGCATTTTTTTACGATAATCTGGTGAGACTTCTGTCCGAAGTATGCTTAATCATCGAGATCGCTCTATTCGAGATATTTAATGCGACAAACACGTTTTCTGGGGTTTTCACCACTCCACAGTTCGTTGGATATGCAGAACAGGAGATATCTTGGTTTTCGTGGGGTTTCTAGCAGAGATATGCATTTTCTGCGCTAATCTTGGTGAGACCTCTGTCCGAAGTATGCAGAAACATGGAGATCGCTCTTTTCGACCTATTGAATGCGAGAAACACGTTATCTGGTGTTTTCACCACTCCACAGTGCGTTTGATATGCAGAACCAGCGAAATCTTGGTTTTCGTTGGGTTTCAAGCTGAGATATGCATTTTTTACGATAATCATGGTGAGACTTCTGTCCGAAGTATGCAGAATCATCGAGATCGCACTTTTCGAGCTATTTAATGCGACAAACACGTTATCTGGTGTTTTCAGCACACCACAGTGCGTTTGATATGCAGAACCAGCGAAATCTTGGTTTTCGTGGGGTTTCAAGCTGAGATATGCATTTTTTACGATAATCTTGGTGAGACTTCTGTCCGAAGTATGCTTAATCATCGAGATCGCTCTATTCGAGCTATTTAATGCGAGAAACACGTTATCTGGTGTTTTCACCACTCCACAGTGCGTATGATATACAGAACCGACGATATCTTGGTTTTCGTGGGGTTTCAAGCTCAGATATGCATTTTCTGCGATAATCTTGGTGAGACTTCTGTCCGAAGTATGCAGAGTCATCGAGATCGTACTTTTCGAGCTATTCAATGCGAGAAACACGTTTTCTGGGGTTTTCACCACTCCACAGTTCGTTGGATATGCAGAACAGGAGATATCTTGGTTTTCGTGGGGTTTCTAGCAGAGATATGCATTTTCTGCGATAATCTTGGTGAGACCTCTGTCCGAAGTATGCAGAAACATGGAGATCGCTCTTTTCGACCTATTGAATGCGAGAAACACGTTATCTGGTGTTTTCACCACTCCACAGTGCGTATGATATGCAGAACCGACGATATCGTGGTTTTCGTGGGGTTTCAAGCTCAGATATGCATTTTCTGCGATAATCTTGGTGAGACTTCTGTCCGAAGTATGCAGAGTCATCGAGATCGCTCTTTTCGAGATATTTAATGCGAGAAACAAGTTATCTGGTGTTTTCACCACTCCGCAGTGCGTTTGATATGCAGAACCAGCAATATCTTGGTTTTCGTGGGGTTTCAAGCTCAGATATGCATTTTCTGCGATAATATTGGTGAGACTTCTGTCCGAAGTATGCAGAGTCATCGAGATCGTACTTTTCGAGCTATTCAATGCGAGAAACACGTTTTCTGGGGTTTTCACCACTCCACAGTTCGTTGGATATGCAGAACAGGAGATATCTTGGTTTTCGTGGGGTTTCTAGCAGAGATATGCATTTTCTGCGATAATCTAGGTGAGACTTCTGTTCGAAGTATGCTTAATCATCGAGATCGCTCGTTTCGAGCTATTTAATGCGAGAAACAAGTTATCTGGTGTTTTCACCACTCCACAGTGCGTTTGATATGCAGAAACAGCGATATCTTGGTTTTCGTGGGGTTTCAAGCTGAGATATGCATTTTTTACGATAATCATGGTGAGACTTCTGTCCGAAGTATGCTTAATCATCGAGATCGCACTTTTCGAGCTATTTAATGCGACAAACACGTTATCTGGTGTTTTCAGCACTCCACAGTGCGTTTGATATGCAGAACCAGCGAAATCTTGGTTTTCGTGGGGTTTCAAGCTGAGACATGCATTTTCTACGATAATCTTGGTGAGACTTCTGTCAGAAGTATGCAGAATCTTCGAGAACGCTCTTTTCGAGCTACTTAATGCGAGAAACACGTTTTCTGGTGTTTTCACTACACCACAGTCCGTTTGATGCGCAGAACCGGAGATATCTTGGTTTCGGTCGGGTTTCAAGCTGAGATATGCATTTTCTGCGATAATCTTGGTGAGACTTCTGTCAGAAGTATGTAGAATCATCTAGATCGCTCTTTTCGAGCTATTTAATTCGAGAAACACGTTTTCTGGGGTTTTCACCACTCCACAGTTCGTTGGATATGCAGAACAGGAGATATCTTGGTTTTCGTGGGGTTTCTAGCAGAGATATGCATTTTCTGCGATAATCTTGGTGAGACCTGTGTCCGAAGTATGCAGAAACATCGAGATCGCTCTTTTCGACCTATTTAATGCGAGAAACACGTTATCTGGTGTTTTCAGCACTCCACAGTGCATTTGATATGCAGAACCAGCGATATCTGGGTTTTCGTGGGGTTTCAAGCTGAGATATGCATTTCTTACGATAATCTTGGTGAGACTTCTGTCCGAAGTATGCAGAATCATCGAGATCGCTCTTTTCAAGCTATTTAATGCGAGAAACACGTTTTCTGGGGTTTTCACCACTCCACAGTGCGTTTGATATGCAGAACCAGCGAAATCTTGGTTTTCGTGGGGTTTCAAGCTGAGATATGCATTTTTTACGATAATCTTGGTGACACTTCTGTCCGAAGTATGCTTAATCATCGAGATCGCTCTATTGGAGATATTTAATGCGAGAAACACGTTATCTGGTGTTTTCACCACTCCACAGTGCGCATGATATGCAGAACCGACGATATCTTGGTTTTCGTCGGGTTTCAAGCTCACATATGCATTTTCTGCGATAATCTTGGTGAGACTTCTGTCCGAAGTATGCAGAGTCATCGAGATCGTACTTTTCGAGCTATTCAATGCGAGAAAAACGTTTTCTGGGGTTTTCACCACTCCACAGTGCGTTTGATATGCAGAACCAGCGATATCTTGGTTTTCGTGGGGTTTCAAGCTCAGATATGCATTTTCTGCGATAATCTTGGTGAGACTTCTGTCCGAAGTATGCAGAGTCATCGAGATCGTACTTTTCGAGCTATTTAATGCGACAAACACGTTTTCTGGGGTTTTCACCACTCCACAGTTCGTTGGATATGCAGAACAGGAGATATCTTTTTTTTCGTGGGGTTTCTAGCAGAGATATGCATTTTCTGCGATAATCTTGGTGAGACTTCTGTCCGAAGTATGCAGAATCATCGAGATCGCACTTTTCGAGCTATTTAATGCGACAAACACGTTATATGGTGTTTTCAGCACTCCACAGTGCGTTTGATATGCAGAAACAGCGATATCTGGGTTTTCGTGGGGTTTCAAGCTGAGATATGCATTTCTTACGATAATCTTGGTGAGACTTCTGTCCGAAGTATGCAGAATCATCGAGATCGCTCTTTTCAAGCTATTTAATGCGAGAAACACGTTTTCTGGGGATTTCACCACTCCACAGTGCGTTTGATATGCAGAACCAGCGATATCTTGGTTTTCGTGGGGTTTCAAGCTCAGATATGCATTTTCTGCGATAATCTTGGTGAGACTTCTGTCCGAAGTATGCAGAGTCATCGAGATCGTACTTTTCGAGCTATTTAATGCGACAAACACGTTTTCTGGGGTTTTCACCACTCCACAGTTCGTTGGATATGCAGAACAGGAGATATCTTTTTTTTCGTGGGGTTTCTAGCAGAGATATGCATTTTCTGCGATAATCTTGGTGAGACTTCTGTCCGAAGTATGCAGAATCATCGAGATCGCACTTTTCGAGCTATTTAATGCGACAAACACGTTATCTGGTGTTTTCAGCACTCCACACTGCGTTTGATATGCAGAACCAGCGAAATCTGGGTTTTCGTGGGGTTTCAAGCTGAGATATGCATTTTCTGCGATAATCTTGGTGAGACTTCTGTCCGAAGTATGCAGAATCATCGAGATCGCACTTTTCGAGCTATTTAATGCGACAAACACGTTATCTGGTGTTTTCAGCACTCCACACTGCGTTTGATATGCAGAACCAGCGATATCTGGGTTTTCGTGGGGTTTCAAGCTGAGATATGCATTTCTTACGATAATCTTGGTGAGACTTCTGTCCGAAGTATGCAGAATTATCGAGATCGCTCTTTTCAAGCTATTTAATGCGAGAAACACGTTTTCTGGGGTTTTCACCACTCCACAGTGCGTTTGATATGCAGAACCAGCGAAATCTTGGTTTTCGTGGGGTTTCAAGCTGAGATATGCATTTTTTACGATAATCTTGGTGAGACTTCTGTCTGAAGTATGCTTAATCATCGAGATCGCTCAATTCGAGATATTTAATGCGAGAAACACGTTATCTGGTGTTTTCACTACTCCACAGTGCGTATGATATGCAGAACCGACGATATCTTGGTTTTCGTGGGGTTTCAAGCTCAGATATGCATTTTCTGCGATAATCTTGGTGAGACTTCTGTCCGAAGTATGCAGAGTCATCGAGATCGTACTTTTCGAGCTATTTAATGCGACAAACACGTTTTCTGGGGTTTTCACCACTCAACAGTTCGTTGGATATGCAGAACAGGAGATATCTTTTTTTTCGTGGGGTTTCTAGCAGAGATATGCATTTTCTGCGATAATCTTGGTGACACTTCTGTCCGAAGTATGCAGAATCATCGAGATCGCACTTTTCGAGCTATTTAATGCGACAAACACGTTATATGGTGTTTTCAGCACTCCACATTGCGTTTGATATGCAGAAACAGCGATATCTGGGTTTTCGTGGGGTTTCAAGCTGAGATATGCATTTCTTACGATAATCTTGGTGAGACTTCTGTCCGAAGTATGCAGAATCATCGAGATCGCTCTTTTCAAGCTATTTAATGCGAGAAACACGTTTTCTGGGGATTTCACCACTCCACAGTGCGTTTGATATGCAGAACCAGCGATATCTTGGTTTTCGTGGGGTTTCAAGCTCAGATATGCATTTTCTGCGATAATCTTGGTGAGACTTCTGTCCGAAGTATGCAGAGTCATCGAGATCGTACTTTTCGAGCTATTTAATGCGACAAACACGTTTTCTGGGGTTTTCACCACTCCACAGTTCGTTGGATATGCAGAACAGGAGATATCTTTTTTTTCGTGGGGTTTCTAGCAGAGATATGCATTTTCTGCGATAATCTTGGTGAGACTTCTGTCCGAAGTATGCAGAATCATCGAGATCGCACTTTTCGAGCTATTTAATGCGACAAACACGTTATATGGTGTTTTCAGCACTCCACAGTGCGTTTGATATGCAGAAACAGCGATATCTGGGTTTTCGTGGGGTTTCAAGCTGAGATATGCATTTCTTACGATAATCTTGGTGAGACTTCTGTCCGAAGTATGCAGAATCATCGAGATCGCTCTTTTCAACCTATTTAATGCGAGAAACACGTTTTCTGGGTATTTCACCACTCCACAGTGCGTTTGATATGCAGAACCAGCGATATCTTGGTTTTCGTGGGGTTTCAAGCTCAGATATGCATTTTCTGCGATAATCTTGGTGAGACTTCTGTCCGAAGTATGCAGAGTCATCGAGATCGTACTTTTCGAGCTATTTAATGCGACAAACACGTTTTCTGGGGTTTTCACCACTCCACAGTTCGTTGGATATGCAGAACAGGAGATATCTTTTTTTTCGTGGGGTTTCTAGCAGAGATATGCATTTTCTGCGATAATCTTGGTGAGACTTCTGTCCGAAGTATGCAGAATCATCGAGATCGCACTTTTCGAGCTATTTAATGCGACAAACACGTTATCTGGTGTTTTCAGCACTCCACACTGCGTTTGATATGCAGAACCAGCGATATCTGGGTTTTCGTGGGGTTTCAAGCTGAGATATGCATTTCTTACGATAATCTTGGTGAGACTTCTGTCCGAAGTATGCAGAATCATCGAGATCGCTCTTTTCAAGCTATTTAATGCGAGAAACACGTTTTCTGGGGTTTTCACCACTCCACAGTGCGTTTGATATGCAGAACCAGCGAAATCTTGGTTTTCGTGGGGTTTCAAGCTGAGATATGCATTTTTTACGATAATCTTGGTGAGACTTCTGTCTGAAGTATGCTTAATCATCGAGATCGCTCAATTCGAGATATTTAATGCGAGAAACACGTTATCTGGTGTTTTCACTACTCCACAGTGCGTATGATATGCAGAACCGACGATATCTTGGTTTTCGTGGGGTTTCAAGCTCAGATATGCATTTTCTGCGATAATCTTGGTGAGACTTCTGTCCGAAGTATGCAGAGTCATCGAGATCGTACTTTTCGAGCTATTCAATGCGAGAAACACGTTTTCTCGGGTTTTCACCACTCCACAGTGCGTTTGATATGCAGAACCAGCGATATCTTGGTTTTCGTGGGGTTTCAAGCTCAGATATGCATTTTCTGCGATAATCTTGGTGAGAGTTCTGTCCGAAGTATGCAGAGTCATCGAGATCGTACTTTTCGAGCTATTCTATGCGAGAAAAACGTTTTCTGGGGTTTTCACCACTCCACAGTTCGTTGGATATGCAGAACAGGAGATATCTTGGTTTTCGTGGGGTTTCTAGCAGAGATATGCATTTTCTGCGATAATCTTGGTGAGACTTCTGTCCGAAGTATGCAGAATCATCGAGATCGCACTTTTCGAGCTATTTAATGAGACAAACACGTTATCTGGTGTTTTCAGCACTCCACAGTGCGTTTGATATGCAGAACCAGCGATATCTGGGTTTTCGTGGGGTTTCAAGCTGAGATATGCATTTCTTACGATAATCTTGGTGAGACTTCTGTCCGAAGTATGCAGAATCATCGAGATCGCTCTTTTCAAGCTATTTAATGCGAGAAACACGTTTTCTGGGGTATTCACCACTCCACAGTGCGTTTGATATGCAGAACCAGCGAAATCTTGGTTTTCGTGGGGTTTCAAGCTGAGATAAGCATTTTTTACGATAATCTTGGTGAGACTTCTGTCCGAAGTATGCAGAGTCATCGAGATCGCTCTTTTCGAGCTATTTAATGCGAGAAACAAGTTATCTGGTGTTTTCACCATTCCACAGTGCGTTTGATATGCAGAACCAGCGAAACCTTGGTTTTCGTGGGGTTTCAAGCTGAGATATGCATTTTTTACGATAATCTTGGTGAGACTTCTGTCCGAAGTATGCTTAATCATCGAGATCGCTCTATTCGAGATATTTAATGCGAGAAACACGTTATCTGGTGTTTTCACCACTCCACAGTCCGTATGATATGCAGAACAGACGATATCTTGGTTTTCGTGGGGTTTCAAGCTCAGATATGCATTTTCTGCGATAATCTTGGTGAGACCTCTGTCCGAAGTATGCAGAAACATCGAGATCGCTCTTTTCAAGCTATTTAATGCGAGAAACACGTTATCTGGTGTTTTCACCACTCCACAGTGCGTATGATATGCAGAACCGACGATATCTTGGTTTTCGTGGGGTTTCAAGCTGAGATATGCATTTTCTGCGATAATCTTGGTGAGACTTCTGTCCGAAGTATGCAGAGTCATCGAGATCGCTCTTTTCGAGCTATTTAATGCGACAAACACGTTTTCTGGGGTTTTCACCACTCCACAGTTCGTTGGATATGCAGAACAGGAGATATCTTGGTTTTCGTGGGGTTTCTAGCAGAGATATGCTTTTTCTGCGATAATATTGGTGAGACCTCTGTCCGAAGTATGCAGAAACATCGAGATCGCTCTTTTCGACCTATTTAATGCGAGAAACACGTTATCTGGTGTTTTCACCACTCCGCAGTGCGTTTGATATGCAGAACCGACGATATCTTGGTTTTCGTGGGGTTTCAAGCTCAGATATGCATTTTCTGCGATAATCTTGGTGAGACTTCTGTCCGAAGTATGCAGAGTCATCGAGATCGCTCTTTTCGAGCTATTTAATGCGAGAAACAAGTTATCTGGTGTTTTCACCACTCCGCAGTGCGTTTGATTTGCAGAACAGGAGATATCTTGGTTTTCGTGGGGTTTCAAGCTGAGATATGCATTTTTTACGATAATCTTGGTGAGACTTCTGTCCGAAGTATGCTTAATCATCCAGATCGCTCTATTCGAGCTATTTAATGCGAGAAACACGTTATCTGGTGTTTTCACCACTCCACAGTGCGTATGATATGCAGAACCGACGATATCTTGGTTTTCGTGGGGTTTCAAGCTGAGATATGCATTTTCTGCGATAATCTTGGTGAGACTTCTGTCCGAAGTATGCAGAGTCATCGAGATCGCTCTTTTCGAGCTATTTAATGCGAGAAACAAGTTATCTGGTGTTTTCACCATTCCACAGTGCGTATGATATGCAGAACCGACGATATCTTGGTTTTCGTGGGGCTTCAAGCTCAGATATGCATTTTCTGCGATAATCTTGGTGAGACTTCTGTCCGAAGTATGCAGAGTCATCGAGATCGTACTTTTCGAGCTATTTAATGCGACAAACACGTTTTCTGGGGTTTTCACCACTCCACAGTTCGTTGGATATGCAGAACAGGAGATATCTTGGTTTTCGTGGGGTTTCTAGCAGAGATATGCGTTTTCTGCGATAATCTTGGTGAGACCTCTGTCCGAAGTATGCAGAAACATCGAGATCGCTCTTTTCGACCTATTTAATGCGAGAAACACGTTATCTGGTTTTATCACCACTCCACAGTGCGTTTGATATGCAGAACCAGCGAAATCTTGGTTTTCGTGGGGTTTCAAGCTGAGATATGCATTTTTTACGATAATCTTGGTGAGACTTCTGTCCGAAGTATGCTTAATCATCGAGATCGCTCTATTCGAGATATTTAATGCGAGAAACACGTTATCTGGTGTTTTCACCACTCCACAGTGCGTATGATATGCAGAACCGACGATATCTTGGTTTTCGTGGGGTTTCAAGCTCAGATATGCATTTTCTGCGATAATCTTGGTGAGACTTCTGTCCGAAGTATGCAGAGTCATCGAGATCGTACTTTTCGAGCTATTTAATGCGACAAACACGTTTTCTGGGGTTTTCACCACTCCACAGTTCGTTGGATATGCAGAACAGGAGATATCTTGGTTTTCGTGGGGTTTCTAGCAGAGATATGCATTTTCTGCGATAATCTTGGTGAGACCTCTGTCCGAAGTATGCAGAAACATCGAGATCGCTCTTTTCGACCTATTTAATGCGAGAAACACGTTATCTGGTGTTATCACCACTCCATAGTGCGTTTGATATGCAGAACCAGCGATATCTGGGTTTTCGTGGGGTTTCAAGCTGAGATATGCATTTTTTACGATAATCTTGGTGAGACTTCTGTCCGAAGTATGCTTAATCATCGAGATCGCTCTATTCGAGATATTTAATGCGAGAAACACGTTATCTGGTGTTTTCACCACTCCACAGTGCGTATGATATGCAGAACCGACGATATCTTGGTTTTCGTGGGGTTTCAAGCTCAGATATGCATTTTCTGCGATAATCTTGGTGAGACTTCTGTCCGAAGTATGCAGAGTCATCGAGATCGTACTTTTCGAGCTATTTAATGCGACAAACACGTTTTCTGGGGTTTTCACCACTCCACAGTTCGTTGGATATGCAGAACAGGAGATATCTTGGTTTTCGTGGGGTTTCTAGCAGAGATATGCATTTTCTGCGATAATCTTGGTGAGACCTCAGTCCGAAGTATGCAGAAACATCGAGATCGCTCTTTTCGACCTATTTAATGCGAGAAACACGTTATCTGGTGTTATCACCACTCCATAGTGCGTTTGATATGCAGAACCAGCGATATCTGGGTTTTCGTGGGGTTTCAAGCTGAGATATGCATTTTTTACGATAATCTTGGTGATACTTCTGTCTGAAGTATGCTTAATCATCGAGATCGCTCAATTCGAGATATTTAATGCGAGAAACACGTTATCTGGTGTTTTCACTACTCCACAGTGCGTATGATATGCAGAACCGACGATATCTTGGTTTTCGTGGGGTTTCAAGCTCAGATATGCATTTTCTGCGATAATCTTGGTGAGACTTCTGTCCGAAGTATGCAGAGTAATCGAGATCGTACTTTTCGAGCTATTCAATGCGAGAAACACGTTTTCTCGGGTTTTCACCACTCCACAGTGCGTTTGATATGCAGAACCAGCGATATCTTTGTTTTCGTGGGGTTTCAAGCTCAGATATGCATTTTCTGCGATAATCTTGGTGAGACTTCTGTCCGAAGTATGCAGAGTCATCGAGATCGTACTTTTCGAGCTATTCTATGCGAGAAAAACGTTTTCTGGGGTTTTCACCACTCCACAGATCGTTGGATATGCAGAACAGGAGATATCTTGGTTTTCGTGGGGTTTCTAGCAGAGATATGCATTTTCTGCGATAATCTTGGTGAGACTTCTGTCCGAAGTATGCAGAATCATCGAGATCGCACTTTTCGAGCTATTTAATGCGACAAACACGTTATCTGGTGTTTTCAGCACTCCACAGTGCGTTTGATATGCAGAACCAGCGATATCTGGGTTTTCGTGGGGTTTCAGGCTGAGATATGCATTTCTTACGATAATCTTGGTGAGACTTCTGTCCGAAGTATGCAGAATCATCGAGATCGCTCTTTTCAAGCTATTTAATGCGAGAAACACGTTTTCTGGGGTTTTCACCACTCCACAGTGCGTTTTATATGCAGAACCAGCGAAATCTTGGTTTTCGTGGGGTTTCAAGCTGAGATATGCATTTTTTACGATAATCTTGGTGAGACTTCTGTCCGAAGTATGCTTAATCATCGAGATCGCTCTATTCGAGATATTTAATGCGAGAAACACGTTATCTGGTGTTTTCACTACTCCACAGTGCGTATGATATGCAGAACCGACGATATCTTGGTTTTCGTGGGGTTTCAAGCTCAGATATGCATTTTCTGCGATAATCTTGGTGAGACTTCTGTCCGAAGTATGCAGAGTCATCGAGATCGTACTTTTCGAGCTATTTAATGCGACAAACACGTTTTCTGGGGTTTTCACCACTCCACAGTTCGTTGGATATGCAGAACAGGAGATATCTTGGTTTTCGTGGGGTTTCTAGCAGAGATATGCATTTTCTGCGATAATCTTGGTGAGACCTCTGTCCGAAGTATGCAGAAACATCGAGATCGCTCTTTTCGACCTATTTAATGCGAGAAACACGTTATCTGGTGTTATCACCACTCCACAGTGCGTTTGATATGCAGAACCAGCGAAATCTTGGTTTTCGTTGGGTTTCAAGCTGAGATATGCATTTTTTACGATAATCATGGTGAGACTTCTGTCCGAAGTATGCAGAATCATCGAGATCGCACTTTTCGAGCTATTTAGTGCGACAAACACGTTATCCGGTGTTTTCAGCACTCCACAGTGCGTTTGATATGCAGAACCAGCGATATCTGGGTTTTCGTGGGATTTCAAGCTGAGATATGCATTTTTTACGATAATCTTGGTGAGACTTCTGTCCGAAGTATGCAGAATCATCGAGATCGCACTTTTCGAGCTATTTAATGCGACAAACACGTTATCTGGTGTTTTCAGCACTCCACAGTGCGTTTGATATGCAGAACCAGCGAAATCTTGGTTTTCGTGGGGTTTCAAGCTGAGATATGAATTTTTTTACGATAATCTTGGTGAGACTTCTGTCCGAAGTATGCTTAATCATCGAGATCGCTCTATTCGAGATATTTAATGCGAGAAACACGTTATCTGGTGTTTTCACCACTCCACAGTGCGTATGATATGCAGAACCGACGATATCTTGGTTTTCGTGGGGTTTCAAGCTCAGATATGCATTTTCTGCGATAATCTTGGTGAGACTTCTGTCCGAAGTATGCAGAGTCATCGAGATCGTACGTTTCGAGCTATTTAATGCGACCAACACGTTTTCTGGGGTTTTCACCACTCCACAGTTCGTTGGATATGCAGAACAGGAGATATCTTGGTTTTCGTGGGGTTTCTAGCAGAGATATGCACTTTCTGCGATAATCTTGGTGAGACCTCTGTCCGAAGTATGCAGAAACATCGAGATCGCTCTTTTCGACCTATTTATTGCGAGAAACACGTTATCTGGTGTTTTCACCACTCCGCAGTGCGTTTGATATGCAGAACCGACGATATCTTGGTTTTCGTGGGGTTTCAAGCTCAGATATGCATTTTCTGCGATAATCTTGGTGAGACTTCTGTCCGAAGTATGCAGAGTCATCGAGATCGCTCTTTTCGAGCTATTTAATGCGAGAAACAAGTTATCTGGTGTTTTCACCACTCCGCAGTGCGTTTGATATGCAGAACCGACGATATCTTGGTTTTCGTGGGGTTTCAAGCTCAGATATGCATTTTCTGCGATAATCTTGGTGAAACGTCTGTCCGAAGTATGCAGAAACATCAAGAGCGCTCTTTTCGAGCTATTTAATGCGAGGAACACGTTATCTGGTGTTTTCAGCACTCCACAGTGCGTTTGATATGCAGAACCAGCGATATCTTGGTTTTCGTGGGGATTCAAGCTGAGATATGCAATTTCTGCGATATTCTAGGTGAGACTTCTGTCCGAAGTATGCTTAATCATCGAGATCGCTCAATTCGAGATATTTAATGCGAGAAACACGTTATCTGGTGTTTTCACTACTCCACAGTGCGTATGATATGCAGAACCGACGATATCTTGGTTTTCGTGGGGTTTCAAGCTCAGATATGCATTTTCTGCGATAATCTTGGTGAGACTTCTGTCCGAAGTATGCAGAGTCATCGAGATCGTACTTTTCGAGCTATTCAATGCGAGAAACACGTTTTCTCGGGTTTTCACCACTCCACAGTGCGTTTGATATGCAGAACCAGCGATATCTTGGTTTTCGTGGGGTTTCAAGCTCAGATATGCATTTTCTGCGATAATCTTGGTGAGAATTCTGTCCGGAGTATGCAGAGTCATCGAGATCGTACTTTTCGAGCTATTCTATGCGAGAAAAACGTTTTCTGGGGTTTTCACGACTCCACAGTTCGTTGGATATGCAGAACAGGAGGTATCTTGGTTTTCGTGGGGTTTCTAGCAGAGATATGCATTTTCTGCGATAATCTTGGTGAGACTTCTGTCCGAAGTATGCAGAATCATCGAGATCGCACTTTTCGAGCTATTTAATGCGACAAACACGTTATCTGGTGTTTTCAGCACTCCACAGTGCGTTTGATATGCAGAACCAGCGATATCTGGGTTTTCGTGGGGTTTCAAGCTGAGATATGCATTTCTTACGATAATCTTGGTGAGACTTCTGTCCGAAGTATGCAGAATCATCGAGATCGCTCTTTTCAAGCTATTTATTGCGAGAAACACGTTTTCTGGGGTTTTCACCACTCCACAGTGCGTTTGATATGCAGAACCAGCGAAATCTTGGTTTTCGTGGGGTTTCAAGCTGAGATATGCATTTTTTACGATAATCTTGGTGAGACTTCTGTCCGAAGTATGCTTAATCATCCAGATCGCTCTATTCGAGCTATTTAATGCGAGAAACACGTTATCTGGTGTTTTCACCACTCCACAGTGCGTATGATATGCAGAACCGACGATATCTTGGTTTTCGTGGGGTTTCAAGCTGAGATATCCATTTTCTGCGATAATCTTGGTGAGACTTCTGTCCGAAGTATGCAGAATCATCGCGATCGCACTTTTCGAGCTATTTAATGCGAGAAACACGTTTTCTGGGGTTTTCACCACTCCACAGTTCGTTGGATATGCAGAACCGGAGATATCTTGGTTTTCGTGGGGTTTCAAGCTCAGATATGCAATTTCTGCGATAATCTAGGTGAGACTTCTGTCCGAAGTATGCTTAACCATCGAGATCGCTCGTTTCGAGCTATTTAATGCGAGAAACATGTTATCTGGTGTTTTCACCACTCCACAGTGCGAATGATATGCAGAACCGACGATATCTTGGTTTTCGTGGGGTTTCAAGCTGAGATATGCAATTTCTGCGTTAATCTTGGTGAGACTTCTGTCCGAAGTATGCTTAGTCATCGAGATCGCTCTATTCGAGCTATTTAATGCGAGAAACACGTTGTCTGGTGTTTTCACCACTCCAGAGTTGGTTTGATATGCAGAACCGGCGATGTTTGGTTTTCGTCGTTTTTCAAGCTGAGATATGCATTTTCTACGATAATGTTGGTGAAACGTCTGTCCGAAGTATGCAGAAACATCAAGACCGCTCTTTTCGAGCTATTTAATGCCAGGAACACGTTATCTGGTGTTTTCAGCACTCCACAGTGCGTTTGATATGCAGAACCAGCGATATCTTGGTTTTCGTGGGGATTCAAGCTGAGATATGCAATTTCTGCGATAATCTAGGTGAGACTTCTGTCCGAAGTATGCTTAATCATCGAGATCGCTCTATTCGAGCTATTTAATGCGAGAAACACGTTATCTGGTGTTTTCAGCACTCCACAGTGCGTTTGATATGCAGAACCAGCGATATCTTGGTTTTCGTGGGGTTCAAGCTCAGATATGCATTTTCTGCGATAATCTTGGTGAGACTTCAGTCCGAAGTATGCAGAGTCATCGAGATCGCTCTTTTCGAGCTATTTAATGCGAGAAACAAGTTATCTGGTGTTTTCACCATTCCACAGTGCGTTTGATATGCAGAACCAGCGAAACCTTGGTTTTCGTGGGGTTTCAAGCTGAGATATGCATTTTTTACGATAATCTTGGTGAGACTTCAGTCCGAAGTATGCAGAGTCATCGAGATCGTACTTTTCGAGCTATTTAATGCGAGAAACATGTTATCTGGTGTTTTCACCACTCCACAGTGCGTATGATATGCAGAACCGACGATATCTTGGTTTTCGTGGTGTTTCAAGCTGAGATATGCATTTTCTGCGATAATCTTGGTGAGACCTCTGTCCGAAGTATGCTGAAACATCGAGATCGCTCTTTTCGACCTATTTAATGCGAGAAACACGTTATCTGGTGTTATCACCACTCCACAGTGCGTTTGATATGCAGAACCAGCGAAATCTTGGTTTTCGTTGGGTTTCAAGCTGAGATATGCATTTTCTACGATAATCTTGGTGAAACGTCTGTCCGAAGTATGCAGAAACATCAAGAGCGCTCTTTTCGAGCTATTTAATGCCAGGAACACGTTATCTTGTGTTTTCAGCACTCCACAGTGCGTTTGATATGCAGAATCAGCGATATCTTGGTTTTCGTGGGGTTCAAGCTCAGATATGCATTTTCTGCGATAATCTTGGTGAGACTTCAGTCCGAAGAATGCAGAGTCATCGAGATCGTACTTTTCGAGCTATTTAATGCGAGAAACATGTTATCTGGTGTTTTCACCACTCCACAGTGCGTATGATATGCAGAACCGACGATATCTTGGTTTTCGTGGTGTTTCAAGCTCAGATATGCATTTTCTGCGATAATCTTGGTGAGACTTCTGTCCGAAGTATGCAGAGTCATCGAGATCGCTCTATTCGAGCTATTTAATGCGAGAAACACGTTATCTGGTGTTTTCACCACTCCACAGTGCGTATGATATGCAGAACCGACGATATCTTGGTTTTCGTGGGGTTTCAAGCTGAGATATGCATTTTCTGCGATAATCTTGGTGAGACCTCTGTCCGAAGTATGCAGAAACATCGAGATCGCTCTTTTCGACCTATTTAATGCGAGAAACACGTTATCTGGTGTTATCACCACTCCACAGTGCGCTTGATATGCAGAACCAGCGAAATCTTGGTTTTCGTTGGGTTTCAAGCTGAGATATGCATTTTTACGATAATCATGGTGAGACTTCTGTCCGAAGTATGCAGAATCATCGAGATCGCACTTTTCGAGCTATTTAATGCGACAAACACGTTATCCGGTGTTTTCAGCACTCCACAGTGCGTTTGATATGCAGAACCAGCGATATCTGGGATTTCGTGGGGTTTCAAGCTGAGATATGCATTTTTTACGATAATCTTGGTGAGACTTCTGTCCGAAGTATGCAGAATCATCGAGATCGCACTTTTCGAGCTATTTAATGCGACAAACACGTTATCTGGTGTTTTCAGCTCTCCACAGTGCGTTTGATATGCAGAACCGACGATATCTTGGTTTTCGTGGGGTTTCAAGCTCAGATATGCATTTTCTGCGATAATCTTGGTGAGACTTCTGTCCGAAGTATGCAGAGTCATCGAGATCGCTCTTTTCGAGCTATTTAATGCGAGAAACAAGTTATCTGGAGTTTTTACCACTCCACAGTGCGTTTTATATGCATAACCGGAGATATCCTGGTTTTCGTGGGGTTTCAAGCTGAGATATGCAATTTCTGCGATAATCTAGGTGAGACTTCTGTCCGAAGTATGCTTAATCATCGAGATCGCACTTTTCGAGCTATTTAATGCGACAAACACGTTATCTGGTGTTTTCAGCTCTCCACAGTGCGTTTGATATGCAGAACCGACGATATCTTGGTTTTCGTGGGGTTTCAAGCTCAGATATGCATTTTCTTCGATAATCTTGGTGAGACTTCTGTCCGAAGTATGCAGAGTCATCGAGATCGTACTTTTCGAGCTATTTAATGCGAGAAACACGTTTTCTGGGGATTTCACCACTCCACAGTTCGTTGGATATGCAGAAGAGGAGATATCTTGGTTTTCGTGGGGTTTCAAGCTGAGATATGCAATTTCTGCGATAATCTTGGTGAGACTTCTGTCCGAAGTATGCTTAATCATCGAGATCGCTCTATTCGAGCTATTTAATGCGAGAAACACGTTATCTGGTGTTTTCACCACTCCACAGAGCGTATGATATGCAGAACCGACGATATCTTGGTTTTCGTGGTGTTTCAAGCTCAGATATGCATTTTCTGCGATAATCTTGGTGAGACTTCTGTCCGAAGTATGCAGAGTCATCGAGATCGTACTTTTCGAGCTATTTAATGCGACAAACACGTTTTCTGGGGTTTTCACCACTCCACAGTTCGTTGGATATGCAGAACAGGAGATATCTTGGTTTTCGTGGGGTTTCTAGCAGAGATATGCATTTTCTGCGATAATCTTGGTGAGACTTCTGTCCGAAGCATGCAGAATCATCGAGATCGCACTTTTCGAGCTATTTAATGCGACAAACACGTTATCTGGTGTTTTCAGCACTCCACAGTGCGTTTGATATGCAGAACCAGCGAAACCTTGGTTTTCGTGGGGTTTCAAGCTGAGATATGCATTTTTTACGATAATCTTGGTGAGACTTCTGTCCGAAGTATGCTTAATCATCCAGATCGCTCTATTCGAGCTATTTTAATGCGAGAAACACGTTATCTGGTGTTTTCACCACTCCACAGTGCGTATGATATGCAGAACCGACGATATCTTGGTTTTCGTGGGGTTTCAAGCTGAGATATGCATTTTCTGCGATAATCTTGGTGAGACTTCTGTCCGAAGTATGCAGAGTCATCGAGATCGCTCTTTTCGAGCTATTTAATGCGAGAAACAAGTTATCTGGTGTTTTCACCATTCCACAGTGCGTTTGATATGCAGAACCAGCCTAACCTTGGTTTTCGTGGGGTTTCAAGCTGAGATATGCATTTTTTACGATAATCTTGGTGAGACTTGTGTCCGAAGTATGCTTAATCATCCAGATCGCTCTATTCGAGCTATTTAATGCGAGAAACACGTATTCTGGTGGTTTTCACCACTCCACAGTGCGTTTGATATGCAGAAGCGGCGACATCTTGATTTTCGTGAGATTTCAAGCTGAGGTATGCATTTTCTGCGATAATCTTGGTGAGACTTCTGTCAGAAGTATGCAGAATCATCTAGATCGCCCGTTTCGAGCTATCTAATGCGAAAAAACAAGTTTTCTGGTGCATTCAACATTCCACAGTGCGTTTGATATGCAGAACCGGCGATATCTTGATTTTCGTGGTGTTTCGAGCTGAGGTATGCATTTTCTGCGATAATCTTGCTGAGCCTTCTGTCAGAAGTATGCAGAATCATCTAGATCGCTCCTTTCGAGATACGTAATGCGAAAAAACAAGTTTTCTGGTGCATTCAACATTCCACAGTGCGTTTGATATGCAGAACCGGCGATATCTTGATTTTCGTGGGGTTTCAAGCTGAGATATGCATTTTCTGCGATAATCTTGGTGAGACTTCTGTCAGAAGTATGCAGAATCATCTAGATCGCTCTTTTCGTGCTATTTAATTCGAGAAACACGTTTTCTGGTGTTTTCACCAAACCACAGTCCGTTTGATGTACAGAACCGTAGATAACTTGGTTTTCGTGAGGTTTCAACCTGAGATATGCATTTTCTGCGATAATCTTGGTGAGACTTCAGTCAGAAGTATGCAGAATCTTCGAGAACGCTCTTTTCGAGCTACTTAATGCGAGAAACACGTTTTCTGGTGTTTTCACCACTCCACAGTGCGTTTGATTTGCAGAACCGGCGACATCTTAGATTTCGTCGGGTTTCAAGCTGAGATATGCATTATCTACAATAATCTTGGTGAGACTTCAGTCAGAAGTATGCAGAATCATCTAGATCGCTCCTTTCGAGATACGTAATGCGAAAAAACAAGTTTTCTGGTGTTTTCAACATTCCACAGTGCGTTTTATATGCAGAACCGGCGATATCTTGATTTTCGTGGTGTTTCCAGCTGAGATATGCATTTTCTGCGATAATCTTGGTGAGACTTCTGTCAGAAGTATGCAGAATCATCTAGATCGCTCTTTTCGAGCTATGTAATGCGAAAAAACAAGTTTTCTGGTGTTTTCAACATTCCACAGTGCGTTTTATATGCAGAACCGGCGATATCTTGATTTTCGTGGTGTTTCCAGGTGAGATATGCATTTTCTGCGATAATCTTAGTGAGTCATCTGTCAGAAGTATGCAGAATCATCGAGATCCCTCTTTTCGAGCTATTTAATGCGAGAACCACGTTATCTGATGTTTTCACGACTCCACAGTGCGTTTGATATGCAGAACCGGCGACATCTTGGATTTCGTCGGGGTTCAAGCTGAGATATGCACATTCTACGATAATCTTGGTGAGACTTCTGTCAGAAGTATGCAGAATTATCTAGATCGCTCTTTTCGAGCTATGTAATGCGAAAAAACAAGTTTTCTGGTGTTTTCAACATTCCACAGTGCGTTTGATATGCAGAACCGGAGATATCTTGGTATCGGTCGGGTTTCAAGCTGAGATATGCATTTTCTGCGTTAATCTTGGTGAGACTTCTGTCAGAAGTATGCAGAATCATCTAGATCGCTCTTTTCGAGCTATTTAATTCGAGAAACACGTTTTCTGGTGTTTTCACCACACCACAGTCCGTTTGATGTGCAGAACCGGAGATAACTTGGTTTTCGTGAGGTTTCAAGCTGCGATATGCATTTTCTGCGATAATCTTGGTGAGACTTCAGTCAGAAGTATGCAGAATCTTCGAAAACGCTCTTTTCGAGCTACTTAATGCGAGAAACACGCTTTCTGGTGTTTTCACGACTCCACAGTGCGTTTGATATGCAGAACCGGCGACATCTTGGATTTCGTCGGGGTTCAAGCTGAGATATGCATTTTCTGCGATAATCTTGGTCAGACGTCTGTCAGAAGTATGCAGAAACATCGAGATCGCACTTTTCGACATATTTAATGCGAGAAACACGTTTTCTGGTGTTTTCACCACTCCACAGTGCGTTTGATTTGCAGAACCGGCGACATCTTAGATTTCGTCGGGTTTCAAGCTGAGATATGCACTTTCTACAATAATCTTGGTGAGGCTTCAGTCAGAAGTATGCAGAATCATCTAGATCGCTCTTTTCGAGCTATGTAATGCGAGAAACACGTTATCTGGTGTTTTCAACATTCCACAGTGCGTTTTATATGCAGAACCGGCGATATCTTGAATTTCGTGGTGTTTCCAGCTGAGATATGCATTTTCTGCGATAATCTTGGTGAGACTTCTGTCAGAAGTATGCAGAATCATCTAGATCGCTCTTTTCGAACTATTTAATGCGAGAACCACGTTATCTGATGTTTTCACGACTCCACTGTGCGTTTGATATGCAGAACCGGCGACATCTTGGATTTCGTCGGGGTTCAAGCTGAGATATGCACATTCTACGATAATCTTTGTGAGACTTCTGTCAGAAGTATGCAGAATTATCTAGATCGCTCTTTTCGAGCTATTTAATGCGAGAAACACGTTATCTGGTGTTTTCAGCACTCCACAGTGCGTTTGATATGCAGAACCAGCGAAACCTTGGTTTTCGTGGGGTTCAAGCTGAGATATGCACATTCTACGATAATCTTGGTGAGACTTCTGTCAGAAGTATGCAGAATCATCTAGATCGCTCTTTTCGAGCTACATAATGCCAGAATCACGTTTTCTGGTGTTTTCACCACTCCACAGTGCGTTTGATATACAGAACCGGCGACATCTTGGATTTCGTCGGGGTTCAAGCTGAGATATGCACATTCTACGATAATCTTGGTGAGACTTCTGTCAGTAGTATGCAGAATCATCGATACCCCTCTTTTCGAGCTATTTAATGCGAGAAACACGTTATCTGGTGTTTTCACCACTCCACAGTGCGTTTTATATGCAGAACCGGCGACATCATGATTCTGGTGAGGTTTCAAGCTGAGATATGCATTTTCTGCGATAATATTGGTGAGACTTCAGTCATATGTATGCAGAATCATCTAGATCTCTCGTTTCGAGCTATTTAATGCGAAAAAACAAGTTTTCTGGTGTTTTCACCACTGCTCAGTACGTTTGACATGCAGAACCGGCGACATCTTGATTTTCGTGAGATTTCAAGCTGAGATATGCATTTTCTCCTATAATATTGGTGAGACTTCAGTCAGAAGTATGCAGAATCATCTAGATCGCTCGTTTCGAGCTATCTAATGCGAAAAAACAAGATTTCTGGTGTTTTCAACATTCCACAGTGCGTTTGCTATGCAGAACCGGCGACATCTTGGATTTCGTCGGGTTTCAAGCTGAGATATGCATTTCCTACGAGAATCTTGGTGAGACTTCTGTCAGAAGTATGCAGAATCATCTAGATCGCTCTTTTCGAGCTATTTAATGCGAGAAACACGTTGTCTGGTGTATTCAGCCACTCCACAGTACGTTTGACATGCAGAACCAGAGATATCTTGGTTTCGGTCGGGTTTCAAGCTGAGACATGCATTTTCTACGATAATCTTGGTGTGACGTCTGTCAGAAGTATGCAGAATCATCGGGATTGCTCATTTCGAGCTATTTAATGCGAGAAACACGTTATCTGGTGTTTTCATCACTCCACAGTGCGTTTGATATGCAGAACCGGCGACATCTTGGCTGTCTTCGGGTATCAAGCTGAGATATGCATTTTCTACGATAATCTTGGTGAGACTTCTCTCAGAAGTATGCAGAATCTTCGAGATCGCTCTTTTCGAGCCACTTAATGCGAGAAACACGTTATCTGGTGTTTTCACCACTCCACAGTGCGTTTGACATGCAGTACCGGCGACATCTTGGATTTCGTCGGGGTTCAAGCACAGGTATGAATTTTCTGCGATAATCTTGGTGAGACTTCTGTCAGAAGTATGCAGAATCATATAGATCGCCCGTTTCGAGCTATCTACTGCGAAAAAACAAGTTTTCTGGTGTTTTCACAACACCACAGTCCGTTTGATGCGCAGAACCGGAGATAACTTGGTTTTCGTGAGGTTTCAAGTTGAGATATGCATTTTCTACGATAATCTTGGTGTGACGTCTGTCAGAAGTATGCAGAATCATCGGGATTGCTCTTTTCGAGATATTTAATGCGAGAAACACGTTATCTGGTGTTTTCACCACTCCACAGTGCGTTTGATATGCTGAACCGGCGACATCTTGGCTGTCTTCGGGTATCAAGCTGAGATATGCATTTTCTACGATAATCTTGGTGAGACTTCTGTCAGAAGTATGCAGAATCATCTAGATCGTTCTTTTCGAGCTATTTAATTCGAGAAACACGTTATCTGGTTGTTTTCACCACTCCACAGTGCGTTTGATATGCAGAAGCGGCGACATCTTGATTTTCGTGAGATTTCAAGCTGAGGTATGCATTGTCTGCGATAATCTTGGTGAGACTTCAGTCAGAAGTATGCAGAATCTTCGAGAACGCTCTTTTCGAGCTACTTAAGGCGAGAAACACGTTTTCTGGTGTATTCACCACTCCACAGTACGTTTGACATGCAGAACCGGAGATATCTTGGTTTCGGTCGGGTTTCAAGCTGAGATATGCATTTTCTACGATAATCTTGGTGAGCCGTCTGTCAGAAGTATGCAGAATCATCGGGATCGCTTTTTTCGAGCTATTTAATGCGAGAAACACGTTATGTGGTGTTTTCACCACTCCACAGTGCGTTTGATATGCAGAACCGGCGTCATCTTGGATTTCGTCGGGGTTCAAGCTGAGAAATGCATTTTGTGCGATAATCTTGGTGAGTCATCTGTCAGAAGTATGCAGAATCATCGAGATCCCTCTTTTCGAGCTATTTAATTCGAGAAACACGTTATCTGGTGTTTTCACCACTCCACAGTGCGTTTGACATTCAGAACCGGCGACATCTTTGATTTCGTCGGGTTTCAAGCTCAGATATGCATTTTCTACGAGAATCTTGGTGAGACTTCAGTCAGAAGTATGCAGAATCATCGGGATCGCTCGTTTCGAGCTATTTAATGCGAAAAAACAAGTTCTCTGGTGTTTTCACCACTCCACACTGCGTTTGATATGCAGAACCGGCGACATCTTGGATTTCGTCGGGGTTCAAGCTGAGATATGCACATTCTAGGATAATCTTGGTGAGACTTCTGTCAGAAGTATGCAGAATCATCTAGATCGCTCTTTTCGAGCTATTTAATGCGAGAAACACGTTTTCTGGTGCATTCACCACTCCACAGTACGTTTGACATGCAGAACCGGAGATATCTTGGATTTCGTCGGGGTTCAAGCTGAGATATGCACATTCTACGATAATCTTGGTGAGACTTCTGTCAGTAGTATGCAGAATCATCGAGACCCCTCTTTTCGAGCTATTTAATCCGCGAAACACGTTATCTGGTGTTTTCACCACTCCACAGTGCGTTTGATATGCAGAACCGGCGACATCTTGGATTTCGTCGGGGTTCAAGCTGAGAAATGCATTTTCTACGATAATCCTGGTGAGATTTCTGTCAGAAGTATGCAGAATCATCTAGATCGTTCTTTTCGAGATATATAATTCGAGAAACACGTTTTCTGGTGTATTCACCACTCCACAGTACGTTTGACATGCAGAACCGGAGATAGCTTGGTTTCGGTCGGGTTTCAAGCTGAGATATGCATTTTCTACGATAATCTTGGTGAGACGTCTGTCAGAAGTATGCAGAATAATCGGGATCGCTCTTTTCGAGCTATTTAATGCGAGAATCACGTTTTCTGGTGTTTTCACCACTCCACAGTGCGTTTGATATGCAGAACCGGCGACATCTTGGATTTCGTCGGGGTTCAAGCTGAGATATGCACATTCTAGGATAATCTTGGTGAGACTTCTGTCAGAAGTATGCAGAATCATCTAGATCGCTCTTTTCGAGCTATTTAATGCGACAAACACGTTTTCTGGTGTATTCACCACTCCACAGTACGTTTGACATGCAGAACCGGAGATATCTTGGTTTCGGTCGGGTTTCAAGCTGAGATATGCATTTTCTACGATAATCTTGGTGAGACGTCTGTCAGAAGTATGCAGAATCATCGGGATCGCTCTTTTCGAACTATTTAATTGGAAAAAACAAGTTTTCTGGTGCTTTCAACATTCCACAGTGCGTTTGATATGCAGAACCGGCGATATCTTGATTTTCGTGGTGTGTCCAGCTGAGATATGCATTTTCTGCGATAATCTTGGTGAGACTTCTGACAGAAGTATGCAGAATCATCTAGATCGCTCTTTTCGAGCTATTTAATTCGAGAAACACGTTTTCTGGTGTTTTCACCACACTACAGTCCGTTTGATGTGCAGAACCGGAGATAACTTGGTTTTCGTGAGGTTTCAAGCTGAGATATGCATTTTCTGCGATAATCTTGGTGAGACTTCAGTCAGAAGTATGCAGAATCTTCGAGAACGCTCTTTTCGAGCTACTTAATGCGAGAAACACGTTTTCTGGTGTTTTCACCACTCCACAGTGCGTTTGATATGCAGAACCGGCGACATCTTGGATTTCGTCGGGGTTCAAGCTGAGATATGCACATTCTACGATAATCTTGGTGAGACTTCTGTCAGAAGTATGCAGAATCATCTAGATCGCTCTTTTCGAGCTATTTAATGCGAGAAACACGTTTTCTGGTGTATTCACCACTCCACAGTACGTTTGACATGCAGAACCGGAGATATCTTGGATTTCGTCGGGGTTCAAGCTGAGATATGCACATTCTACGATAATCTTGGTGAGACTTCTGTCAGTAGTATGCAGAATCATCGAGACCCCTCTTTTCGAGCTATTTAATCCGAGAAACACGTTATCTGGTGTTTTCACCACTCCACAGTGCGTTTGATATGCAGAACCGGCGACATCTTGGATTTCGTCGGGGTTCAAGCTGAGATATGCACATTCTACGATAATCTTGGTGAGACTTCTGTCAGAAGTATGCAGAACCATCTAGATCGCTCTTTTCGAGCTATTTAATGCGAGAAACACGTTTTCTGGTGTATTCACCACTCCACACTACGTTTGACATGCAGAACCGGAGATATCTTGGTTTCGGTCGGGTTTCAAGCTGAGATATGCATTTTCTACGATAATCTTGGTGAGACGTCTGTCAGAAGTATGCAGAATCATCGGGATCGCTCTTTTCGAGCTACTTAATGCGAGAATCACGTTTTCTGGTGTTTTCACCACTCCACAGTGCGTTTGATATGCAGAACCGGCGACATCATGATTTTGGTGAGGTTTCAAGCTGAGATATGCATTTTCTGCGATAATATTGGTGAGACTTCAGTCATATGTATGCAGAATCATCTAGATCTCTCGTTTCGAGCTATTTAATGCGAAAAAACAAGTTTTCTGGTGTTTTCACCACTCCTCAGTACGTTTGACATGCAGAACCGGCGACATCTTGATTTTCGTGAGATTTCAAGCTGAGATATGCATTTTCTCCTATAATATTGGTGAGACTTCAGGCAGAAGTATGCAGAATCATCTAGATCGCTCGTTTCGAGCTATCTAATGCGAAAAAACAAGATTTCTGGTGTTTTCAACATTCCACAGTGCGTTTGCTATGCAGAAGCGGCGACATCTTGATTTTCGTGAGATTTCAAGCTGAGATATGCATTTTCTCCTATAATATTGGTGAGACTTCAGGCAGAAGTATGCAGAATCATCTAGATCGCTCGTTTCGAGCTATCTAATGCGAAAAAACAAGTTTTCTGGTGTTTTCACCACTTCTCAGTACGTTTGACATGCAGAACCGGCGACATCATGATTTTCGTGAGATTTCAAGCTGAGATATGCATTTTCTCCTATAATATTGGTGAGACTTCAGGCAGAAGTATGCAGAATCATCTAGATCGCTCGTTTCGAGCTATCTAATTCGAAAAAACAAGATTTCTGGTGTTTTCAACATTCCACAGTGCGTTTGCTATGCAGAAGCGGCGACATCTTGATTTTCGTGAGGTTTCAAGCTGAGATATGCATTTCCTACGAGAAGCTTGGTGAGACTTCAGTAAGAAGTATGCAGAATCATCGGGATCGCTCGTTTCGAGCTATTTAATGCGAAAAAACAAGTTTTCTGGTGTTTTCACCACTCCACAGTGCGTTTGATATGCAGAACCGGCGACATCTTGGATTTCGTCGGGGTTCAAGCTGAGATATGCACATTCTACGATAATCTTGGTGAGACTTCTGTCAGAAGTATGCAGAATCATCGGGATCGCTCTTTTCGAGCTATTTAATGCGAGAAACACGTTATCTGGTTGTTTTCACGACTCCACAGTGCGTTTGATATGCAGAAGCGGCGACATCTTGATTTTCGTGAGATTTCAAGCTCAGGTATGCATTTTCTGCGATAATCTTGGTGAGACTTCTGTCAGAAGTATGCAGAATCATCTAGATCGCCCGTTTCGAGCTATCTAATGCGAAAAAACAAGTTTTCAGGTGTTTTCACCACACCACAGTCCGTTTGATGCGCAGAACCGGAGATAACTTGGTTTTCGTGAGGTTTCAAGCTGAGATATGCATTTTCTGCGATAATCTTGGTGAGACTTCAGTCAGAAGTATGCAGAATCATCTAGATCGCTCTTTTCGAGCTATTTAAATCGAGAAACACGTTTTCTGGTGTTTTCGCCACCCCACAGTGCGTTTGATATGCAGAACCGGAGATATCTTGGTTTCGGTCGGGTTTCAAGCTGAGATATGCATTTTCTGCGATAATCTTGGTGAGACTTCTGTCAGAAGTATGCAGAATCATCTAGATCGCCCGTTTCGAGCTATCCACTGCGAAAAAACAAGTTCTCTGGTGTTTTCACCACTCCACAGTGCGTTTGATATGCAGAACCGGCGACATCTTGGATTTCGTCGGGGTTCAAGCTGAGATATGCACATTCTAGGATAATCTTGGTGAGACGTCTGTCAGAAGTATGCAGAATTATCGGGATCGCTCTTTTCGAGCTATTTAATGCGAGAAACACGTTATCTGGTGTTTTCACCACTCCACAGTGCGTTTGATATGCAGAACCGGCGACATCTTGGATTTTGTCGGGGTTCAAGCTGAGATATGCACATTCTAGGAAAATCTTGGTGTGACGTCTGTCAGAAGTATGCAGAATTATCGGGATCGCTCTTTTCGAGCTATTTAATGCGAGAAACACGTCGTCTGGTGTATTCTCCACTCCACAGTACGTTTGACATGCAGAACCGGAGATATCTTGGTTTCGGTCGGGTTTCAAGCTGAGATATGCATTTTCTACGATAATCTTGGTGAGACGTCTGTCAGAAGTATGCAGAATTATCGGGATCGCTCTTTTCGAGCTATTTAATGCGAGAAACACGTTATCTGGTTGTTTTCACCACTCCACAGTGCGTTTGATATGCAGAAGCGGCGACATCTTGATTTTCGTGAGATTTCAAGCTCAGGTATGCATTTTCTGCGATAATCTTGGTGAGACTTCTGTCAGAAGTATGCAGAATCATCTAGATCGCCCGTTTCGAGCTATCTAATGCGAAAAAACAAGTTTTCTGGTGTTTTCACCACACCACAGTCCGTTTGATGCGCAGAACCGGAGATAACTTGGTTTTCGTGAGGTTTCAAGCTGAGATATGCATTTTCTGCGATAATCTTGGTGAGACTTCAGTCAGAAGTATGCAGAATCATCTAGATCGCTCGTTTCGAGCTACCTAATGCGAGAAACACGTTTTCTGGTGTTTTCACCACTCCACAGTGCGTTTGATATGCAGAACCGGCGACATCTTGGATTTCGTCGGGGTTCAAGCTGAGATATGCACATTCTAGGATAATCTTGGTGAGACGTCTGTCAGAAGTATGCAGAATTATCGGGATCGCTCTTTTCGAGCTATTTAATGCGAGAAACACGTTATCTGGTGTTTTCACCACTCCATAGTGCGTTTGATATGCAGAACCGGCGACATCTTGGATTTCGTCGGGGTTCAAGCTGAGATATGCACATTCTAGGATAATCTTGGTGAGACGTCTGTCAGAAGTATGCAGAATTATCGGGATCGTTCTTTTCGAGCTATTTAATGCGAGAAACACGTTGTCTGGTGTATTCTCCACTCCACAGTACGTTTGACATGCAGAACCGGAGATATCTTGGTTTCGGTCGGGTTTCAAGCTGAGATATGCATTTTCTACGATAATCTTGGTGAGACGTCTGTCAGAAGTATGCAGAATTATCGGGATCGCTCTTTTCGAGCTATTTAATGCGAGAAACACGTTATCTGGTGTTTTCACCACTCCACAGTGCGTTTGACATACAGAACCGGCGACATCTTGGATTTCGTCGGGTTTCAAGCTCAGATATGCATTTTCTACGAGAATCTTGGTGAGACTTCAGTCAGAAGTATTCAGAATCATCGGGATCGCTCTTTTCGAGCTATTTAATGCGAGAAACACGTTATCTGGTGTTTTCACCACTCCATAGTGCGTTTGATATGCAGAACCGGCGACATCTTGGATTTCGTCGGGGTTCAAGCTGAGATATGCATTTTCTACGATAATCTTGGTGTGACGTCTGTCAGAAGTATGCCGAATCATCGGGATAGCGCTTTTCGAGCTATTTAATGCGAGAAACACGTTATCTGGTGTTTTCACCACTCCACAGTGCGTTTGATATGCAGAACCGGCGACATCTTGGCTGTCTTCGGGTATCAAGCTGAGATATACATTTTCTACGATAATCTTGGTGAGACTTCTCTCAGAAGTATGCAGAATCTTCGAGAGCGCTCTTTTCGAGCTATTTAATGCGACAAACACGTTTTCTGGTGTATTCACCACTCCACAGTACGTTTGACATGCAGAACCGGAGATATCTTGGTTTCGGTCGGGTTTCAAGCTGAGATATGCATTTTCTACGATAATCTTGGTGAGACGTCTGTCAGAAGTATGCAGAATCATCGGGATCGCTCTTTTCGAGCTACTTAATGCGAGAATCACGTTTTCTGGTGTTTTCCCCACTCCACAGTGCGTTTGATATGCAGAACCGGCGACATCTTGGATTTCGTCGGGGTTCAAGCTGAGATATGCATTTTCTACGATAATCTTGGTGAGACGTCTGTCAGAAGTATGCAGAATCATCGGGATCGCTCTTTTCGAGCTACTTAATGCGAGAATCACGTTTTCTGGTGTTTTCACCACTCCACAGTGCGTTTGATATGCAGAACCGGCGACATCTTGGATTTCGTCGGGGTTCAAGCTGAGATATGCACATTCTACGATAATCTTGGTGAGACTTCTGTCAGTAGTATGCAGAATCATCGAGACCCCTCTTTTCGAGCTATTTAATGCGAGAAACACGTTATCTGGTGTTATCACCACTCCACAGTGCGTTTTATATGCAGAAGCGGCGACATCTTGATTTTCGTGAGATTTCAAGCTGAGGTATGCATTTTCTGCGATAATCTTGGTGAGACTTCTGTCAGAAGTATGCAGAATCATCTAGATTGCTCTTTTCGAGCTATTTAATGCGAGAAACAGGTTATCTGGTGTTTTCACCACTCCACAGTGCGTTTGATATGCAGAACCGGCGAAATCTTGATTTTCGTGAGATTTCAACCTGAGATATGCATTTTCGTCGATAATCTTGGTGAGTCTTCTGTCAGTAGTATGCAGAATCATCGAGACCCCTCTTTTCGAGCTATTTAATGCGAGAAACACGTTATCTGGTGTTTTCACCACTCCACAGTGCGTTTGACATTCAGAACCGGCGACATCTTGGATTTCGTCGGGTTTCAAGCTCAGATATGCATTTTCTACGAGAATCTTGGTGAGACTTCAGTCAGAAGTATGCAGAATCACCGGGATCGCTCGTTTCGAGCTATTTAATGCGAAAAAACAAGTTCTCTGGTGTTTTCACCACTCCACAGTGCGTTTGATATGCAGAACCGGCGACATCTTGGATTTCGTCGGGGTTCAAGCTGAGATATGCACATTCTAGGATAATCTTGGTGAGACTTCTGTCAGAAGTATGCAGAATCATCTAGATCGCTCTTTTCGAGCTATTTAATGCGACAAACACGTTTTCTGGTGTATTCACCAATCCACAGTACGTTTGACATGCAGAACCGGAGATATCTTGGTTTCGGTCGGGTTTCAAGCTGAGATATGCATTTTCTACGATAATCTTGGTGAGACGTCTGTCAGAAGTATGCAGAATCATCGGGATCGCTCTTTTCGAACTATTTAATGCGAAAAAACAAGTTTTCTGGTGTTTTCACCACTCCACAGTGCGTTTGATATGCAGAACCGGCGACATCTTGGATTTCGTCGGGGTTCAAGCTGAGATATGCACATTCTAGGATAATCTTGGTGAGACGTCTGTCAGAAGTATGCAGAATTATCGGGATCGCTCTTTTCGAGCTATTTAATGCGAGAAACACGTTATCTGGTGTTTTCACCACTCCACAGTGCGTTTGATATGCAGAACCGGCGACATCTTGGATTTTGTCGGGGTTCAAGCTGAGATATGCACATTCTAGGAAAATCTTGGTGTGACGTCTGTCAGAAGTATGCAGAATTATCGGGATCGCTCTTTTCGAGCTATTTAATGCGAGAAACACGTCGTCTGGTGTATTCTCCACTCCACAGTACGTTTGACATGCAGAACCGGAGATATCTTGGTTTCGGTCGGGTTTCAAGCTGAGATATGCATTTTCTACGATAATCTTGGTGAGACGTCTGTCAGAAGTATGCAGAATTATCGGGATCGCTCTTTTCGAGCTATTTAATGCGAGAAACACGTTATCTGGTTGTTTTCACCACTCCACAGTGCGTTTGATATGCAGAAGCGGCGACATCTTGATTTTCGTGAGATTTCAAGCTCAGGTATGCATTTTCTGCGATAATCTTGGTGAGACTTCTGTCAGAAGTATGCAGAATCATCTAGATCGCCCGTTTCGAGCTATCTAATGCGAAAAAACAAGTTTTCTGGTGTTTTCACCACACCACAGTCCGTTTGATGCGCAGAACCGGAGATAACTTGGTTTTCGTGAGGTTTCAAGCTGAGATATGCATTTTCTGCGATAATCTTGGTGAGACTTCAGTCAGAAGTATGCAGAATCATCTAGATCGCTCGTTTCGAGCTACCTAATGCGAGAAACACGTTTTCTGGTGTTTTCACCACTCCACAGTGCGTTTGATATGCAGAACCGGCGACATCTTGGATTTCGTCGGGGTTCAAGCTGAGATATGCACATTCTAGGATAATCTTGGTGAGACGTCTGTCAGAAGTATGCAGAATTATCGGGATCGCTCTTTTCGAGCTATTTAATGCGAGAAACACGTTATCTGGTGTTTTCACCACTCCATAGTGCGTTTGATATGCAGAACCGGCGACATCTTGGATTTCGTCGGGGTTCAAGCTGAGATATGCACATTCTAGGATAATCTTGGTGAGACGTCTGTCAGAAGTATGCAGAATTATCGGGATCGTTCTTTTCGAGCTATTTAATGCGAGAAACACGTTGTCTGGTGTATTCTCCACTCCACAGTACGTTTGACATGCAGAACCGGAGATATCTTGGTTTCGGTCGGGTTTCAAGCTGAGATATGCATTTTCTACGATAATCTTGGTGAGACGTCTGTCAGAAGTATGCAGAATTATCGGGATCGCTCTTTTCGAGCTATTTAATGCGAGAAACACGTTATCTGGTGTTTTCACCACTCCACAGTGCGTTTGACATACAGAACCGGCGACATCTTGGATTTCGTCGGGTTTCAAGCTCAGATATGCATTTTCTACGAGAATCTTGGTGAGACTTCAGTCAGAAGTATGCAGAATCATCGGGATCGCTCTTTTCGAGCTATTTAATGCGAGAAACACGTTTTCTGGTGTATTCACCACTCCACAGTACGTTTGACATGCAGAACCGGAGATATCTTGGTTTCGGTCGGGTTTCAAGCTGAGATATGCATTTTCTACGATAATCTTGGTGTGACGTCTGTCAGAAGTATGCCGAATCATCGGGATAGCGCTTTTCGAGCTATTTAATGCGAGAAACACGTTATCTGGTGTTTTCACCACTCCACAGTGCGTTTGATATGCAGAACCGGCGACATCTTGGCTGTCTTCGGGTATCAAGCTGAGATATACATTTTCTACGATAATCTTGGTGAGACTTCTCTCAGAAGTATGCAGAATCTTCGAGAGCGCTCTTTTCGAGCTATTTAATGCGACAAACACGTTTTCTGGTGTATTCACCACTCCACAGTACGTTTGACATGCAGAACCGGAGATATCTTGGTTTCGGTCGGGTTTCAAGCTGAGATATGCATTTTCTACGATAATCTTGGTGAGACGTCTGTCAGAAGTATGCAGAATCATCGGGATCGCTCTTTTCGAGCTACTTAACGCGAGAATCACGTTTTCTGGTGTTTTCCCCACTCCACAGTGCGTTTGATATGCAGAACCGGCGACATCTTGGATTTCGTCGGGGTTCAAGCTGAGATATGCATTTTCTACGATAATCTTGGTGAGACGTCTGTCAGAAGTATGCAGAATCATCGGGATCGCTCTTTTCGAGCTACTTAATGCGAGAATCACGTTTTCTGGTGTTTTCACCACTCCACAGTGCGTTTGATATGCAGAACCGGCGACATCTTGGATTTCGTCGGGGTTCAAGCTGAGATATGCACATTCTACGATAATCTTGGTGAGACTTCTGTCAGTAGTATGCAGAATCATCGAGACCCCTCTTTTCGAGCTATTTAATGCGAGAAACACGTTATCTGGTGTTTTCACCACTCCACAGTGCGTTTTATATGCAGAAGCGGCGACATCTTGATTTTCGTGAGATTTCAAGCTGAGGTATGCATTTTCTGCGATAATCTTGGTGAGACTTCTGTCAGAAGTATGCAGAATCATCTAGATTGCTCTTTTCGAGCTATTTAATGCGAGAAACAGGTTATCTGGTGTTTTCACCACTCCACAGTGCGTTTGATATGCAGAACCGGCGAAATCTTGATTTTCGTGAGATTTCAACCTGAGATATGCATTTTCGTCGATAATCTTGGTGAGTCTTCTGTCAGTAGTATGCAGAATCATCGAGACCCCTCTTTTCGAGCTATTTAATGCGAGAAACACGTTATCTGGTGTTTTCACCACTCCACAGTGCGTTTGACATTCAGAACCGGCGACATCTTGGATTTCGTCGGGTTTCAAGCTCAGATATGCATTTTCTACGAGAATCTTGGTGAGACTTCAGTCAGAAGTATGCAGAATCACCGGGATCGCTCGTTTCGAGCTATTTAATGCGAAAAAACAAGTTCTCTGGTGTTTTCACCACTCCACAGTGCGTTTGATATGCAGAACCGGCGACATCTTGGATTTCGTCGGGGTTCAAGCTGAGATATGCACATTCTAGGATAATCTTGGTGAGACTTCTGTCAGAAGTATGCAGAATCATCTAGATCGCTCTTTTCGAGCTATTTAATGCGACAAACACGTTTTCTGGTGTATTCACCAATCCACAGTACGTTTGACATGCAGAACCGGAGATATCTTGGTTTCGGTCGGGTTTCAAGCTGAGATATGCATTTTCTACGATAATCTTGGTGAGACGTCTGTCAGAAGTATGCAGAATCATCGGGATCGCTCTTTTCGAACTATTTAATTCGAAAAAACAAGTTTTCTGGTGCTTTCAACATTCCACAGTGCGTTTGATATGCAGAACCGGCGATATCTTGATTTTCGTGGTGTGTCCAGCTGAGATATGCATTTTCTGCGATAATCTTGGTGAGACTTCTGTCAGAAGTATGTAGAATCATCTAGATCGCTCTTTTCGAGCTATTTAATTCGAGAAACACGTTTTCTGGTGTTTTCACCACACTACAGTCCGTTTGATGTGCAGAACCGGAGATAACTTGGTTTTCGTGAGGTTTCAAGCTGAGATATGCATTTTCTGCGATAATCTTGGTGAGACTTCAGTCAGAAGTATGCAGAATCATCGGGATCGCTCTTTTCGAACTATTTAATTCGAAAAAACAAGTTTTCTGGTGCTTTCAACATTCCACAGTGCGTTTGATATGCAGAAACGGCGATATCTTGATTTTCGTGGTGTGACCAGCTGAGATATGCATTTTCTGCGATAATATTGGTGAGACTTCAGTCATATGTATGCAGAATCATCTAGATCTCTCGTTCCGAGCTATTTAATGCGAAAAAACAAGTTTTCTGGTGTTTTCACCACTCCTCAGTACGTTTGACATGCAGAACCGGCGACATCTTGATTTTCGTGAGATTTCAAGCTGAGATATGCATTTTCTCCTATAATATTGGTGAGACTTCAGGCAGAAGTATGCAGAATCATCTAGATCGCTCGTTTCGAGCTATCTAATGCGAAAAAACAAGATTTCTGGTGTTTTCAACATTCCACAGTGCGTTTGCTATGCAGAAGCGGCGACATCTTGATTTTCGTGAGATTTCAAGCTCAGGTATGCATTTTCTGCGATAATCTTGGTGAGACTTCTGTCAGAAGTATGCAGAATCATCTAGATCGCCCGTTTCGAGCTATCTAATGCGAAAAAACAAGTTTTCTGGTGTTTTCACCACACCACAGTCCGTTTGATATGCAGTACCGGCGACATCTTGGATTTCGTCGGGGTTCAAGCTGAGATATGCACATTCTACGATAATCTTGGTGAGACTTCTGTCAGAAGTATGCAGAATCATCGGGATCGCTCTTTTCGAGCTATTTCATGCGAAAAAACAAGTTTTCTGGTGTTTTCACCACTCCTCAGTACGTTTGACATGCAGAACCGGCGACATCTTGATTTTCGTGAGATTTCAAGCTGAGATATGCATTTTCTCCTATAATATTGGTGAGACTTCAGGCAGAAGTATGCAGAATCATCTAGATCGCTCGTTTCGAGCTATCTAATGCGAAAAAACAAGATTTCTGGTGTTTTCAACATTCCACAGTGCGTTTGCTATGCAGAAGCGGCGACATCTTGATTTTCGTGAGATTTCAAGCTGAGGTATGCATTTTCTCCTATAATATTGGTGAGACTTCAGGCAGAAGTATGCAGAATCATCTAGATCGCTCGTTTCGAGCTATCTAATGCGAAAAAACAAGTTTTCTGGTGTTTTCACCACTCCTCAGTACGTTTGACATGCAGAACCGGCGACATCATGATTTTCGTGAGATTTCAAGCTGAGATATGCATTTTCTCCTATAATATTGGTGAGACTTCAGGCAGAAGTATGCAGAATCATCTAGATCGCTCGTTTCGAGCTATCTAATGCGAAAAAACAAGATTTCTGGTGTTTTCAACATTCCACAGTGCGTTTGCTATGCAGAAGCGGCGACATCTTGATTTTCGTGAGGTTTCAAGCTGAGATATGCATTTCCTACGAGAAGCTTGGTGAGACTTCAGTAAGAAGTATGCAGAATCATCGGGATCGCTCGTTTCGAGCTATTTAATGCGAAAAAACAAGTTTTCTGGTGTTTTCACCACTCCACAGTGCGTTTGATATGCAGAACCGGCGACATCTTGGATTTCGTCGGGGTTCAAGCTGAGATATGCACATTCTACGATAATCTTGGTGAGACTTCTGTCAGAAGTATGCAGAATCATCGGGATCGCTCTTTTCGAGCTATTTAATGCGAGAAACACGTTATCTGGTTGTTTTCACGACTCCACAGTGCGTTTGATATGCAGAAGCGGCGACATCTTGATTTTCGTGAGATTTCAAGCTCAGGTATGCATTTTCTGCGATAATCTTGGTGAGACTTCTGTCAGAAGTATGCAGAATCATCTAGATCGCCCGTTTCGAGCTATCTAATGCGAAAAAACAAGTTTTCTGGTGTTTTCACCACACCACAGTCCGTTTGATGCGCAGAACCGGAGATAACTTGGTTTTCGTGAGGTTTCAAGCTGAGATATGCATTTTCTGCGATGATCTTGGTGAGACGTCTGTCAGAAGTATGCAGAATTATCGGGATCGCTCTTTTCGAGCTATTTAATGCGAGAAACACGTTATCTGGTGTTTTCACCACTCCACAGTGCGTTTGATATGCAGAACCGGCGACATCTTGGATTTTGTCGGGGTTCAAGCTGAGATATGCACATTCTAGGAAAATCTTGGTGAGACGTCTGTCAGAAGTATGCAGAATTATCGGGATCGCTCTTTTCGAGCTATTTAATGCGAGAAACACGTCGTCTGGTGTATTCTCCACTCCACAGTACGTTTGACATGCAGAACCGGAGATATCTTGGTTTCGGTCGGGTTTCAAGCTGAGATATGCATTTTCTACGATAATCTTGGTGAGACGTCTGTCAGAAGTATGCAGAATTATCGGGATCGCTCTTTTCGAGCTATTTAATGCGAGAAACACGTTATCTGGTTGTTTTCACCACTCCACAGTGCGTTTGATATGCAGAAGCGGCGACATTTTGATTTTCGTGAGATTTCAAGCTCAGGTATGCATTTTCTGCGATAATCTTGGTGAGACTTCTGTCAGAAGTATGCAGAATCATCTAGATCGCCCGTTTCGAGCTATCTAATGCGAAAAAACAAGTTTTCTGGTGTTTTCACCACACCACAGTCCGTTTGATGCGCAGAACCGGAGATAACTTTGTTTTCGTGAGGTTTCAAGCTGAGATATGCATTTTCTGCGATAATCTTGGTGAGTCTTCAGTCAGAAGTATGCAGAATCATCTAGATCGCTCGTTTCGAGCTACCTAATGCGAGAAACACGTTTTCTGGTGTTTTCACCACTCCACAGTGCGTTTGATATGCAGAACCGGCGACATCTTGGATTTCGTCGGGGTTCAAGCTGAGATATGCACATTCTAGGATAATCTTGGTGAGACGTCTGTCAGAAGTATGCAGAATTATCGGGATCGCTCTTTTCGAGCTATTTAATGCGAGAAACACGTTATCTGGTGTTTTCACCACTCCACAGTGCGTTTGATATGCAGAACCGGCGACATCTTGGATTTCGTCGGGGTTCAAGCTGAGATATGCACATTCTAGGATAATCTTGGTGAGACGTCTGTCAGAAGTATGCAGAATTATCGGGATCGCTCTTTTCGAGCTATTTAATGCGAGAAACACGTTATCTGGTGTTTTCACCACTCCACAGTGCGTTTGACATGCAGAACCGGCGACATCTTGGATTTCGTCGGGTTTCAAGCACAGATATGCATTTTCTACGAGAATCTTGGTGAGACTACAGTCAGAAGTATGCAGAATCATCGGGATCGCTCTTTTCGAGCTATTTAATGCGAGAAACACGTTTTCTGGTGTATTCACCACTCCACAGTACGTTTGACATGCAGAACCGGAGATATCTTGGTTTCGGTCGGGTTTCAAGCTGAGATATGCATTTTCTACGATAATCTTGGTGTGACGTCTGTCAGAAGTATGCCGAATCATCGGGATAGCGCTTTTCGAGCTATTTAATGCGAGAAACACGTTATCTGGTGTTTTCACCACTCCACAGTGCGTTTGATATGCAGAACCGGCGACATCTTGGCTGTCTTCGGGTATCAAGCTGAGATATACATTTTCTACGATAATCTTGGTGAGACTTCTCTCAGAAGTATGCAGAATCTTCGAGAGCGCTCTTTTCGAGCTATTTAATGCGAGAAACACGTTATCTGGTGTTTTCACCACTCCACAGTGCGTTTGACATGCAGAACCGGCGACATCTTGGATTTCGTCGGGTTTCAAGCTCAGATATGCATTTTCTGAGATAATCTTGGTGAGACTTCTGTCAGAAGTATGCAGAATCATCTAGATCGCCCGTTTCGAGCTATCTACTACGAAAAAACAAGGTTTCTGGTGTTTTCACCACACCACAGTCCGTTTGATGCGCAGAACCGGAGATAACTTGGTTTTCGTGAGGTTTCAAGCTGAGATATGCATTTTCTACGATAATCTTGGTGTGACGTCTGTCAGAAGTATGCAGAACCATCGGGATTGCTCTTTTCGAGCTATTTAATGCGAGAAACACGTTATCTGGTGTTTTCACCACTCCACAGTGCGTTTGATATGCAGAACCGGCGACATCTTGGCTGTCTTCGGGTATCAAGCTGAGATATGCATTTTCTACGATAATCTTGGTGAGACTTCTGTCAGAAGTATGCAGAATCATCTAGATCGTTCTTTTCGAGCTATTTAATTCGAGAAACACGTTATCTGGTTGTTTTCACCACTCCACAGTGCGTTTGATATGCAGAAGCGGCGACATCTTGATTTTCGTGAGATTTCAAGCTCAGGTATGCATTTTCTGCGATAATCTTGGTGAGACTTCTGTCAGAAGTATGCAGAATCATCTAAATCGCCCGTTTCGAGCTATCTAATGCGAAAAACAAGTTTTCTGGTGTTTTCACCACAGCACAGTCCGTTTGATGCGCAGAACCGGAGATAACTTGGTTTTCGTGAGGTTTCAAGCTGAGATATGCATTTTCTGCGATAATCTTGGTGAGACTTCAGTCAGAAGTATGCAGAATCATCTAGATATCGCTCTTTTCGAGCTATTTAAATCGAGAAACACGTTTTCTGGTGTTTTCGCCACCCCACAGTGCGTTTGATATGCAGAACCGGCGACATCTTGGATTTCGTCGAGGTTCAAGCTGAGATATGCACATTCTACGATAATCTTGGTGAGACTTCTGTCAGAAGTATGCAGAATCATCGGGATCGCTCTTTTCGAGCTATTTAATGCGAGAAACACGTTTTCTGGTGTTTTCGCCACCCCACAGTGCGTTTGATATGCAGAACCGGAGATATCTTGGTTTCGGTCGGGTTTCAAGCTGAGATATGCATTTTCTGCGATAATCTTGGTGAGACGTCTGTCAGAAGTATGCAGAATCATCGGGATCGCTCTTTTCGAGCTACTTAATGCGAGAAACACGTTATCTGGTGTTTTCACCACTCCACAGTGCGTTTTATATGCAGAACCGGCGACATCATGATTTTGGTGAGGTTTCAAGCTGAGATATGCATTTTCTGCGATAATATTGGTGAGACTTCAGTCATATGTATGCAGAATCATCTAGATCTCTCGATTCGAGCTATTTAATGCGAAAAAACAAGTTTTCTGGTGTTTTCACCACTCCTCAGTACGTTTGACATGCAGAACCGGCGACATCTTGATTTTCGTGAGATTTCAAGCTGAGATATGCATTTTCTCCTATAATATTGGTGAGACTTCAGGCAGAAGTATGCAGAATCATCTAGATCGCTCGTTTCGAGCTATCTAATGCGAAATAACAAGATTTCTGGTGTTTTCAACATTCCACAGTGCGTTTGCTATGCAGAAGCGGCGACATCTTGATTTTCGTGAGATTTCAAGCTGAGATATGCATTTTCTCCTATAATATTGGTGAGACTTCAGGCAGAAGTATGCAGAATCATCTAGATCGCTCGTTTCGAGCTATCTAATGCGAAAAAACAAGTTTTCTGGTGTTTTCACCACTCCTCAGTACGTTTGACATGCAGAACCGGCGACATCATGATTTTCGTGAGATTTCAAGCTGAGATATGCATTTTCTCCTATAATATTGGTGAGACTTCTGTCAGAAGTATGCAGAATCATCGGGATCGCTCTTTTCGAGCTATTTAATGCGAGAAACACGTTATCTGGTTGTTTTCACGACTCCACAGTGCGTTTGATATGCAGAAGCGGCGACATCTTGATTTTTGTGAGATTTCAAGCTCAGGTATGCATTTTCTGCGATAATCTTGGTGAGACTTCTGTCAGAAGTATGCAGAATCATCTAGATCGCCCGTTTCGAGCTATCTAATGCGAAAAAACAAGTTTTCTGGTGTTTTCACCACACCACAGTCCGTTTGATGCGCAGAACCGGAGATAACTTGGTTTTCGTGAGGTTTCAAGCTGAGATATGCATTTTCTGCGATAATCTTGGTGAGACTTCAGTCAGAAGTATGCAGAATCATCTAGATCGCTCTTTTCGAGCTATTTAAATCGAGAAACACGTTTTCTGGTGTTTTCGCCACCCCACAGTGCGTTTGATATGCAGAAACGGCGACATCTTGGATTTTGTCGGGGTTCAAGCTGAGATATGCACATTCTAGGAAAATCTTGGTGAGACGTCTGTCAGAAGTATGCAGAATTATCGGGATCGCTCTTTTCGAGCTATTTAATGCGAGAAACACGTCGTCTGGTGTATTCTCCACTCCACAGTACGTTTGACATGCAGAACCGGAGATATCTTGGTTTCGGTCGGGTTTCAAGCTCAGATATGCATTTTCTACGATAATCTTGGTGAGACGTCTGTCAGAAGTATGCAGAATTATCGGGATCGCTCTTTTCGAGCTATTTAATGCGAGAAACACGTTATCTGGTTGTTTTCACCACTCCACAGTGCGTTTGATATGCAGAAGCCGCGACATCTTGATTTTCGTGAGATTTCAAGCTGAGATATGCATTTTCTGCGATAATCTTGGTGAGTCTTCAGTCAGAAGTATGCAGAATCATCTAGATCGCTCGTTTCGAGCTACCTAATGCGAGAAACACGTTTTCTGGTGTTTTCACCACTCCACAGTGCGTTTGATATGCAGAACCGGCGACATCTTGGATTTCGTCGTGGTTCAAGCTGAGATATGCACATTCTAGGATAATCTTGGTGAGACGTCTGTCAGAAGTATGCAGAATTATCGGGATCGCTCTTTTCGAGCTATTTAATGCGAGAAACACGTTATCTGGTGTTTTCACCACTCCACAGTGCGTTTGATATGCAGAACCGGCGACATCTTGGCTGTCTTCGGGTATCAAGCTGAGATATACATTTTCTACGATAATCTTGGTGAGACTTCTCTCAGAAGTATGCAGAATCTTCGAGAGCGCTCTTTTCGAGCTATTTAATGCGAGAAACACGTTATCTGGTGTTTTCACCACTCCACAGTGCGTTTGACATGCAGAACCGGCGACATCTTGGATTTCGTCGGGTTTCAAGCTCAGATATGCATTTTCTGCGATAATCTTGGTGAGACTTCTGTCAGAAGTATGCAGAATCATCTAGATCGCCCGTTTCGAGCTATCTAATGCGAAAAACAAGTTTTCTGGTGTTTTCACCACACCACAGTCCGTTTGATGCGCAGAACCGGAGATAACTTGGTTTTCGTGAGGTTTCAAGCTGAGATATGCATTTTCTGCGATAATCTTGGTGAGACTTCAGTCAGAAGTATGCAGAATCATCTAGATATCGCTCTTTTCGAGCTATTTAAATCGAGAAACACGTTTTCTGGTGTTTTCGCCACCCCACAGTGCGTTTGATATGCAGAACCGGAGATATCTTGGTTTCGGTCGGGTTTCAAGCTGAGATATGCATTTTCTGCGATAATCTTGGTGAGACTTCTGTCAGAAGTATGCAGAATCATCTAGATCGCCCGTTTCGAGCTATCTACTGCGAAAGAACAAGTTCTCTGGTGTTTTCACCACTCCACAGTGCGTTTGATATGCAGAACCGGCGACATCTTGGATTTCGTCGGGGTTCAAGCTGAGATATGCACATTCTAGGATAATCTTGGTGAGACGTCTGTCAGAAGTATGCAGAATTATCGGGATCGCTCTTTTCGAGCTATTTAATGCGAGAAACACGTTATCTGGTGTTTTCACCACTCCACAGTGCGTTTGACATGCAGAACCGGGGACATCTTGGATTTCGTCGGGTTTCAAGCTCAGATATGCATTTTCTACGAGAATCTTGGTGAGACTTCAGTCAGAAGTATGCAGAATCATCGGGATCGCTCTTTTCGAGCTATTTAATGCGAGAAACACGTTTTCTGGTGTATTCACCACTCCACAGTGCGTTTGATATGCAGAAGCGGCGACATCTTGATTTTCGTGAGATTTCAAGCTGAGGTATGCATTTTCTGCGATAATCTTGGTGAGACTTCAGTCAGAAGTATGCAGAATCTTCGAGAACGCTCTTTTCGAGCTACTTAATGCGAGAAACACGTTTTCTGGTGTATTCACCACTCCACAGTACGTTTGACATGCAGAACCGGAGATATCTTGGTTTCGGTCGGGTTTCAAGCTGAGATATGCATTTTCTACGATAATCTTGGTGAGACTTCTGTCAGAAGTATGCAGAATCATCTAGATCGCCCGTTTCGAGCTATCTAATGCGAAAAACAAGTTTTCTGGTGTTTTCACCACACCACAGTCCGTTTGATGCGCAGAACCGGAGATAACTTGGTTTTCGTGAGGTTTCAAGCTGAGATATGCATTTTCTGCGATAATCTTGGTGAGACTTCAGTCAGAAGTATGCAGAATCATCTAGATATCGCTCTTTTCGAGCTATTTAAATCGAGAAACACGTTTTCTGGTGTTTTCGCCACCCCACAGTGCGTTTGATATGCAGAACCGGAGATATCTTGGTTTCGGTCGGGTTTCAAGCTGAGATATGCATTTTCTGCGATAATCTTGGTGAGACTTCTGTCAGAAGTATGCAGAATCATCTAGATCGCCCGTTTCGAGCTATCTACTGCGAAAGAACAAGTTCTCTGGTGTTTTCACCACTCCACAGTGCGTTTGATATGCAGAACCGGCGACATCTTGGATTTCGTCGGGGTTCAAGCTGAGATATGCACATTCTAGGATAATCTTGGTGAGACGTCTGTCAGAAGTATGCAGAATTATCGGGATCGCTCTTTTCGAGCTATTTAATGCGAGAAACACGTTATCTGGTGTTTTCACCACTCCACAGTGCGTTTGACATGCAGAACCGGGGACATCTTGGATTTCGTCGGGTTTCAAGCTCAGATATGCATTTTCTACGAGAATCTTGGTGAGACTTCAGTCAGAAGTATGCAGAATCATCGGGATCGCTCTTTTCGAGCTATTTAATGCGAGAAACACGTTTTCTGGTGTATTCACCACTCCACAGTGCGTTTGATATGCAGAAGCGGCGACATCTTGATTTTCGTGAGATTTCAAGCTGAGGTATGCATTTTCTGCGATAATCTTGGTGAGACTTCAGTCAGAAGTATGCAGAATCTTCGAGAACGCTCTTTTCGAGCTACTTAATGCGAGAAACACGTTTTCTGGTGTATTCACCACTCCACAGTACGTTTGACATGCAGAACCGGAGATATCTTGGTTTCGGTCGGGTTTCAAGCTGAGATATGCATTTTCTACGATAATCTTGGTGAGCCGTCTGTCAGAAGTATGCAGAATCATCGGGATCGCTTTTTTCGGGCTATTTAATGCGAGAAACACGTTATCTGGTGTTTTCACCACTCCACAGTGCGTTTGATATGCAGAACCGGCGACATCTTGATTTTCGTGAGATTTCAAGCTGAGGTATGCATTTTCTGTGATAATCTTGGTGAGACTTCTGTCAGAAGTATGCAGAATCATCTAGATTGCTCTTTTCGAGCTATTTAATGCGACAAACAGGTTATCTGGTGTTTTCACCACTCCACAGAGCGATTTATATGCAGAACCGGCGATATCTTGATTTTCGTGGTGTTTCCAGCTGAGATATGCATTTTGTGCGATAATCTTGGTGAGTCATCTGTCAGAAGTATGCAGAATCATCGAGATCCCTCTTTTCGAGCTATTTAATGCGAGAAACACGTTATCTGATGTTTTCACGACTCCACAGTGCGTTTGATATGCAGAACCGGCGAAATCTTGGATTTTGTCGGGGTTCAAGCTGAGATATGCACATTCTAGGAAAATCTTGGTGAGACGTCTGTCAGAAGTATGCAGAATTATCGGGATCGCTCTTTTCGAGCTATTTAATGCGAGAAACACGTCGTCTGGTGTATTCTCCACTCCACAGTACGTTTGACATGCAGAACCGGATATATCTTGGTTTCGGTCGGGTTTCAAGCTGAGATATGCATTTTCTACGATAATCTTGGTGAGACGTCTGTCAGAAGTATGCAGAATTATCGGGATCGCTCTTTTCGAGCTATTTAATGCGAGAAACACGTTATCTGGTTGTTTTCACCACTCCACAGTGCGTTTGATATGCAGAAGCGGCGACATCTTGATTTTCGTGAGATTTCAAGCTCAGGTATGCATTTTCTGCGATAATCTTGGTGAGACTTCTGTCAGAAGTATGCAGAATCATCTAGATCGCCCGTTTCGAGCTATCTAATGCGAAAAAACAAGTTTTCTGGTGTTTTCACCACACCACAGTCCGTTTGATGCGCAGAACCGGAGATAACTTGGTTTTCGTGAGGTTTCAAGCTGAGATATGCATTTTCTGCAATAATCTTGGTGAGTCTTCAGTCAGAAGTATGCAGAATCATCTAGATCGCTCGTTTCGAGCTACCTAATGCGAGAAACACGTTTTCTGGTGTTTTCACCACTCCACAGTGCGTTTGATATGCAGAACCGGCGACATCTTGGATTTCGTCGTGGTTCAAGCTGAGATATGCACATTCTAGGATAATCTTGGTGAGACGTCTGTCAGAAGTATGCAGAATTATCGGGATCGCTCTTTTCGAGCTATTTAATGCGAGAAACACGTTATCTGGTGTTTTCACCACTCCACAGTGCGTTTGATATGCAGAACCGGCGACATCTTGGCTGTCTTCGGGTATCAAGCTGAGATATACATTTTCTACGATAATCTTGGTGAGACTTCTCTCAGAAGTATGCAGAATCTTCGAGAGCGCTCTTTTCGAGCTATTTAATGCGAGAAACACGTTATCTGGTGTTTTCACCACTCCACAGTGCGTTTGACATGCAGAACCGGCGACATCTTGGATTTCGTCGGGTTTCAAGCTCAGATATGCATTTTCTGCGATAATCTTGGTGAGACTTCTGTCAGAAGTATGCAGAATCATCTAGATCGCCCGTTTCGAGCTATCTACTACGAAAAAACAAGGTTTCTGGTGTTTTCACCACACCACAGTCCGTTTGATGCGCAGAACCGGAGATAACTTGGTTTTCGTGAGGTTTCAAGCTGAGATATGCATTTTCTACGATAATCTTGGTGTGACGTCTGTCAGAAGTATGCAGAATCATCGGGATTGCTCTTTTCGAGCTATTTAATGCGAGAAACACGTTATCTGGTGTTTTCACCACTCCACAGTGCGTTTGATATGCAGAACCGGCGACATCTTGACTGTCTTCGGGTATCAAGCTGAGATATGCATTTTCTACGATAATCTTGGTGAGACTTCTGTCAGAAGTATGCAGAATCATCTAGATCGTTCTTTTCGAGCTATTTAATTCGAGAAACACGTTATCTGGTTGTTTTCACCACTCCACAGTGCGTTTGATATGCAGAAGCGGCGACATCTTGATTTTCGTGAGATTTCAAGCTCAGGTATGCATTTTCTGCGATAATCTTGGTGAGACTTCTGTCAGAAGTATGCAGAATCATCTAGATCGCCCGTTTCGAGCTATCTAATGCGAAAAACAAGTTTTCTGGTGTTTTCACCACACCACAGTCCGTTTGATGCGCAGAACCGGAGATAACTTGGTTTTCGTGAGGTTTCAAGCTGAGATATGCATTTTCTGCGATAATCTTGGTGAGACTTCAGTCAGAAGTATGCAGAATCATCTAGATATCGCTCTTTTCGAGCTATTTAAATCGAGAAACACGTTTTCTGGTGTTTTCGCCACCCCACAGTGCGTTTGATATGCAGAACCGGAGATATCTTGGTTTCGGTCGGGTTTCAAGCTGAGATATGCATTTTCTGCGATAATCTTGGTGAGACTTCTGTCAGAAGTATGCAGAATCATCTAGATCGCCCGTTTCGAGCTATCTACTGCGAAAAAACAAGTTCTCTGGTGTTTTCACCACTCCACAGTGCGTTTGATATGCAGAACCGGCGACATCTTGGATTTCGTCGGGGTTCAAGCTGAGATATGCACATTCTAGGATAATCTTGGTGAGACGTCTGTCAGAAGTATGCAGAATTATCGGGATCGCTCTTTTCGAGCTATTTAATGCGAGAAACACGTTATCTGGTGTTTTCACCACTCCACAGTGCGTTTGACATGCAGAACCGGCGACATCTTGGATTTCGTCGGGTTTCAAGCTCAGATATGCATTTTCTACGAGAATCTTGGTGAGACTTCAGTCAGAAGTATGCAGAATCATCGGGATCGCTCTTTTCGAGCTATTTAATGCGAGAAACACGTTTTCTGGTGTATTCACCACTACACAGTGCGTTTGATATGCAGAAGCGGCGACATCTTGATTTTCGTGAGATTTCAAGCTGAGGTATGCATTTTCTGCGATAATCTTGGTGAGACTTCAGTCAGAAGTATGCAGAATCTTCGAGAACGCTCTTTTCGAGCTACTTAATGCGAGAAACACGTTTTCTGGTGTATTCACCACTCCACAGTACGTTTGACATGCAGAACCGGCGACATCTTGGATTTCGTCGGGTTTCAAGCTCAGATATGCATTTTCTACGATAATCTTGGTGAGACGTCTGTCAGAAGTATGCAGAATTATCGGGATCGCTCTTTTCGAGCTATTTAATGCGAGAAACACGTTATCTGGTTGTTTTCACCACTCCACAGTGCGTTTGATATGCAGAAGCGGCGACATCTTGATTTTCGTGAGATTTCAAGCTCAGGTATGCATTTTCTGCGATAATCTTGGTGAGACTTCTGTCAGAAGTATGCAGAATCATCTAGATCGCCCGTTTCGAGCTATCTAATGCGAAAAAACAAGTTTTCTGGTGTTTTCACCACACCACAGTCCGTTTGATGCGCAGAACCGGAGATAACTTGGTTTTCGTGAGGTTTCAAGCTGAGATATGCATTTTCTGCAATAATCTTGGTGAGTCTTCAGTCAGAAGTATGCAGAATCATCTAGATCGCTCGTTTCGAGCTACCTAATGCGAGAAACACGTTTTCTGGTGTTTTCACCACTCCACAGTGCGTTTGATATGCAGAACCGGCGACATCTTGGATTTCGTCGTGGTTCAAGCTGAGATATGCACATTCTAGGATAATCTTGGTGAGACGTCTGTCAGAAGTATGCAGAATTATCGGGATCGCTCTTTTCGAGCTATTTAATGCGAGAAACACGTTATCTGGTGTTTTCACCACTCCACAGTGCGTTTGATATGCAGAACCGGCGACATCTTGGCTGTCTTCGGGTATCAAGCTGAGATATACATTTTCTACGATAATCTTGGTGAGACTTCTCTCAGAAGTATGCAGAATCTTCGAGAGCGCTCTTTTCGAGCTATTTAATGCGAGAAACACGTTATCTGGTGTTTTCACCACTCCACAGTGCGTTTGACATGCAGAACCGGCGACATCTTGGATTTCGTCGGGTTTCAAGCTCAGATATGCATTTTCTGCGATAATCTTGGTGAGACTTCTGTCAGAAGTATGCAGAATCATCTAGATCGCCCGTTTCGAGCTATCTACTACGAAAAAACAAGGTTTCTGGTGTTTTCACCACACCACAGTCCGTTTGATGCGCAGAACCGGAGATAACTTGGTTTTCGTGAGGTTTCAAGCTGAGATATGCATTTTCTACGATAATCTTGGTGTGACGTCTGTCAGAAGTATGCAGAATCATCGGGATTGCTCTTTTCGAGCTATTTAATGCGAGAAACACGTTATCTGGTGTTTTCACCACTCCACAGTGCGTTTGATATGCAGAACCGGCGACATCTTGACTGTCTTCGGGTATCAAGCTGAGATATGCATTTTCTACGATAATCTTGGTGAGACTTCTGTCAGAAGTATGCAGAATCATCTAGATCGTTCTTTTCGAGCTATTTAATTCGAGAAACACGTTATCTGGTTGTTTTCACCACTCCACAGTGCGTTTGATATGCAGAAGCGGCGACATCTTGATTTTCGTGAGATTTCAAGCTCAGGTATGCATTTTCTGCGATAATCTTGGTGAGACTTCTGTCAGAAGTATGCAGAATCATCTAGATCGCCCGTTTCGAGCTATCTAATGCGAAAAACAAGTTTTCTGGTGTTTTCACCACACCACAGTCCGTTTGATGCGCAGAACCGGAGATAACTTGGTTTTCGTGAGGTTTCAAGCTGAGATATGCATTTTCTGCGATAATCTTGGTGAGACTTCAGTCAGAAGTATGCAGAATCATCTAGATATCGCTCTTTTCGAGCTATTTAAATCGAGAAACACGTTTTCTGGTGTTTTCGCCACCCCACAGTGCGTTTGATATGCAGAACCGGAGATATCTTGGTTTCGGTCGGGTTTCAAGCTGAGATATGCATTTTCTGCGATAATCTTGGTGAGACTTCTGTCAGAAGTATGCAGAATCATCTAGATCGCCCGTTTCGAGCTATCTACTGCGAAAAAACAAGTTCTCTGGTGTTTTCACCACTCCACAGTGCGTTTGATATGCAGAACCGGCGACATCTTGGATTTCGTCGGGGTTCAAGCTGAGATATGCACATTCTAGGATAATCTTGGTGAGACGTCTGTCAGAAGTATGCAGAATTATCGGGATCGCTCTTTTCGAGCTATTTAATGCGAGAAACACGTTATCTGGTGTTTTCACCACTCCACAGTGCGTTTGACATGCAGAACCGGCGACATCTTGGATTTCGTCGGGTTTCAAGCTCAGATATGCATTTTCTACGAGAATCTTGGTGAGACTTCAGTCAGAAGTATGCAGAATCATCGGGATCGCTCTTTTCGAGCTATTTAATGCGAGAAACACGTTTTCTGGTGTATTCACCACTACACAGTGCGTTTGATATGCAGAAGCGGCGACATCTTGATTTTCGTGAGATTTCAAGCTGAGGTATGCATTTTCTGCGATAATCTTGGTGAGACTTCAGTCAGAAGTATGCAGAATCTTCGAGAACGCTCTTTTCGAGCTACTTAATGCGAGAAACACGTTTTCTGGTGTATTCACCACTCCACAGTACGTTTGACATGCAGAACCGGAGATATCTTGGTTTCGGTCGGGTTTCAAGCTGAGATATGCATTTTCTACGATAATCTTGGTGAGACTTCTGTCAGAAGTATGCAGAATCATCTAGATTGCTCTTTTCGAGCTATTTAATGCGACAAACAGGTTATCTGGTGTTTTCACCACTCCACAGAGCGATTTATATGCAGAACCGGCGATATCTTGATTTTCGTGGTGTTTCCAGCTGAGATATGCATTTTGTGCGATAATCTTGGTGAGTCATCTGTCAGAAGTATGCAGAATCATCGAGATCCCTCTTTTCGAGCTATTTAATGCGAGAAACACGTTATCTGATGTTTTCACGACTCCACAGTGCGTTTGATATGCAGAACCGGCGAAATCTTGATTTTGGTGAGATTTCAACCTGAGATATGCATTTTCGTCGATAATCTTGGTGAGTCTTCTGTCAGTAGTATGCAGAATCATCTAGATCGCCCGTTTCGAGCTATCTAATGCGAAAAAACAAGTTTTCTGGTGTTTTCACCACACCACAGTCCGTTTGATGCGCAGAACCGGAGATAACTTGGTTTTCGTGAGGTTTCAAGCTGAGATATGCATTTTCTGCGATTATCTTGGTGAGACTTCAGTCAGAAGTATGCAGAATCATCTAGATCGCTCTTTTCGAGCTATTTAAATCGAGAAACACGTTTTCTGGTGTTTTCGCCACCCCACAGTGCGTTTGATATGCAGAACCGGCGACATCTTGGATTTTGTCGGGGTTCAAGCTGAGATATGCACATTCTAGGAAAATCTTGGAGAGACGTCTGTCAGAAGTATGCAGAATTATCGGGATCGCTCTTTTCGAGCTATTTAATGCGAGAAACACGTCGTCTGGTGTATTCTCCACTCCACAGTACGTTTGACATGCAGAACCGGATATATCTTGGTTTCGGTCGGGTTTCAAGCTGAGATATGCATTTTCTACGATAATCTTGGTGAGACGTCTGTCAGAAGTATGCAGAATTATCGGGATCGCTCTTTTCGAGCTATTTAATGCGAGAAACACGTTATCTGGTTGTTTTCACCACTCCACAGTGAGTTTGATATGCAGAAGCGGCGACATCTTGATTTTCGTGAGATTTCAAGCTCAGGTATGCATTTTCTGCGATAATCTTGGTGAGACTTCTGTCAGAAGTATGCAGAATCATCTAGATCGCCCGTTTCGAGCTATCTAATGCGAAAAAACAAGTTTTCTGGTGTTTTCACCACACCACAGTCCGTTTGATGCGCAGAACCGGAGATAACTTGGTTTTCGTGAGGTTTCAAGCTGAGATATGCATTTTCTGCAATAATCTTGGTGAGTCTTCAGTCAGAAGTATGCAGAATCATCTAGATCGCTCGTTTCGAGCTACCTAATGCGAGAAACACGTTTTCTGGTGTTTTCACCACTCCACAGTGCGTTTGATATGCAGAACCGGCGACATCTTGGATTTCGTCGTGGTTCAAGCTGAGATATGCACATTCTAGGATAATCTTGGTGAGACGTCTGTCAGAAGTATGCAGAATTATCGGGATCGCTCTTTTCGAGCTATTTAATGCGAGAAACACGTTATCTGGTGTTTTCACCACTCCACAGTGCGTTTCATATGCAGAACCGGCGACATCTTGGCTGTCTTCGGGTATCAAGCTGAGATATGCATTTTCTACGATAATCTTGGTGAGACTTCTGTCAGAAGTATGCAGAATCTTCGAGAACGCTCTTTTCGAGCTACTTAATGCGAGAAACACGTTTTCTGGTGTATTCACCACTCCACAGTACGTTTGACATGCAGAACCGGAGATATCTTGGTTTCGGTCGGGTTTCAAGCTGAGATATGCATTTTCTACGATAATCTTGGTGAGCCGTCTGTCAGAAGTATGCAGAATCATCGGGATCGCTTTTTTCGGGCTATTTAATGCGAGAAACACGTTATCTGGTGTTTTCACCACTCCACAGTGCGTTTGATATGCAGAACCGGCGACATCTTGATTTTCGTGAGATTTCAAGCTGAGGTATGCATTTTCTGTGATAATCTTGGTGAGACTTCTGTCAGAAGTATGCAGAATCATCTAGATTGCTCTTTTCGAGCTATTTAATGCGACAAACAGGTTATCTGGTGTTTTCACCACTCCACAGAGCGATTTATATGCAGAACCGGCGATATCTTGATTTTCGTGGTGTTTCCAGCTGAGATATGCATTTTGTGCGATAATCTTGGTGAGTCATCTGTCAGAAGTATGCAGAATCATCGAGATCCCTCTTTTCGAGCTATTTAATGCGAGAAACACGTTATCTGATGTTTTCACGACTCCACAGTGCGTTTGATATGCAGAACCGGCGAAATCTTGGATTTTGTCGGGGTTCAAGCTGAGATATGCACATTCTAGGAAAATCTTGGTGAGACGTCTGTCAGAAGTATGCAGAATTATCGGGATCGCTCTTTTCGAGCTATTTAATGCGAGAAACACGTCGTCTGGTGTATTCTCCACTCCACAGTACGTTTGACATGCAGAACCGGATATATCTTGGTTTCGGTCGGGTTTCAAGCTGAGATATGCATTTTCTACGATAATCTTGGTGAGACGTCTGTCAGAAGTATGCAGAATTATCGGGATCGCTCTTTTCGAGCTATTTAATGCGAGAAACACGTTATCTGGTTGTTTTCACCACTCCACAGTGCGTTTGATATGCAGAAGCGGCGACATCTTGATTTTCGTGAGATTTCAAGCTCAGGTATGCATTTTCTGCGATAATCTTGGTGAGACTTCTGTCAGAAGTATGCAGAATCATCTAGATCGCCCGTTTCGAGCTATCTAATGCGAAAAAACAAGTTTTCTGGTGTTTTCACCACACCACAGTCCGTTTGATGCGCAGAACCGGAGATAACTTGGTTTTCGTGAGGTTTCAAGCTGAGATATGCATTTTCTGCAATAATCTTGGTGAGTCTTCAGTCAGAAGTATGCAGAATCATCTAGATCGCTCGTTTCGAGCTACCTAATGCGAGAAACACGTTTTCTGGTGTTTTCACCACTCCACAGTGCGTTTGATATGCAGAACCGGCGACATCTTGGATTTCGTCGTGGTTCAAGCTGAGATATGCACATTCTAGGATAATCTTGGTGAGACGTCTGTCAGAAGTATGCAGAATTATCGGGATCGCTCTTTTCGAGCTATTTAATGCGAGAAACACGTTATCTGGTGTTTTCACCACTCCACAGTGCGTTTGATATGCAGAACCGGCGACATCTTGGCTGTCTTCGGGTATCAAGCTGAGATATACATTTTCTACGATAATCTTGGTGAGACTTCTCTCAGAAGTATGCAGAATCTTCGAGAGCGCTCTTTTCGAGCTATTTAATGCGAGAAACACGTTATCTGGTGTTTTCACCACTCCACAGTGCGTTTGACATGCAGAACCGGCGACATCTTGGATTTCGTCGGGTTTCAAGCTCAGATATGCATTTTCTGCGATAATCTTGGTGAGACTTCTGTCAGAAGTATGCAGAATCATCTAGATCGCCCGTTTCGAGCTATCTACTACGAAAAAACAAGGTTTCTGGTGTTTTCACCACACCACAGTCCGTTTGATGCGCAGAACCGGAGATAACTTGGTTTTCGTGAGGTTTCAAGCTGAGATATGCATTTTCTACGATAATCTTGGTGTGACGTCTGTCAGAAGTATGCAGAATCATCGGGATTGCTCTTTTCGAGCTATTTAATGCGAGAAACACGTTATCTGGTGTTTTCACCACTCCACAGTGCGTTTGATATGCAGAACCGGCGACATCTTGACTGTCTTCGGGTATCAAGCTGAGATATGCATTTTCTACGATAATCTTGGTGAGACTTCTGTCAGAAGTATGCAGAATCATCTAGATCGTTCTTTTCGAGCTATTTAATTCGAGAAACACGTTATCTGGTTGTTTTCACCACTCCACAGTGCGTTTGATATGCAGAAGCGGCGACATCTTGATTTTCGTGAGATTTCAAGCTCAGGTATGCATTTTCTGCGATAATCTTGGTGAGACTTCTGTCAGAAGTATGCAGAATCATCTAGATCGCCCGTTTCGAGCTATCTAATGCGAAAAACAAGTTTTCTGGTGTTTTCACCACACCACAGTCCGTTTGATGCGCAGAACCGGAGATAACTTGGTTTTCGTGAGGTTTCAAGCTGAGATATGCATTTTCTGCGATAATCTTGGTGAGACTTCAGTCAGAAGTATGCAGAATCATCTAGATATCGCTCTTTTCGAGCTATTTAAATCGAGAAACACGTTTTCTGGTGTTTTCGCCACCCCACAGTGCGTTTGATATGCAGAACCGGAGATATCTTGGTTTCGGTCGGGTTTCAAGCTGAGATATGCATTTTCTGCGATAATCTTGGTGAGACTTCTGTCAGAAGTATGCAGAATCATCTAGATCGCCCGTTTCGAGCTATCTACTGCGAAAAAACAAGTTCTCTGGTGTTTTCACCACTCCACAGTGCGTTTGATATGCAGAACCGGCGACATCTTGGATTTCGTCGGGGTTCAAGCTGAGATATGCACATTCTAGGATAATCTTGGTGAGACGTCTGTCAGAAGTATGCAGAATTATCGGGATCGCTCTTTTCGAGCTATTTAATGCGAGAAACACGTTATCTGGTGTTTTCACCACTCCACAGTGCGTTTGACATGCAGAACCGGCGACATCTTGGATTTCGTCGGGTTTCAAGCTCAGATATGCATTTTCTACGAGAATCTTGGTGAGACTTCAGTCAGAAGTATGCAGAATCATCGGGATCGCTCTTTTCGAGCTATTTAATGCGAGAAACACGTTTTCTGGTGTATTCACCACTACACAGTGCGTTTGATATGCAGAAGCGGCGACATCTTGATTTTCGTGAGATTTCAAGCTGAGGTATGCATTTTCTGCGATAATCTTGGTGAGACTTCAGTCAGAAGTATGCAGAATCTTCGAGAACGCTCTTTTCGAGCTACTTAATGCGAGAAACACGTTTTCTGGTGTATTCACCACTCCACAGTACGTTTGACATGCAGAACCGGAGATATCTTGGTTTCGGTCGGGTTTCAAGCTGAGATATGCATTTTCTACGATAATCTTGGTGAGACTTCTGTCAGAAGTATGCAGAATCATCTAGATTGCTCTTTTCGAGCTATTTAATGCGACAAACAGGTTATCTGGTGTTTTCACCACTCCACAGAGCGATTTATATGCAGAACCGGCGATATCTTGATTTTCGTGGTGTTTCCAGCTGAGATATGCATTTTGTGCGATAATCTTGGTGAGTCATCTGTCAGAAGTATGCAGAATCATCGAGATCCCTCTTTTCGAGCTATTTAATGCGAGAAACACGTTATCTGATGTTTTCACGACTCCACAGTGCGTTTGATATGCAGAACCGGCGAAATCTTGATTTTGGTGAGATTTCAACCTGAGATATGCATTTTCGTCGATAATCTTGGTGAGTCTTCTGTCAGTAGTATGCAGAATCATCTAGATCGCCCGTTTCGAGCTATCTAATGCGAAAAAACAAGTTTTCTGGTGTTTTCACCACACCACAGTCCGTTTGATGCGCAGAACCGGAGATAACTTGGTTTTCGTGAGGTTTCAAGCTGAGATATGCATTTTCTGCGATTATCTTGGTGAGACTTCAGTCAGAAGTATGCAGAATCATCTAGATCGCTCTTTTCGAGCTATTTAAATCGAGAAACACGTTTTCTGGTGTTTTCGCCACCCCACAGTGCGTTTGATATGCAGAACCGGCGACATCTTGGATTTTGTCGGGGTTCAAGCTGAGATATGCACATTCTAGGAAAATCTTGGAGAGACGTCTGTCAGAAGTATGCAGAATTATCGGGATCGCTCTTTTCGAGCTATTTAATGCGAGAAACACGTCGTCTGGTGTATTCTCCACTCCACAGTACGTTTGACATGCAGAACCGGATATATCTTGGTTTCGGTCGGGTTTCAAGCTGAGATATGCATTTTCTACGATAATCTTGGTGAGACGTCTGTCAGAAGTATGCAGAATTATCGGGATCGCTCTTTTCGAGCTATTTAATGCGAGAAACACGTTATCTGGTTGTTTTCACCACTCCACAGTGAGTTTGATATGCAGAAGCGGCGACATCTTGATTTTCGTGAGATTTCAAGCTCAGGTATGCATTTTCTGCGATAATCTTGGTGAGACTTCTGTCAGAAGTATGCAGAATCATCTAGATCGCCCGTTTCGAGCTATCTAATGCGAAAAAACAAGTTTTCTGGTGTTTTCACCACACCACAGTCCGTTTGATGCGCAGAACCGGAGATAACTTGGTTTTCGTGAGGTTTCAAGCTGAGATATGCATTTTCTGCAATAATCTTGGTGAGTCTTCAGTCAGAAGTATGCAGAATCATCTAGATCGCTCGTTTCGAGCTACCTAATGCGAGAAACACGTTTTCTGGTGTTTTCACCACTCCACAGTGCGTTTGATATGCAGAACCGGCGACATCTTGGATTTCGTCGTGGTTCAAGCTGAGATATGCACATTCTAGGATAATCTTGGTGAGACGTCTGTCAGAAGTATGCAGAATTATCGGGATCGCTCTTTTCGAGCTATTTAATGCGAGAAACACGTTATCTGGTGTTTTCACCACTCCACAGTGCGTTTCATATGCAGAACCGGCGACATCTTGGCTGTCTTCGGGTATCAAGCTGAGATATGCATTTTCTACGATAATCTTGGTGAGACTTCTGTCAGAAGTATGCAGAATCATCTAGATCGTTCTTTTCGAGCTATTTAATTCGAGAAACACGTTATCTGGTTGTTTTCACCACTCCACAGTGCGTTTGATATGCAGAAGCGGCGACATCTTGATTTTCGTGAGATTTCAAGCTCAGGTATGCATTTTCTGCGATAATCTTGGTGAGACTTCTGTCAGAAGTATGCAGAATCATCTAGATCGCCCGTTTCGAGCTATCTAATGCGAAAAACAAGTTTTCTGGTGTTTTCACCACACCACAGTCCGTTTGATGCGCAGAACCGGAGATAACTTGGTTTTCGTGAGGTTTCAAGCTGAGATATGCATTTTCTGCGATAATCTTGGTGAGACTTCAGTCAGAAGTATGCAGAATCATCTAGATATCGCTCTTTTCGAGCTATTTAAATCGAGAAACACGTTTTCTGGTGTTTTCGCCACCCCACAGTGCGTTTGATATGCAGAACCGGAGATATCTTGGTTTCGGTCGGGTTTCAAGCTGAGATATGCATTTTCTGCGATAATCTTGGTGAGACTTCTGTCAGAAGTATGCAGAATCATCTAGATCGCCCGTTTCGAGCTATCTACTGCGAAAAAACAAGTTCTCTGGTGTTTTCACCACTCCACAGTGCGTTTGATATGCAGAACCGGCGACATCTTGGATTTCGTCGGGGTTCAAGCTGAGATATGCACATTCTAGGATAATCTTGGTGAGACGTCTGTCAGAAGTATGCAGAATTATCGGGATCGCTCTTTTCGAGCTATTTAATGCGAGAAACACGTTATCTGGTGTTTTCACCACTCCACAGTGCGTTTGACATGCAGAACCGGCGACATCTTGGATTTCGTCGGGTTTCAAGCTCAGATATGCATTTTCTACGAGAATCTTGGTGAGACTTCAGTCAGAAGTATGCAGAATCATCGGGATCGCTCTTTTCGAGCTATTTAATGCGAGAAACACGTTTTCTGGTGTATTCACCACTCCACAGTGCGTTTGATATGCAGAAGCGGCGACATCTTGATTTTCGTGAGATTTCAAGCTGAGGTATGCATTTTCTGCGATAATCTTGGTGAGACTTCAGTCAGAAGTATGCAGAATCTTCGAGAACGCTCTTTTCGAGCTACTTAATGCGAGAAACACGTTTTCTGGTGTATTCACCACTCCACAGTACGTTTGACATGCAGAACCGGAGATATCTTGGTTTCGGTCGGGTTTCAAGCTGAGATATGCATTTTCTACGATAATCTTGGTGAGCCGTCTGTCAGAAGTATGCAGAATCATCGGGATCGCTTTTTTCGAGCTATTTAATGCGAGAAACACGTTATCTGGTGTTTTCACCACTCCACAGTGCGTTTGATATGCAGAACCGGCGACATCTTGATTTTCGTGAGATTTCAAGCTGAGGTATGCATTTTCTGTGATAATCTTGGTGAGACTTCTGTCAGAAGTATGCAGAATCATCTAGATTGCTCTTTTCGAGCTATTTAATGCGACAAACAGGTTATCTGGTGTTTTCACCACTCCACAGAGCGATTTATATGCAGAACCGGCGATATCTTGATTTTCGTGGTGTTTCCAGCTGAGATATGCATTTTGTGCGATAATCTTGGTGAGTCATCTGTCAGAAGTATGCAGAATCATCGAGATCCCTCTTTTCGAGCTATTTAATGCGAGAAACACGTTATCTGATGTTTTCACGACTCCACAGTGCGTTTGATATGCAGAACCGGCGAAATCTTGATTTTCGTGAGATTTCAACCTGAGATATGCATTTTCGTCGATAATCTTGGTGAGTCTTCTGTCAGTAGTATGCAGAATCATCGAGACCCCTCTTTTCGAGCTATTTAATGCGAGAAACACGTTATCTGGTGTTTTCACCACTCCACAGTGCGTTTGACATTCAGAACCGGCGACATCTTGGATTTCGTCGGGTTTCAAGCTCAGATATGCATTTTCTACGAGAATCTTGGTGAGACTTCAGTCAGAAGTATGCAGAATCATCGGGATCGCTCGTTTCGAGCTATTTAATGCGAAAAAACAAGTTCTCTGGTGTTTTCACCACTCCACAGTGCGTTTGATATGCAGAGCCGGCGACATCTTGGATTTCGTCGGGGTTCAAGCTGAGATATGCATTTTCTACGATAATCTTGGTGAGACGTCTGTCAGAAGTATGCAGAATCATCGGGATCGCTCTTTTCGAACTATTTCATTCGAAAAAACAAGTTTTCTGGTGCTTTCTACATTCCACAGTGCGTTTGATATGCAGAACCGGCGATATCTTGATTTTCGTGGTGTGTCCAGCTGAGATATGCATTTTCTGCGATAATCTTGGTGAGTCTTCTGTCAGGAGTATGCAGCATCATCGAGATCCCTCTTTTCGAGCTATTTAATGCGAGAAACACGTTATCTGATGTTTTCACGACTCCACAGTGCGTTTGATATGCAGAACCGGCGAAATCTTGATTTTCGTGAGATTTCAACCTGAGATATGCATTTTCGTCGATAATCTTGGTGAGTCTTCTGTCAGTAGTATGCAGAATCATCGAGACCCCTCTTTTCGAGCTATTTAATGCGAGAAACACGTTATCTGATGTTTTCACGACTCCACAGTGCGTTTGATATGCAGAACCGGCGAAATCTTGATTTTCGTGAGATTTCAACCTGAGATATGCATTTTCGTCGATAATCTTGGTGAGTCTTCTGTCAGTAGTATGCAGAATCATCGAGACCCCTCTTTTCGAGCTATTTAATGCGAGAAACACGTTATCTGGTGTTTTCACCACTCCACCGTGCGTTTGATATGCAGAACCGGCGACATCTTGGATTTCGTCGGGTTTCAAGCTGAGATAGCATTTTCTGCGATAATCTTGGTGAGACGTCTGTCAGAAGTATGCAGAATCTTCGAGATCGCTCTTTTCGAGCTAGTTAATGCGAGAAACATGTTATCTGGCGTTTTCACCACTCCACAGTGCGTTTGATATGCAGAACCTGCCAAATATTTGCTGTCGTAGGGTATCAAGCTGAGATATGCATTTTCTACGATAATCTTGCTGAGACTTCTGTCAGAAGTATGCATTATCATCGGGATCGCTCTTTTCGAGCTATTTAATGCGAGAAACACGTTATCCGGTGTTTTCACCACTCCTCAGTGCGTTTGATATGCTGAACCGGCGACATCTTAGATTTCGTCGGATTTCAAGCCGAGATATGCATTTTCTACGATAATCTTTTTGAGACGTCTGTCAGAAGTATGCAGAATCTTCGAGATCGCTCTTTTCGAGCAACTTAATGCGAGAAACACGATAACTGGTTGTTTTCACCACTCCACAGTGCGTTTGATATGCAGAACCGGCATTATCTTGATTTTCGTAGTGTTTCCAGCTGAGATATGCATTTTCTGCGATAATCTTGGTGAGTCTTCTGTCAGAAGTATGCAGAATCATCGAGATCCCTCTTTTCGAGCTAGTTAGTGCGAGAAACACGTTAACTGGTGCTTTCACCACTCCACAGTGCGTTAGATATGCGGAACCAGCGACATCTTGGATTTCGTCGGGTTTCAAGCTGAGACATGCATTTTCTGCGATTAACTTGGTGAGACTTCTGTCCGAAGTATGCTGAATCATCGAGATCGCTCTTTTCGAGCTAGTTAATGCGAGAAAAACCTTGTCTGGTGTTTTCACCACTCCACAGTGCGTTTGATATGCAGAACCAGCGATATCTTGGCTTTCGTTGGGTTTCAAGCTGAGATATGCATTTTTTACGATAATCTTGGTGATTCTTCTGTCAGAAGTATGCAGAAACATCGAGAACTCTCTTTTCGAACTACTTAATGCGAGAAACACGTTTTCTGGTTTTTTCACCACTCCACAGTGCGTCTGAAATGCAGAACCGGCGATATCTTGGTTTTCGTGGGGTTTGTAGCTGAGATATGCATTATCTGCGATAATCTTGGTGAGACTTCTGTCCGAAGTGTGCAGAATCATCGAGATCGCTCATTTCGAGCTATTTAATGCGAGAAACACGTTTTCTGGGGTTTTCACCACACCACAGTTCGTTGGATATGCAGAACAGGTGATATCTTGGTTTTCGAGGGGTTTCAAGCTGAGATATGCATTTTCTGCGATAAACTTGTAGAGACTTCTGTCCGAAGTATGCTGAATCATCGAGATCGCACTTTTCAAGCTAGTTAATGCGAGAAAAACCTTATCTGGTGTTTTCACCACTCCACAGTGCGTTTGATATGCAGAACCCGCGATGTTTGGTTTTCGTCGGGTTTCAAGTTGAGATATGCATTTTCTACGATAATCTTGGTGAGACTTCTGTCCGAAGTATGCAGAATCATCGAGATCGCTCATTTCGAGCTATTTAATGCGGGAAACACGTTATCTGGTGTTTTGACCACTCCACAGTGCGTTTGATATGCAGAACCGGCGATATCTTGGCTTTCGTCGGGTATCAAGCTGAGACATGCATTTTCTGCGATAATCTTGGTGATTCTTCTGTCAGAAGGATGCAGAAACATCGAGAACGCTCTTTTCGAACTACCTAATGGGAGAAACACGTTTTCTGGTTTTTTCACCACTCCACAGTGCGTTTGATATGCAGAACCCGCGATGTTTGGTTTTCGTGGGGTTTGTAGCTGAGATATGCATTTTCTGCGATAATCTTGGTGAGTCTTCTGTCAGAAGTATGCAGAATCGTCTAGATCTCTCTTTTCGAGCTATTTAATGCGAGAAACACGTTTTCTTGTGTTTTCACCACCCCACAGTGCGTTTGATATGCAGAACCGGAGATATCTTGGTTTTCGTGGGGTTTGTAGCTGAGATATGCATTTTCTGCGATAATCTTGGTGAGTCTTCTGTCAGAAGTATGCAGAATCATCTAGATCGCTCTTTTCGAGCTATTTAATGCGAGAAACACGTTTTCTTGTGTGTTCACCACTCCACAGTGCGTTTGATATGCAGAACCGGAGATATCTTGGTTTCGGTCGGGTTTCAAGCTGAGATATGCATTTTCTGCGATAATCTTGCTGAGACTTCAGTCAGAAGTAAGCAGAATAATCGAGATCGCTCTTTTCGAGCTAGTTGATGCGAGAAACACGTTTTCTGGCGTTTTCACGACTCCACAGTGCGTCTGATATGCAGAACCGGCGATATCTTGGTTTTCGCGGGGTTTCCAGCTGGGATATGCATTTTCAGCGGCAATCTTGGTGAGACTTCTGTCCGAAGAATGCAGAATCATCGAGAACGCTCTTTTCGAGATAGTTAATGCGAGAAACACGTTTTCTGGTGCTTTCACCACTCCACAGTGCGTCTGATATGCTGAACCGGCGATATCTTGGTTTTCGTGGGGTTTCCAGCTGAGATATGCATTTTCTGCGATAATCTTGGTGATTCTTCTGTCAGAAGTATGCAGAATCATCGAGAACGCTCCTTTCGAGCTATTTAATGCGAGAAACACGTTTTCTGGTGTATTCACCACTCCACAGTACGTTTGACATGCAGAACCGGAGATATCTTGGTTTCGGACGGGTTTCAAGCTGAGATATGCATTTTCTGCGATAATCTTGGTGAGTGTTCTGTCAGAAGTATGCAGAATCATCGAGATCGCTCATTTCGAGCTATTTAATGCGAGAAACACGTTATCTGGCGTTTTCACCACTCCACAGTGCGTTTGATATGCAGAACCGGCGACATCTTGGCTGTCGTAGGGTATCAAGCTGAGATATGCATTTTCTACGATAATCTTGGTGAGACTTCCTTCAGAAGTATGCTGAATCATCTAGATCGCTCTTTTCGAGCTATTTAATGCGAGAAACATGTTTTCTGGGGTTTTCACCACTCCACAGTTCGTTGGATATGCAGAACAGGAGATATCTTGGTTTTCGTGGAGTTTCTAGCAGAGATATGCATTTTCTGCGATAATGATTGTGAGACTTCTGTCCGAAGTATGCAGAATCATCGAGAACGCTCTTTTCGAGATAGTTAATGCGAGAAACACGCTTTCTGGTGTTTTCACCACTCCACAGTGCGTCTGATATGCTGAACCGGCGATATCTTGGTTTTCGTGGGGTTTCCAGCTGAGATATGCATTTTCTGCGATAATCTTGGTGATTCTTCTGTCAGAAGTATGCAGAATCATCGAGAACGCTCCTTTCGAGCTATTTAATGCGAGAAACACGTTTTCTGGTGTATTCACCACTCCACAGTACGTTTGACATGCAGAACCGGAGATATCTTGGTTTCGGACGGGTTTCAAGCTGAGATATGCATTTTCTGCGATAATCTTGGTGAGTGTTCTGTCAGAAGTATGCAGAATCATCGAGATCGCTCTTTTCGAGCTATTTAATGCGAGAAACATGTTATCTGGCGTTTTCACCACTCCACAGTGCGTTTGATATGCAGAACCGGCGACATCTTGGCTGTCGTAGGGTATCAAGCTGAGATATGCATTTCCTACGATAATCTTGGTGAGACTTCTGTCAGAAGTATGCTGAATCATCTAGATCGCTCCTTTCGAGCTATTTAATGCGAGAAACATGTTTTCTCGGGTTTTCACCACTCCACAGTTCGTTGGTTATGCAGAACAGGAGATATCTTGGTTTTCGTGGAGTTTCTAGCAGAGATATGCATTTTCTGCGATAACGATTGTGAGACTTCTGTCCGAAGTATGCAGAATCATCGAGAACGCTCTTTTCGAGATAGTTAATGCGAGAAACACGTTTTCTGGTGTTTTCACCACTCCACAGTGCGTCTGATATGCTGAACCGGCGATATCTTGGTTTTCGTGGGGTTTCCAGCTGAGATATGCATTTTCTGCGATAATCTTGGTGATTCTTCTGTCAGAAGTATGCAGAATCATCGAGAGCGCTCCTTTCGAGCTATTTAATGCGAGAAACACGTTTTCTGGTGTATTCACCACTCCACAGTACGTTTGACATGCAGAACCGGAGATATCTTGGTTTCGGACGGGTTTCAAGCTGAGATATGCATTTTCTGCGATAATCTTGGTGAGTGTTCTGTCAGAAGTATGCAGAATCATCGAGATCGCTCTTTTCGAGCTATTTAATGCGAGAAACACGTTATCTGGCGTTTTCACCACTCCACAGTGCGTTTGATATGCAGAACCGGCGACATCTTGGCTGTCGTAGGGTATCAAGCTGAGATATGCATTTCCTACGATAATCTTGGTGCGACTTCTGTCAGAAGTATGCTGAATCATCTAGATCGCTCTTTCCGAGCTATTTAATGCGAGAAACATGTTTTCTGGGGTTTTCACCACTCAACAGTTCGTTGGATATGCAGAACAGGAGATATCTTGGTTTTCGTGGAGTTTCTAGCAGAGATATGCATTTTCTGCGATAATGATGGTGAGACTTCTGTTAGAAGTATGCAGAATCATCGAGATCGCACATTTCGATCTATTTAATGCGAGAAACACGTTGTCTGGTGTTTTCACCACTCCACAGTTGGTTTGATATGCAGAACCGGCGATATCTGGGTTTTCGTGGGGTTTCAAGATGAGATATGCATTTTCAGCGATAATCTTGGTGAGTCTTTTGTCAGAAGTATGCAGAATCATCTAGATCGCTCTTTTCGAGCGATTTAATGCGAAAAAACAATTTTTCTGGTTGTTTTCACCACTTTACAGTTGGTTTGATATGCAGTACCGGCGATATCTGGGTTTTCGTGGGGTTTCAAGCTGAGATATGCATTTTTTACGATAATCTTGGTGAGACTTCTGTCCGAAGTATGCAGAATCATCGAGATCGCTCGTTTCGAGCTATTTAATGCGAAAAAACAAGTTTCCTGGTGTTTTCAACATTCCACAGTGCGTTTGATATGCAGAACCGGCGATATCTTGATTTTCGTGGTGTTTCCAGCTGAGATATGCATTTTCTGCGATAATCTTGGAGAGTCTTCTGTCAGAAGTATGCAGAATCATCGAGATCCCTCTTTTCGAGCCATTTAATGCGAGAAACACGTTCTCTGGTTGTTTTCACCACTCCACAGTGCGTCTGATATGCAGAACCGGCGACATCTTGATTTTCGTAATGTTTCTAGCTGAGATATGCATTTTCTGCGATAATATTGTTGAGACTTCAGTCAGAGGTATGCAGAATCATCTAGATCGCTCGGTTCGAGCTATTTAATGCGAAAAAACAAGTTTTCTGGTGTTTTCAACATTCCACAGTGCGTTTGATATGCAGAACCGGCGATATCTTGATTTTCGTGGTGTTTCCAGCTGAGATATGCATTTTCTGCGATAATCTTGGAGAGTCTTCTGTCAGAAGTATGCTGAATCATCGAGATCCCTCTTTTCGAGCCATTTAATGCGAGAAACACGTTCTCTGGTTGTTTTCACCACTCCACAGTGCGTCTGATATGCAGAACCGGCGATATCTTGGTTTTCGTGGGATTTCCAGCTGAGATATGCATTTTCTGCGGCAATCTTGGTGAGACTTCTGTCCGAAGTATGCAGAATCATCGAGATCGCTCTTTTCGAGCTATTTAATGCGGGAAACACGTTATCTGGTGTTTTGACCACTCCACAGTGCGTTTGATATGCAGAACCGGCGATATCTTGGTTTTCGTGGGGTTTCCAGCTGAGATATGCATTTTCTGCGATAATCTTGGTGATTCTTCTGTCAGAAGTATGCAGAATCATCGAGAACGCTCCTTTCGAGCTATTTAATGCGAGAAACACGTTTTCTGGTGTATTCACCACTCCACAGTACGTTTGATATGCAGAACCGGAGATATCTTGGTTTCCGTGGGGTTTCAAGCTGAGATATGCATTATCTGCGATAATCTTGGTGTGACCTCTGTCCGAAGTATGCAGAAACATCGAGATCGCTCTTTTCGACCTATTTAATGCGAGAAACACGTTATCTGGTGTTTTCACCACTCCACAGTACGTTTGATATGCAGAACCGGCGACATCTTTATTTTCGTAATGTTTCTAGCTGAGATATGCATTTTCTGCGATAATATTGTTGAGACTTCAGTCAGAAGTATGCAGAATCTTCTAGATCGCTCGGTTCGAGCTATTTAATGCGAAAAAAACCAGTTTTCTGGTGTTTTGACCACTCCACAGTGCGTCTGATATGCAGAACCGGCGATATCTTGGTTTTCGTGGGGATTCAAGCTCAGATATGCATTTTCTGCGATAATCTTGGTGAGACGTCTGTCCGAAGTATGCAGAGTCATCGAGACCGCACTTTTCGAGCTATTTAATTCCAGAAACACGTTATCTGGTGTTTTCAGCAATCCACAGTGCGTTTGATATGCAGAACCAGCGAAATCTTGGTTTTCGTGGGGTTTCAAGTTGAGATATGCTTGTTCTACGATAATCTTGGTGAAACATCTGTCCGAAATATGCAGAAACATCAAGAGCGCTCTTTTCGAGCTATTTAATGCGAGAAACACGTTTTCTGGGGTTTTCACCACACCACAGTTCGTTGGATGTGCAGAACCGGAGATATCTTGGTTTTCGTGGGGTTTCAAGCTGAGATATGCATTTTCTGCGATAATCTTGGTGAGACTTCTGTCCGAAGTATGCAGAATCATCCAGATCGCTCTTTTCGAGCTATTTAATGCGAGAAGCACGTTATCTGGTGTTTTCACCACTCCACAGTTGGTTTGATATGCAGAACCGGAGATATCTTGGTTTTCGTGGGGTTTCTAGCTGAGATATGCATTTTCTGCGATAATCTTGGTGAGACTTCTGTCCGAAGAATGCAGAATCATCGAGATCGCTCTTTTCGAGCTATTTAATGCGAGAAACACGTTATCTGGTGTTTTCAGCATTCCACAGTGCGTTTGATATGCAGAACCAGCGATATCTTGGTTTTCGTGGGGTTTCAAGCTGAGATATGCAATTCCTTCGATAATCTTGGTGAGACCTCTGTCCGAAGTATGCAGAAACATCGAGATCGCTCTTTTCGACCTATTTAATGCGAGAAACACGTTATCTGGTGTTTTCACCACTCCACAGTACGTTTGATATGCAGAACCGGCGACATCTTGATTTTCGTAATGTTTCTAGCTGAGATATGCATTTTCTGCGATAATATTGTTGAGACTTCAGTCAGAAGTATGCAGAATCATCTAGATCGCTCGTTTCGAGCTATTAAAATGCGAAAAAAACCAGTTTTCTGGTGTTTTGACCACTCCACAGTGCGTCTGATATGCAGAACCGGCGATATCTTGGTTTTCGTGGGGATTCAAGCTCAGATATGCATTTTCTGCGATAATCTTGGTGAGACTTCTGTCCGAAGTATGCAGAGTCATCGAGATCGTACTTTTCGAGCTATTTAATGCGAGGAACACGTTTTCTGGGGTTTTCACCACTCCACATTTGGTTTGATATGGAGAACCAGCGATATCTTGGTTTTCGTGTGGTTTCAAGCTGAGATATGCAATTCCTGCGATAATCTTGGTGAGACTTCTGTCCGAAGTATGCTTAATCATCGAGATCGCTCTTTTCGAGCTATTTAATGCGAGAAACACGTTATCTGGTGTTTTCACCACTCCACAGTGCGTTTAATATGCAGAACCGACGATATCCTGGTTTTCGTGGGGTTTCAAGCTGAGATATGCATTTTTTACGATAATCATGGTGAGACTTCTGTACGAAGTATGCAGAATCATCGAGACCGCACTTTTCGAGCTATTTAATTCCAGAAACACGTTATCTGGTGTTTTCAGCAATCCACAGTGCGTTTGATATGCAGAACCAGCGAAATCTTGGTTTTCGTGGGGTTTCAAGTTGAGATATGCTTGTTCTACGATAATCTTGGTGAAACATCTGTCCGAAATATGCAGAAACATCAAGAGCGCTCTTTTCGAGCTATTTAATGCGAGAAACACGTTTTCTGGGGTTTTCACCACACCACAGTTCGTTGGATGTGCAGAACCGGAGATATCTTGGTTTTCGTGGGGTTTCAAGCTGAGATATGCATTTTCTGCGATAATCTTGGTGAGACTTCTGTCCGAAGTATGCAGAATCATCCAGATCGCTCTTTTCGAGCTATTTAATGCGAGAAGCACGTTATCTGGTGTTTTCACCACTCCACAGTTGGTTTGATATGCAGAACCGGAGATATCTTGGTTTTCGTGGGGTTTCTAGCTGAGATATGCATTTTCTGCGATAATCTTGGTGAGACTTCTGTCCGAAGAATGCAGAATCATCGAGATCGCTCTTTTCGAGCTATTATAGCGAGAAACACGTTATCTGGTGTTTTCAGCATTCCACAGTGCGTTTGATATGCAGAACCAGCGATATCTTGGTTTTCGTGGGGTTTCAAGCTGAGATATGCAATTCCTTCGATAATCTTGGTGAGACTTCTGTACGAAGTATGCTTAATCATCGAGATCGCTCGTTTCGAGCTATTTAATGGGAGAAACAGGTTATCTGATGTTTTCTCCACTCCACAGTGCGTATGATGTGCAGAACCGACGATATCTTGGTTTTCGTGGGGTTTCAAGCTCAGATATGCATTTTCTGCGATAATATTGGTGAGACCTCAGACAGAAGTATGCAGAATCATCTAGATCGCTCTTTTCGAGCTATTTAATGCGCAAAAACAAGTTTTCTGGTGTTTTCAACATTCCACAGTGCGTCTGATATGCAGAACAAGCGATATCCTGGTTTTCGTGGGGTTTCAAGCTGAGATATGCATTTTTTACGATAATCATGGTGAGACTTCTGTCCGAAGTATGCAGAATCATCGAGATCGCACTTTTCGAGCTATTTAATGCGAGAAACACGTTATCTGGTGTTTTCAGCACTCCACAGTGCGTTTGATATGGAGAACCAGCGATATCTTTGTTTTCGTGTGGTTTCAAGCTGAGATATGCAATTCCTGCGATAATCTTGGTGAGACTTCTGTCCGAAGTATGCTTAATCATCGAGATCGCTCTTTTCGAGCTATTTAATGCGAGAAACACGTTATCTGGTGTTTTCACCACTCCGCAGTTGGTTTGATATGCAGAACCGGAGATATCTTGGTTTTCGTGGGGTTTCAAGCTGAGATATGCATTTTTTACGATAATCATGGTGAGACTTCTGTACGAAGTATGCAGAAACATCGAGACCGCACTTTTCGAGCTATTTAATGCCAGTAACACGTTATCTGGTGTTTTCAGCAATCCACAGTGCGTTTGATATGCAGAACCAGCGAAATCTTGGTTTTCGTGGGGTTTCAAGTGGAGATATGCATGTTCTACGATAATCTTGGTGAAACATCTGTCCGAAATATGCAGAAACATCAAGAGCGCTCTTTTCGAGCTATTTAATGCGAGAAACACGTTTTCTGGGGTTTTCACCACACCACAGTTCGTTGGATGTGCAGAACCGGAGATATCTTGGTTTTCGTGGGGTTTCAAGCTGAGATATGCATTTTCTGCGATAATCTTGGTGAGACTTCTGTCCGAAGTATGCAGAATCATCCAGATCGCACTTTTCGAGCTATTTAATGCGACAAGCACGTTATCTGGTGCTTTCACCACTCCACAGTTGGTTTGATATGCAGAACCGGAGATATCTTGGTTTTCGTGGGGTTTCTAGCTGAGATATGCATTTTCTGCGATAATCTTGGTGAGACTTCTGTCCGAAGAATGCAGAATCATCGAAATCGCTCTTTTCGAGCTATTTAATGCGAGAAACACGTTATCTGGTGTTTTCAGCATTCCACAGTGCGTTTGATATGCAGAACCAGCGATATCTTGGTTTTCGTGGGGTTTCAAGCTGAGATATGCAATTCCTTCGATAATCTTGGTGAGACTTCTGTACGAAGTATGCTTAATCATCGAGATCGCTCGTTTCGAGCTATTTAATGGGAGAAACAGGTTATCTGGTGTTTTCTCCACTCCACAGTGCGTATGATGTGCAGAACCGACGATATCTTGGTTTTCGTGGGGTTTCAAGCTCAGATATGCATTTTCTGCGATAATATTGGTGAGACCTCTGTCAGAAGTATGCAGAATCTTCGAGAACGCTCTTTTCGAGCTACTTAATGCGAGAAACACGATTTCTGGTGTTTTCACCATCCCACAGTGCGTTTGATATGCAGAACCGGCGACATCTTGATTTTCGTGATGTTTCTAACTGAGATGTGCATTTTCTGCGATAATATTGGTGAGACTTCAGTCAGAAGTATGCAGAATCATCTAGATCGCTCGTTTCGAGCTATATAATGCGAGAAACACGTTATGTGGTTGTTTTCACGACTCCACAGTGCGTTTGATATGCAGAACCTGCGACATCTTGATTTTCGTGAGGTTTCAAGCTGAGATATGCATTTTCTGCGATAATATTGGTGACACTTCTGTCCGAAGTATGCAGAATCATCGATATCGCTCTTTTAGAGCTATTTAATGCGGGGTACACGTTTTCTGGTGTATTCACCACTCCACAGTACGTTAGAAATGCTGAACCGGAGATATCTTCGTTTCGGTCGGGTTTCAAGCTGAGGTATGCATTTTCTACGATAATATTGGTGAGACCTCTGTCAGAAGTATGCAGAATCTTCGAGAACGCTCTTTTCGAGCTACTTAATGCGAGAAACACGATTTCTGGTGTTTTCACCACTGCACAGTACGTTTGATTTGCAGAACCGGAGATATCTTGGTTTTCGTGAGGTTTCAATCTGAGATATGCATTTTCTGCCATAATCTTGGTGAGACTTCAGTCGGAAGTATGCAGAATCAAATAGATCGCTCTTATCGAGCTATTTAATGCGAAAAACCAGTTTTCTGGTGTTTTCAACATTCCACAGTGCGTTTGATATGCAGAACCGGCGACATCTTGATTTTCGTGATGTTTCTAGCTGAGATATGCATTTTCTGCGATAATATTGGATATTCTTCTGTGAGAAGTTTGCTGAATCAGAGAAATCGCTGTTTTCGTGCTATTTAGTGCGAAAAACTCGTTTTCTGGTGTTTTCAACATTCCACAGTGCGTCTGATATGCAGAACCGGCGATATCTGGTTTTCGTGGGGTTTCCAGTTGAGATAGGCATTTTCTGCGATAATCTTGGTGAGTCTCCTGCCAGAAGTATGCAGAATCATCTAGATCGCTCTTTTCGAGCTATTTAATGCGAGAAACACGTTTTCTGGTGTATTCACCACTCCACAGTACGTTTGACATGCAGAACCGGAGATATCTTCGTTTCGGTCGGGTTTCAAGCTGATATATGCATTTTCTACGATAAAATTGGTGAGACCTCTGTCAGAAGTATGCAGAATCATCTGGATCGCTCGTTTCGAGCTATTTAATGCGAAAAAACAAGTTTTCTGGTGTTTTGACCACTCCACAGTGCGTTTGAAATGTAGAGCCGCCGATAACTTGGTTTTCGTGGGGTTTCCAGCTGAAATATGCATTTTCTGCGATAATCTTTGTGTTTCATCTATGAGAAGTATGCAGAATCATCCAGAACGCTCTTTTCGAGCTAGTTAATGCAAGTAACACGTTTTCAGGTGTTTTCACCACTCCACGGTGCGTCTGATATGCAGAACCGGGGATATCTTGATTTTCGTGGTGTTTCCAGCTGAGATATGCATTTTCTGCGATAATCTTGGTGTTTCATCTATGAGAAGTATGCAGAATCATCTAGATCGCTCTTTTCGAGCTATTTAAAGCGCGAAACACGTTTTCTGGTGTATTCACCACTCCACAGTACGTTAGACATGAGGAACCGGAGATATCTTCGTTTCGGTCGGGATTCAAGCTGAGATATGCATTTTCTACGATAATAATGGTGAGACCTCTGTCAGAAGTATGCAGAATCAAATAGATCGCTCTTATCGAGCTATTTAATGCGAAAAAATCAGTTTTCTGGTGTTTTCAACATTCCACAGTGCGTTTGATATGCAGAACCCGCGACATCTTGATTTTCGTGAGGTTTCTAGCTGAGATATGGATTTTCTGCGATAATATTGGTGAGACATCTGTCCGGAGTATGCAGAATCATCGATATCGCTCTTTTCGAGCTATTTAACGCGAGAAACACGTTATCTGGTGTTTTGACCACTCCACAGTGCGTTTGATATGTAGAGCCGCCGATAATTTTGTTTTCGTGGGGTTTACAGCTGAAATATGCATTTTCTGCGATAATCTTGGTGTTTCATCTATGACAAGTATGCAGAATCATCGAGAACGCTCTTTTCGAGCTAGTTAATGCGAGTAACACGTTTTCTGGTGTTTTCACCACTCCACGGTGCGTCTGATATGCAGAACCGGCGATATCTTGGTTTTCGTGGGGTTTCCAGCTGAGATATGCTTTTTCTGCGATAATCTTGGTGTGTCTTCTGTCAGAAGTATGCAGAATCATCTAGATCGCTCTTTTCGTGCTATTTAATGCGAGAAACACGTTATCTGGTGTTTTCACCACTCCACAGGGCGTTTGATATGCAGTACCAGCGATATCTTGGTTTTCGTGGGGTTTCAAGCTGAGATATGCATTTTTTACGATAATCTTGATGACACTTCTGTCCGAAGAATGCTTAATCATCGAGATCGCTCGTTTCGACCTATTTAATGCGAGAAACACGTTATCTGGTGTTTTCACCACTCCACAGTGCGTTGGATATGCAGAACCGGCGATATCTTGGTTTTCGTGGGGTTTCAAGCTGAGATATGCATTGTCTGCGATAACCTTGGTGAGACTTCTGTCCGAAGTATGCTGAATCATCTAGATCGCTCTTTTCGAGCTATTTAATGCGAGAAACACGTTATCTGGTGTTTTCACCACTCCACAGTGCGTTTGATATGCAGAACCAGCGATATCTTGGTTTTCGTGGGGTTTCAAGCTGAGATATGCATTTTCTGCGATAATCTTTGTGTTTCATCTATGAGAAGTATGCAGAATCATCCAGAACGCTCTTTTCGAGCTAGTTAATGCAAGTAACACGTTTTCAGGTGTTTTCACCACTCCACGGTGCGTCTGATATGCAGAACCGGGGATATCTTGATTTTCGTGGTGTTTCCAGCTGAGATATGCATTTTCTGCGATAATCTTGGTGTTTCATCTATGAGAAGTATGCAGAATCATCTAGATCGCTCTTTTCGAGCTGTTTAAAGCGCGAAACACGTTTTCTGGTGTATTCACCACTCCACAGTACGTTAGACATGAGGAACCGGAGATATCTTCGTTTCGGTCGGGATTCAAGCTGAGATATGCATTTTCTACGATAATAATGGTGAGACCTCTGTCAGAAGTATGCAGAATCAAATAGATCGCTCTTATCGAGCTATTTAATGCGAAAAAACCAGTTTTCTGGTGTTTTCAACATTCCACAGTGCGTTTGATATGCAGAACCCGCGACATCTTGATTTTCGTGAGGTTTCTAGCTGAGATATGGATTTTCTGCGATAATATTGGTGAGACATCTGTCCGGAGTATGCAGAATCATCGATATCGCTCTTTTCGAGCTATTTAACGCGAGAAACACGTTATCTGGTGTTTTGACCACTCCACAGTGCGTTTGATATGTAGAGCCGCCGATAATTTTGTTTTCGTGGGGTTTACAGCTGAAATATGCATTTTCTGCGATAATCTTGGTGTTTCATCTATGACAAGTATGCAGAATCATCGAGAACGCTCTTTTCGAGCTAGTTAATGCGAGTAACACGTTTTCTGGAGTTTTCACCACTCCACGGTGCGTCTGATATGCAGAACCGGCGATATCTTGGTTTTCGTGGGGTTTCCAGCTGAGATATGCTTTTTCTGCGATAATCTTGGTGTGTCTTCTGTCAGAAGTATGCAGAATCATCTAGATCGCTCTTTTCGTGCTATTTAATGCGAGAAACACGTTATCTGGTGTTTTCACCACTCCACAGGGCGTTTGATATGCAGTACCAGCGATATCTTGGTTTTCGTGGGGTTTCAAGCTGAGATATGCATTTTTTACGATAATCTTGATGACACTTCTGTCCGAAGAATGCTTAATCATCGAGATCGCTCGTTTCGACCTATTTAATGCGAGAAACACGTTATCTGGTGTTTTCACCACTCCACAGTGCGTTGGATATGCAGAACCGGCGATATCTTGGTTTTCGTGGGGTTTCAAGCTGAGATATGCATTGTCTGCGATAACCTTGGTGAGACTTCTGTCCGAAGTATGCTGAATCATCTAGATCGCTCTTTTCGAGCTATTTAATGCGAGAAACACGTTATCTGGTGTTTTCACCACTCCACAGTGCGTTTGATATGCAGAACCAGCGATATCTTGGTTTTCGTGGGGTTTCAAGCTGAGATATGCATTTTTTACGATAATCTTGGTGAGACTTCTGTCCGAAGTATGCTTAACCATCGAGATCGCTCTATTCGAGCTATTTAATGCTGGAAACCCGTTATCTGTTGTTTTCAGTACTCCACAGTGCGTTTGATATGCAGAACCAGCGATATCCTGGTTTTCGTGGGGATTCAAGCTGAGATATGCAATTTCTGCGATAATCTTGGTGAGACTTCTGTCCGAAGTATGCTTAATCATCGAGATCGCTCGTTTCGTGCTATTTAATGCGAGAAACACGTTATCGTGTCTTTTCACCACTCCACCATGCGTATGATATGCAGAACCGACGATATCTTGGTTTTCGTGGGGTTTCAAGCTCAGATATGCATTTTCTGCGATAATCTTGGTGTGACTTCTGTCCGAAGTATGCTTAATCATCGAGATCGCTCGTTTCGTGCTATTTAATGCGAGAAACACGTTATCTGGTCTTTTCACCACTCCACAGTGCCTATGATATGCAGATCCGACGATATCTTGGTTTTCGTGGGGTTTCAAGCTCAGATATGCATTTTCTGCGATAATCTTGGTGAGACTTCTGTCCGAAGTATGCAGAGTCATCAACATCGTACTTTTCGAGCTATTTAATGCGAAAAACACGTTTTCTGGGGTTTTCACCACTCCACAGTTCGTTGGATATGCAGAACAGGAGATATCTTGGTTTTCGTGGGGTTTCTAGCAGATATATGCATTTACTGCGATAATCATGGTGAGACTTCTGTTAGAAGTATGCAGAATCATCGAGATCGCACTTTTCGATCTATTTAATGCGAGAAACACGTTATCTGGTGTTTTCACCACTCCACAGTGCGTTTGATATGCAGAACCTGCGATATCTTGGTTTTCGTGGGGTTTGAAGCTGAGATATGCATTTTTTACGATAATCTTGGTGAAACTTCTGTCCGAAGTATGCTGAATCATCTAGATCGCTCTTTTCGAGCGATTTAATGCGAGAAACACGTTATCTGGTGTTTTCAGCACTCCACAGTGTGTTTGATATGCAGAACCAGCGATATCTGGGTTTTCGTGGGGTTTCAAGCTGAGATATGTATTTTTTACGATAATCTTGATGAGACTTCTGTCCGAAGTATGCTTAATCATCGAGATCGCTCGTTTCGACCTATTTAATGCGACAAACACGTTATCTGGTGTTTTCACCACTCCACAGTGCGTATGATATGCAGAACCGGCGATATCTTGGTTTTCGTGGGGTTTCGAGCTGAGATATGCATTATCTGCGATAATCTTGGTGAGACTTCTGTCCGAAGTGTGCAGAATCATCGAGATCGCTCTTTTCAAGCTATTTAATGCGAGAAACACGTTTTCTGGGGTTTTCACCACACCACAGTTCGCTGGATATGCAGAACAGGTGATATCTTGGTTTTCGAGGGGTTTCAAGCTGAGATATGCATTTTCTGCGATAAACTTGGTGAGACTACTGTCCGAAGTATGCAGCATCATCGAGATCGCTCTTTTCGAGCTATTTAATGCGAGAAACACGTTATCTGGTGTTTTCACCACTCCACAGTGCGTTTGATATGCAGTACCAGCGATATCTTGGTTTTCGTGGGGTTTCCAGCTGAAATATGTATTTTCTGCGATAATCTTGGTGAGACTTCTGTCCGAAGTATGCTTAATCATCGAGATCGCTCTATTCGAGCTATTTAATGCGAGAAACACGTTGTGTGGTGTTTTCATCACTCCACAGGGCGTTTGATATGCAGAACCGGCGATATCTTGGTTTTCGTGGGGTTTCCATCTGAGATATGCATTTTCTGCGATAATCTTGGGGCGACTTCTGTCCGAAGTATGCTTAATCATCGAGATCGCTCGTTTCGACCTATTTAATGCGAGAAACACGTTATCTGGTGCTTTCACCACTCCACAGTACGTTTGACATGCAGAACCGAAGATATCTTGGTTTCGGTCGGGTTTCAAGCTGAGATATGCATTTTCTGCGATTATCTTGGTGAGACATTAGTCAGAAGTATGCAGAATCATCTAGATCGCTCGTTTCGAGCTGCTTAATGCGAGAAACACGTTTTCTGGTGTTTTCACCACTCCACAGTTCGTTGGATATGCAGAGCAGGAGATATCTTGGTTTTCGTAGGGTTTCTAGGAGAGATATGCATTTTCTGCGATAATCATGGTGAGAATTCTGTTAGAAGTATGCAGCATCATCGAGATCGCACTTTTCGATCTATTTAATGCGAGAAACACGTTGTCTGGTGTTTTCACCACTCCACAGTTGGTATGATATGCAGAACCGGCGACATCTTGGCTTTAGTCGGGGTTCAAACTGAGACATGCATTTTCTGCGATAATCCTGGTGATTCTTCTGTCAGAAGTATGCAGAATCATCGAGAACGCACTTTTCGAGCTGTTTAATGCGAGAAACACGTTATCTGGTGTTTTCACCACTCCACAGTGCGTTTGATATGCAGAACCGGCGACATCTTGGATTTCGTCGGGTTTCAAGCTGAGATATGCATTTTCTGCGATTATCTTGGTGAGACTTCAGTCAGAGGTATGCAGAATCATCTAGATCGCTCTTGTCGAGCTATTTAATGCAAAAAAACAAGTTTCCTGGTGTTTTCAACATTCCACAGTGCGTTTGATATGCAGAACCGGCGATATCTTGGTTTTCGTGGGGTTTCCATCTGAGATATGCATTTTCTGCGATAATCTTGGGGCGACTTCTGTCCGAAGTATGCTTAATCATCGAGATCGCTCGTTTCGACCTAGTTAATGCGAGAAACACGTTATCTGGTGTTTTCACCACTCCACAGTACGTTTGACATGCAGAACCGAAGATATCTTGGTTTCGGTCGGGTTTCAAGCTGAGATATGCATTTTCTGCGATTATCTTGGTGAGGCATTAGTCAGAAGTATGCAGAATCATCTAGATCGCTCGTTTCGAGCTGCTTAATGCGAGAAACACGTTTTCTGGTGTTTTCACCACTCCACAGTTCGTTGGATATGCAGAGCAGGAGATATCTTGGTTTTCGTAGGGTTTCTAGGAGAGATATGCATTTTCTGCGATAATCATGGTGAGAATTCTGTTAGAAGTATGCAGCATCATCGAGATCGCACTTTTCGATCTATTTAATGCGAGAAACACGTTGTCTGGTGTTTTCACCACTCCACAGTTGGTATGATATGCAGAACCGGCGACATCTTGGCTTTAGTCGGGGTTCAAACTGAGACATGCATTTTCTGCGATAATCCTGGTGATTCTTCTGTCAGAAGTATGCAGAATCATCGAGAACGCTCTTTTCGAGCTGTTTAATGCGAGAAACACGTTATCTGGTGTTTTCACCACTCCACAGTGCGTTTGATATGCAGAACCGGCGACATCTTGGATTTCGTCGGGTTTCAAGCTGAGATATGCATTTTCTGCGATTATCTTGGTGAGACTTCAGTCAGAGGTATGCAGAATCATCTAGATCGCTCTTGTCGAGCTATTTAATGCAAAAAAACAAGTTTCCTGGTGTTTTCAACATTCCACAGTGCGTATGATATGCAGAACCGGCGATATCTTGATTTTCGTGGTGTTTCCAGTTGAGATATGCATTTTCTGCGATAATCTTGGTGAGTCTTCTGTCAGAAGTATGCAGAATCATCGAGATCCCTCTTTTCGGGCTATTTAATGCGAGAAACACGTTATCTGTTGTTTTCACCACTCCACAGTGCGTTTGATATGCAGAACCGGCGATATCTTGATTTTCGTGGTGTTTCCAGCTGAGATATGCATTTTCTGCGATAATCGTGGTGAGACTTCATTCAGAAGTATGCAGAATCATCTAGATCGCTCTTATCGAGCTATTTAATGCAAAAAAACAAGTTTCCCGGTGTTTTCAACATTCCACAGTGCGTTTGATATGCGGAACCGGCGATATCTTGATTTTCGTGGTGTTTCCAGCTGAGATATGCATTTTCTGCGATAATCTTGGTGAGTCTTCTGTCAGAAGTATGCAGAATCATCGGGATCGCTCTTTTCGAGCTATTTAATGCGAGAAACTCGTTATCTGGTTGTTTTCACCACTCCACATTGCGTTTGATATGCAGAACCGGCGTCATCTTGATTTTCGTGAGGTTTCAAGTTGAGATATGCATTTTTTGCGATAATATTGGTGAGACTTCAGTCAGAAGTATGCAGAATCATCTAGATCGCTCGTTTCGACCTACATAATGCGAGAAACACGTTTTCTGGTTTTTTCACCACTCCACAGAGCGTTTTATGTGCAGAACCGGCGACATCTTGGATTTCGTCGGGTTTCAAGCTGAGATAAGCATTTTCTGCGATTATCTTGGTGAGACTTCTGTCAGAAGTATGCAGAATCATCGAGATCGCACTTTTCGAGCTATTTAATGCGAGAAACTCGTTATCTGGTTGTTTTCACCACTCCACAGTGCGTTTGATATGCAGAACCGGCGTAATCTTGATTTTCGTGAGGTTTCAAGGTGAGATATGCATTTTTTGCGATAATATTGGTGAGAGTTCAGTCAGAAGTATGCAGAATCATCTAGATCGCTCGTTTCGAGCTACTTAATGCGAGAAACACGTTTTCTGGTGTTTTCACCACTCCACAGAACGTTTTATGTGCAGAACCGGCGACATCTTGGATTTCGTCGGGTTTCAAGCTGAGATATGCATTTTCTGCGATGATCTTGGTGAGACTTCAGTCAGAAGTATGCAGAATCATCTAGATCGCTCTTGTCGAGCTATTTAATGCAAAAAAACAAGTTTCCTGGTGTTTTCAACATTCCACAGTGCGTTTGATATTCAGAACCGGCGATATCTCGATTTTCGTGGTGTTTCCAGTAGAGATATGCATTTTCTGCGATAATCTTGGTGAGTCTTCTGTCAGAAGTATGCAGAATCATCGAGATCCCTCTTTTCGGGCTATTTAATGCGAGAAACACGTTATCTGGTGTTTTCACCACTCCACAGTGCGTTTGATATGCAGAACCGGCGATATCTTGATTTTCGTGGTGTTTCCAGCTGAGATATGCATTTTCTGCGATAATCGTGGTGAGACCTCATTCAGAAGTATGCAGAATCATCTAGATCGCTCTTGTCGAGATATTTAATGCAAAAAAACAAGTTTCCCGGTGTTTTCAACATTCCACAGTGCGTTTGCTATGCGGAACCGGCGATATCTTGATTTTCGTGGTGTTTCCAGCTGCGATATGCATGTTCTGCGATAATCTTGGTGAGTCTTCTGTCAGAAGTATGCAGAATCATCGGGGTCGCTCTTTTCGAGCTATTTAATGTGAGAAACTCGTTATCTGGTTGTTTTCACCACTCCACAGTGCGTTTGATATGCAGAACCGGCGTCATCTTGATTTTCGTGAGGTTTCAAGGTGAGATTTCCTTTTTTGCGATAATATTGGTGAGACTTCAGTCAGAAGTATGCAGAATCATCTAGATCGCTCTTGTCGAGCTATTTAATGCAAAAAAACAAGTTTCCTGGTGTTTTCAACATTCCACAGTGCGTTTGATATGCAGAACCGGCGACATCTTGGCTTTCGTCGGGGTTCAAGCTGAGATATGCATTTTCTGCGATAATCTTGGTGAGACATCAGTCAGAAGTATGCAGAATCATCGAGAACCCTCTTTTCGAGTTATGTAATGCGAGAAACACGTTATCTGGTGTATTCACCACTCCACAGTACGTTTGACATGCAGAACCGGAAATATCTTGGTTTCGGTTCGGGTTTCAAGCTGAGATATGCACTTTCTGCGATAATCTTGGTGAGACTTCAGTCAGAAGTATGCAGAATCATCTAGATCGCTCGTTTCGAGCTACTTAATGCGAGAAACACGTTTTCTGTTGTTTTCACCACTCCACAGTGCGTTTGATATGCAGAACCGGCGACATCGTGGCTTTCGTCGGGTATCAAGCTGAGATATGCATTTTCTACGATAATCTTGGTGAGACTTCTGTCAGAAGTATGCAGAATAATCGAGAACCCTCTTTTCGAGTTATTTGATGCGAGAAACACGTTATCTGGTGTTTCACCATTCCACAGTGCGTTTGATATGCAGAACCGGCGATATCTTGAATTTCGTGGTGTTTCCAGTTGAGATATGCATTTTCTGCGATAATCTTGGTGAGTCTCCTGTCAGAAGTATACAGAATCATCGAGAACCCTCTTTTCGAGTTATTTAATGCGAGAAACACATTATCTGGTGTATTCACCACTCCACAGTACGTTTGACATGCAGAACCGGAAATATCTTGGCTTTCGTCGGGTTTCAAGCTGGGATATGCATTTTCTACGATAATCTTGGTGAGACGTCAGTCAGAAGTATGCAGAATCATCTAGATCGCTCTTGTCGAGCTATTTAATGCAAAAAAACAAGTTTCCTGGTGTTTTCAACATTCCACAGTGCGTTTGATATGCAGAGCCGGCGATATCTTGATTTCCGTGGTGTTTCCATTTGAGATATGCATTTTCTGCGATAATCTTGGTGAGTCTTCTGTCAGAAGTATGCAGAATCATCGAGATCCCTCATTTCGGGCTATTTAATGCGAGAAACACGTTATCTGGTGTTTTCACCACTCCACAGTGCGTTTGATATGCAGAACCGGCGACATCTTGGCTTTCGTCGGGTATCAAGCTGAGATATGCATTTTCTACGATAATCTTGGTGAGACTTCTATCAGAAGTATGCAGAATCATCGAGATCCCTCTTTTCGAGCTCTTTAATGCGAGAAACACGTTATCTGGTGTTTTCACTACTCCACAGTGCGTTTGATATGCAGACCCGGCGACATCTTGGCTTTCGTCGGGGTTCAAGCTGAGATATGCATTTTCTGCGATAATCTTGGTGAGACATCAGTCAGAAGTATGCAGAATCATCGAGAACCTTCTTTTCGAGTTATTTAATGCGAGAAACACGTTATCTGGTGTATTCACCACTCCACAGTACGTTTGACATGCAGAACCGGAAATATCTCGGTTTCGGTTCGGGTTTCAAGCTGAGATATGCATTTTCTGCGATAATCTTGGTGAGACTTCAGTCAAAAGTATGCAGAATCATCTAGATCGCTCGTTTCGAGCTACTTAATGCGAGAAACACGTTATCTGGTATTTACACCACTCCACAGTGCGTTTGATATGCAGAACCGGCGACATCTTTGATTTCGTCGGGGTTCAAGCTGACATATGCCTTTTCTGCGATAATCTTGGTGAGACTTCAGTCAGAAGTATGCAGAATAATCGAGAACACTCTTTTCGAGTTATTTGATGCGAGAAACCCGTTATCTGGTGTTTTCACCACTCCACAGTGCGTTTGATATGCAGAACCGGCGACATCTTGATTTTCGTGAGGTTTTCAGCTGAGATATGCATTTTCTGCGATAATCTTGGTGAGTCTTCTCTCAGAAGTATGCAGAATCATCTAGATCGCTCTTTTCGAGCTATTCAATTCGAGAAACACGTTTTCTGGTGTATTGACCACTCCACAGTACGTTTGACATGCAGAACCGGCGACATCTTGGTTTCGGTCGGGTTTCAAGCTGAGATATGCATTTTCTGCGATTATCTTGGTGAGACATCAGTCAGAAGTATGCAGAATCATCTAGATCGCTCGTTTCGAGCTGCTTAATGCGAGAAACACGTTTTCTGGTGTTTTCACCACTCCACAGTTCGTTGGATATGCAGAACAGGAGATATCTTGGTTTTCGTAGGGTTTCTAGGAGAGATATGCATTTTCTGCGATAATCATGGTGAGAATTCTGTTAGAAGTATGCAGCATCATCGAGATCGCACTTTTCGATCTATTTAATGCGAGAAACACGTTGTCTGGTGTTTTCACCACTCCACAGTTGGTATGATATGCAGAACCGGCGACATCTTGGCTTTAGTCGGGGTTCAAACTGAGACATGCATTTTCTGCGATAATCCTGGTGATTCTTCTGTCAGAAGTATGCAGAATCATCGAGAACGCTCTTTTCGAGCTGTTTAATGCGAGAAACACGTTGTCTGGTGTTTTCACCACTCCACAGTTGGTATGATATGCAGAACCGGCGACATCTTGGCTTTAGTCGGGGTTCAAACTGAGACATGCATTTTCTGCGATAATCCTGGTGATTCTTCTGTCAGAAGTATGCAGAATCATCGAGAACGCTCTTTTCGAGCTGTTTAATGCGAGAAACACGTTATCTGGTGTTTTCACCACTCCACAGTGCGTTTGATATGCAGAACCGGCGACATCTTGGATTTCGTCGGGTTTCAAGCTGAGATATGCATTTTCTGCGATTATCTTGGTGAGACTTCAGTCAGAAGTATGCAGAATCATCTAGATCGCTCTTGTCGAGCTATTTAATGCAAAAAAACAAGTTTCCTGGTGTTTTCAACATTCCACAGTGCGTTTGATATGCGGAACCGGCGATATCTTGATTTTCGTGGTGTTTCCAGCTGAGATATGCATTTTCTGCGATAATCTTGGTGAGTCTTCTGTCAGAAGTATGCAGAATCATCGGGATCGCTCTTTTCGAGCTATTTAATGCGAGAAACTCGTTATCTGGTTGTTTTCACCACTCCACATTGCGTTTGATATGCAGAACCGGCGTCATCTTGATTTTCGTGAGGTTTCAAGTTGAGATATGCATTTTTTGCGATAATATTGGTGAGACTTCAGTCAGAAGTATGCAGAATCATCTAGATCGCTCGTTTCGAGCTACATAATGCGAGAAACACGTTTTCTGGTTTTTTCACCACTCCACAGAACGTTTTATGTGCAGAACCGGCGACATCTTGGATTTCGTCGGGTTTCAAGCTGAGATAAGCATTTTCTGCGATTATCTTGGTGAGACTTCTGTCAGAAGTATGCAGAATCATCGAGATCGCTCCTTTCGAGCTACTTAATGCGAGAAACACGTTATCTGGTGTTTTCGCCACTCCACAGTGCGTTTGACATGCAGAACCGCAGATATCTTGGTTACGTTCGGGATTCAAGCTGAGATATGCATTTTCTGCGATAATCTTGGTGAGACTTCAGTCAGAAGTATGCAGAATCATCTAGATCGCTCTTGTCGAGCTATTTAACGCGAGAAACACGTTATCTGGTGTTTTCACCACTCCACAGTGCGTTTGATATGCAGAACCGGCGACATCTTGGATTTCGTCGGGTTTCAAGCTGAGATATGCATTTTCTGCGATGATCTTGGTGAGACTTCAGTCAGAAGTATGCAGAATCATCTAGATCGCTCTTGTCGAGCTATTTAATGCAAAAAAACAAGTTTCCTGGTGTTTTCAACATTCCACAGTGCGTTTGATATTCAGAACCGGCGATATCTCGATTTTCGTGGTGTTTCCAGTAGAGATATGCATTTTCTGCGATAATCTTGGTGAGTCTTCTGTCAGAAGTATGCAGAATCATCGAGATCCCTCTTTTCGGGCTATTTAATGCGAGAAACACGTTATCTGGTGTTTTCACCACTCCACAGTCCGTTTGATATGCAGAACCGGCGATATCTTGATTTTCGTGGTGTTTCCAGCTGAGATATGCATTTTCTGCGATAATCGTGGTGAGACCTCATTCAGAAGTATGCAGAATCATCTAGATCGCTCTTGTCGAGCTATTTAATGCAAAAAAACAAGTTTCCCGGTGTTTTCAACATTCCACAGTGCGTTTGATATGCGGAACCGGCGATATCTTGATTTTCGTGGTGTTTCCAGCTGCGATATGCATGTTCTGCGATAATCTTGGTGAGTCTTCTGTCAGAAGTATGCAGAATCATCGGGGTCGCTCTTTTCGAGCTATTTAATGTGAGAAACTCGTTATCTGGTTGTTTTCACCACTCCACAGTGCGTTTGATATGCAGAACCGGCGTCATCTTGATTTTCGTGAGGTTTCAAGGTGAGATTTCCTTTTTTGCGATAATATTGGTGAGACTTCAGTCAGAAGTATGCAGAATCATCTAGATCGCTCTTGTCGAGCTATTTAATGCAAAAAAACAAGTTTCCTGGTGTTTTCAACATTCCACAGTGCGTTTGATATGCAGAACCGGCGACATCTTGGCTTTCGTCGGGGTTCAAGCTGAGATATGCATTTTCTGCGATAATCTTGGTGAGACATCAGTCAGAAGTATGCAGAATCATCGAGAACCCTTTTTTCGAGTTATTTAATGCGAGAAACACGTTATCTGGTGTATTCACCACTCCACAGTACGTTTGACATGCAGAACCGGAAATATCTTGGTTTCGGTTCGGGTTTCAAGCTGAGATATGAATTTTCTGCGATAATCTTGGTGAGACTTCAGTCAGAAGTATGCAGAATCATCTAGATCGCTCGTTTCGAGCTACTTAATGCGAGAAACACGTTTTCTGTTGTTTTCACCACTCCACAGTGCGTTTGATATGCAGAACCGGCGACATCGTGGCTTTCGTCGGGTATCAAGCTGAGATATGCATTTTCTACGATAATCTTGGTGAGACTTCTGTCAGAAGTATGCAGAATAATCGAGAACCCTCTTTTCGAGTTATTTGATGCGAGAAACACGTTATCTGGTGTTTCACCATTCCACAGTGCGTTTGATATGCAGAACCGGCGATATCTTGAATTTGGTGGTGTTTCCAGTTGAAATATGCATTTTCTGCGATAATCTTGGTGAGTCTCCTGTCAGAAGTATACAGAATCATCGAGAACCCTCTTTTCGAGTTATTTAATGCGAGAAACACATTATCTGGTGTATTCACCACTCCACAGTACGTTTGACATGCAGAACCGGAAATATCTTGGCTTTCGTCGGGTTTCAAGCTGGGATATGCATTTTCTACGATAATCTTGGTGAGACGTCAGTCAGAAGTATGCAGAATCATCTAGATCGCTCTTGTCGAGCTATTTAATGCAAAAAAACAAGTTTCCTGGTGTTTTCAACATTCCACAGTGCGTTTGATATGCAGAGCCGGCGATATCTTGATTTCCGTGGTGTTTCCATTTGAGATATGCATTTTCTGCGATAATCTTGGTGAGTCTTCTGTCAGAAGTATGCAGAATCATCGAGATCCCTCTTTTCGGGCTATTTAATGCGAGAAACACGTTATCTGGTATTTTCACCACTCCACAGTCCGTTTGATATGCAGAACCGGCGATATCTTGATTTTCGTGGTGTTTCCAGCTGAGATATGCATTTTCTGCGATAATCGTGGTGAGACCTCATTCAGAAGTATGCAGAATCATCTAGATCGCTCTTGTCGAGCTATTTAATGCAAAAAAACAAGTTTCCCGGTGTTTTCAACATTCCACAGTGCGTTTGATATGCGGAACCGGCGATATCTTGATTTTCGTGGTGTTTCCAGCTGCGATATGCATGTTCTGCGATAATCTTGGTGAGTCTTCTGTCAGAAGTATGCAGAATCATCGGGGTCGCTCTTTTCGAGCTATTTAATGTGAGAAACTCGTTATCTGGTTGTTTTCACCACTCCACAGTGCGTTTGATATGCAGAACCGGCGTCATCTTGATTTTCGTGAGGTTTCAAGGTGAGATTTCCTTTTTTGCGATAATATTGGTGAGACTTCAGTCAGAAGTATGCAGAATCATCTAGATCGCTCTTGTCGAGCTATTTAATGCAAAAAAACAAGTTTCCTGGTGTTTTCAACATTCCACAGTGCGTTTGATATGCAGAACCGGCGACATCTTGGCTTTCGTCGGGGTTCAAGCTGAGATATGCATTTTCTGCGATAATCTTGGTGAGACATCAGTCAGAAGTATGCAGAATCATCGAGAACCCTCTTTTCGAGTTATTTAATGCGAGAAACACGTTATCTGGTGTATTCACCACTCCATAGTACGTTTGACATGCAGAACCGGAAATATCTTGGTTTCGGTTCGGGTTTCAAGCTGAGATATGCATTTTCTGCGATAATCTTGGTGAGACTTCAGTCAGAAGTATGCAGAATCATCTAGATCGCTCGTTTCGAGCTACTTAATGCGAGAAACACGTTTTCTGTTGTTTTCACCACTCCACAGTGCGTTTGATATGCAGAACCGGCGACATCGTGGCTTTCGTCGGGTATCAAGCTGAGATATGCATTTTCTACGATAATCTTGGTGAGACTTCTGTCAGAAGTATGCAGAATAATCGAGAACCCTCTTTTCGAGTTATTTGATGCGAGAAACACGTTATCTGGTGTTTCACCATTCCACAGTGCGTTTGATATGCAGAACCGGCGATATCTTGAATTTGGTGGTGTTTCCAGTTGAGATATGCATTTTCTGCGATAATCTTGGTGAGTCTCCTGTCAGAAGTATACAGAATCATCGAGAACCCTCTTTTCGAGTTATTTAATGCGAGAAACACATTATCTGGTGTATTCACCACTCCACAGTACGTTTGACATGCAGAACCGGAAATATCTTGGCTTTCGTCGGGTTTCAAGCTGGGATATGCATTTTCTACGATAATCTTGGTGAGACGTCAGTCAGAAGTATGCAGAATCATCTAGATCGCTCTTGTCGAGCTATTTAATGCAAAAAAACAAGTTTCCTGGTGTTTTCAACATTCCACAGTGCGTTTGATATGCAGAGCCGGCGATATCTTGATTTCCGTGGTGTTTCCATTTGAGATATGCATTTTCTGCGATAATCTTGGTGAGTCTTCTGTCAGAAGTATGCAGAATCATCGAGATCCCTCTTTTCGGGCTATTTAATGCGAGAAACACGTTATCTGGTGTTTTCACCACTCCACAGTCCGTTTGATATGCAGAACCGGCGATATCTTGATTTTCGTGGTGTTTCCAGCTGAGATATGCATTTTCTGCGATAATCGTGGTGAGACCTCATTCAGAAGTATGCAGAATCATCTAGATCGCTCTTGTCGAGCTATTTAATGCAAAAAAACAAGTTTCCCGGTGTTTTCAACATTCCACAGTGCGTTTGATATGCGGAACCGGCGATATCTTGATTTTCGTGGTGTTTCCAGCTGCGATATGCATGTTCTGCGATAATCTTGGTGAGTCTTCTGTCAGAAGTATGCAGAATCATCGGGGTCGCTCTTTTCGAGCTATTTAATGTGAGAAACTCGTTATCTGGTTGTTTTCACCACTCCACAGTGCGTTTGATATGCAGAACCGGCGTCATCTTGATTTTCGTGAGGTTTCAAGGTGAGATTTCCTTTTTTGCGATAATATTGGTGAGACTTCAGTCAGAAGTATGCAGAATCATCTAGATCGCTCTTGTCGAGCTATTTAATGCAAAAAAACAAGTTTCCTGGTGTTTTCAACATTCCACAGTGCGTTTGATATGCAGAACCGGCGACATCTTGGCTTTCGTCGGGGTTCAAGCTGAGATATGCATTTTCTGCGATAATCTTGGTGAGACATCAGTCAGAAGTATGCAGAATCATCGAGAACCCTCTTTTCGAGTTATTTAATGCGAGAAACACGTTATCTGGTGTATTCACCACTCCACAGTACGTTTGACATGCAGAACCGGAAATATCTTGGTTTCGGTTCGGGTTTCAAGCTGAGATATGCATTTTCTGCGATAATCTTGGTGAGACTTCAGTCAGAAGTATGCAGAATCATCTAGATCGCTCGTTTCGAGCTACTTAATGCGAGAAACACGTTTTCTGTTGTTTTCACCACTCCACAGTGCGTTTGATATGCAGAACCGGCGACATCGTGGCTTTCGTCGGGTATCAAGCTGAGATATGCATTTTCTACGATAATCTTGGTGAGACTTCTGTCAGAAGTATGCAGAATAATCGAGAACCCTCTTTTCGAGTTATTTGATGCGAGAAACACGTTATCTGGTGTTTCACCATTCCACAGTGCGTTTGATATGCAGAACCGGCGATATCTTGAATTTGGTGGTGTTTCCAGTTGAGATATGCATTTTCTGCGATAATCTTGGTGAGTCTCCTGTCAGAAGTATACAGAATCATCGAGAACCCTCTTTTCGAGTTATTTAATGCGAGAAACACATTATCTGGTGTATTCACCACTCCACAGTACGTTTGACATGCAGAACCGGAAATATCTTGGCTTTCGTCGGGTTTCAAGCTGGGATATGCATTTTCTACGATAATCTTGGTGATACGTCAGTCAGAAGTATGCAGAATCATCTAGATCGCTCTTGTCGAGCTATTTAATGCAAAAAAACAAGTTTCCTGGTGTTTTCAACATTCCACAGTGCGTTTGATATGCAGAGCCGGCGATATCTTGATTTCCGTGGTGTTTCCATTTGAGATATGCATTTTCTGCGATAATCTTGGTGAGTCTTCTGTCAGAAGTATGCAGAATCATCGAGATCCCTCATTTCGGGCTATTTAATGCGAGAAACACGTTATCTGGTGTTTTCACCACTCCACAGTGCGTTTGATATGCAGAACCGGCGACATCTTGGCTTTCGTCGGGTATCAAGCTGAGATATGCATTTTCTACGATAATCTTGGTGAGACTTCTATCAGAAGTATGCAGAATCATCGAGATCCCTCTTTTCGAGCTCTTTAATGCGAGAAACACGTTATCTGGTGTTTTCACTACTCCACAGTGCGTTTGATATGCAGACCCGGCGACATCGTGGCTTTCGTCGGGTATCAAGCTGAGATATGCATTTTCTACGATAATCTTGGCGAGACTTCTGTCAGAAGTATGCAGAATCATCGGGACCGCTCTTTTCGAGCTATTTAATGCGAGAAACACGTTATCTGGTGTTTCACCATTCCACAGTGCGTTTGATATGCAGAACCGGCGATATCTTGAATTTCGTGGTGTTTCCAGTTGAGATATGCATTTTCTGCGATAATCTTGGTGAGTCTCCTGTCAGAAGTATACAGAATCATCGAGAACCCTCTTTACGAGTTATTTAATGCGAGAAACACGTTATCTGGTGTATTCACCACTCCACAGTACGTTTGACATGCAGAACCGGAAATATCTTGGTTTCGGTTCGGGTTTCAAGCTGAGATATGCATTTTCTGCGATAATCTTGGTGAGACTTCAGTCAGAAGTATGCAGAATCGTCTAGATCGCTCGTTTCGAGCTACTTAATGCGAGAAACACGTTATCTGGTATTTTCACCACTCCACAGTGCGTTTGATATGCAGAACCGGCGACATCTTTGATTTCGTCGGGGTTCAAGCTGACATATGCCTTTTCTGCGATAATCTTGGTGAGACTTCAGTCAGAAGTATGCAGAATAATCGAGAACACTCTTTTCGAGTTATTTGATGCGAGAAACACGTTATCTGGTGTTTTCACCACTCCACAGTGCGTTTGATATGCAGAACCGCCGACATCTTGATTTTCGTGAGGTTTTCAGCTGAGATATGCATTTTCTGCGATAATCTTGGTGAGTCTTCTCTCAGAAGTATGCAGAATCATCTAGATCGCTCTTTTCGAGCTATTCAATTCGAGAAACACGTTTTCTGGTGTATTGACCACTCCACAGTACGTTTGACATGCAGAACCGGCGACATCTTGGTTTCGGTCGGGTTTCAAGCTGAGATATGCATTTTCTGCGATAATCTTGGTGAGACTTCTGTCTGAAGTATGCAGAATCATCGAGATCGCTCTTTTCGAGCTATTTAATGCGGGAAACACGTTGTCTGGTGTTTTGACCACTCCACAGTGCGTTTGATATGTTGAGCAGCCGGTAACTAGGTTTTCGTGGGGTTTCCAGCTGAAATATGCATTTTCTGGGATAATCTTTGTGTTTCATTTATGAGAAGTATGCAGAATCATCCAGAACGCTCTTTTCGAGCTAGTTAATGCGAGTAACACGTTTTCTGGTGTTTTCACCACCCCACAGTGCGTTTGATATGCAGAACCGGCGACATCTTGGTTTTCGTCGGGTTTCAAGCTGAGATATGCATTTTCTGCGATAATATTGGTGAGACTTCAGTCAGAAGTATGCAGAATCATCTAGATCGTTCGTTTCGAGCTATTTAATGCGACAAACACGTTATCTGGTGTTTTCACCACTCCACAGTGCGTTTGATATGCAGAACCAGCGAAATTTTGGTTTTCGTGGGGTTTCTAGCAGAGATATGCTTTTTCTGCGATAATCTTGGTGAGACCTCTGTCCGAAGTATGCAGAAACATCGAGATCGCTTTTTTCGACCTATTTAATGCGAGAAACACGTTATCTGGTGTTTTCACCACTCCACAGTTGGTTTGATATGCAGAACCGGCGATGTTTGGTTTTCGTCGTTTTTGAAGCTGAGATATGCATTTGCTACGATAATCTTGGTGAAACGTCTGTCCGCAGTATGCAGAAACATCAAGAGCGCTCTTTTAAAGCTATTTAATTCGAGGAACACGTTATCTGGTGTTTTCAGCACTCCACAGTGCGTTTGATATGCAGAACCAGCGATATCTTGGTTTTCGTGGGGATTCAAGCTGAGATATGCAATTTCTGCGATAATCTAGGTGAGACTTCTGTCCGAAGTATGCTTAATCATCGAGATCGCTCGTTTCGAGCTATTTAATGCGAGAAACATGTTATCTGGTGTTTTCACCACTCCACAGTGCGAATGATATGCAGAACCTGCGATATCTTGGTTTTCTTGGGGTTTCAAGCTGAGATATGAATTATCTGCGATAATCTTGGTGAGACTTCTGTCCGAAGTGTGCAGAACCATCGAGATCGCACTTTTCAATCTATTTAATGCGAGAAACACGTTGTCTGGTGTTTTCACCACTCCACAGTTGGTTTGATATGCAGAACAGGCGATGTTTGGTTTTCGTCGGGTTTCAAGCTGAGATATGCATTTTCTGCGATAATCTTGGTGAGACTTCAGTCAGAAATATGCAGAATCTTCTAGATCGCTCTTTTCGAGCTATTTAATGCGAAAAAACAAGTTTTCTGGTGTTTTCACCACTCCACAGTTCGTTTTATATGCAGAACAGGAGATATCTTGGTTTTCGTGGGGTTTCTAGCTGAGATATGCATTTTTTACGATAATCTTGGTGAGACTTCTGTCCGAAGTATGCAGAATCATCGAGATCGCTCTTTTCGAGCTATTTATTGCGAGAAACACGTTATCTGGTTTTTTCACCACTACACAGTGCCTTTGATATGCAGGACCAGCGATATCTTGGTTTTCGTGGGGTTTCAAGCTGAGATATGCATTTTTTACGATAATCTTGGTGAGACTTCTGTCCGAAGTATGCTTAATCATCGAGATCGCTCTATTCGAGCTATTTAATGTGAGTAACACGTTATCTGGTGTTTCCAGCACTCCACAGTGCGTTTTATATGCAGAACCAGCGATATCTTGGCTTTCGTGGGGTTTGAAGCTGAGATATGCGGTGTCTGCGATAATCTAGGTGAGACTTCTGTCCGAAGAATGCAGATTCATCGAGACCGTACTTTTCGAGCTATTTTATGCGAGAAACACGTTTTCTGGTGTTTTCACCACTCCACAGTTCGTTGGATATGCAGAACAGGTGATATCTTGGTTTTCGAGGGGTTTCAAGCTGAGATATGCATTTTCTGCGATAAACTTGGAGAGACTTCTGTCCGAAGTATGCTGAATCATCGAGATCGCACTTTTCGAGCTAGTTAATGCGAGAAAAACCTTATCTGGTGTTTTCCCCACTCCACAGTGCGTTTGATATGCAGAACCGGCGATATCTTGGATTTCGTGGGGTTTCAAGCTGAGATATGCATTGTCTGCGATAATCATGGTGAGACTTCTGTCCGAAGTGTGCAGAATCATCGAGATCGCTCTTTTCGAGCTATTTAATGCGAGAAACACGTTTTCTGGGGTTTTCACCACTCCACAGTTCGTTGGATATGCAGAACAGGTGATATCTTGGTTTTCGAGGGGTTTCAAGCTGAGATATGCATTTTCTGCGATAAACTTGGAGAGACTTCTGTCCGAAGTATGCTGAATCATCGAGATCGCACTTTTCGAGCTAGTTAATGCGAGAAAAACCTTATCTGGTGTTTTCACCACTCCACAGTGCGTTTGATATGCAGAACCGGCGATATCTTGGATTTCGTGGGGTTTCAAGCTGAGATATGCATTGTCTGCGATAATCATGGTGAGACTTCTGTCCGAAGTGTGCAGAATCATCGAGATCGCTCTTTTCGAGCTATTTAATGCGAGAAACACGTTTTCTGGGGTTTTCACCACACCACAATTCGTTGGATATGCAGAACAGGTGATATCTTGGTTTTCGAGGGGTTTCAAGCTGAGATATGCATTTTCTGCGATAAACTTGGAGAGATTTCTGTCCGAAGTATGCTGAATCATCGAGATCGCACTTTTCGAGCTAGTTAATGCGCGAAAAACCTTATCTGGTGTTTTCACCACCCCACAGTGCGTTTGATATGCAGAACCGGCGATATCTGGGTTTTCGTGGGGTTTCAAGCTGAGATATGCATTTTCTGCGATAATCTTGGTGAGACCTCTGTCCGAAGTATGCAGAAACATCGAGATCGCTCTTTTCGACCTATTTAATGCGCGAAACACGTTATCTGGTGTTTTCACCACTCCACAGTGCGTTTGATATGCAGAACCAGCGATATCTTGGTTTTCGTGGGGTTTCAAGCTGAGATATGCATTTTTTACGATAATCATGGTGAGACTACTGTCCGAAGTATGCAGAATCATCGAGATCGCACTTTTCGAGCTATTTAATGCGAGAAACACGATATCTGGTGTTTTCAGCACTCCACAGTGCGTATGATATGCAGAACCGGCGATATCTTGGTTTTCGTGGGGTTTCAAGCTGAGATATGCATTGTCTGCGATAATCTTGGTGAGACTTCTGTCCGAAGTGTGCAGAATCATCGAGATCGCTCTTTTCGAGCTATTTAATGCGAGAAACACGTTTTCTGGGGTTTTCACCACACCACAGTTCGTTGGATATGCAGAACAGGTGATATCTTGGGTTTCGAGGGGTTTCAAGCTGAGATATGCATTTTCTGCGATAAACTTCGAGAGACTTCTGTCCGAAGTATGCTGAATCATCGAGATCGCACTTTCCGAGTTAGTTAATGCGAGAAAAACCTTATCTGGTGTTTTCACCACTCCACAGTGGGTTTGATATGCAGTACCAGCGATATCTTGGTTTTCGTGGGGTTTCAAGCTGAGATATGCATTTTTTACGATAATCTTGGTGAGACTTCTGTCCGAAGTATGCAGAATCATCGAGATCGCTCTATTCGAACTATTTAATGCGACAAAACGTTATCTGGTGTTTTCAGAACTCCACAGTGCGTTTGATATGCAGAACCAGCGATATCTCTGTTTTCGTGGGGTTTCAAGCTGAGATATGCATTTTTTACGATAATCATGGTGAGACTACTGCCCGAAGTATGCAGAATCATCGAGATCGCACTCTTCGAGCTATTTAATGCGAGAAACACGATATCTGGTGTTTTCAGCACTCCACAGTGCGTTTGATATGCAGAACCAGCGATATCTTGGTTTTCGTGGGGTTTCAAGCTGAGATATGCATTTTTTACGATAATCATGGTGAGACTACTGTCCGAAGTATGCAGAATCATCGAGATCGCACTTTTCGAGCTATTTAATGCGAGAAACACGTTTTCTGGGGTTTTCACCACTCCACAGTTCGTTGGATATGCAGAACAGGTGATATCTTGGTTTTCGAGGGGTTTCAAGCTGAGATATGCATTTTCTGCGATAATCTTGGTGAGACTTCTGTCAGACGTATGCAGAATCATCGGCATCTCCCTTTTCGACCTATTTAATGCGAGAAAAACCTTATCTGGTGTTTTCACCACCCCACAGTGCGTTTGATATGCAGAACCGGCGATATCTTGGTTTTCGTGGGGTTTCAAGCTGAGATATGCATTTTTTACGATAATCATGGTGAGACTACTGTCCGAAGTATGCAGAATCATCGAGATCGCACTTTTCGAGCTATTTAATGCGAGAAACACGATATCTGGTGTTTTCAGCACTCAACAGTGCGTATGATATGCAGAACCGACGATATCCTGGTTTTCGTGGGGTTTCAAGCTCAGATATGCATTTTCTGCGATAATCTTGGTGAGGCTTCTGTCCGAAGTATGCAGAGTCATCGAGATCGTACTTTTCGAGCTATTTAATGCGAGAAACACGTTTACTGGGGTTTTCACCACACCACAGTTCGTTGGATATGCAGAACAGGTGATATCTTGGTTTTCGTGGGGTTTCAAGCTGAGATATGCACTTTTTACGATAATCTTGGTGAGACTTTTGTCAGAAGTATGCAGAATAATCTAGATCGTTCTTTTCGAGCTATTTAATTCGAGAAACACGTTATCTGGTTGTTTTCACCACTCCACAGTGCGTTTGATATGCAGAAGCTGCGACATCTTGATTTTCGTGAGATTTCAAACCTGAGGTATGCATTTTCTGCGATAAGCTTGGTGAGACTTCTGTCCGAAATATGCTGAATCATCGAGATCGCACTTTTCGAGCTAGTTAATGCGAGAAAAACCTTATCTGGTGTTTTCACCACCCCACAGTGCGTTTGATATGCAGAACCGGCGATATCTTGGTTTTCGTGGGGTTTCAAGCTGAGATATGCATTTTTTACGATAATCATGGTGAGACTACTGTCCGAAGTATGCAGAATCATCGAGATCGCACTTTTCGAGCTATTTAATGCGAGAAACACGATATCTGGTGTTTTCAGCACTCAACAGTGCGTATGACATGCAGAACCGACGATATCCTGGTTTTCGTGGGGTTTCAAGCTCAGATATGCATTTTATGCGATAATCTTGGTGAGGCTTCTGTCCGAAGTATGCAGAGTCATCGAGATCGTACTTTTCGAGCTATTTAATGCGAGAAACACGTTTTCTGGGGTTTTCACCACACCACAGTTCGTTGGATATGCAGAACAGGTGATATCTTGGTTTTCGTGGGGTTTCAAGCTGAGATATGCACTTTTTATGATAATCTTGGTGAGACTTCTGTCCGAAGTATGCTTAATCATCGAGATCGCTCTATTCGAACTATTTAATGCGACAAAACGTTATCTGGTGTTTTCAGCACTCCACAGTGCGTTTGATATGCAGAACCAGTGATACCTCAGTTTTCGTGGGGTTTCAAGCTGAGATATGCATTTTCTACGATAATCTTGGTGAGACTTCTCTCAGAAGGATGCAGAATCTTCGAGATCGCTCTTTTCGAGCTACTTAATGCGAGATACACGTTATCTGGTGTTTTCACCACTCCACAGTGCGTTTGACATGCAGTACCGGCGACATCTTGGATTTCGTCGGGGTTCAAGCTGAGATATGCATTTTCTACGATGATCTTGGTGAGACTTCTGTCAGAAGTATGCAGAATAATCTAGATCGTTCTTTTCGAGCTATTTAATTCGAGAAACACGTTATCTGGTTGTTTTCACCACTCCACAGTGCGTTTGATATGCAGAAGCGGCGACATCTTGATTTTCGTGAGATTTCAAGCTGAGGTATGCATTTTCTGCGATAAGCTTGGTGAGACTTCTGTTAGAAGTATGCAGAATCATCTAGATCGCCCGTTTCGAGCTATCTAATGCGAAAAAACAAGTTTTCTGGTGTTTTCACCACACCACAGTCCGTTTGATATGCAGAACCGGCGACATCTTGGATTTCGTCGGGGTTCAATCTGAGATATGCACATTCTATGATAATCTTGGTGAGACTTCTGTCAGAAGTATGCAGAATCATCGGCATCTCCCTTTTCGACCTATTTAATGCGAGAAACACGTTCTCTGGTTGTTTTCACCACTCCACAGTGCGTTTGATATGCAGAACCGGCGATATCTTGATTTTCGTGGTGTTTCCAGCTGAGATATGCATTTTCTGCGATAATCCTGGTGAGACTTCTGTCAGACGTATGCAGAATCATCGGCATCTCCCTTTTCGACCTATTTAATGCGAGAAACACGTTCTTTGGTTGTTTTCACCACTCCACAGTGGGTTTGATATGCAGAACCGGCGACATCTTGATTTTCGTGAGGTTTCAAGCTGAGATATGCATTTTCAGCGATAATCTTGGTGAGTCTTTTGTCAGAAGTATGCAGAATCTTCGAGATCGCTCTTTTCGAGCAACTTAATGCGGGAAACACGATATCTGGTTGTTTTCACCACTCCACAGTGCGTTTGATATGCAGAACGGGCGACATCTTGATTTTCGTGGTGTTTCCAGCTGAGATATGCATTTTCTGCGATAATCTTGGTGAGTCTTCTGTCAGAAGTATGCAGAATCATCGAGATCCCTCTTTTCGAGCTATTTAATGCGAGAAACACGTTAATTGGTGTTTTCACCACTCCACAGTGCGTTTGATATGCGGAACCAGCGACATCTTGGATTTCGTCGGGTTTCAAGCTGAGACATGCATTTTCTGCGATAATCTTGGTGAGTCTTCTGTCAGAAGTATGCAGAATCATCGAGGTCCCTCTTTTCGAGCAAGTTAATGCGAGAAACACGTTATCTGGTGTTTTCACCACTCCACAGTGCGTTTGATATGCAGAACCGGCGACATCTTGGCTGTCGAAGGGTATCAAGCTGAGATATGCATTTTCTACCATAATCTTGGTGAGAGTTCTGTCAGAAGTATGCAGAATCATCGGGATCGCTATTTTCGAGCTATTTAATGCGAGAAACACGTTTTCTGGGGTTTTCACCACTCCACAGTTCGTTGGATATGCAGAACAGGAGATATCTTGGTTTTCGTAGGGTTTCTAGCAGAGACATGCATTTTCTGCGATAATCTTGGTGAGTCTTCTGTCAGAAGTATGCAAAATCATCGAGATCCCTCTTTTCGAGCTAGTTAATGCGAGAAACACGTTTTCTGGGGTTTTCACCACTCCACAGTTCGTTGGATATGCAGAACAGGAGATATCTTGGTTTTCGTGGGGTTTCTAGCAGAGATATGCATTTTCTGCGATAATCATGGTGAGACTTCTGTTAGAAGTATGCAGAATCATCGAGATCGCACTTTTCAATCAATTTAATGCGAGAAACACGTTATCTGGTTTTTTCACCACTACACAGTGCCTTTGATATGCAGTACCAGCGATATCTTGGTTTTCGTGGGGTTTCAAGCTGAGATATGCATTTTTTACGATAATCTTGGTGAGACTTCTGTCCGAAGTATGCTTAATCTTCGAGATCGCTCTATTCGAGCTATTTAATGTGAGAAACACGTTATCTGGTGTTTCCAGCACTCCACAGTGCGTTTTATATGCAGAACCAGCGATATCTTGGCTTTCGTGGGGTTTCAAGCTGAGATATGCATTGTCTGCGATAATCTAGGTGAGACTTCTGTCCGAAGTATGCAGAATCATCGAGATCGCTCTTTTCGAGCTATTTATTGCGAGAAACACGTTATCTGGTTTTTTCACCACTACACAGTGCCTTTGATATGCAGTACCAGCGATATCTAGGTTTTCGTGGGGTTTCAAGCTGAGATATGCATTTTTTACGATAATCTTGGTGAGACTTCTGTCCGAAGTATGCTTAATCATCGAGATCGCTCTTTTCGAGCTACTTAATGCGAGAAACACGTTATCTGGTGTTTTCACCACTCCACAGTGCGTTTGATATGCAGAACCAGCGATATCTTGGTTTTCGTGGGGGTTCAATCTGAGATATGCACATTCTATGATAATCTTGGTGAGACTTCTGTCAGAAGTATGCAGAATCATCGGCATCTCCCTTTTCGACCTATTTAATGCGAGAAACACGTTCTCTGGTTGTTTTCACCACTCCAGAGTGCCTTTGATATGCAGTACCAGCGATATCTTGGTTTTCGTGGGGTTTCAAGCTGAGATATGCATTTTTTACGATAATCTTGGTGAGACTTCTGTCCGAAGTATGCTTAATCATCGAGATCGCTCTATTCGAGCTATTTAATGTGAGAAACACGTTATCTGGTGTTTCCAGCACTCCACAGTGCGTTTTATATGCAGAACCAGCGATATCTTGGCTTTGGTGGGGTTTCAAGCTGAGATATGCATTGTCTGCGATAATCAAGGTGAGACTTCTGTCCGAAGTATGCAGAAACATCGAGATCGCTCTTTTCGACCTATTTAATGCGAGAAACACGTTATCTGGTGTTTTCACCACTCCATAGTGCGTTTGATATGCAGAACCAGCGATATCTTGGTTTTCGTGGGGGTTCAAACTGAGATATGCACATTCTATGATAATCTTGGTGAGACTTCTGTCAGAAGTATGCAGAATCATCGGCATCTCCCTTTTCGACCTATTTAATGCGAGAAACACGTTCTCTGGTTGTTTTCACCACTCCAGAGTGCGATTGATATGCAGAACCGGCTATATCTTGATTTTCGTGGTGTTTCCTGCTGAGATATGCATTTTCTGCGATAATCTTGGTGAGACTTCTGTCAGACGTATGCAGAATCATCGGCATCTCCCTTTTCGACCTATTTAATGCGAGAAACACGTTCTCTGGTTGTTTTCACCACTCCACAGTGGGTTTGATATGCAGAACCGGCGACATCTTGATTTTCGTGAGGTTTCAAGCTGAGATATGCATTTTCAGCGATAATCTTGGTGAGTCTTTTGTCAGAGGTATGCACAATCTTCGAGATCGCTCTTTTCGAGCAACTTAATGCGGGAAACACGATATCTGGTTGTTTTCACCACTCCACAGTGCGTTTGATATGCAGAACGTGCGACATCTTGATTTTCGTGGTATTTCCAGCTGAGATATGCATTTTCTGCGATAATCTTGGTGAGTCTTCTGTCAGAAGTATGCAGAATCATCGAGATCCCTCTTTTCGAGCTATTTAATGCGAGAAACACGTTAATTGGTGTTTTCACCACTCCACAGTGCGTTTGATATGCGGAACCAGCGACATCTTGGATTTCGTCGGGTTTCAAGCTGAGACATGCATTTTCTGCGATAATCTTGGTGAGTCTTCTGTCAGAAGTATGCAGAATCATCGAGGTCCCTCTTTTCGAGCAAGTTAATGCGAGAAACACGTTATCTGGTGTTTTCACCACTCCACAGTGCGTTTGATATGCAGAACCGGCGACATCATGGCTGTCGAAGGGTATCAAGCTGAGATATGCATTTTCTACCATAATCTTGGTGAGAGTTCTGTCAGAAGTATGCAGAATCATCGGGATCGCTATTTTCGAGCTATTTAATGCGAGAAACACGTTTTCTGGTGTTTTCACCACTCCACAGTGCGTTTGACATGCAGTACCGGCGACATCTTGGATTTCGTCGGGGTTCAAGCTGAGATATGCATTTTCTACGATGATCTTGGTGAGACTTCTGTCAGAAGTATGCAGAATAATCTAGATCGTTCTTTTCGAGCTATTTAATTCGAGAAACACGTTATCTGGTTGTTTTCACCACTCCACAGTGCGTTTGATATGCAGAAGCGGCGACATCTTGATTATCGTGAGATTTCAAGCTGAGGTATGCATTTTCTGCGATAAGCTTGGTGAGACTTCTGTTAGAAGTATGCAGAATCATCTAGATCGCCCGTTTCGAGCTATCTAATGCGAAAAAACAAGTTTTCTGGTGTTTTCACCACACCACAGTCCGTTTGATATGCAGAACCGGCGACATCTTGGATTTCGTCGGGGTTCAATCTGAGATATGCACATTCTATGATAATCTTGGTGAGACTTCTGTCAGAAGTATGCAGAATCATCGGCATCTCCCTTTTCGACCTATTTAATGCGAGAAACACGTTCTCTGGTTGTTTTCACCACTCCACAGTGCGTTTGATATGCAGAACCGGCGATATCTTGATTTTCGTGGTGTTTCCAGCTGAGATATGCATTTTCTGCGATAATCCTGGTGAGACTTCTGTCAGACGTATGCAGAATCATCGGCATCTCCCTTTTCGACCTATTTAATGCGAGAAACACGTTCTTTGGTTGTTTTCACCACTCCACAGTGGGTTTGATATGCAGAACCGGCGACATCTTGATTTTCGTGAGGTTTCAAGCTGAGATATGCATTTTCAGCGATAATCTTGGTGAGTCTTTTGTCAGAAGTATGCAGAATCTTCGAGATCGCTCTTTTCGAGCAACTTAATGCGGGAAACACGATATCTGGTTGTTTTCACCACTCCACAGTGCGTTTGATATGCAGAACGGGCGACATCTTGATTTTCGTGGTGTTTCCAGCTGAGATATGCATTTTCTGCGATAATCTTGGTGAGTCTTCTGTCAGAAGTATGCAGAATCATCGAGATCCCTCTTTTCGAGCTATTTAATGCGAGAAACACGTTAATTGGTGTTTTCACCACTCCACAGTGCGTTTGATATGCGGAACCAGCGACATCTTGGATTTCGTCGGGTTTCAAGCTGAGACATGCATTTTCTGCGATAATCTTGGTGAGTCTTCTGTCAGAAGTATGCAGAATCATCGAGGTCCCTCTTTTCGAGCAAGTTAATGCGAGAAACACGTTATCTGGTGTTTTCACCACTCCACAGTGCGTTTGATATGCAGAACCGGCGACATCTTGGCTGTCGAAGGGTATCAAGCTGAGATATGCATTTTCTACCATAATCTTGGTGAGAGTTCTGTCAGAAGTATGCAGAATCATCGGGATCGCTATTTTCGAGCTATTTAATGCGAGAAACACGTTTTCTGGGGTTTTCACCACTCCACAGTTCGTTGGATATGCAGAACAGGAGATATCTTGGTTTTCGTAGGGTTTCTAGCAGAGACATGCATTTTCTGCGATAATCTTGGTGAGTCTTCTGTCAGAAGTATGCAGAATCATCGAGATCCCTCTTTTCGAGCTAGTTAATGCGAGAAACACGTTTTCTGGGGTTTTCACCACTCCACAGTTCGTTGGATATGCAGAACAGGAGATATCTTGGTTTTCGTGGGGTTTCTAGCAGAGATATGCATTTTCTGCGATAATCATGGTGAGACTTCTGTTAGAAGTATGCAGAATCATCGAGATCGCACTTTTCAATCAATTTAATGCGAGAAACACGTTATCTGGTTTTTTCACCACTACACAGTGCCTTTGATATGCAGTACCAGCGATATCTTGGTTTTCGTGGGGTTTCAAGCTGAGATATGCATTTTTTACGATAATCTTGGTGAGACTTCTGTCCGAAGTATGCTTAATCTTCGAGATCGCTCTATTCGAGCTATTTAATGTGAGAAACACGTTATCTGGTGTTTCCAGCACTCCACAGTGCGTTTTATATGCAGAACCAGCGATATCTTGGCTTTCGTGGGGTTTCAAGCTGAGATATGCATTGTCTGCGATAATCTAGGTGAGACTTCTGTCCGAAGTATGCAGAATCATCGAGATCGCTCTTTTCGAGCTATTTATTGCGAGAAACACGTTATCTGGTTTTTTCACCACTACACAGTGCCTTTGATATGCAGTACCAGCGATATCTAGGTTTTCGTGGGGTTTCAAGCTGAGATATGCATTTTTTACGATAATCTTGGTGAGACTTCTGTCCGAAGTATGCTTAATCATCGAGATCGCTCTTTTCGAGCTACTTAATGCGAGAAACACGTTATCTGGTGTTTTCACCACTCCACAGTGCGTTTGATATGCAGAACCAGCGATATCTTGGTTTTCGTGGGGGTTCAATCTGAGATATGCACATTCTATGATAATCTTGGTGAGACTTCTGTCAGAAGTATGCAGAATCATCGGCATCTCCCTTTTCGACCTATTTAATGCGAGAAACACGTTCTCTGGTTGTTTTCACCACTCCAGAGTGCGATTGATATGCAGAACCGGCGATATCTTGATTTTCGTGGTGTTTCCTGCTGAGATATGCATTTTCTGCGATAATCTTGGTGAGACTTCTGTCAGACGTATGCAGAATCATCGGCATCTCCCTTTTCGACCTATTTAATGCGAGAAACACGTTCTCTGGTTGTTTTCACCACTCCACAGTGGGTTTGATATGCAGAACCGGCGACATCTTGATTTTCGTGAGGTTTCAAGCTGAGATATGCATTTTCAGCGATAATCTTGGTGAGTCTTTTGTCAGAGGTATGCACAATCTTCGAGATCGCTCTTTTCGAGCAACTTAATGCGGGAAACACGATATCTGGTTGTTTTCACCACTCCACAGTGCGTTTGATATGCAGAACGTGCGACATCTTGATTTTCGTGGTATTTCCAGCTGAGATATGCATTTTCTGCGATAATCTTGGTGAGTCTTCTGTCAGAAGTATGCAGAATCATCGAGATCCCTCTTTTCGAGCTATTTAATGCGAGAAACACGTTAATTGGTGTTTTCACCACTCCACAGTGCGTTTGATATGCGGAACCAGCGACATCTTGGATTTCGTCGGGTTTCAAGCTGAGACATGCATTTTCTGCGATAATCTTGGTGAGTCTTCTGTCAGAAGTATGCAGAATCATCGAGGTCCCTCTTTTCGAGCAAGTTAATGCGAGAAACACGTTATCTGGTGTTTTCACCACTCCACAGTGCGTTTGATATGCAGAACCGGCGACATCATGGCTGTCGAAGGGTATCAAGCTGAGATATGCATTTTCTACCATAATCTTGGTGAGAGTTCTGTCAGAAGTATGCAGAATCATCGGGATCGCTATTTTCGAGCTATTTAATGCGAGAAACACGTTTTCTGGGGTTTTCACCACTCCACAGTTCGTTGGATATGCAGAACAGGAGATATCTTGGTTTTCGTAGGGTTTCTAGCAGAGACATGCATTTTCTGCGATAATCTTGGTGAGTCTTCTGTCAGAAGTATGCAGAATCATCGAGATCCCTCTTTTCGAGCTAGTTAATGCGAGAAACACGTTTTCTGGGGTTTTCACCACTCCACAGTTCGTTGGATATGCAGAACAGGAGATATCTTGGTTTTCGTGGGGTTTCTAGCAGAGATATGCATTTTCTGCGATAATCATGGTGAGACTTCTGTTAGAAGTATGCAGAATCATCGAGATCGCACTTTTCAATCAATTTAATGCGAGAAACACGTTATCTGGTTTTTTCACCACTACACAGTGCCTTTGATATGCAGTACCAGCGATATCTTGGTTTTCGTGGGGTTTCAAGCTGAGATATGCATTTTTTACGATAATCTTGGTGAGACTTCTGTCCGAAGTATGCTTAATCATCGAGATCGCTCTATTCGAGCTATTTAATGTGAGAAACACGTTATCTGGTGTTTCCAGCACTCCACAGTGCGTTTTATATGCAGAACCAGCGATATCTTGGCTTTCGTGGGGTTTCAAGCTGAGATATGCATTGTCTGCGATAATCTAGGTGAGACTTCTGTCCGAAGTATGCAGAATCATCGAGATCGCTCTTTTCGAGCTATTTATTGCGAGAAACACGTTATCTGGTTTTTTCACCACTACACAGTGCCTTTGATATGCAGTACCAGCGATATCTTGGTTTTCGTGGGGTTTCAAGCTGAGATATGCATTTTTTACGATAATCTTGGTGAGACTTCTGTCCGAAGTATGCTTAATCATCGAGATCGCTCTATTCGAGCTATTTAATGTGAGAAACACGTTATCTGGTGTTTCCAGCACTCCACAGTGCGTTTTATATGCAGAACCAGCGATATCTTGGCTTTGGTGGGGTTTCAAGCTGAGATATGCATTGTCTGCGATAATCAAGTTGAGACTTCTGTCCGAAGTATGCAGATTCATCGAGATCGTACTTTTCGAGCCATTTTATGCGAGAAACACGTTTTCTGGGGTTTTCACCACTCCACAGTTCGTTGGATATGCAGAACAGGTGATATCTTGGTTTTCGAGGGGTTTCAAGCTGAGATATGCATTTGCTGCGATAAACTTGGAGAGACTTCTGTCCGAAGTATGCAGAAACATCGAGATCGCTCTTTTCGACCTATTTAATGCGAGAAACACGTTATCTGGTGTTTTCACCACTCCACAGTGCGTTTGATATGCAGAACCAGCGATATCTTGGTTTTCGTGGGGGTTCAATCTGAGATATGCACATACTATGATAATCTTGGTGAGACTTCTGTCAGAAGTATGCAGAATCATCGGCATCTCCCTTTTCGACCTATTTAATGCGAGAAACACGTTCTCTGGTTGTTTTCACCACTCCAGAGTGCGATTGATATGCAGAACCGGCGATATCTTGATTTTCGTGGTGTTTCCAGCTGAGATATGCATTTTCTGCGATAATCTTGGTGAGACTTCTGTCAGACGTATGCAGAATCATCGGCATCTCCCTTTTCGACCTATTTAATGCGAGAAACACGTTCTCTGGTTGTTTTCACCACTCCACAGTGGGTTTGATATGCAGAACCGGCGACATCTTGATTTTCGTGGTGTTTCCAGCTGAGATATGCATTTTCTGCGATAATCTTGGTGAGTCTTCTGTCAGAAGTATGCAGAATCATCGAGATCCCTCTTTTCGAGCTAGTTAATGCGAGAAACACATTTTCTGGTGTTTTCACCACTCCACAGTGCGTTTGATATGCGGAACCAGCGACATCTTGGATTTCGTCGGGTTTCAAGCTGAGACATGCATTTTCTGCGATAATCTTGGTGAGTCTTCTGTCAGAAGTATGCAGAATCATCGAGTTCCCTCTTTTCGAGCTAGTTAATGCGAGAAACACGTTATCTGGTGTTTTCACCACTCCATAGTGCGTTTGATATGCAGAACCGGCGACATCTTGGCTGTCGTAGGGTATCAAGCTGAGATATGCATTTTCTACCATAATCTTGGTGAGAGTTCTGTCAGAAGTATGCAGAATAATCGGGATCGCTATTTTCGAGCTATTTAATGCGAGAAACACGTTTTCTGGGGTTTTCACCACTCCACAGTTCGTTGGATATGCAGAACAGGAGATATCTTGGTTTTCGTAGGGTTTCTAGCAGAGACATGCATTTTCTGCGATAATCTTGGTGAGTCTTCTGTCAGAAGTATGCAGAATCATCGAGATCCCTCTTTTCGAGCTAGTTAATGCGAGAAACACGTTATCTGGTGTTTTCACCACTCCATAGTGCGTTTGATATGCAGAACCAGCGATATCTTGGTTTTCGTGGGGGTTCAAACTGAGATATGCACATTCTATGATAATCTTGGTGAGACTTCTGTCAGAAGTATGCAGAATCATCGGCATCTCCCTTTTCGACCTATTTAATGCGAGAAACACGTTCTCTGGTTGTTTTCACCACTCCAGAGTGCGATTGATATGCAGAACCGGCGATATCTTGATTTTCGTGGTGTTTCCTGCTGAGATATGCATTTTCTGCGATAATCTTGGTGAGACTTCTGTCAGACGTATGCAGAATCATCGGCATCTCCCTTTTCGACCTATTTAATGCGAGAAACACGTTCTCTGGTTGTTTTCACCACTCCACAGTGGGTTTGATATGCAGAACCGGCGACATCTTGATTTTCGTGAGGTTTCAAGCTGAGATATGCATTTTCAGCGATAATCTTGGTGAGTCTTTTGTCAGAGGTATGCACAATTTTCGAGATCGCTCTTTTCGAGCAACTTAATGCGGGAAACACGATATCTGGTTGTTTTCACCACTCCACAGTGCGTTTGATATGCAGAACGGGCGACATCTTGATTTTCGTGGTATTTCCAGCTGAGATATGCATTTTCTGCGATAATCTTGGTGAGTCTTCTGTCAGAAGTATGCAGAATCATCGAGATCCCTCTTTTCGAGCTATTTAATGCGAGAAACACGTTAATTGGTGTTTTCACCACTCCACAGTGCGTTTGATATGCGGAACCAGCGACATCTTGGATTTCGTCGGGTTTCAAGCTGAGACATGCATTTTCTGCGATAATCTTGGTGAGAGTTCTGTCAGAAGTATGCAGAATCATCGGGATCGCTATTTTCGAGCTATTTAATGCGAGAAACACGTTTTCTGGGGTTTTCACCACTCCACAGTTCGTTGGATATGCAGAACAGGAGATATCTTGGTTTTCGTAGGGTTTCTAGCAGAGACATGCATTTTCTGCGATAATCTTGGTGAGTCTTCTGTCAGAAGTATGCAGAATCATCGAGATCCCTCTTTTCGAGCTAGTTAATGCGAGAAACACGTTTTCTGGGGTTTTCACCACTCCACAGTTCGTTGGATATGCAGAACAGGAGATATCTTGGTTTTCGTGGGGTTTCTAGCAGAGATATGCATTTTCTGCGATAATCATGGTGAGACTTCTGTTAGAAGTATGCAGAATCATCGAGATCGCACTTTTCAATCAATTTAATGCGAGAAACACGTTATCTGGTTTTTTCACCACTACACAGTGCCTTTGATATGCAGTACCAGCGATATCTTGGTTTTCGTGGGGTTTCAAGCTGAGATATGCATTTTTTACGATAATCTTGGTGAGACTTCTGTCCGAAGTATGCTTAATCATCGAGATCGCTCTATTCGAGCTATTTAATGTGAGAAACACGTTATCTGGTGTTTCCAGCACTCCACAGTGCGTTTTATATGCAGAACCAGCGATATCTTGGCTTTCGTGGGGTTTCAAGCTGAGATATGCATTGTCTGCGATAATCTAGGTGAGACTTCTGTCCGAAGTATGCAGAATCATCGAGATCGCTCTTTTCGAGCTATTTATTGCGAGAAACACGTTATCTGGTTTTTTCACCACTACACAGTGCCTTTGATATGCAGTACCAGCGATATCTTGGTTTTCGTGGGGTTTCAAGCTGAGATATGCATTTTTTACGATAATCTTGGTGAGACTTCTGTCCGAAGTATGCTTAATCATCGAGATCGCTCTATTCGAGCTATTTAATGTGAGAAACACGTTATCTGGTGTTTCCAGCACTCCACAGTGCGTTTTATATGCAGAACCAGCGATATCTTGGCTTTGGTGGGGTTTCAAGCTGAGATATGCATTGTCTGCGATAATCAAGTTGAGACTACTGTCCGAAGTATGCAGATTCATCGAGATCGTACTTTTCGAGCCATTTTATGCGAGAAACACGTTTTCTGGGGTTTTCACCACTCCACAGTTCGTTGGATATGCAGAACAGGTGATATCTTGGTTTTCGAGGGGTTTCAAGCTGAGATATGCATTTGCTGCGATACACTTGGAGAGACTTCTGTCCGAAGTATGCAGAAACATCGAGATCGCTCTTTTCGACCTATTTAATGCGAGAAACACGTTATCTGGTGTTTTCACCACTCCACAGTGCGTTTGATATGCCGAACCAGCGATATCTTGGTTTTCGTGGGGGTTCAATCTGAGATATGCACATTCTATGATAATCTTGGTGAGACTTCTGTCAGAAGTATGCAGAATCATCGAGATCGCTCTTTTCGACCTATTTAATGCGAGAAACACGTTCTCTGGTTGTTTTCACCACTCCACAGTGGGTTTGATATGCAGAACCGGCGACATCTTGATTTTCGTGGTGTTTCCAGCTGAGATATGCATTTTCTGCGATAATCTTGGTGAGTCTTCTGTCAGAAGTATGCAGAATCATCGAGATCCCTCTTTTCGAGCTAGTTAATGCGAGAAACACATTTTCTGGTGTTTTCACCACTCCACAGTGCGTTTGATATGCGGAACCAGCGACATCTTGGATTTCGTCGGGTTTCAAGCTGAGACATGCATTTTCTGCGATAATCTTGGTGAGTCTTCTGTCAGAAGTATGCAGAATCATCGAGTTCCCTCTTTTCGAGCTAGTTAATGCGAGAAACACGTTATCTGGTGTTTTCACCACTCCATAGTGCGTTTGATATGCAGAACCGGCGACATCTTGGCTGTCGTAGGGTATCAAGCTGAGATATGCATTTTCTACCATAATCTTGGTGAGAGTTCTGTCAGAAGTATGCAGAATAATCGGGATCGCTATTTTCGAGCTATTTAATGCGAGAAACACGTTTTCTGGGGTTTTCACCACTCCACAGTTCGTTGGATATGCAGAACAGGAGATATCTTGGTTTTCGTAGGGTTTCTAGCAGAGACATGCATTTTCTGCGATAATCTTGGTGAGTCTTCTGTCAGAAGTATGCAGAATCATCGAGATCCCTCTTTTCGAGCTAGTTAATGCGAGAAACACGTTTTCTGGGGTTTTCACCACTCCACAGTTCGTTGGATATGCAGAACAGGAGATATCTTGGTTTTCGTGGGGTTTCTAGCAGAGATATGCATTTTCTGCGATAATCATGGTGAGACTTCTGTTAGAAGTATGCAGAATCATCGAGATCGCACTTTTCATCAATTTAATGCGAGAAACACGTTGTCTGGTGTTTTCACCACTCCACAGTTGGTTTGATATGCAGAACAGGCGATGTTTGGTTTTCGTCGGGTTTCAAGCTGAGATATGCATTTTCTGCGATAATCTTGGTGAGACTTCAGTCAGAAATATGCAGAATCTTCTAGATCGCTCTTTTCGAGCTATTTAATGCGAAAAAACAAGTTTTCTGGTGTTTTCACCACTCCACAGTTCGTTGGATATGCAGAACAGGAGATATCTTGGTTTTCGTGGGGTTTCTAGCAGAGACATGCATTTTCAGCGATAATCTTGGTGAGTCTTCTGTCAGAAGTATGCAGAATCATCGAGATCCCTCTTTTCGAGCTAGATAATGCGAGAAACACGTTATCTGGTTTTTTCATAACTACACAGTGCCTTTGATATGCAGTACCAGCGATATCTTGGTTTTCGTGGGGTTTCAAGCTGAGATATGCATTTTTTACGATAATCTTGGTGAGACTTCTGTCCGAAGTATGCTTAATCATCGAGATCGCTCTATTCGAGCTATTTAATGTGAGAAACACGTTATCTGGTGTTTCCAGCACTCCACAGTGCGTTTTATATGCAGAACCAGCGATATCTTGGCTTTCGTGGGGTTTCAAGCTGAGATATGCATTGTCTGCGATAATCTAGGTGAGACTTCTGTCCGAAGTATGCAGATTCATCGAGATCGTACTTTTCGAGCTATTTTATGCGAGAAACACGTTTTCTGGGGTTTTCACCACTCCACAGTTCGTTGGATATGCAGAACAGGTGATATCTTGGTTTTCGAGGGGTTTCAAGCTGAGATATGCATTTTCTGCGATAATCTTGGTGAGACTTCTATCAGACGTATGCAGAATCATCGGCATCTCCCTTTTCGACCTATTTAATGCGAGAAACACGTTCTCTGGTTGTTTTCACCACTCCACAGTGGGTTTGATATGCAGAACCGGCGACATCTTGATTTTCGTGAGGTTTCAAGCTGAGATATGCATTTTCAGCGATAATCTTGGTGAGTCTTTTGTCAGTAGTATGCAGAATCTTCGAGATCGCCCTTTTCGAGCAACTTAATGCGAGAAACACGATATCTGGTTGTTTTCACCACTCCACAGTGCGTTTGATATGCAGAACGGGCGACATCTTGATTTTCGTGGTGTTTCCAGCTGAGATATGCATTGTCTGCGATAATCTAGGTGAGACTTCTGTCCGAAGTATGCAGATTCATCGAGATCGTACTTTTCGAGCTATTTTATGCGAGAAACACGTTTTCTGGGGTTTTCACCACTCCACAGTTCGTTGGATATGCAGAACAGGTGATATCTTGGTTTTCGAGGGGTTTCAAGCTGAGATATGCATTTTCTGCGATAATCTTGGTGAGACTTCTGTCAGACGTATGCAGAATCATCGGCATCTCCCTTTTCGACCTATTTAATGCGAGAAACACGTTCTCTGGTTGTTTTCACCACTCCACAGTGGGTTTGATATGCAGAACCGGCGACATCTTGATTTTCGTGAGGTTTCAAGCTGAGATATGCATTATCAGCGATAATCTTGGTGAGTCTTTTGTCAGAAGTATGCAGAATCTTCGAGATCGCTCTTTTCGAGCAACTTAATGCGAGAAACACGATATCTGGTTGTTTTCACCACTCCACAGTGCGTTTGATATGCAGAACGGGCGACATCTTGATTTTCGTGGTGTTTCCAGCTGAGATATGCATTTTCTGCGATAATCTTGGTGAGTCTTCTGTCAGAAGTATGCAGAATCATCGAGATCCCTCTTTCGAGCTATTCAATGCGAGAAACACGTTAATTGGTGTTTTCACCACTCCACAGTGCGTTTGATATGCGGAACCAGCGACATCTTGGATTTCGTCGGGTTTCAAGCTGAGACATGCATTTTCTGCGATAATCTTGGGGAGTCTTCTGTCAGAAGTATGCAGAATCATCGAGGTCCCTCTTTTCGAGCTAGTTAATGCGAGAAACACGTTATCTGGTGTTTTCACCACACCACAGTGCGTTTGATATGCAGAACCGGCGACATCTTGGCTGTCGTAGGGTATCAAGCTGAGATATGCATTTTCTACCATAATCTTGGTGAGAGTTCTGTCAGAAGTATGCAGAATCATCGGGATCGCTATTTTCGAGCTATTTAATGCGAGAAACACGTTTTCTGGGGTTTTCACCACTCCACAGTTCGTTGGATATGCAGAACAGGAGATATCTTGGTTTTCGTAGGGTTTCTAGCAGAGACATGCATTTTCTGCGATAATCTTGGTGAGTCTTCTGTCAGAAGTATGCAGAATCATCGAGATCCCTCTTTTCGAGCTAGTTAATGCGAGGAACACGTTTTCTGGGGTTTTCACCACTCCACAGTTCGTTGGATATGCAGAACAGGAGATATCTTGGTTTTCGTGGGGTTTCTAGCAGAGATATGCATTTTCTGCGATAATCATGGTGAGACTTCTGTTAGAAGTATGCAGAACCATCGAGATCGCACTTTTCAATCAATTTAATGCGAGAAACACGTTGTCTGGTGTTTTCACCCCTCCACAGTTGGTTTGATATGCAGAACAGGCGATGTTTGGTTTTCGTCGGGTTTCAAGCTGAGATATGCATTTTCTGCGATAATCTTGGTGAGACTTCAGTCAGAAATATGCAGAATCTTCTAGATCGCTCTTTTCGAGCTATTTAATGCGAAAAAACAAGTTTTCTGGTGTTTTCACCACTCCACAGTTCGTTGGATATGCAGAACAGGAGATATCTTGGTTTTCGTGGGGTTTCTAGCAGAGACATGCATTTTCTGCGATAATCTTGGTGAGTCTTCTGTCAGAAGTATGCAGAATCATCGAGATCCCTCTTTTCGAGATAGTTAATGCGAGAAACACGTTTTCTGGGGTTTTCACCACTCCACAGTTCGTTGGATATGCAGAACAGGAGATATCTTGGTTTTCGTGGGGTTTCTAGCTGAGATATGCATTTTTTACGATAATCTTGGTGAGACTTCTGTCCGAAGTATGCAGAATCATCGAGATCGCTCTTTTCGAGCTATTTATTGCGAGAAACACGTTATCTGGTTTTTTCACCACTACACAGTGCCTTTGATATGCAGTACCAGCGATATCTTGGTTTTCGTGGGGTTTCAAGCTGAGATATGCATTTTTTACGATAATCTTGGTGAGACTTCTGTCCGAAGTATGCTTAATCATCGAGATCGCTCTATTCGAGCTATTTAATGTGAGAAACACGTTATCTGGTGTTTCCAGCACTCCACAGTGCGTTTTATATGCAGAACCAGCGATATCTTGGCCTTCGTGGGGTTTCAAGCTGAGATATGCATTGTCTGCGATAATCTAGGTGAGACTTCTGTCCGAAGTATGCAGATTCATCGAGATCGTACTTTTCGAGCCATTTTAAGCGAGAAACACGTTTTCTGGGGTTTTCACCACTCCACAGTTCGTTGGATATGCAGAACAGGTGATATCTTGGTTTTCGAGGGGTTTCAAGCTGAGATATGCATTTTCTGCGATAAACTTGGAGAGACTTCTGTCCGAAGTATGCTGAATCATCGAGATCGCACTTTTCGAGCTAGTTAATGCGAGAAAAACCTTATCTGGTGTTTTCACCACCCCACAGTGCGTTTGATATGCAGAACCGGCGATATCTGGGTTTTCGTGGGGTTTCAAGCTGAGATATGCATTTTCTGCGATAATCTTGGTGAGACCTCTGTCCGAAGTATGCAGAAACATCGAGATCGCTCTTTTCGACCTATTTAATGCGAGAAACACGTTATCTGGTGTTTTCACCACTCCACAGAGCGTTTGATATGCAGAACCAGCGATATCTTGGTGTTCGTGGGGTTTCAAGCTGAGATATGCATTTTTTACGATAATCATGGTGAGACTATAGTCTGAAGTGTGCAGAATCATCGAGATCGCTCTTTTCGAGCTATTTAATGCGAGAAACACGTTTTCTGGGGTTTTCACCACTCCACAGTTCGTTGGATATGCAGAACAGGTGATATCTTGGGTTTCGAGGGGTTTCAAGCTGAGATATGCATTTTCTGCGATAAACTTGGAGAGACTTCTGTCCGAAGTATGCTGAATCATCGAGATCGCACTTTTCGAGCTAGTTAATGCGAGAAAAACCTTATCTGGTGTTTTCACCACTCCACAGTGCGTTTGATATGCAGTACCAGCGATATCTTGGTTTTCGTGGGGTTTCAAGCTGAGATATGCATTTTTTACGATAATCTTGGTGAGACATCTGTCCGAAGTATGCAGAATCATCGAGATCGCTCTATTCGAACTATTTAATGCGACAAAACGTTATCTGGTGTTTTCAGCACTCCACAGTGCGTTTGATATGCAGAACCGGCGACATCTTGGCTGTCGTAGGGTATCAAGCTGAGATATGCATTTTCTACCATAATCTTGGTGAGAGTTCTGTCAGAAGTATGCAGAATCATCGGGATCGCTATTTTCGAGCTATTTAATGCGAGAAACACGTTTTCTGGAGTTTTCACCACTCCACAGTTCGTTGGATATGCAGAACAGGAGATATCTTGGTTTTCGTAGGGTTTCTAGCAGAGACATGCATTTTCTGCGATAATCTTGGTGAGTCTTCTGTCAGAAGTATGCAGAATCATCGAGATCCCTCTTTTCGAGCTAGTTAATGCGAGGAACACGTTTTCTGGGGTTTTCACCACTCCACAGTTCGTTGGATATGCAGAACAGGAGATATCTTGGTTTTCGTGGGGTTTCTAGCAGAGATATGCATTTTCTGCGATAATCATGGTGAGACTTCTGTTAGAAGTATGCAGAACCATCGAGATCGCACTTTTCAATCAATTTAATGCGAGAAACACGTTGTCTGGTGTTTTCACCCCTCCACAGTTGGTTTGATATGCAGAACAGGCGATGTTTGGTTTTCGTCGGGTTTCAAGCTGAGATATGCATTTTCTGCGATAATCTTGGTGAGACTTCAGTCAGAAATATGCAGAATCTTCTAGATCGCTCTTTTCGAGCTATTTAATGCGAAAAAACAAGTTTTCTGGTGTTTTCACCACTCCACAGTTCGTTGGATATGCAGAACAGGAGATATCTTGGTTTTCGTGGGGTTTCTAGCAGAGACATGCATTTTCTGCGATAATCTTGGTGAGTCTTCTGTCAGAAGTATGCAGAATCATCGAGATCCCTCTTTTCGAGATAGTTAATGCGAGAAACACGTTTTCTGGGGTTTTCACCACTCCACAGTTCGTTGGATATGCAGAACAGGAGATATCTTGGTTTTCGTGGGGTTTCTAGCTGAGATATGCATTTTTTACGATAATCTTGGTGAGACTTCTGTCCGAAGTATGCAGAATCATCGAGATCGCTCTTTTCGAGCTATTTATTGCGAGAAACACGTTATCTGGTTTTTTCACCACTACACAGTGCCTTTGATATGCAGTACCAGCGATATCTTGGTTTTCGTGGGGTTTCAAGCTGAGATATGCATTTTTTACGATAATCTTGGTGAGACTTCTGTCCGAAGTATGCTTAATCATCGAGATCGCTCTATTCGAGCTATTTAATGTGAGAAACACGTTATCTGGTGTTTCCAGCACTCCACAGTGCGTTTTATATGCAGAACCAGCGATATCTTGGCCTTCGTGGGGTTTCAAGCTGAGATATGCATTGTCTGCGATAATCTAGGTGAGACTTCTGTCCGAAGTATGCAGATTCATCGAGATCGTACTTTTCGAGCCATTTTATGCGAGAAACACGTTTTCTGGGGTTTTCACCACTCCACAGTTCGTTGGATATGCAGAACAGGTGATATCTCGGTTTTCGAGGGGTTTCAAGCTGAGATATGCATTTTCTGCGATAAACTTGGAGAGACTTCTGTCCGAAGTACGCTGAATCATCGAGATCGCACTTTTCGAGCTAGTTAATGCGAGAAAAACCTTATCTGGTGTTTTCACCACCCCACAGTGCGTTTGATATGCAGAACCGGCGATATCTGGGTTTTCGTGGGGTTTCAAGCTGAGATATGCATTTTCTGCGATAATCTTGGTGAGACCTCTGTCCGAAGTATGCAGAAACATCGAGATCGCTCTTTTCGACCTATTTAATGCGAGAAACACGTTATCTGGTGTTTTCACCACTCCACAGAGCGTTTGATATGCAGAACCAGCGATATCTTGGTGTTCGTGGGGTTTCAAGCTGAGATATGCACTTTTTACGATAATCATGGTGAGACTATAGTCCGAAGTGTGCAGAATCATCGAGATCGCTCTTTTCGAGCTATTTAATGCGAGAAACACGTTTTCTGGGGTTTTCACCACTCCACAGTTCGTTGGATATGCAGAACAGGTGATATCTTGGGTTTCGAGGGGTTTCAAGTTGAGATATGCATTTTCTGCGATAAACTTGGAGAGACTTCTGTCCGAAGTATGCTGAATCATCGAGATCGCACTTTTCGAGCTAGTTAATGCGAGAAAAACCTTATCTGGTGTTTTCACCACTCCACAGTGCGTTTGATATGCAGTACCAGCGATATCTTGGTTTTCGTGGGGTTTCAAGCTGAGATATGCATTTTTTACGGTAATCTTGGTGAGACATCTGTCCGAAGTATGCAGAATCATCGAGATCGCTCTATTCGAACTATTTAATGCGACAAAACGTTATCTGGTGTTTTCAGCACTCCACAGTGCGTTTGATATGCAGAACCAGCGATATCTCTGTTTTCGTGGGGTTTCAAGCTGAGATATGCACTTTTTACGATAATCTTGGTGAGACTTCTGTCCGAAGTATGCAGAATCATCGAGATCGCTCTTTTCGAGCTATTTAATGCGAGAAACACGTTATCTGGTGTTTCCACCACTCCACAGAGCGTTTGATATGCAGTACCATCGATATCTTGGTTTTCGTGGGGTTTCAAGCTGAGATATGCATTTTTTACGATAATCTTGGTGAGACTTCTGTCCGAAGTATGCAGAATCATCGAAATCGCTCTTTTCGAGCTATTTAATGCGAGATACACGTTATCTGGTGTTTTCACCACTCCACGGTGCGTTTGATATGCAGAACCGGCGACATCTTGGCTGTCGTAGGGTATCAAGCTGAGATATGCATTCTCTGCGATAATCTTGGTGAGACTTCTGTCCGAAGTGTGCAGAATCATCGAGATCGCTCTTTTCGAGCTATGTAACGCGAGAAACACGTTTTCTGGGGTTTTCACCACACCACAGTTCGTTGGATATGCAGAACAGGTGATATCTTGGTTTTCAAGGGGTTTCAAGCAGAGATATGCATTTTCTGCGATAAACTTGGAGAGACTTCTGTCCGAAGTATGCTGAATCATCGAGATAGCACCTTTCGAGCTAGTTAATGCGAGAAAAACCTTATCTGGTGTTCTCACCACTCCACAGTGCGTTTGATATGCAGAACCGGCGATATCTGGGTTTTCGTGGGGTTTCAAGATGAGATATGCATTGTCTGCGATAATCTTGGTGAGACTTCTGTCCGAAGTATGCAGAAACATCGAGATCGCTCTTTTCGACCTATTTAATGCGAGAAACACGTTATCTGGTGTTTTCACCACTCCACAGTGCGTTTGATATGCAGAACCGGCGACATCTTGGATTTCGTCGGGTTTCAAGCTGAGATATGCATTTTCTGCAATAATCTTGGTGAGACTTCTGTCAGAAGTATGCAGAATCATCTAGATCGCACTTTTCGAGCTATTTAATGCGAGAAACACGTTCTCTGGTGTATTCTCCACTCCACAGAACGTTTGACATGCAGAACCGGAGATATCTTGGTTTCGGTCGGGTTTCAAGCTGAGATATGCATTTTCTACGATAATCTTGGTGAGACGTCTGTCAGAAGTATGCAGAATCATCGGGATCGCTCTTTTCGAGCTATTTAATGCGAGAAACACGTTATCTGGTGTTTTCACCACTCCACAGTGCGTTTGATATGCAGAACCGGCGACATCTTGGCTTTCTTCGGGTATCAAGCTGAGATATGCATTTTCTACGATAATCTTGGTGAGACTTCTGGCAGAAGTATGCAGAATCATCTAGATCGCTCTTTTCGAGCTATTTAATGCGAGAAACACGTTGTCTGGTGTATTCACCACTCCACAGTACGTTTGACATGCAGTACCGGCGACATCTTGGATTTCGTCGGGGTTCAAGCTGAGATATGCATTTTCTACGATAATCTTGGTGAGACTTCTGTCAGAAGTATGCAGAATCATCTAGATCGTTCTTTTCGAGCTATTTAATTCGAGAAACACGTTATCTGGTTGTTTTCACCACTCCACAGTGCGTTTGATATGCAGAAGTGGCGACATCTTGATTTTCGTGAGATTTCAAACTGAGGTATGCATTTTCTGCGATAATCTTGGTGAGACTTCTATCAGACGTATGCAGAATCATCGGCATCTCCCTTTTCGACCTATTTAATGCGAGAAACACGTTCTCTGGTTGTTTTCACCACTCCACAGTGGGTTTGATATGCAGAACCGGCGACATCTTGATTTTCGTGAGGTTTCAAGCTGAGATATGCATTTTCAGCGATAATCTTGGTGAGTCTTTTGTCAGAAGTATGCAGAATCTTCGAGATCGCCCTTTTCGAGCAACTTAATGCGAGAAACACGATATCTGGTTGTTTTCACCACTCCACAGTGCGTTTGATATGCAGAACGGGCGACATCTTGATTTTCGTGGTGTTTCCAGCTGAGATATGCATTGTCTGCGATAATCTAGGTGAGACTTCTGTCCGAAGTATGCAGATTCATCGAGATCGTACTTTTCGAGCTATTTTATGCGAGAAACACGTTTTCTGGGGTTTTCACCACTCCGCAGTTCGTTGGATATGCAGAACAGGTGATATCTTGGTTTTCGAGGGGTTTCAAGCTGAGATATGCATTTTCTGCGATAATCTTGGTGAGACTTCTGTCAGACGTATGCAGAATCATCGGCATCTCCCTTTTCGACCTATTTAATGCGAGAAACACGTTCTCTGGTTGTTTTCACCACTCCACAGTGGGTTTGATATGCAGAACCGGCGACATCTTGATTTTCGTGAGGTTTCAAGCTGAGATATGCATTATCAGCGATAATCTTGGTGAGTCTTTTGTCAGAAGTATGCAGAATCTTCGAGATCGCTCTTTTCGAGCAACTTAATGCGAGAAACACGATATCTGGTTGTTTTCACCACTCCACAGTGCGTTTGATATGCAGAACGGGCGACATCTTGATTTTCGTGGTGTTTCCAGCTGAGATATGCATTTTCTGCGATAATCTTGGTGAGTCTTCTGTCAGAAGTATGCAGAATCATCGAGATCCCTCTTTTCGAGCTATTCAATGCGAGAAACACGTTAATTGGTGTTTTCACCACTCCACAGTGCGTTTGATATGCGGAACCAGCGACATCTTGGATTTCGTCGGGTTTCAAGCTGAGACATGCATTTTCTGCGATAATCTTGGGGAGTCTTCTGTCAGAAGTATGCAGAATCATCGAGGTCCCTCTTTTCGAGCTAGTTAATGCGAGAAACACGTTATCTGGTGTTTTCACCACACCACAGTGCGTTTGATATGCAGAACCGGCGACATCTTGGCTGTCGTAGGGTATCAAGCTGAGATATGCATTTTCTACCATAATCTTGGTGAGAGTTCTGTCAGAAGTATGCAGAATCATCGGGATCGCTATTTTCGAGCTATTTAATGCGAGAAACACGTTTTCTGGGGTTTTCACCACTCCACAGTTCGTTGGATATGCAGAACAGGAGATATCTTGGTTTTCGTAGGGTTTCTAGCAGAGACATGCATTTTCTGCGATAATCTTGGTGAGTCTTCTGTCAGAAGTATGCAGCATCATCGAGATCCCTCTTTTCGAGCTAGTTAATGCGAGGAACACGTTTTCTGGGGTTTTCACCACTCCACAGTTCGTTGGATATGCAGAACAGGAGATATCTTGGTTTTCGTGGGGTTTCTAGCAGAGATATGCATTTTCTGCGATAATCATGGTGAGACTTCTGTTAGAAGTATGCAGAACCATCGAGATCGCACTTTTCAATCAATTTAATGCGAGAAACACGTTGTCTGGTGTTTTCACCCCTCCACAGTTGGTTTGATATGCAGAACAGGCGATGTTTGGTTTTCGTCGGGTTTCAAGCTGAGATATGCATTTTCTGCGATAATCTTGGTGAGACTTCAGTCAGAAATATGCAGAATCTTCTAGATCGCTCTTTTCGAGCTATTTAATGCGAAAAAACAAGTTTTCTGGTGTTTTCAACACTCCACAGTTCGTTGGATATGCAGAACAGGAGATATCTTGGTTTTCGTGGGGTTTCTAGCAGAGACATGCATTTTCTGCGATAATCTTGGTGAGTCTTCTGTCAGAAGTATGCAGAATCATCGAGATCCCTCTTTTCGAGATAGTTAATGCGAGAAACACGTTTTCTGGGGTTTTCACCACTCCACAGTTCGTTGGATATGCAGAACAGGAGATATCTTGGTTTTCGTGGGGTTTCTAGCTGAGATATGCATTTTTTACGATAATCTTGGTGAGACTTCTGTCCGAAGTATGCAGAATCATCGAGATCGCTCTTTTCGAGCTATTTATTGCGAGAAACACGTTATCTGGTTTTTTCACCACTAAACAGTGCCTTTGATATGCAGTACCAGCGATATCTTGGTTTTCGTGGGGTTTCAAGCTGAGATATGCATTTTTTACGATAATCTTGGTGAGACTTCTGTCCGAAGTATGCTTAATCATCGAGATCGCTCTATTCGAGCTATTTAATGTGAGAAACACGTTATCTGGTGTTTCCAGCACTCCACAGTGCGTTTTATATGCAGAACCAGCGATATCTTGGCCTTCGTGGGGTTTCAAGCTGAGATATGCATTGTCTGCGATAATCTAGGTGAGACTTCTGTCCGAAGTATGCAGATTCATCGAGATCGTACTTTTCGAGCCATTTTAAGCGAGAAACACGTTTTCTGGGGTTTTCACCACTCCACAGTTCGTTGGATATGCAGAACAGGTGATATCTTGGTTTTCGAGGGGTTTCAAGCTGAGATATGCATTTTCCGCGATAAACTTGGAGAGACTTCTGTCCGAAGTATGCTGAATCATCGAGATCGCACTTTTCGAGCTAGTTAATGCGAGAAAAACCTTATCTGGTGTTTTCACCACCCCACAGTGCGTTTGATATGCAGAACCGGCGATATCTGGGTTTTCGTGGGGTTTCAAGCTGAGATATGCATTTTCTGCGATAATCTTGGTGAGACCTCTGTCCGAAGTATGCAGAAACATCGAGATCGCTCTTTTCGACCTATTTAATGCGAGAAACACGTTATCTGGTGTTTTCACCACTCCACAGAGCGTTTGATATGCAGAACCAGCGATATCTTGGTGTTCGTGGGGTTTCAAGCTGAGATATGCATTTTTTACGATAATCATGGTGAGACTATAGTCTGAAGTGTGCAGAATCATCGAGATCGCTCTTTTCGAGCTATTTAATGCGAGAAACACGTTTTCTGGGGTTTTCACCACTCCACAGTTCGTTGGATATGCAGAACAGGTGATATCTTGGGTTTCGAGGGGTTTCAAGCTGAGATATGCATTTTCTGCGATAAACTTGGAGAGACTTCTGTCCGAAGTATGCTGAATCATCGAGATCGCACTTTTCGAGCTAGTTAATGCGAGAAAAACCTTATCTGGTGTTTTCACCACTCCACAGTGCGTTTGATATGCAGTACCAGCGATATCTTGGTTTTCGTGGGGTTTCAAGCTGAGATATGCATTTTTTACGATAATCTTGGTGAGACATCTGTCCGAAGTATGCAGAATCATCGAGATCGCTCTATTCGAACTATTTAATGCGACAAAACGTTATCTGGTGTTTTCAGCACTCCACAGTGCGTTTGATATGCAGAACCGGCGACATCTTGGCTGTCGTAGGGTATCAAGCTGAGATATGCATTTTCTACCATAATCTTGGTGAGAGTTCTGTCAGAAGTATGCAGAATCATCGGGATCGCTATTTTCGAGCTATTTAATGCGAGAAACACGTTTTCTGGGGTTTTCACCACTCCACAGTTCGTTGGATATGCAGAACAGGAGATATCTTGGTTTTCGTAGGGTTTCTAGCAGAGACATGCATTTTCTGCGATAATCTTGGTGAGTCTTCTGTCAGAAGTATGCAGAATCATCGAGATCCCTCTTTTCGAGCTAGTTAATGCGAGGAACACGTTTTCTGGGGTTTTCACCACTGCACAGTTCGTTGGATATGCAGAACAGGAGATATCTTGGTTTTCGTGGGGTTTCTAGCAGAGATATGCATTTTCTGCGATAATCATGGTGAGACTTCTGTTAGAAGTATGCAGAACCATCGAGATCGCACTTTTCAATCAATTTAATGCGAGAAACACGTTGTCTGGTGTTTTCACCCCTCCACAGTTGGTTTGATATGCAGAACAGGCGATGTTTGGTTTTCGTCGGGTTTCAAGCTGAGATATGCATTTTCTGCGATAATCTTGGTGAGACTTCAGTCAGAAATATGCAGAATCTTCTAGATCGCTCTTTTCGAGCTATTTAATGCGAAAAAACAAGTTTTCTGGTGTTTTCACCACTCCACAGTTCGTTGGATATGCAGATCAGGAGATATCTTGGTTTTCGTGGGGTTTCTAGCAGAGACATGCATTTTCTGCGATAATCTTGGTGAGTCTTCTGTCAGAAGTATGCAGAATCATCGAGATCCCTCTTTTCGAGATAGTTAATGCGAGAAACACGTTTTCTGGGGTTTTCACCACTCCACAGTTCGTTGGATATGCAGAACAGGAGATATCTTGGTTTTCGTGGGGTTTCTAGCTGAGATATGCATTTTTTACGATAATCTTGGTGAGACTTCTGTCCGAAGTATGCAGAATCATCGAGATCGCTCTTTTCGAGCTATTTATTGCGAGAAACACGTTATCTGGTTTTTTCACCACTACACAGTGCCTTTGATATGCAGTACCAGCGATATCTTGGTTTTCGTGGGGTTTCAAGCTGAGATATGCATTTTTTACGATAATCTTGGTGAGACTTCTGTCCGAAGTATGCTTAATCATCGAGATCGCTCTATTCGAGCTATTTAATGTGAGAAACACGTTATCTGGTGTTTCCAGCACTCCACAGTGCGTTTTATATGCAGAACCAGCGATATCTTGGCCTTCGTGGGGTATCAAGCTGAGATATGCATTGTCTGCGATAATCTAGGTGAGACTTCTGTCCGAAGTATGCAGATTCATCGAAATCGTACTTTTCGAGCCATTTTATGCGAGAAACACGTTTTCTGGGGTTTTCACCACTCCACAGTTCGTTGGATATGCAGAACAGGTGATATCTTGGGTTTCGAGAGGTTTCAAGCTGAGATATGCATTTTCTGCGATAAACTTGGTGAGACCTCTGTCCGAAGTATGCAGAAACATCGAGATCGCTCTTTTCGACCTATTTAATGCGAGAAACACGTTATCTGGTGTTTTCACCACTCCACAGAGCGTTTGATATGCAGAACCAGCGATATCTTGGTGTTCGTGGGGTTTCAAGCTGAGATATGCACTTTTTACGATAATCATGGTGAGACTATAGTCCGAAGTGTGCAGAATCATCGAGATCGCACTTTTCGAGCTAGTTAATGCGAGAAAAACCTTATCTGGTGTTTTCACCACTCCACAGTGCGTTTGATATGCAGTACCAGCGATATCTTGGTTTTCGTGGGGTTTCAAGCTGAGATATGCATTTTCTGCGATAATCTTGGTGAGACTTCTGTCCGAAGTATGCAGAATCATCGAGATCGCTCTTTTCGAGCTATTTATTGCGAGAAACACGTTATCTGGTTTTTTCACCACTACACAGTGCCTTTGATATGCAGTACCAGCGATATCTTGGTTTTCGTGGGGTTTCAAGCTGAGATATGCATTTTTTACGATAATCTTGGTGAGACTTCTGTCCGAAGTATGCTTAATCATCGAGATCGCTCTATTCGAGCTATTTAATGTGAGAAACACGTTATCTGGTGTTTCCAGCACTCCACAGTGCGTTTTATATGCAGAACCAGCGATATCTTGGCCTTCGTGGGGTTTCAAGCTGAGATATGCATTGTCTGCGATAATCTAGGTGAGACTTCTGTCCGAAGTATGCAGATTCATCGAGATTGTACTTTTCGAGCCATTTTATGCGAGAAACACGTTTTCTGGGGTTTTCACCACTCCACAGTTCGTTGGATATGCAGAACAGGTGATATCTTGGGTTTCGAGGGGTTTCAAGCTGAGATATGCATTTTCTGCGATAAACTTGGTGAGACCTCTGTCCGAAGTATGCAGAAACATCGAGATCGCACTTTTCGAGCTAGTTAATGCGAGAAAAACCTTATCTGGTGTTTTCACCACTCCACAGTGCGTTTGATATGCAGTACCAGCGATATCTTGGTTTTCGTGGGGTTTCAAGCTGAGATATGCATTTTTTACGGTAATCTTGGTGAGACATCTGTCCGAAGTATGCAGAATCATCGAGATCGCTCTATTCGAACTATTTAATGCGAGAAAAACCTTATCTGGTGTTTTCACCACCCCACAGTGCGTTTGATATGCAGAACCGGCGATATCTGGGTTTTCGTGGGGTTTCAAGCTGAGATATGCATTTTCTGCGATAATCTTGGTGAGACCTCTGTCCGAAGTATGCAGAAACATCGAGATCGCTCTTTTCGACCTATTTAATGCGAGAAACACGTTATCTGGTGTTTTCACCACTCCACAGAGCGTTTGATATGCAGAACCAGCGATATCTTGGTGTTCGTGGGGTTTCAAGCTGAGATATGCATTTTTTACGATAATCATGGTGAGACTATAGTCTGAAGTGTGCAGAATCATCGAGATCGCTCTTTTCGAGCTATTTAATGCGAGAAACACGTTTTCTGGGGTTTTCACCACTCCACAGTTCGTTGGATATGCAGAACAGGTGATATCTTGGGTTTCGAGGGGTTTCAAGCTGAGATATGCATTTTCTGCGATAAACTTGGAGAGACTTCTGTCCGAAGTATGCTGAATCATCGAGATCGCACTTTTCGAGCTAGTTAATGCGAGAAAAACCTTATCTGGTGTTTTCACCACTCCACAGTGCGTTTGATATGCAGTACCAGCGATATCTTGGTTTTCGTGGGGTTTCAAGCTGAGATATGCATTTTTTACGATAATCTTGGTGAGACATCTGTCCGAAGTATGCAGAATCATCGAGATCGCTCTATTCGAACTATTTAATGCGACAAAACGTTATCTGGTGTTTTCAGCACTCCACAGTGCGTTTGATATGCAGAACCGGCGACATCTTGGCTGTCGTAGGGTATCAAGCTGAGATATGCATTTTCTACCATAATCTTGGTGAGAGTTCTGTCAGAAGTATGCAGAATCATCGGGATCGCTATTTTCGAGCTATTTAATGCGAGAAACACGTTTTCTGGGGTTTTCACCACTCCACAGTTCGTTGGATATGCAGAACAGGAGATATCTTGGTTTTCGTAGGGTTTCTAGCAGAGACATGCATTTTCTGCGATAATCTTGGTGAGTCTTCTGTCAGAAGTATGCAGAATCATCGAGATCCCTCTTTTCGAGCTAGTTAATGCGAGGATCACGTTTTCTGGGGTTTTCACCACTCCACAGTTCGTTGGATATGCAGAACAGGAGATATCTTGGTTTTCGTGGGGTTTCTAGCAGAGATATGCATTTTCTGCGTTAATCATGGTGAGACTTCTGTTAGAAGTATGCAGAACCATCGAGATCGCACTTTTCAATCAATTTAATGCGAGAAACACGTTGTCTGGTGTTTTCACCCCTCCACAGTTGGTTTGATATGCAGAACAGGCGATGTTTGGTTTTCGTCGGGTTTCAAGCTGAGATATGCATTTTCTGCGATAATCTTGGTGAGACTTCAGTCAGAAATATGCAGAATCTTCTAGATCGCTCTTTTCGAGCTATTTAATGCGAAAAAACAAGTTTTCTGGTGTTTTCACCACTCCACAGTTCGTTGGATATGCAGTACCAGCGATATCTTGGTTTTCGTGGGGTTTCAAGCTGAGATATGCATTTTTTACGATAATCTTGGTGAGACTTCTGTCCGAAGTATGCTTAATCATCGAGATCGCTCTATTCGAGCTATTTAATGTGAGAAACACGTTATCTGGTGTTTCCAGCACTCCACAGTGCGTTTTATATGCAGAACCAGCGATATCTTGGCCTTCGTGGGGTTTCAAGCTGAGATATGCATTGTCTGCGATAATCTAGGTGAGACTTCTGTCCGAAGTATGCAGATTCATCGAGATCGTACTTTTCGAGCCATTTTATGCGAGAAACACGTTTTCTGGGGTTTTCACCACTCCACAGTTCGTTGGATATGCAGAACAGGTGATATCTTGGGTTTCGAGGGGTTTCAAGCTGAGATATGCATTTTCTGCGATAAACTTGGTGAGTCTTCTGTCAGAAGTATGCAGAATCATCGAGATCCCTCTTTTCGAGCTAGTTAATGCGAGGATCACGTTTTCTGGGGTTTTCACCACTCCACAGTTCGTTGGATATGCAGAACAGGAGATATCTTGGTTTTCGTGGGGTTTCTAGCAGAGACATGCATTTTCTGCGATAATCTTGGTGAGTCTTCTGTCAGAAGTATGCAGAATCATCGAGATCCCTCTTTTCGAGATAGTTAATGCGAGAAACACGTTTTCTGGGGTTTTCACCACTCCACAGTTCGTTGGATATGCAGAACAGGAGATATCTTGGTTTTCGTGGGGTTTCTAGCTGAGATATGCATTTTTTACGATAATCTTGGTGAGACTTCTGTCCGAAGTATGCAGAATCATCGAGATCGCTCTTTTCGAGCTATTTATTGCGAGAAACACGTTATCTGGTTTTTTCACCACTACACAGTGCCTTTGATATGCAGTACCAGCGATATCTTGGTTTTCGTGGGGTTTCAAGCTGAGATATGCATTTTTTACGATAATCTTGGTGAGACTTCTGTCCGAAGTATGCTTAATCATCGAGATCGCTCTATTCGAGCTATTTAATGTGAGAAACACGTTATCTGGTGTTTCCAGCACTCCACAGTGCGTTTTATATGCAGAACCAGCGATATCTTGGCCTTCGTGGGGTTTCAAGCTGAGATATGCATTGTCTGCGATAATCTAGGTGAGACTTCTGTCCGAAGTATGCAGATTCATCGAGATCGTACTTTTCGAGCCATTTTATGCGAGAAACACGTTTTCTGGGGTTTTCACCACTCCACAGTTCGTTGGATATGCAGAACAGGTGATATCTTGGGTTTCGAGGGGTTTCAAGCTGAGATATGCATTTTCTGCGATAAACTTGGTGAGACCTCTGTCCGAAGTATGCAGAAACATCGAGATCGCTCTTTTCGACCTATTTAATGCGAGAAACACGTTATCTGGTGTTTTCACCACTCCACAGAGCGTTTGATATGCAGAACCAGCGATATCTTGGTGTTCGTGGGGTTTCAAGCTGAGATATGCACTTTTTACGATAATCATGGTGAGACTATAGTCCGAAGTGTGCAGAATCATCGAGATCGCTCTTTTCGAGCTATTTAATGCGAGAAACACGTTTTCTGGGGTTTTCACCACTCCACAGTTCGTTGGATATGCAGAACAGGTGATATCTTGGGTTTCGAGGGGTTTCAAGCTGAGATATGCATTTTCTGCGATAAACTTGGAGAGACTTCTGTCCGAAGTATGCTGAATCATCGAGATCGCACTTTTCGAGCTAGTTAATGCGAGAAAAACCTTATCTGGTGTTTTCACCACTCCACAGTGCGTTTGATATGCAGTACCAGCGATATCTTGGTTTTCGTGGGGTTTCAAGCTGAGATATGCATTTTTTACGGTAATCTTGGTGAGACATCTGTCCGAAGTATGCAGAATCATCGAGATCGCTCTATTCGAACTATTTAATGCGAGAAAAACCTTATCTGGTGTTTTCACCACCCCACAGTGCGTTTGATATGCAGAACCGGCGATATCTGGGTTTTCGTGGGGTTTCAAGCTGAGATATGCATTTTCTGCGATAATCTTGGTGAGACCTCTGTCCGAAGTATGCAGAAACATCGAGATCGCTCTTTTCGACCTATTTAATGCGAGAAACACGTTATCTGGTGTTTTCACCACTCCACAGAGCGTTTGATATGCAGAACCAGCGATATCTTGGTGTTCGTGGGGTTTCAAGCTGAGATATGCATTTTTTACGATAATCATGGTGAGACTATAGTCTGAAGTGTGCAGAATCATCGAGATCGCTCTTTTCGAGCTATTTAATGCGAGAAACACGTTTTCTGGGGTATTCACCACTCCACAGTTCGTTGGATATGCAGAACAGGTGATATCTTGGGTTTCGAGGGGTTTCAAGCTGAGATATGCATTTTCTGCGATAAACTTGGAGAGACTTCTGTCCGAAGTATGCTGAATCATCGAGATCGCACTTTTCGAGCTAGTTAATGCGAGAAAAACCTTATCTGGTGTTTTCACCACTCCACAGTGCGTTTGATATGCAGTACCAGCGATATCTTGGTTTTCGTGGGGTTTCAAGCTGAGATATGCATTTTTTACGATAATCTTGGTGAGACATCTGTCCGAAGTATGCAGAATCATCGAGATCGCTCTATTCGAACTATTTAATGCGACAAAACGTTATCTGGTGTTTTCAGCACTCCACAGTGCGTTTGATATGCAGAACCGGCGACATCTTGGCTGTCGTAGGGTATCAAGCTGAGATATGCATTTTCTACCATAATCTTGGTGAGAGTTCTGTCAGAAGTATGCAGAATCATCGGGATCGCTATTTTCGAGCTATTTAATGCGAGAAACACGTTTTCTGGGGTTTTCACCACTCCACAGTTCGTTGGATATGCAGAACAGGAGATATCTTGGTTTTCGTAGGGTTTCTAGCAGAGACATGCATTTTCTGCGATAATCTTGGTGAGTCTTCTGTCAGAAGTATGCAGAATCATCGAGATCCCTCTTTTCGAGCTAGTTAATGCGAGGAACACGTTTTCTGGGGTTTTCACCACTCCACAGTTCGTTGGATATGCAGAACAGGAGATATCTTGGTTTTCGTGGGGTTTCTAGCAGAGATATGCATTTTCTGCGATAATCATGGTGAGACTTCTGTTAGAAGTATGCAGAACCATCGAGATCGCACTTTTCAATCAATTTAATGCGAGAAACACGTTGTCTGGTGTTTTCACCCCTCCACAGTTGGTTTGATATGCAGAACAGGCGATGTTTGGTTTTCGTCGGGTTTCAAGCTGAGATATGCATTTTCTGCGATAATCTTGGTGAGACTTCAGTCAGAAATATGCAGAATCTTCTAGATCGCTCTTTTCGAGCTATTTAATGCGAAAAATCAAGTTTTCTGGTGTTTTCACCACTCCACAGTTCGTTGGATATGCAGAACAGGAGATATCTTGGTTTTCGTGGGGTTTCTAGCAGAGACATGCATTTTCTGCGATAATCTTGGTGAGTCTTCTGTCAGAAGTATGCAGAATCATCGAGATCCCTCTTTTCGAGATAGTTAATGCGAGAAACACGTTTTCTGGGGTTTTCACCACTCCACAGTTCGTTGGATATGCAGAACAGGAGATATCTTGGTTTTCGTGGGGTTTCTAGCTGAGATATGCATTTTTTACGATAATCTTGGTGAGACTTCTGTCCGAAGTATGCAGAATCATCGAGATCGCTCTTTTCGAGCTATTTATTGCGAGAAACACGTTATCTGGTTTTTTCACCACTACACAGTGCCTTTGATATGCAGTACCAGCGATATCTTGGTTTTCGTGGGGTTTCAAGCTGAGATATGCATTTTTTACGATAATCTTGGTGAGACTTCTGTCCGAAGTATGCTTAATCATCGAGATCGCTCTATTCGAGCTATTTAATGTGAGAAACACGTTATCTGGTGTTTCCAGCACTCCACAGTGCGTTTTATATGCAGAACCAGCGATATCTTGGCCTTCGTGGGGTTTCAAGCTGAGATATGCATTGTCTGCGATAATCTAGGTGAGACTTCTGTCCGAAGTATGCAGATTCATCGAGATCGTACTTTTCGAGCCATTTTATGCGAGAAACACGTTTTCTGGGGTTTTCACCACTCCACAGTTCGTTGGATATGCAGAACAGGTGATATCTTGGGTTTCGAGGGGTTTCAAGCTGAGATATGCATTTTCTGCGATAAACTTGGTGAGACCTCTGTCCGAAGTATGCAGAAACATCGAGATCGCTCTTTTCGACCTATTTAATGCGAGAAACACGTTATCTGGTGTTTTCACCACTCCACAGAGCGTTTGATATGCAGAACCAGCGATATCTTGGTGTTCGTGGGGTTTCAAGCTGAGATATGCACTTTTTACGATAATCATGGTGAGACTATAGTCCGAAGTGTGCAGAATCATCGAGATCGCTCTTTTCGAGCTATTTAATGCGAGAAACACGTTTTCTGGGGTTTTCACCACTCCACAGTTCGTTGGATATGCAGAACAGGTGATATCTTGGGTTTCGAGGGGTTTCAAGCTGAGATATGCATTTTCTGCGATAAACTTGGAGAGACTTCTGTCCGAAGTATGCTGAATCATCGAGATCGCACTTTTCGAGCTAGTTAATGCGAGAAAAACCTTATCTGGTGTTTTCACCACTCCACAGTGCGTTTGATATGCAGTACCAGCGATATCTTGGTTTTCGTGGGGTTTCAAGCTGAGATATGCATTTTTTACGGTAATCTTGGTGAGACATCTGTCCGAAGTATGCAGAATCATCGAGATCGCTCTATTCGAACTATTTAATGCGACAAAACGTTATCTGGTGTTTTCAGCACTCCACAGTGCGTTTGATATGCAGAACCAGCGATATCTCTGTTTTCGTGGGGTTTCAAGCTGAGATATGCACTTTTTACGATAATCTTGGTGAGACTTCTGTCCGAAGTATGCAGAATCATCGAGATCGCTCTTTTCGAGCTATTTAATGCGAGAAACACGTTATCTGGTGTTTCCACCACTCCACAGAGCGTTTGATATGCAGTACCATCGATATCTTGGTTTTCGTGGGGTTTCAAGCTGAGATATGCATTTTTTACGATAATCTTGGTGAGACTTCTGTCCGAAGTATGCAGAATCATCGAGATCGCTCTTTTCGAGCTATTTAATGCGAGAAACACGTTATCTGGTGTTTTCACCACTCCACGGTGCGTTTGATATGCAGAACCGGCGACATCTTGGCTGTCGTAGGGTATCAAGCTGAGATATGCATTCTCTGCGATAATCTTGGTGAGACTTCTGTCCGAAGTGTGCAGAATCATCGAGATCGCTCTTTTCGAGCTATGTAACGCGAGAAACACGTTTTCTGGGGTTTTCACCACACCACAGTTCGTTGGATATGCAGAACAGGTGATATCTTGGTTTTCAAGGGGTTTCAAGCAGAGATATGCATTTTCTGCGATAAACTTGGAGAGACTTCTGTCCGAAGTATGCTGAATCATCGAGATAGCACCTTTCGAGCTAGTTAATGCGAGAAAAACCTTATCTGGTGTTCTCACCACTCCACAGTGCGTTTGATATGCAGAACCGGCGATATCTGGGTTTTCGTGGGGTTTCAAGATGAGATATGCATTGTCTGCGATAATCTTGGTGAGACTTCTGTCCGAAGTATGCAGAAACATCGAGATCGCTCTTTTCGACCTATTTAATGCGAGAAACACGTTATCTGGTGTTTTCACCACTCCACAGTGCGTTTGATATGCAGAACCGGCGACATCTTGGATTTCGTCGGGTTTCAAGCTGAGATATGCATTTTCTGCAATAATCTTGGTGAGACTTCTGTCAGAAGTATGCAGAATCATCTAGATCGCACTTTTCGAGTTATTTAATGCGAGAAACACGTTCTCTGGTGTATTCTCCACTCCACAGAACGTTTGACATGCAGAACCGGAGATATCTTGGTTTCGGTCGGGTTTCAAGCTGAGATATGCATTTTCTACGATAATCTTGGTGAGACGTCTGTCAGAAGTATGCAGAATCATCGGGATCGCTCTTTTCGAGCTATTTAATGCGAGAAACACGTTATCTGGTGTTTTCACCACTCCACAGTGCGTTTGATATGCAGAACCGGCGACATCTTGGCTTTCTTCGGGTATCAAGCTGAGATATGCATTTTCTACGATAATCTTGGTGAGACTTCTGGCAGAAGTATGCAGAATCATCTAGATCGCTCTTTTCGAGCTATTTAATGCGAGAAACACGTTGTCTGGTGTATTCACCACTCCACAGTACGTTTGACATGCAGTACCGGCGACATCTTGGATTTCGTCGGGGTTCAAGCTGAGATATGCATTTTCTACGATAATCTTGGTGAGACTTCTGTCCGAAGTATGCAGAATCATCGAGATCGCTCTTTTCGAGCTATTTAATGCGAGAAACACGTTATCTGGTGTTTTCACCACTCCACGGTGCGTTTGATATGCAGAACCGGCGACATCTTGGCTGTCGTAGGGTATCAAGCTGAGATATGCATTCTCTGCGATAATCTTGGTGAGACTTCTGTCCGAAGTGTGCAGAATCATCGAGATCGCTCTTTTCGAGCTATGTAACGCGAGAAACACGTTTTCTGGGGTTTTCACCACACCACAGTTCGTTGGATATGCAGAACAGGTGATATCTTGGTTTTCAAGGGGTTTCAAGCAGAGATATGCATTTTCTGCGATAAACTTGGAGAGACTTCTGTCCGAAGTATGCTGAATCATCGAGATAGCACCTTTCGAGCTAGTTAATGCGAGAAAAACCTTATCTGGTGCTCTCACCACTCCACAGTGCGTTTGATATGCAGAACCGGCGATATCTGGGTTTTCGTGGGGTTTCAAGATGAGATATGCATTGTCTGCGATAATCTTGGTGAGACTTCTGTCCGAAGTATGCAGAAACATCGAGATCGCTCTTTTCGACCTATTTAATGCGAGAAACACGTTATCTGGTGTTTTCACCACTCCACAGTGCGTTTGATATGCAGAACCGGCGACATCTTGGATTTCGTCGGGTTTCAAGCTGAGATATGCATTTTCTGCAATAATCTTGGTGAGACTTCTGTCAGAAGTATGCAGAATCATCTAGATCGCACTTTTCGAGTTATTTAATGCGAGAAACACGTTCTCTGGTGTATTCTCCACTCCACAGAACGTTTGACATGCAGAACCGGAGATATCTTGGTTTCGGTCGGGTTTCAAGCTGAGATATGCATTTTCTACGATAATCTTGGTGAGACGTCTGTCAGAAGTATGCAGAATCATCGGGATCGCTCTTTTCGAGCTATTTAATGCGAGAAACACGTTATCTGGTGTTTTCACCACTCCACAGTGCGTTTGATATGCAGAACCGGCGACATCTTGGCTGTCGTAGGGTATCAAGCTGAGATATGCATTCTCTGCGATAATCTTGGTGAGACTTCTGTCCGAAGTGTGCAGAATCATCGAGATCGCTCTTTTCGAGCTATGTAACGCGAGAAACACGTTTTCTGGGGTTTTCACCACACCACAGTTCGTTGGATATGCAGAACAGGTGATATCTTGGTTTTCAAGGGGTTTCAAGCAGAGATATGCATTTTCTGCGATAAACTTGGAGAGACTTCTGTCCGAAGTATGCTGAATCATCGAGATAGCACCTTTCGAGCTAGTTAATGCGAGAAAAACCTTATCTGGTGCTCTCACCACTCCACAGTGCGTTTGATATGCAGAACCGGCGATATCTGGGTTTTCGTGGGGTTTCAAGATGAGATATGCATTGTCTGCGATAATCTTGGTGAGACTTCTGTCCGAAGTATGCAGAAACATCGAGATCGCTCTTTTCGACCTATTTAATGCGAGAAACACGTTATCTGGTGTTTTCACCACTCCACAGTGCGTTTGATATGCAGAACCGGCGACATCTTGGATTTCGTCGGGTTTCAAGCTGAGATATGCATTTTCTGCAATAATCTTGGTGAGACTTCTGTCAGAAGTATGCAGAATCATCTAGATCGCACTTTTCGAGTTATTTAATGCGAGAAACACGTTCTCTGGTGTATTCTCCACTCCACAGAACGTTTGACATGCAGAACCGGAGATATCTTGGTTTCGGTCGGGTTTCAAGCTGAGATATGCATTTTCTACGATAATCTTGGTGAGACGTCTGTCAGAAGTATGCAGAATCATCGGGATCGCTCTTTTCGAGCTATTTAATGCGAGAAACACGTTATCTGGTGTTTTCACCACTCCACAGTGCGTTTGATATGCAGAACCGGCGACATCTTGGCTTTCTTCGGGTATCAAGCTGAGATATGCATTTTCTACGATAATCTTGGTGAGACTTCTGGCAGAAGTATGCAGAATCATCTAGATCGCTCTTTTCGAGCTATTTAATGCGAGAAACACGTTGTCTGGTGTATTCACCACTCCACAGTACGTTTGACATGCAGTACCGGCGACATCTTGGATTTCGTCGGGGTTCAAGCTGAGATATGCATTTTCTACGATAATCTTGGTGAGACTTCTGTCAGCAGTATGCAGAATCATCTAGATCGTTCTTTTCGAGCTATTTAATTCGAGAAACACGTTATCTGGTTGTTTTCACCACTCCACAGTGCGTTTGATATGCAGAAGTGGCGACATCTTGATTTTCGTGAGATTTCAAACTGAGGTATGCATTTTCTGCGATAATCTTGGTGAGACTTCTGTCAGAAGTGTGCAGAATCATCTAGATCGCTCTTTTCGAGCTATGCAATGCGAAAAAACAAGTTTTCTTGTGTTTTCAACATTCCACAGTGCGTTTGATATGCAGAACAGGAGATATCTTGGTTTTCGTGGGGTTTCTAGCAGAGATATGCATTATCTGCGATAATCATGGTGAGACTTCTGTTAGAAGTATGCAGAACCATCGAGATCGCACTTTTCGATCTATTTAATGCGAGAAACACGTTGTCTGGTTTTTTCACCACTCCACAGTTGGTTTGATACGCAGAACCGGCGATGTTTGGTTTTCGTCGGGTTTCAAGCTGTGATATGCATTTTCTGCGATAATCTTGGTGAGACTTCAGTCAGAAGTATGCAGAATCATCTAAATCGCTCTTTTGGAGCTATTTAATGCGAAAAAACAAGTTTTCTGGTGTTTTCAACATTCCACAGTGCGTTTGATATGCAGAACCGGCGATATCTTGATTTTCGTGGTGTTTCCAGCTGAGACATGCATTTTCTGCGATAAACTTGGTGAGACTTCAGTCAGAAGTATGCAGAATCATCTAGATCGCTCTTTTCGAGCTATTTAATGCGAAAAAACAAGTTTTCTGGTGTCTTCAACATTCCACAGTGCGTTTGATATGCAGAACCGGCGATATCTTGATTTTCGTGGTGTTTCCAGCTGAGATATGCATTTTCTGCGATAATCTTGGTGAGACTTCTGTCAGAAGTATGCAGAATCATCGGTATCTCCCTTTTCGACCTATTTAATGCGAGAAACACGTTCTCTGGTTGTTTTCACCACTCCACAGTGCGTTTGATATGCAGAACCGGCGAAATCTTGATTTTCGTGGTGTTTCCAGCTGAGATATGCATTTTCTGCGATAATCTTGGTGAGACTTCTGTCAGACGTATGCAGAATCATCGGCATCTCCCTTTTCGACCTATTTAATGCGAGAAACACGTTCTCTGGTTGTTTTCACCACTCCACAGTGGGTTTGATATGCAGAACCGGCGACATCTTGGATTTCGTCGGGGTTCAAGCTGAGATATGCACATTCTGCGATATTCTTGGTGAGACTTCTGTCAGTAGTATGCAGAATCATCGAGACCCCTCTTTTCGAGCTATTTAATGCGAGAAACACGTTATCTGGTGTTTTCACCACTCCACAGTGCGTTTTATATGCAGAACCGGCGACATCATGATTTTGGTGAGGTTTCAAGCTGAGATATGCATTTTCTGCGATAATATTGGTGAGACTTCAGTCATATGTATGCAGAATCATCTAGATCGCTCGTTTCGAGCTATCTAATGCGAAAAAACAAGATTTCTGGTGTTTTCAACATTCCACAGTGCGTTTGCTATGCAGAACCGGCGTCATCTTGGATTTCGTCGGGTTTCAAGCTGAGATATGCATTTTCTACGAGAATCTTGGTGAGACTTCAGTTAGAAGTATGCAGAATCATCGGGATCGCTCGTTTCGAGCTATTTAATGCGAAAAAACAAGTTTTCTGGTGTTTTCACCACTCCACAGTGCGTTTGATATGCAGAACCGGCGACATCTTGGATTTCGTCGGGATTCAAGCTGAGATATGCACATTCTACTATAATCTTGGTGAGACTTCTGTCAGAAGTATGCAGAATCATCTAGATCGATCTTTTCGAGCTATTTAATGCGAGAAACACGTTTTCTGGTGTATTCACCACTCCACAGTACGTTTGACATGCAGAACCGGAGATATCTTGATTTTCGTGGTTTTTCCAGCTGAGATATGCATTTTCAGCGATAATCTTGGTGAGTCTTCTGTCAGAAGTATGCAGAATCTTCGAGATCGCTCATTTCGAGCTATTTAATTCGAGAAACACGTTATCTGGTGTTTTCACCACTCCACAGTGCGTTTGATATGCAGAATCGGCGATATCTTGATTTTCGTGGTGTGTCCAGCTGAGATATGCATTTTCTGCGATAATCTTGGTGAGTCTTCTGTCAGAAGTATGCAGAATCATCGAGATCCCTCTTTTCGAGCTATTTAATGCGAGAAACACGTTATCTGGTTGTTTTCACCACTCCACAGTTCGTTTGGTATGCAGAACAGGCGATATCTTGATTTTCGTGGTTTTTCCAGCTGAGATATGCATTTTCAGCGATAATCTTGTTGAGTCTTCTGTCAGAAGTATGCAGAATATTCGAGATCGCTCATTTCGAGCTAGTTAATGCGAGAAACACGTTATCTGGTGTTTTCACCACTCCACAGATCGTTGTATATGCAGAACAGGAGATATCTTGGTTTTCGTGGGGTTTCTAGCAGAGATATGCATTATCTGCGATAATCATGGTGAGACTTCTGTTAGAAGTATGCAGAATCATCGAGATCACACTTTTCGATCTATTTAATGCGAGAAACACGTTGTCTAGTTTTTTCACCACTCCACAGTTGGTTTGATACGCAGAACCGGCGATGTTTGGTTTTCGTCGGGTTTCAAGCTGAGATATGCATTTTCTGCGATAATATTGGTGAGACTTCAGTCATATGTATGCAGAATCATCTAGATCGCTCGTTTCGAGCTATCTAATGCGAAAAAACAAGATTTCTGGTGTTTTCAACATTCCACAGTGCGTTTGATATGCAGAACCAGCGATATCTCTGTTTTCGTGGGGTTTCAAGCTGAGATATGCATTTTTTACGATAATCATGGTGAGACTACTGCCCGAAGTATGCAGAATCATCGAGATCGCACTCTTCGAGCTATTTAATGCGAGAAACACGATATCTGGTGTTTTCAGCACTCCACAGTGCGTTTGATCTGCAGAACCAGCGATATCTTGGTTTTCGTGGGGTTTCAAGCTGAGATATGCATTTTTTACGATAATCATGGTGAGACTACTGTCCGAAGTATGCAGAATCATCGAGATCGCACTTTTCGATCTATTTAATGCGAGAAACACGATATCTGGTGTTTTCAGCACTCCGCAGTGCGTATGATACGCAGAACCGGCGATATCTTGGTTTTCGTGGGGATTCAAGCTGAGATATGCATTGTCTGCGATAATCTTGGTGAGACTTCTGTCCGAAGTGTGCAGAATCTTCGAGATCGCTCTTTTCGTGCTATTTAATGCGAGAAACACGTTTTCTGGGGTTTTCACCACACCACAGTTCGTTGGATATGCAGAACAGGTGATATCTTGGGTTTCGAGGGGTATCAAGCTGAGATATGCATTTTCTGCGATAAACTTGGAGAGACTTCTGTCCGAAGTATGCTGAATCATCGAGATCGCACTTTTCGAGCTAGTTAATGCGAGAAAAACCTTATCTGGTGTTTTCACCACCCCACAGTGCGTTTGATATGCAGAACCGGCGATATCTTGGTTTTCGTGGGGTTTCAAGCTGAGATATGCATTTTTTACGATAATCATGGTGAGACTACTGTCCGAAGTATGCAGAATCATCGAGATCGCACTTTTCGAGCTATTTAATGCGAGAAACACGATATCTGGTGTTTTCAGCACTCAACAGTGCGTATGATATGCAGAACCGACGATATCCTGGTTTTCGTGGGGTTTCAAGCTCAGATATGCATTTTCTGCGATAATCTTGGTGAGGCTTCTGTCCGAAGTATGCAGAGTTATCGAGATCGTACTTTTCGAGCTATTTAATGCGAGAAACACGTTTTCTGGGGTTTTCACCACCCCACAGTTCGTTGGATATGCAGAACAGGTGATATCTTGGTTTTCGTGGGGTTTCAAGCTGAGATATGCACTTTTTACGATAATCTTGGTGAGACTTTTGTCAGAAGTATGCAGAATAATCTAGATCGTTCTTTTCGAGCTATTTAATTCGAGAAACACGTTATCTGGTTGTTTTCACCACTCCACAGTGCGTTTGATATGCAGAAGCGGCGACATCTTGATTTTCGTGAGATTTCAAACCTGAGGTATGCATTTTCTGCGATAAGCTTGGTGAGACTTCTGTTAGAAGTATGCAGAATCATCTAGATCGCCCGTTTCGAGCTATCTAATGCGAAAAAACAAGTTTTCTGGTGTTTTCACCACACCACAGTCCGTTTGATATGCAGAACCGGCGACATCTTGGATTTCGTCGGGGTTCAATCTGAGATATGCACATTCTATGATAATCTTGGTGAGACTTCTGTCAGAAGTATGCAGAATCATCTAGATCGCTCTTTTCGAGCTATTTAATGCGAGAAACACGTTTTCTGGTGTATTCACCACTCCACAGTACGTTTGACATGCAGAATCGGCGATATCTTGATTTTCGTGGTGTGTCCAGCTGAGATATGCATTTTCTGCGATAATCTTGGTGAGACTTCTGTCCGAAGTGTGCAGAATCATCGAGATCGCTCTTTTCGAGCTATTTAATGCGAGAAACACGTTTTCTGGGGTTTTCACCACACCACAATTTGTTGGATATGCAGAACAGGTGATATCTTGGTTTTCGAGGGGTTTCAAGCTGAGATATGCATTTTCTGCGATAAACTTGGAGAGACTTCTGTCCGAAGTATGCTGATTCATCGAGATCGCACTTTTCGAGCTAGTTAATGCGCGAAAAACCTTATCTGGTGTTTTCAACACCCCACAGTGCGTTTGATATGCAGAACCGGCGATATCTGGGTTTTCGTGGGGTTTCAAGCTGAGATATGCATTTTCTGCGATAATCTTGGTGAGACCTCTGTCCGAAGTATGCAGAAACATCGAGATCGCTCTTTTCGACCTATTTAATGCGAGAAACACGTTATCTGGTGTTTTCACCACTCCACAGTGCGTTTGATATGCAGAACCAGCGATATCTTGGTTTTCGTGGGGTTTCAAGCTGAGATATGCATTTTTTACGATAATCATGGTGAGACTACTGTCCGAAGTATGCAGAATCATCGAGATCGCACTTTTCGAGCTATTTGATGCGAGAAACACGATATCTGGTGTTTTCAGCACTCCACAGTGCGTATGATATGCAGAACCGGCGATATCTTGGTTTTCGTGGGGTTACAAGCTGAGATATGCATTGTCTGCGATAATCTTGGTGAGACTTCTGACCGAAGTGTGCAGAATCATCGAGATCGCTCTTTTCGAGCTATTTAATGCGAGAAACACGTTTTCTGGGGTTTTCACCACACCACAGTTCGTTGGATATGCAGAACAGGTGATATCTTGGGTTTCGAGGGGTATCAAGCTGAGATATGCATTTTCTGCGATAAACTTGGAGAGACTTCTGTCCGAAATATGCTGAATCATCGAGATCGCACTTTTCGAGCTAGTTAATGCGAGAAAAACCTTATCTGGTGTTTTCACCACCCCACAGTGCGTTTGATATGCAGAACCGGCGATATCTTGGTTTTCGTGGGGTTTCAAGCTGAGATATGCATTTTTTACGATAATCATGGTGAGACTACTGTCCGAAGTATGCAGAATCATCGAGATCGCACTTTTCGAGCTATTTAATGCGAGAAACACGATATCTGGTGTTTTCAGCACTCAACAGTGCGTATGATATGCAGAACCGACGATATCCTGGTTTTCGTGGGGTTTCAAGCTCAGATAGGGATTTTATGCGATAATCTTGGTGAGGCTTCTGTCCGAAGTATGCAGAGTCATCGAGATCGTACTTTTCGAGCTATTTAATGCGAGAAAAACCTTATCTGGTGTTTTCACCACCCCACAGTGCGTTTGATATGCAGAACCGGTGATATCTTGGTTTTCGTGGGGTTTCAAGCTGAGATATGCATTTTTTACGATAATCATGGTGAGACTACTGTCCGAAGTATGCAGAATCATCGAGATCGCACTTTTCGAGCTATTTAATGCGAGAAACACGATATCTGGTGTTTTCAGCACTCAACAGTGCGTATGATATGCAGAACCGACGATATCCTGGTTTTCGTGGGGTTTCAAGCTCAGATATGCATTTTATGCGATAATCTTGGTGAGGCTTCTGTCCGAAGTATGCAGAGTCATCGAGATCGTACTTTTCGAGCTATTTAATGCGAGAAACACGTTTTCTGGGGTTTTCACCACACCACAGTTCGTTGGATATGCAGAACAGGTGATATCTTGGTTTTCGTGGGGTTTCAAGCTGAGATATGCACTTTTTACGATAATCTTGGTGAGACTTCTGTCCGAAGTATGCTTAATCATCGAGATCGCTCTATTCGAACTATTTAATGCGACAAAACGTTATCTGGTGTTTTCAGCACTCCACAGTGCGTTTGATATGCAGAACCAGTGATACCTCAGTTTTCGTGGGGTTTCAAGCTGAGATATGCATTTTCTACGATAATCTTGGTGAGACTTCTCTCAGAAGGATGCAGAATCTTCGAGATCGCTCTTTTCGAGCTACTTAATGCGAGATACACGTTATCTGGAGTTTTCACCACTCCACAGTGCGTTTGACATGCAGTACCGGCGACATCTTGGATTTCGTCGGGGTTCAAGCTGAGATATGCATTTTCTACGATAAGCTTGGTGAGACTTCTGTTAGAAGTATGCAGAATCATCTAGATCGCCCGTTTCGAGCTATCTAATGCGAAAAAACAAGTTTTCTGGTGTTTTCACCACACCACAGTCCGTTTGATATGCAGAACCGGCGACATCTTGGATTTCGTCGGGGTTCAATCTGAGATATGCACATTCTATGATAATCTTGGTGAGACTTCTGTCAGAAGTATGCAGAATCATCGGCATCTCCCTTTTCGACCTATTTAATGCGAGAAACACGTTCTCTGGTTGTTTTCACCACTCCACAGTGCGTTTGATATGCAGAACCGGCGACATCTTGGCTGTCGAAGGGTATCAAGCTGAGATATGCATTTTCTACCATAATCTTGGTGAGAGTTCTGTCAGAAGTATGCAGAATCATCGGGATCGCTATTTTCGAGCTATTTAATGCGAGAAACACGTTTTCTGGGGTTTTCACCACTCCACAGTTCGTTGGATATGCAGAACAGGAGATATCTTGGTTTTCGTAGGGTTTCTAGCAGAGACATGCATTTTCTGCGATAATCTTGGTGAGTCTTCTGTCAGAAGTATGCAGAATCATCGAGATCCCTCTTTTCGAGCTAGTTAATGCGAGAAACACGTTTTCTGGGGTTTTCACCACTCCACAGTTAGTTGGATATCTAGAACAGGAGATATCTTGGTTTTCGTGGGGTTTCTAGCAGAGATATGCATTTTCTGCGATAATCATGGTGAGACTTCTGTTAGAAGTATGCAGAATCATCGAGATCGCACTTTTCAATCAATTTAATGCGAGAAACACGTTATCTGGTTTTTTCACCACTACACAGTGCCTTTGATATGCAGTACCAGCGATATCTTGGTTTTCGTGGGGTTTCAAGCTGAGATATGTATTTTTTACGATAATCTTGGTGAGACTTCTGTCCGAAGTATGCTTAATCATCGAGATCGCTCTATTCGAGCTATTTAATGTGAGAAACACGTCATCTGGTGTTTCCAGCACTCCACAGTGCGTTTTATATGCAGAACCAGCGATATCTTGGCTTTCGTGGGGTTTCAAGCTGAGATATGCATTGTCTGCGATAATCTAGGTGAGACTTCTGTCCGAAGTATGCAGAATCATCGGGAACGCTCTTTTCGAGCTATTTAATGCGAGAAACTCGTTATCTGGTTGTTTTCACCACTCCACAATGCGTTTGATATGCAGAACCGGCGTCATCTTGATTTTCGTGAGGTTTCAAGGTGAGATATGCATTTTCTGCGATTATCTTGGTGAGACTTCTGTCAGAAGTATGCAGAATCATCGAGATCGCTCTTTTCGAGCTACTTAATTCGAGAAACACGTTATCTGGTGTTTTCGCCACTCCACAGTGCGTTTGACATGCAGAACCGCAGATATCTTGGTTACGTTCGGGATTCAAGCTGAGATATGCATTTTCTGCGATAATCTTCGTGAGACTTCAGTCAGAAGTATGCAGAATCATCTAGATCGCTCTTGTCGAGCTATTTAACGCGAGAAACACGTTATATGGTGTTTTCACCACTCTACAGTGCGTTTGATATGCAGAACGGGCGACATCTTGGCTTTAGTCGGGGTTCAAACTGAGATATGCATTTTTTGCGATAATATTGGTGAGACTTCTGTCCGAAGTATGCTTAATCATCGAGATCCCTCGTTTCGAGCTATTTAACGCGAGAAACACGTTATCTGGTGTTTTCACCACTCCACAGAGCGTTTGATATGCAGAACCAGCGATATCTTGGTTTTCGTGGGGTTTCAAGCTGAGATATGCATTTTTTACGATAATCTTGGTGAGACTTCTGTCCGAAGTATGCTTAATCATCGAGATCCCTCGTTTCGAGCTATTTAATGCGAGAAACACGTTATCTGGTGTTTTCACCACTCCACAGTGCGTCTGATATGCAGAACTGGCGATATCTTGGTTTTGGTGGGGTTTCAAGCTGAGATATGCATTTTCTGCGATAATCTTGGTGAGACTTCTGTCCGAAGTATGCTGAAACATCGAGATCGCTCTATTCGAGCTATTTAATGCGGCAAACACGTTATCTGGTGCATTCAGCACTCCACAGTGCGTTTGATATGCAGAACCGGCGACATCTTGGCTTTCGTCGGGTATCAAGCTGGGATATGCATTTGCTACGATAATCTTGGTGAGACTTCTGTCAGAAGTATGCAGAATCATCGGGATCGCTCTTTTCGAGCTATTTAATGCGAGAAACTCGTTATCTGGTTGTTTTCACCACTCCACAGTGCGTTTGATATGCAGAACCGGCGTCATCTTGATTTTCGTGAGGTTTCAAGGTGAGATATGCAATTTCTGCGATAATCTTGGTGAGACTTCTGTCCGAAGTATGCAGAATCATCTAGATCCTTCTTTTCGAGCTATTTAATGCGAGAAAAACGTTATCTGGTGTTTTCACCACTCGACAGTGCGTTTGACATGCAGAACCAGCGATATCTTGGTTTTCGTGGGGTTTCAAGCTGAGATATGCATTTTCTGCGATAATCTGGTGAGACTTCTGTCCGAAGTATACAGAATCATCGAGATCGCTCTTTTCGAGCTATTTAATGCGGGAAACACGTTATCTGGTGTTTTGACCACTCCACAGTGCGTTTGATATGTAGAACCGCCGATAACGTGGTTTTCGTGGGGTTTCCAGCTGATATATGCATTTTCTGCGATAATCTTGGTGTTTCATCTATGAGAAGTATGCAGAATCATCGAGAACGCTCTTTTCGAGCTACTTAATGCGAGAAACACGTTTTCTGGTTTTTTCACCACTCCACAGTGCGTATGATATGCAGAACCGGCGATATCTTGGTTTTCGTGGGGTTTCAAGCTGAGATATACATTTTCTGCGACAATCTTGGTGAGACTTCTGTCCGAAGTATGCTGAAACATCGAGATCGCTCTTTTCGAGCTAGTTAATGCGAGAAAAACCTTATCCGGTGTTTTCACCACTCCACAGTTCGTTTGATATGCAGAACCAGCGATATCTTGGCTTTCGGGGGGTTTCAAGCTGAGATATGCATTTTTTACGATAATCTTGGTGAGACTTCTGTCCGAAGTATGCTGAATCATCGAGATCGCTCTTTTCGAGCTAGTTAGTGCGAGAAACACGTTATCTGGTGTTTTCACCACACCACAGTGCGTTTGATATGCAGAACAGTAGATATCTTGGTTTTCGTGGGGTTTCAAGCTGAAATATGCATTTTCTGCGATAATCTTGTTGAGACTTCCGTTCGAAGTATGCAGAATCGTCGAGATCGCACTTTTCGAGCTATTTAATGCGAGAAACACGTTATCTGGGGTTTTCACCGCTCCACAGTTGGTTTGATATGCAGAACCGGCGATATCTTGGTTTTCGTGGGGTTTCAAGCTGAGATATACATTTTCTGCGGTAATCTTGGTGAGACTTCTGTCCGAAGTATGCTGAAACATCGAGATCGCTCTTTTCGAGCTAGTTAATGCGAGAAAAACCTTATCCGGTGTTTTCACCACTCCACAATTCGTTTGATATGCAGAACCAGCGATATCTTGGCTTTCGTGGGGTTTCAAGCTGAGATATGCATTTTTAACGATAATCTTGGTGAGACTTCTGTCCGAAGTATGCTGAATCATCGAGATCGCTCTTTTCGAGCTAGTTAGTGCGAGAAACACGTTATCTGGTGTTTTCACCACACCACAGTGCGTTTGATATGCAGAACCAGCGATATCTTGGTTAACGTGGGGTTTCAAGCTGAGATATGCATTTTTTACGATAATCTTGGTGAGACTTCTGTCCGAAGTATGCTGAATCATCGAGATCGCTCTTTTCGAGCTAGTTAGTGCGAGAAACACGTTATCTGGTGTTTTCACCACACCACAGTGCGTTTGATATGCAGAACAGTAGATATCTTGGTTTTCGTGGGGTTTCAAGCTGAAATATGCATTTTCTGCGATAATCTTGTTGAGACTTCTGTTCGAAGTATGCAGAATCATCGAGATCGCACTTTTCGAGCTATTTAATGCGAGAAACACGTTATCTGGGGTTTTCACCACTCCACAGTTGGTTTGATATGCAGAACCGGCGATATCTTGGTTTTCGTGGGGTTTCAAGCTGAGATATGCGTTTTCTGCGATAATCTTGGTGAGACTTCTATCAGAAGTAAGCGGAAACATCGAGATCGCTCTTTTCCAGCTCTTTAATGCGAGAAACACGTTATCTGGTGTTTTCACCTCTCCACAGTGCGTTTGATATGCAGAACCGGCGACATCTTGGCTTTCGTCGGGTATCAACCTGAGATATGCATTTTCGGCGATAATCTTGGTGAGAATTCATTTAGAAGTATGCAGAATCATCGAGATCGCTCTTTTAGAGCTATATAATGCGAGAAACACGTTATCTGGTGTTTTGACCACTCCACAGTGCGTATGATGTGCAGAACCGACGATATCCTGGTTTTCGTGGGGTTTCAAGCTCAGATATGCATTTTGTGCGATAATATTGGAGAGACTTCAGACAGAAGTATGCAGAATCATCAAGATCGAACTTTTCGAGCTACTTTATGCGAGAAACACGTTAACTGGTGTTTTCACCACTCCACAGTGCGTCTGATATGCAGAACTGGCGATATCTTGGTTTTGGTGGGGTTTCAAGCTGAGATATGCATTTTCTGCGATAATCTTGGTGAGACTTCTGTCCGAAGTATGCTGAAACATCGAGATCGCTCTATTCGAGCTATTTAATGCGGCAAACACGTTATCTGGTGCATTCAGCACTCCACAGTGCGTTTGATATGCAGAACCAGCGATATCTTGGTTTTCGTGGGGTTTCAAGCTGAGATATGCATTTTTTACGATAATCTTGGTGAGACTCCTGTCCGAAGTATGCTTAATCATCGAGATCGCTCGTTTCGAGCTATTTAATGCGAGAAACACGTTATCTGGTGTTTTCACCACTCCACAGTGCGTATGATATGCAGAACCTGCGATATCTTGGTTTTCGTGGGGTTTCAAGCTGAGATATGCATTTTCTGCGATAATCTTGGTGAGACTTCTGTCCGAAGTATGCAGAATCATCGAGTACGCTCTTTTCGAGCTGTTTAATGCGACAAACACGTTATCTGGTGTTTTCACCACTCCACAGTGCGTTTGATATGCAGAACCGGCGACATCTTGGCTTTCGTCGGGTATCAAGCTGGGATATGCATTTGCTACGATAATCTTGGTGAGACTTCTGTCAGAAGTATGCAGAATCATCGGGATCGCTCTTTTCGAGCTATTTAATGCGAGAAACTCGTTATCTGGTTGTTTTCACCACTCCACAGTGCGTTTGATATGCAGAACCGGCGTCATCTTGATTTTCGTGAGGTTTCAAGGTGAGATATGCATTTTCTGCGATAATCTTGGTGAGACTTCTGTCCGAAGTATGCAGAATCATCTAGATCCTTCTTTTCGAGCTATTTAATGCGAGAAAAACGTTATCTGGTGTTTTCACCACTCGACAGTGCGTTTGACATGCAGAACCAGCGATATCTTGGTTTTCGTGGGGTTTCAAGCTGAGATATGCATTTTCTGCGATAATCTGGTGAGACTTCTGTCCGAAGTATACAGAATCATCGAGATCGCTCTTTTCGAGCTATTTAATGCGGGAAACACGTTATCTGGTGTTTTGACCACTCCACAGTGCGTTTGATATGTAGAACCGCCGATAACGTGGTTTTCGTGGGGTTTCCAGCTGATATATGCATTTTCTGCGATAATCTTGGTGTTTCATCTATGAGAAGTATGCAGAATCATCGAGAACGCTCTTTTCGAGCTACTTAATGCGAGAAACACGTTTTCTGGTTTTTTCACCACTCCACAGTGCGTATGATATGCAGAACCGGCGATATCTTGGTTTTCGTGGGGTTTCAAGCTGAGATATACATTTTCTGCGATAATCTTGGTGAGACTTCTGTCCGAAGTATGCTGAAACATCGAGATCGCTCTTTTCGAGCTAGTTAATGCGAGAAAAACCTTATCCGGTGTTTTCACCACTCCACAGTTCGTTTGATATGCAGAACCAGCGATATCTTGGCTTTCGGGGGGTTTCAAGCTGAGATATGCATTTTTTACGATAATCTTGGTGAGACTTCTGTCCGAAGTATGCTGAATCATCGAGATCGCTCTTTTCGAGCTAGTTAGTGCGAGAAACACGTTATCTGGTGTTTTCACCACACCACAGTGCGTTTGATATGCAGAACAGTAGATATCTTGGTTTTCGTGGGGTTTCAAGCTGAAATATGCATTTTCTGCGATAATCTTGTTGAGACTTCCGTTCGAAGTATGCAGAATCGTCGAGATCGCACTTTTCGAGCTATTTAATGCGAGAAACACGTTATCTGGGGTTTTCACCGCTCCACAGTTGGTTTGATATGCAGAACGGGCGATATCTTGGTTTTCGTGGGGTTTCAAGCTGAGATATACATTTTCTGCGGTAATCTTGGTGAGACTTCTGTCCGAAGTATGCTGAAACATCGAGATCGCTCTTTTCGAGCTAGTTAATGCGAGAAAAACCTTATCCGGTGTTTTCACCACTCCACAATTCGTTTGATATGCAGAACCAGCGATATCTTGGCTTTCGTGGGGTTTCAAGCTGAGATATGCATTTTTTACGATAATCTTGGTGAGACTTCTGTCCGAAGTATGCTGAATCATCGAGATCGCTCTTTTCGAGCTAGTTAGTGCGAGAAACACGTTATCTGGTGTTTTCACCACACCACAGTGCGTTTGATATGCAGAACCAGCGATATCTTGGTTAACGTGGGGTTTCAAGCTGAGATATGCATTTTTTACGATAATCTTGGTGAGACTTCTGTCCGAAGTTTGCTGAATCATCGAGATCGCTCTTTTCGAGCTAGTTAGTGCGAGAAACACGTTATCTGGTGTTTTCACCACACCACAGTGCGTTTGATATGCAGAACAGTAGATATCTTGGTTTTCGTGGGGTTTCAAGCTGAAATATGCATTTTCTGCGATAATCTTGTTGAGACTTCTGTTCGAAGTATGCAGAATCATCGAGATCGCACTTTTCGAGCTATTTAATGCGAGAAACACGTTATCTGGGGTTTTCACCACTCCACAGTTGGTTTGATATGCAGAACCGGCGATATCTTGGTTTTCGTGGGGTTTCAAGCTGAGATATGCGTTTTCTGCGATAATCTTGGTGAGACTTCTATCAGAAGTAAGCGGAAACATCGAGATCGCTCTTTTCCAGCTCTTTAATGCGAGAAACACGTTATCTGGTGTTTTCACCTCTCCACAGTGCGTTTGATATGCAGAACCGGCGACATCTTGGCTTTCGTCGGGTATCAACCTGAGATATGCATTTTCGGCGATAATCTTGGTGAGAATTCATTTAGAAGTATGCAGAATCATCGAGATCGCTCTTTTAGAGCTATATAATGCGAGAAACACGTTATCTGGTGTTTTGACCACTCCACAGTGCGTATGATGTGCAGAACCGACGATATCCTGGTTTTCGTGGGGTTTCAAGCTCAGATATGCATTTTGTGCGATAATATTGGAGAGACTTCAGACAGAAGTATGCAGAATCATCAAGATCGAACTTTTCGAGCTACTTTATGCGAGAAACACGTTAACTGGTGTTTTCACCACTCCACAGTGCGTTTGATATGCAGATCCGGCGACATCTTGGATTTCGTCGGGGTTCAAGCTGAGATTTGCAATTCCTGCGATAATCTTGGTGAGACTTCTGTCCGAAGTATGCTTAATCATCGAGAACGCTCTTTTCGAGCTAGTTAATGCGAGAAACACGTTATCTGGTGTTTTCAGCACTCCACAGTGCGTTTGATATGCAGAACCGGCGATATCTTGGTTTTCGTGGGGTTTCCAGCTCAGATATGCATTTTCTGCGATCATATTGGTGAGACTTCAGTCAGAAGTACGCAGAATCATCTAGATCGCTCGTTTCGAGCTATTTAAAGCGAGAAACACGTTATCTGGTTGTTTTGACCACTCCACAGTGCGTTTGATATGTAGAGCCGTCGATAACTTGGTTTTCGTGGGGTTTCCAGATGAAATATGCATTTTCTGCGATAATCTTGGTGTTTCATCTATGAGAAGTATGCAGAATCATCGAGAACGCTCTTTTCGAGCTAGTTAATGCGAGATACACGTTTTCTGATGTTTTCACCACTCCATAGTGCGTCTGATATGCAGAACCGGCGATATCTTGGTTTTCGTGGGGTTTCCAGCTGAGATATGCAATTTCTGTGATAATCTTGGTGAGTCTTCTGTCAGAAGTATGCAGAATCATCGAGATCCCTCTTTTCGAGCTCTTTAATGCGAGAAACACGTTATCTGGTGTTTTCACCACTCCACAGTGCGTTTGATATGCAGAACCGGCGACATCTTGATTTTCGTGAGATTTCAACCTGAGATATGCATTTTCGTCGATAATCTTGGTGAGTCTTCTGTCAGTACTATGCAGAATCATCGAGACCCCTCTTTTCGAGCTATTTAATGCGAGAGACACGTTATCTGGTGTTTTCACCACGCCACAGTGCGTTTGATATGCAGAACCGGCGACATCGTGGTTTTCGTCGGGTTTCAAGCTGAGATATGCATTTTCTGCGATCATATTGGTGAGACTTCAGTCAGAAGTACGCAGAATCATCTAGATCGCTCGTTTCGAGCTATTTAAAGCGAGAAACACGTTATCTGGTTGTTTTGACCACTCCACAGTGCGTTTGATATGTAGAGCCGTCGATAACTTGGTTTTCGTGGGGTTTCCAGATGAAATATGCATTTTCTGCGATAATCTTGGTGTTTCATCTATGAGAAGTATGCAGAATCATCGAGAACGCTCTTTTCGAGCTAGTTAATGCGAGATACACGTTTTCTGATGTTTTCACCACTCCATAGTGCGTCTGATATGCAGAACCGGATATATCTTGGTTTCGGTCGGGTTTCAAGCTGAGATATGCATTTTCTACGATAATCTTGGTGAGACTTCTGTCAGACGTATGCAGAATCATCGGGATCGCTCTTTTCGAGCTATTTAATGGGAGAAACACGTTTTCTGGTGTATTCACCACTCCACAGTACGTTTGACATGCAGAACAGGAGATATCTTGGTATAGGTCGGGTATCAAGCTGAGATATGCATTTTAAACGATAATCTTGGTGAGACTTCTGTCAGAAGTATGCAGAATCATCGGGATCGCTCTGTTCGAGCTAGTTAATGCGAGAAAAACCTTATCCGGTGTTTTCACCACTCCACAGTTCGTTTGATATGCAGAACCAGCGATATCTTGGCTTTCGTGGGGTTTCAAGCTGAGATATGCATTTTTTACTATAATCTTGGTGAGACTTTTGTCAGAAGTATGCAGAATCATCTAGATCGCTCTTTTCGAGCTATTTGATGCGAGAAACACGTTTTCTGGCGTTTTCACCACGCCACAGTGCGTTTGATATGCAGAACCGGCGACATCGTGGTTTTCGTCGGGTTTCAAGCTGAGATATGCATTTTCTGCGATCATATTGGTGAGACTTCAGTCAGAAGTATGCAGAATCATCGAGATCGCTCTTTTCGAGCTCTTTAATGCGAGAAACACGTTATCTGGTGTTTTCACAACTCCACAGTGCGTTTGATATGCAGAACCGGCGACATCTTGATTTTCGTGAGATTTCAACCTGAGATATGCATTTTCGTCGATAATCTTGGTGAGTCTTCTGTCAGTACTATGCAGAATCATCGAGACCCCTCTTTTCGAGCTATTTAATGCGAGAGACACGTTATCTGGTGTTTTCACCACTCCACAGTGCGTTTGATATGCAGAACAGGCGACATCTTAATTTTCGAGAGATTTCAAGCTGCGATATGCATTTTCTACGATAACCATGGTGAGTCTTCTGTCAGAAGTATGCAGAATCATCTAGATCGCTCTCTTCGAGCTATTTAATGTGAGAAACACGTTTTCTGGTGTATTCACCACCCCACAGTACGTTTGACATGCAGAACCGGATATATCTTGGTTTCGGTCGGGTTTCAAGCTGAGATATGCATTTTCTACGATAATCTTGGTGAGACTTCTGTCAGACGTATGCAGAATCATCGGGATCGCTCTTTTCGAGCTATTTAATGGGAGAAACACGTTTTCTGGTGTATTCACCACTCCACAGTACGTTTGACATGCAGAACAGGAGATATCTTGGTTTAGGTCGGGTATCAAGCTGAGATATGCATTTTCAACGATAATCTTGGTGAGACTTCTGTCAGAAGTATGCAGAATCATCGGGATCGCTCTTTTCGAGCTATTTAATGCGAGAAACACGTTGTCTGGTTGGTTTCACGACTCCACAGTGCGTTTGATATGCAGAACCGGCGACATCTTGATTTTCGTGAGGTTTCAAGCTGAGATATGCATTTTCTGTTATAATATTGGTGAGTCTTCTGTCAGTAGGATGCAGAATCATCGAGACCCCTCTTTTCGAGCTATTTAATGCGAGAAACACGTTATCTGGTGTTTTCACCACTCCACAGTGCGTTTGATATGCAGAACAGGCGACATCTTGATTTTCGTGAGATTTCAAGCTGAGATATGCATTTTCTACGATAACCATGGTGAGTCTTCTGTCAGGAGTATGCAGAATCATCTAGATCGCTCTTTTCGAGCTATTTAATGCGAGAAACACGTTATATGGTTGTTTTCACCACTCCACAGTGCGTTTGATATGCAGAACCAGCGATATCTTGGTTTTCGTGGGGTTTCAAGCTGAGATATGCATTTTTTACTATAATCTTGGTGAGACTTCTGTCAGAAGTATGCAGAATCATCTAGATCGCTCTTTTCGAGCTATTTGATGCGAGAAACACGTTTTCTGGCGTTTTCACCACGCCACAGTGCGTTTGATATGCAGAACCGGCGACATCGTGGTTTTCGTCGGGTTTCAAGCTGAGATATGCATTTTCTGCGATCATATTGGTGAGACTTCAGTCAGAAGTATGCAGAATCATCGAGATCGCTCTTTTCGAGCTCTTTAATGCGAGACACACGTTATCTGGTGTTTTCACCACTCCACAGTGCGTTTGATATGCAGAACCGGCGACATCTTGATTTTCGTGAGATTTCAACCTGAGATATGCATTTTCGTCGATAATCTTGGTGAGTCTTCTGTCAGTACTATGCAGAATCATCGAGACCCCTCTTTTCGAGCTATTTAATGCGAGAGACACGTTATCTGGTGTTTTCACCACTCCACAGTGCGTTTGATATGCAGAACAGGCGACATCTTAATTTTCGAGAGATTTCAGGCTGCGATATGCATTTTCTACGATAACCGTGGTGAGTCTTCTGTCAGAAGTATGCAGAATCATCTAGATCGCTCTCTTCGAGCTATTTTATGTGAGAAACACGTTTTCTGGTGTATTCACCACCCCACAGTACGTTTGACATGCAGAACCGGATATATCTTGGTTTCGGTCGGGTTTCAAGCTGAGATATGCATTTTCTACGATAATCTTGGTGAGACTTCTGTCAGACGTATGCAGAATCATCGGGATCGCTCTTTTCGAGCTATTTAATGGGAGAAACACGTTTTCTGGTGTATTCACCACTCCACAGTACGTTTGACATGCAGAACAGGAGATATCTTGGTTTAGGTCGGGTATCAAGCTGAGATATGCATTTTCAACGATAATCTTGGTGAGACTTCTGTCAGAAGTATGCAGAATCATCGGGATCGCTCTTTTCGAGCTATTTAATGCGAGAAACACGTTGTCTGGTTGGTTTCACGACTCCACAGTGCGTTTGATATGCAGAACTGTCGACATCTTGATTTTCGTGAGGTTTCAAGCTGAGATATGCATTTTCTGTTATAATATTGGTGAGTTTTCTGTCAGTAGGATGCAGAATCATCGAGACCCCTCTTTTCGAGCTATTTAATGCGAGAAACACGTTATCTGGTGTTTTCACCACTCCACAGTGCGTTTGATATGCAGAACAGGCGACATCTTGATTTTCGTGAGATTTCAAGCTGAGATATGCATTTTCTACGATAACCATGGTGAGTCTTCTGTCAGGAGTATGCAGAATCATCTAGATCGCTCTTTTCGAGCTATTTAATGCGAGAAACACGTTATATGGTTGTTTTCACCACTCCACAGTGCGTTTGATATGCAGAACCAGCGATATCTTGGTTTTCGTGGGGTTTCAAGCTGAGATATGCATTTTTTACGATAATCTTGGTGAGACTTCTGTTCGAAGTATGCTTAATCATCGAGATCGCTCGTTTCGAGCTATTTAATGCGCGAAACACGTTATCTGGTGTTTTCACCACTCCACAGTGCGTATGATATGCAGAACCGGCGATATCTTAGTTTTCGTGGGGTTTCAAGCTGAGATATACATTTTCTGCGGTAATCTTGGTGAGACTTCTGTCCGAAGTATGCTGAAACATCGAGATCGCTCTGTTCGAGCTAGTTAATGCGAGAAAAACCTTATCCGGTGTTTTCACCACTCCACAGTTCGTTTGATATGCAGAACCAGCGATATCTTGGCTTTCGTGGGGTTTCAAGCTGAGATATGCATCTTTTACTATAATCTTGGTGAGACTTCTGTCAGAAGTATGCAGAATCATCTAGATCGCTCTTTTCGAGCTATTTGATGCGAGAAACACGTTTTCTGGTGTTTTCACCACGCCACAGTGCGTTTGATATGCAGAACCGGCGACATCGTGGTTTTCGTCGGGTTTCAAGCTGAGATATGCATTTTCTGCGATCATATTGGTGAGACTTCAGTCAGAAGTATGCAGAATCATCGAGATCGCTCTATTCGAGCTATTTAATGCGAGAAACACGTTATCTGGTTGCTTTCACCACTCCACAGTGCGTTTGATATGCAGATCCGGCGACATCTTGGATTTCGTCGGGGTTCAAGCTGAGATTTGCAATTCCTGCGATAATCTTGGTGAGACTTCTGTCCGAAGTATGCTTAATCATCGAGAACGCTCTTTTCGAGCTGGTTAATGCGAGAAACACGTTATCTGGTGTTTTCAGCACTCCACAGTGCGTTTGATATGCAGAACCGGCGATATCTTGGTTTTCGTGGGGTTTCCAGCTGAGATATGCATTTTCTGCGATAATCTTGGTGAGTCTTCTGTCAGAAGTATGCAGAATCATCTAGATCGCTCTTTTCGAGCTATCTGATGCGAGAAACACGTTTTCTGGTGTTTTCACCACGCCACAGTGCGTTTGATATGCAGAACCGGCGACATCGTGGTTTTCGTCGGGTTTCAAGCTGAGATATGCATTTTCTGCGATCATATTGGTGAGACTTCAGTCAGAAGTATGCAGAATCATCTAGATCGCTCGTTTCGAGCTATTTAAAGCGAGAAACACTTTATCTGGTTGTTTTGACCACTCCACAGTGCGTTTGATATGTAGAGCCGCCGATAACTTGGTTTTCGTGGGGTTTCCAGCTGAAATATGCATTTTCTGCGATAATCTTGGTGTTTCATCTATGAGAAGTATGCAGAATCATCGAGAACGCTCTTTTCGAGCTAGTTAATGCGAGATACACGTTTTCTGATGTTTTCACCACTCCATAGTGCGTCTGATATGCAGAACCGGCGATATCTTGGTTTTCGTGGGGTTTCCAGCTGAGATATGCATTTTCTGCGATAATCTTGGTGAGTCTTCTGTCAGAAGTATGCAGAATCATCGAGATCGCTCTATTCGAGCTATTTAATGCGAGAAACACGTTATCTGGTTGTTTTCACCACTCCACAGTGCGTTTGATATGCAGAAACGGAGATATCTTGGTTTCGGTCGGGTTTCAAGCTGAGATATGCATTTTCTGCGATAATCTTGGTGAGTCTTCTGTCAGAAGTATGCAGAATCATCTAGATCGCTCGTTTCGAGCTACTTAATGCGAGAAACATGTTATCTGGTGTTTTCACCACTCCACAGTGCGTTTAACTTGCAGAACCGGCGACATCTTGGATTTCGTCGGGGTTCAAGCTGGGATATGCATTTTCAACGATAATCTTGGTAAGAATTCTGTCAGAAGTATGCAGTATCATCTAGATCGCTCTTTTCGAGCTACTTAATGCGAGAAACACGTTTTCTGGTGCTTTGACCACTCCACAGTGCGTTTGATATGTAGAACCGCCGATAACTTGGTTTTCGCGGGGATTCCAGCTGAAATATGCATTTTCTGCGATAATATTGGTGAGACTTCAGTCAGAAGTATGCAGAATCATCTAGATCGCTCGTTTCGAGTTATTTAATGCGAGAAACACGTTATCTGGTTGTTTTCACCACTCCACAGTGCGTTTGATATGCAGAACCGGCGACATCTTGATTTTCGTGAGGTTTCAAGCTGAGATATGCTTTTTCTGCGATAATCTTGGTGAGTCTTCTGTCAGAAGTATGCAGAATCATCTAGATCGCTCTTTTCGAGCTATTTGATGCGAGAAACACGTTTTCTGGTGTTTACACCACTCCACAGTGCGTTTGATATGCAGAACCGGCGACATCGTGGTTTTCGTCGGGGTTCAAGCTGGGATATGCATTTTCAACGATAATCTTGGTAAGAATTCTGTCAGATGTATGCAGAATCATCGAGATCGCTCTATTCGAGCTATTTAATGCGAGAAACACGTTATCTGGTTGTTTTCACCACTCCACAGTGCGTTTGATATGCAGAAACGGAGATATCTTGCTTTCGGTCGGGTTTCAAGCTGAGATATGCATTTTCTGCGATAATCTTGGTGAGTCTTCTGTCAGAAGTATGCAGGATCATCGCGATCGCTCTATTCGAGCTATCTAATGCGAAAAAACAAGTTTTCTGGTGTTTTGACCACTCCACAGTGCGTTTGATATGTAGAGCCGCCGATAACTTGGTTTTCGTGGGGCTTCCAGCTGAAATATGCATTTTCTGCGATAATCTTTGTGTTTCATCTATGAGAAGTATGCAGAATCATCTAGATCGCTCTTTTCGAGCTATTTAAATCGAGAAACACGTTTTCTGGTGTATTCACCACCCCACAGTGCGTTTGATATGCAGAACCGGCGACATCGTGGTTTTGGTCGGGTTTCAAGCTGAGATATGCATTTTCTGCGATAATCTTGGTGAGACTTTAGTCAGAAGTATGCAGAATCATCTAGATCGCTCGTTTCGAGCTACTTAATGCGAGAAACACGTTATCTGGTGTTTTCACCACTCCACAGTGCGTTTAACTTGCAGAACCGGCGACATCTTGGATTTCGTCGGGGTTCAAGCTGGGATATGCATTTTCAACGATAATCTTGGTAAGAATTCTGTCAGATGTATGCAGAATCATCGAGATCGCTCTATTCGAGCTATTTAATGCGAGAAACACGTTATCTGGTTGTTTTCACCACTCCACAGTGCGTTTGATATGCAGAAACGGAGATATCTTGGTTTCGGTCGGGTTTCAAGCTGAGATATGCATTTTCTGCGATAATCTTGGTGAGTCTTCTGTCAGAAGTATGCAGGATCATCGCGATCGCTCTATTCGAGCTATCTAATGCGAGAAACACGTTATCTGGTGTTTTCATCACTCCACAGGGCGTTTGATATGCAGAACCGGCGATATCTTGGTTTTCGTGGGGTTTCCAGCTGAGATATGCATTTTCTGCGATAATCTTGGTGTTTCATCTATGAGAAGTATGCAGAATCATCGAGAACGCTCTTTTCGAGCTAGTTAATGCGAGATACACGTTTTCTGGTGTTTTCACCACTCCATAGTGCGTCTGATATGCAGAACCGGCGATATCTTGGTTTTCGTGGGGTTTCCAGCTGAGATATGCATTTTCTGCGATAATCTTGGTGAGACTTTAGTCAGAACTATGCAGAATCATCTAGATCGCTCGTTTCGAGCTATTTAATGCGAAAAAACAAGTTTTCTGGTGTTTTGACCACTCCACAGTGCGTTTGATATGCAGAACCGGCGACATCGTGTTTTTCGTCGGGTTTCAAGCTGAGATATGCATTTTCTGCGATCATATTGGTGAGACTTCAGTCAGAAGTATGCAGAATCACCTAGATCGCTCGTTTCGAGCTACTTAATGCGAGAAACACGTTATCTGGTGTTTTCACCACTCCACAGTGCGTTTAACTTGCAGAACCGGCGACATCTTGAATTTCGTCGGGGTTCAAGCTGGGATATGCATTTTCAACGATAATCTTGGTAAGAATTCTGTCAGAAGTATGCAGTATCATCTAGATCGCTCTTTTCGAGCTACTTAATGCGAGAAACACGTTTTCTGGTGTTTTGACCACTCCACAGTGCGTTTGATATGTAGAACCGCCGATAACTTGGTTTTCGTGGGGATTCCAGCTGAAATATGCATTTTCTGCGATAATCTTGGTGAGACTTTAGTCAGAAGTATGCAGAATCATCTAGATCGCTCGTTTCGAGCTACTTAATGCGAGAAACACGTTATCTGGTGTTTTCACCACTCCACAGTGCGTTTAACTTGCAGAACCAGCGACATCTTGGATTTCGTCGGGGTTCAAGCTGGGATATGCATTTTCAACGATAATCTTGGTAAGAATTCTGTCAGATGTATGCAGAATCATCGAGATCGCTCTATTCGAGCTATTTAATGCGAGAAACACGTTATCTGGTTGTTTTCACCACTCCACAGTGCGTTTGATATGCAGAAACGGAGATATCTTGGTTTCGGTCGGGTTTCAAGCTGAGATATGCATTTTCTGCGATAATCTTGGTGAGTCTTCTGTCAGAAGTATGCAGAATCATCGCGATCGCTCTATTCGAGCTATCTAATGCGAGAAACACGTTATCTGGTGTTTTCATCACTCCACAGGGCGTTTGATATGCAGAACCGGCGATATCTTGGTTTTCGTGGGGTTTCCAGCTGAGATATGCATTTTCTGCGATAATCTTGGTGTTTCATCTATGAGAAGTATGCAGAATCATCGAGAACGCTCTTTTCGAGCTAGTTAATGCGAGATACACGTTTTCTGGTGTTTTCACCACTCCATAGTGCGTCTGATATGCAGAACCGGCGATATCTTGGTTTTCGTGGGGTTTCCAGCTGAGATATGCATTTTCTGCGATAATCTTGGTGAGACTTTAGTCAGAACTATGCAGAATCATCTAGATCGCTCGTTTCGAGCTATTTAATGCGAAAAAACAAGTTTTCTGGTGTTTTGACCACTCCACAGTGCGTTTGATATGCAGAACCGGCGACATCGTGTTTTTCGTCGGGTTTCAAGCTGAGATATGCATTTTCTGCGATCATATTGGTGAGACTTCAGTCAGAAGTATGCAGAATCACCTAGATCGCTCGTTTCGAGGTACTTAATGCGAGAAACACGTTATCTGGTGTTTTCACCACTCCACAGTGCGTTTAACTTGCAGAACCGGCGACATCTTGAATTTCGTCGGGGTTCAAGCTGGGATATGCATTTTCAACGATAATCTTGGTAAGAATTCTGTCAGAAGTATGCAGTATCATCTAGATCGCTCTTTTCGAGCTACTTAATGCGAGAAACACGTTTTCTGGTGTTTTGACCACTCCACAGTGCGTTTGATATGTAGAACCGCCGATAACTTGGTTTTCGTGGGGATTCCAGCTGAAATATGCATTTTCTGCGATAATATTGGTGAGACTTCAGTCAGAAGTATGCAGAATCATCTAGATCGCTCGTTTCGAGTTATTTAATGCGAGAAACACGTTATCTGGTTGTTTTCACCACTCCACAGTGCGTTTGATATGCAGAACCGGCGACATCTTGATTTTCGTGAGGTTTCAAGCTGAGATATGCATTTTCTGCGATAATCTTGGTGAGTCTTCTGTCAGAAGTATGCAGAATCATCTAGATCGCTCTTTTCGAGCTATTTGATGCGAGAAACACGTTTTCTGGTGTTTTCACCACTCCACAGTGCGTTTGATATGCAGAACAGTCGACATCGTGGTTTTCGTCGGGTTTCAAGCTGAGATATGCATTTTCTGCGATCATATTGGTGAGTCTTCTGTCAGAAGTATGCAGAATCATCTAGTTCGCTCTTTTCGAGCTACTTGATGCGAGAAACACGTTTTCTGGTGTTTTCACCACTCCACAGTGCGTTTGATATGCAGAACCGGCGACATCTTGATTTTCGTGAGGTTTCAAGCTGAGATATGCATTTTCTGCGATAATCTTGGTGAGTCTTCTGTCAGAAGTATGCAGAATCATCTAGATCGCTCTTTTCGAGCTATTTGATGCGAGAAACACGTTTTCTGGTGTTTTCACCACTCCACAGTTCGTTTGATATGCAGAACCGGCGACATCGTGTTTTTCGTCGGGTTTCAAGCTGAGATATGCATTTTCTGCGATCATATTGGTGAGACTTCAGTCAGAAGTATGCAGAATCACCTAGATCGCTCGTTTCGAGCTATTTAATGCGAGAAACACGTTATCTGGTTGTTTTCACCACTCCACAGTGCGTTTGATATGCAGAACCGGCGACATCTTGATTTTCGTGAGGTTTCAAGCTGAGATATGCATTTTCTGCGATAATCTTGGTGAGACTTCTGTCAGAAGTATGCAGAATCATCGCGATCGCTCTATTCGAGCTATTTAATGCGAGAAACACGTTATCTGGTGTTTTCATCACTCCACAGGGCGTTTGATATGCAGAACCGGCGATATCTTGGTTTTCCTGGGGTTTCCAGCTGAGATATGCATTTTCTGTGATAATCTTGGTGAGTCCTCTGTCAGAAGTATGCAGAATCATCTAGATCGCTCTTTTCGAGCTATTTAATGCGAGAAACAGGTTTTCTGGTGTCTTCACCACGCCACAGTGCGTTTGATATGCAGAACCGGCGATATCTTGGTTTTCGTGGGGTTTCCAGCTGAAATATGCATTTTCTGCGATAATCTTGGTGTTTCATCTATGAGAAGTATGCAGAATCATCGAGAACGCTCTTTTCGAGCTAGTTAATGCGAGATACACGTTTTCTGGTGTTTTCACCACTCCATAGTGCGTCTGATATGCAGAACCGGCGATATCTTGGTTTTCGTGGGGTTTCCAGCTGAGATATGCGTTTTCTGCGATAATCTTGGTGAGTCTTCTGTCAGAAGTATGCAGAATCATCTAGATCGCTCTTTTCGAGCTATTTGATGCGAGAAACACGTTTTCTGGTGTTTTCACCACGCCACAGTGCGTTTGATATGCAGAACCGGCGACATCGTGGTTTTCGTCGGGTTTCAAGCTGAGATATGCATTTTCTGCGATCATATTGGTGAGACTTCAGTCAGAAGTATGCAGAATCATCTAGATCGCTCGTTTCGAGCTATTTAAAGCGAGAAACACGTTATCTGGTTGTTTTGACCACTCCACAGTGCGTTTGATATGTAGAGCCGCCGATAACTTGGTTTTCGTGGGGTTTCCAGCTGAGATATGCAATTTCTGTGATAATCTTGGTGAGTCTTCTGTCAGAAGTATGCAGAATCATCGAGATCGCTCTATTCGAGCTATTTAATGCGAGAAACACGTTATCTGGTTGCTTTCACCACTCCACAGTGCGTTTGATATGCAGAACCGGCGATATCTTGGTTTTCGTGGGGTTTCCAGCTGAGATATGCATTTTCTGCGATAATCTTGGTGAGTCTTCTGTCAGAAGTATGCAGAATCATCGAGATCGCTCTATTCGAGCTATTTAATGCGAGAAACACGTTATCTGGTTGTTTTCACCACTCCACAGTGCGTTTGATATGCAGAAACGGAGATATCTTGGTTTCGGTCGGATTTCAAGCTGAGATATGCATTTTCTGCGATAATCTTGGTGAGTCTTCTGTCAGAAGTATGCAGAATCATCGCGATCGCTCTATTCGAGCTATTTAATGCGAGAAACACGTTATCTGGTGTTTTCATCACTCCACAGGGCGTTTGATATGCAGAACCGGCGATATCTTGGTTTTCGTGGGTTTCCAGCTGAAATATGCATTTTCTGCGATAATCTTGGTGTTTCATCTATGAGAAGTATGCAGAATCATCGAGAACGCTCTTTTCGAGCTGGTTAATGCGAGATACACGTTTTCTGATGTTTTCACCACTCCATAGTGCGTCTGATATGCAGAACCGGCGATATCTTGGTTTTCGTGGGGTTTCCAGCTGAGATATGCAATTTCTGTGATAATCTTGGTGAGTCTTCTGTCAGAAGTATGCAGAATCATCTAGATCGCTCTTTTCGAGCTATTTAATGCGAGAAACACGTTTTCTGGTGTTTTCACCACTCCACAGTGCGTTTGATATGCAGAACCGGCGACATCTTGATTTTCGTGAGGTTTCAAGCTGAGATATGCATTTTCTGCGATAATCTTGGTGAGTCTTCTGTCAGAAGTATGCAGAATCATCTAGATCGCTCTTTTCGAGCTATTTGATGCGAGAAACACGTTTTCTGGTGTTTTCACCACTCCACAGTTCGTTTGATATGCAGAACCGGCGACATCGTGTTTTTCGTCGGGTTTCAAGCTGAGATATGCATTTTCTGCGATCATATTGGTGAGACTTCAGTCAGAAGTATGCAGAATCACCTAGATCGCTCGTTTCGAGCTATTTAATGCGAGAAACACGTTATCTGGTGTTTTCATCACTCCACAGGGCGTTTGATATGCAGAACCGGCGATATCTTGGTTTTCGTGGGGTTTCCAGCTGAAATATGCGTTTTCTGCGATAATCTTGGTGTTTCATCTATGAGAAGTATGCAGAATCATCGAGAACGCTCTTTTCGAGCTAGTTAATGCGAGATACACGTTTTCTGGTGTTTTCACCACTCCATAGTGCGTCTGATATGCAGAACCGGCGATATCTTGGTTTTCGTGGGGTTTCCAGCTGAGATATGCGTTTTCTGCGATAATCTTGGTGAGTCTTCTGTCAGAAGTATGCAGAATCATCTAGATCGCTCTTTTCGAGCTATTTGATGCGAGAAACACGTTTTCTGGTGTTTTCACCACGCCACAGTGCGTTTGATATGCAGAACCGGCGACATCGTGGTTTTCGTCGGGTTTCAAGCTGAGATATGCATTTTCTGCGATCATATTGGTGAGACTTCAGTCAGAAGTATGCAGAATCATCTAGATCGCTCGTTTCGAGCTATTTAAAGCGAGAAACACGTTATCTGGTTGTTTTGACCACTCCACAGTGCGTTTGATATGTAGAGCCGCCGATAACTTGGTTTTCGTGGGGTTTCCAGCTGAGATATGCAATTTCTGTGATAATCTTGGTGAGTCTTCTGTCAGAAGTATGCAGAATCATCGAGATCGCTCTATTCGAGCTATTTAATGCGAGAAACACGTTATCTGGTTGCTTTCACCACTCCACAGTGCGTTTGATATGCAGAACCGGCGATATCTTGGTTTTCGTGGGGTTTCCAGCTGAGATATGCATTTTCTGCGATAATCTTGGTGAGTCTTCTGTCAGAAGTATGCAGAATCATCGAGATCGCTCTATTCGAGCTATTTAATGCGAGAAACACGTTATCTGGTTGTTTTCACCACTCCACAGTGCGTTTGATATGCAGAAACGGAGATATCTTGGTTTCGGTCGGATTTCAAGCTGAGATATGCATTTTCTGCGATAATCTTGGTGAGTCTTCTGTCAGAAGTATGCAGAATCATCGCGATCGCTCTATTCGAGCTATTTAATGCGAGAAACACGTTATCTGGTGTTTTCATCACTCCACAGGGCGTTTGATATGCAGAACCGGCGATATCTTGGTTTTCGTGGGTTTCCAGCTGAAATATGCATTTTCTGCGATAATCTTGGTGTTTCATCTATGAGAAGTATGCAGAATCATCGAGAACGCTCTTTTCGAGCTAGTTAATGCGAGATACACGTTTTCTGGTGTTTTCACCACTCCATAGTGCGTCTGATATGCAGAACCGGCGATATCTTGGTTTTCGTGGGGTTTCCAGCTGAGATATGCATTTTCCGCGATAATCTTGGTGAGTCTTCTGTCAGAAGTATGCAGAATCATCTAGATCGCTCTTTTCGAGCTATTTGATGCGAGAAACACGTTTTCTGGTGTTTTCACCACGCCACAGTGCGGTTGATATGCAGAACCGGCGACATCGTGGTTTTCGTCGGGTTTCAAGCTGAGATATGCATTTTCTGCGATCATATTGGTGAGACTTCAGTCAGAAGTATGCAGAATCATCTAGATCGCTCGTTTCGAGCTATTTAAAGCGCGAAACACGTTCTCTGGTTGTTTTGACCACTCCACAGTGCGTTTGATATGTAGAGCCGCCGATAACTTGGTTTTCGTGGGGTTTCCAGCTGAAATATGCATTTTATGCGATAATCTTGGTGTTTCATCTATGAGAAGTATGCAGAATCATCGAGAACGCTCTTTTCGAGCTGGTTAATGCGAGATACACGTTTTCTGATGTTTTCACCACTCCATAGTGCGTCTGATATGCAGAACGGGCGATATCTTGGTTTTCGTGGGGTTTCCAGCTGAGATATGCAATTTCTGTGATAATCTTGGTGAGTCTTCTGTCAGAAGTATGCAGAATCATCTAGATCGCTCTTTTCGAGCTATTTAATGCGAGAAACACGTTTTCTGGTGTTTTCACCACGCCACAGTGCGTTTGTTATGCAGAACCGGCGACATCGTGGTTTTCGTCGGGTTTCAAGCTGAGATATAGCATTTTCTGCGATAATATTGGTGAGACTTCAGTCAGAAGTATGCAGAATCATCTAGATCGCTCGTTTCGAGCTATTTAATGCGAAAAAACAAGTTTTCTGGTGTTTTGACCACTCCTCAGTGCGTTTGATATGTAGAGCCGCCGATAACTTGGTTTTCGTGGGGCTTCCAGCTGAAATATGCATTTTCTGCGATAATCTTTGTGTTTCATCTATGAGAAGTATGCAGAATCATCTAGATCTCTCTTTTCGAGCTATTTAAATCGAGAAACACGTTTTCTGGTGTATTCACCACCCCACAGTGCGTTTGATATGCAGAACCGGCGACATCGTGGTTTTGGTCGGGTTTCAAGCTGAGATATGCATTTTCTGCGATAATCTTGGTGAGACTTTAGTCAGAAGTATGCAGAATCATCTAGATCGCTCGTTTCGAGCTACTTAATGCGAGAAACACGTTATCTGGTGTTTTCACCACTCCACAGTGCGTTTAACTTGCAGAACCGGCGACATCTTGGATTTCGTCGGAGTTCAAGCTGGGATATGCATTTTCAACGATAATCTTGGTAAGAATTCTGTCAGAAGTATGCAGTATCATCTAGATCGCTCTTTTCGAGCTACTTAATGCGAGAAACACGTTTTCTGGTGTGTTGACCACTCCACAGTGCGTTTGATATGTAGAACCGCCGATAACTTGGTTTTCGTGGGGATTCCAGCTGAAATATGCATTTTCTGCGATAATATTGGTGAGACTTCAGTCAGAAGTATGCAGAATCATCTAGATCGCTCTTTTCGAGCTATTTAATGTGAGAAACACGTTTTCTGGTGTTTTCCCCACGCCACAGTGCGTTTGATATGCAGAACCGGCGACATCGTGGTTTTCGTCGGGTTTCAAGCTGAGATATAGCATTTTCTGCGATAATATTGGTGAGACTTCTGTCAGAAGTATGCAGAATCATCTAGATCGCTCGTTTCGAGCTATCTAAAGCGCGAAACACGTTATCTGGTTGTTTTGACCACTCCACAGTGCGTTTGATATGTAGAGCCGCCGATAACTTGGTTTTCGTGGGGTTTCCAGCTGAAATATGCATTTTCTGCGATAATCTTGGTGTTTCATCTATGAGAAGTATGCAGAATCATCGAGAACGCTCTTTTCGAGCTGGTTAATGCGAGATACACGTTTTCTGATGTTTTCACCACTCCATAGTGCGTCTGATATGCAGAACCGGCGATATCTTGGTTTTCGTGGGGTTTCCAGCTGAGATATGCAATTTCTGTGATAATCTTGGTGAGTCTTCTGTCAGAAGTATGCAGAATCATCTAGATCGCTCTTTTCGAGCTATTTAATGTGAGAAACACGTTTTCTGGTGTTTTCACCACGCCACAGTGCGTTTGATATGCAGAACCGGCGACATCGTGGTTTTCGTCGGGTTTCAAGCTGAGATATAGCATTTTCTGCGATAATATTGGTGAGACTTCTGTCAGAAGTATGCAGAATCATCTAGATCGCTCGTTTCGAGCTATTTAAAGCGCGAAACACGATATCTGGTTGTTTTGACCACTCCACAGTGCGTTTGATATGTAGAGCCGCCGATAACTTGGTTTTCGTGGGGTTTCCAGCTGAAATATGCATTTTCTGCGATAATCTTGGTGAGTCTTCTGTCAGAAGTATGCAGAATCATCTAGATCGCTCTTTTCGAGCTATTTGATGCGAGAAACACGTTTTCTGGTGTTTTCACCACGCCACAGTGCGTTTGATATGCAGAACCGGCGACATCGTGGTTTTCGTCGGGTTTCAAGCTGAGATATGCATTTTCTGCGATCATATTGGTGAGACTTCAGTCAGAAGTATGCAGAATCATCTAGATCGCTCGTTTCGAGCTATTTAAAGCGCGAAACACGTTATCTGGTTGTTTTCACCTCTCCATAGTGCGTCTGATATGCAGAACCGGCGATATCTTGGTTTTCGTGGGGTTTCCAGCTGAGATATGCATTTTCCGCGATAATCTTGGTGAGTCTTCTGTCAGAAGTATGCAGAATCATCTAGATCGCTCTTTTCGAGCTATTTGATGCGCGAAACACGTTTTCTGGTGTTTTCACCACGCCACAGTGCGTTTGATATGCAGAACCGGCGACATCGTGGTTTTCGTCGGGTTTCAAGCTGAGATATGCATTTTCTGCGATCATATTGGTGAGACTTCAGTCAGAAGTATGCAGAATCATCTAGATCGCTCGTTTCGAGCTATCTAAAGCGCGAAACACGTTATCTGGTTGTTTTGACCACTCCACAGTGCGTTTGATATGTAGAGCCGCCGATAACTTGGTTTTCGTGGGGTTTCCAGCTGAAATATGCATTTTCTGCGATAATCTTGGTGTTTCATCTATGAGAAGTATGCAGAATCATCGAGAACGCTCTTTTCGAGCTGGTTAATGCGAGATACACGTTTTCTGATGTTTTCACCACTCCATAGTGCGTCTGATATGCAGAACCGGCGATATCTTGGTTTTCGTGGGGTTTCCAGCTGAGATATGCAATTTCTGTGATAATCTTGGTGAGTCTTCTGTCAGAAGTATGCAGAATCATCTAGATCGCTCTTTTCGAGCTATTTAATGTGAGAAACACGTTTTCTGGTGTTTTCACCACGCCACAGTGCGTTTGATATGCAGAACCGGCGACATCGTGGTTTTCGTCGGGTTTCAAGCTGAGATATAGCATTTTCTGCGATAATATTGGTGAGACTTCAGTCAGAAGTATGCAGAATCATCTAGATCGCTCGTTTCGAGCTATTTAAAGCGAGAAACACGTTATCTGGTTGTTTTCACCACTCCACAGTGTGTTTGATATGCAGAACCGGCGATATCTTGGTTTTCGTGGGGTTTCCAGCTGAGATATGCATTTTCTGCGATAATCTTGGTGAGACTTTAGTCAGAACTATGCAGAATCATCTAGATCGCTCGTTTCGAGCTATTTAATGCGAAAAAACAAGTTTTCTGGTGTTTTGACCACTCCTCAGTGCGTTTGATATGTAGAGCCGCCGATAACTTGGTTTTCGTGGGGCTTCCAGCTGAAATATGCATTTTCTGCGATAATCTTTGTGTTTCATCTATGAGAAGTATGCAGAATCATCTAGATCGCTCTTTTCGAGCTATTTAAATCGAGAAACACGTTTTCTGGTGTATTCACCACCCCACAGTGCGTTTGATATGCAGAACCGGCGACATCGTGGTTTTGGTCGGGTTTCAAGCTGAGATATGCATTTTCTGCGATAATCTTGGTGAGACTTTAGTCAGAAGTATGCAGAATCATCTAGATCGCTCGTTTCGAGCTACTTAATTGCGAGAAACACGTTATCTGGTGTTTTCACCACTCCACAGTGCGTTTAACTTGCAGAACCGGCGACATCTTGGATTTCGTCGGAGTTCAAGCTGGGATATGCATTTTCAACGATAATCTTGGTAAGAATTCTGTCAGAAGTATGCAGTATCATCTAGATCGCTCTTTTCGAGCTACTTAATGCGAGAAACACGTTTTCTGGTGTGTTGACCACTCCACAGTGCGTTTGATATGTAGAACCGCCGATAACTTGGTTTTCGTGGGGATTCCAGCTGAAATATGCATTTTCTGCGATAATATTGGTGAGACTTCAGTCAGAAGTATGCAGAATCATCTAGATCGCTCGTTTCGAGCTATTTAAAGCGCGAAACACGTTATCTGGTTGTTTTGACCACTCCACAGTGCGTTTGATATGTAGAGCCGCCGATAGCTTGGTTTTCGTGGGGTTTCCAGCTGAAAGATGCATTTTCTGCGATAATCTTGGTGAGTCTTCTGTCAGAAGTATGCAGAATCATCTAGATCGCTCTTTTCGAGCTATTTGATGCGAGAAACACGTTTTCTGGTGTTTTCACCACGCCACAGTGCGTTTGATATGCAGAACCGGCGACATCGTGGTTTTCGTCGGGTTTCAAGCTGAGATATGCATTTTGTGCGATCATATTGGTGAGACTTCAGTCAGAAGTATGCAGAATCATCTAGATCGCTCGTTTCGAGCTATTTAAAGCGCGAAACACGTTATCTGGTTGTTTTCACCACTCCATAGTGCGGTTGATATGCAGAACCGGCGATATCTTGGTTTTCGTGGGGTTTCCAGCTGAGATATGCATTTTCCGCGATAATCTTGGTGAGTCTTCTGTCAGAAGTATGCAGAATCATCTAGATAGCTCTTTTCGAGCTATTTGATGCGAGAAACACGTTTTCTGGTGTTTTCACCACGCCACAGTGCGTTTGATATGCAGAACCGGCGACATCGTGGTTTTCGTCGGGTTTCAAGCTGAGATATGCATTTTCTGCGATCATATTGGTGAGACTTCAGTCAGAAGTATGCAGAATCATCTAGATCGCTCGTTTCGAGCTATCTAAAGCGCGAAACACGTTATCTGGTTGTTTTGACCACTCCACAGTGCGTTTGATATGTAGAGCCACCGATAACTTGGTTTTCGTGGGGTTTCCAGCTGAAATATGCATTTTCTGCGATAATCTTGGTGTTTCATCTATGAGAAGTATGCAGAATCATCGAGAACGCTCTTTTCGAGCTGGTTAATGCGAGATACACGTTTTCTGATGTTTTCACCACTCCATAGTGCGTCTGATATGCAGAACCGGCGATATCTTGGTTTTCGTGGGGTTTCCAGCTGAGATATGCAATTTCTGTGATAATCTTGGTGAGTGTTCTGTCAGAAGTATGCAGAATCATCTAGATCGCTCTTTTCGAGCTATTTAATGCGAGAAACACGTTTTCTGGTGTTTTCACCACGCCACAGTGCGTTTGATATGCAGAACCGGCGACATCGTGGTTTTCGTCGGGTTTCAAGCTGAGATATAGCATTTTCTGCGATAATATTGGTGAGACTTCAGTCAGAAGTATGCAGAATCATCTAGATCGCTCGTTTCGAGCTACTTAATGCGAAAAAACAAGTTTTCTGGTGTTTTGACCACTCCTCAGTGCGTTTGATATGTAGAGCCGCCGATAACTTGGTTTTCGTGGGGCTTCCAGCTGAAATATGCATTTTCTGCGATAATCTTTGTGTTTCATCTATGAGAAGTATGCAGAATCATCTAGATCGCTCTTTTCGAGCTATTTAAATCGAGAAACACGTTTTCTGGTGTATTCACCACCCCACAGTGCGTTTGATATGCAGAACCGGCGACATCGTGGTTTTGGTCGGAGTTCAAGCTGGGATATGCATTTTCAACGATAATCTTGGTAAGAATTCTGTCAGAAGTATGCAGTATCATCTAGATCGCTCTTTTCGAGATACTTAATGCGAGAAACACGTTTTCTGGTGTTTTGACCACTCCACAGTGCGTTTGATATGTAGAACCGCCGATAACTTGGTTTTCGTGGGGATTCCAGCTGAAATATGCATTTTCTGCGATAATATTGGTGAGACTTCAGTCAGAAGTATGCAGAATCATCTAGATCGCTCGTTTCGAGTTATTTAATGCGAGAAACACGTTATCTGGTTGTTTTCACCACTCCACAGTGCGTTTGATATGCAGAACCGGCGACATCTTGATTTTCGTGAGGTTTCAAGCTGAGATATGCATTTTCTGCGATAATCTTGGTGAGTCTTCTGTCAGAAGTATGCAGAATCATCTAGATCGCTCTTTTCGAGCTATTTGATGCGAGAAACACGTTTTCTGGTGTTCTCACCACTCCACAGTGCGTTTGATATGCAGAACAGTCGACATCGTGGTTTTCGTCGGGTTTCAAGCTGAGATATGCATTTTCTGCGATCATATTGGTGAGTCTTCTGTCAGAAGTATGCAGAATCATCTAGATCGCTCTCTTCGAGCTATTTGATGCGAGAAACACGTTTTCTGGTGTTTTCACCACTCCACAGTGCGTTTGATATGCAGAACCGGCGACATCTTGATTTCCGTGAGGTTTCAAGCTGAGATATGCATTTTCTGCGATAATCTTGGTGAGTCTTCTGTCAGAAGTATGCAGAATCATCTAGATCGCTCTTTTCGAGCTATTTGATGCGAGAAACACGTTTTCTGGTGTTTTCACCACTCCACAGTTCGTTTGATATGCAGAACCGGCGACATCGTGTTTTTCGTCGGGTTTCGAGCTGAGATATGCATTTTCTGCGATCATATTGGTGAGACTTCAGTCAGAAGTATGCAGAATCATCTAGATCGCTCTTTTCGAGCTATTTGATGCGAGAAACACGTTATCTGGTGTTTTCACCACTCCACAGTGCGTTTGATATGCAGAACCGGCGACATCTTGATTTCCGTGTGGTTTCAAGCTGAGATATGCAGTTTCTGTGATAATCTTGGTGAGTCTTCTGTCAGAAGTATGCAGAATCATCTAGATCGCTCTTTTCGAGCTGTTTAATGCGAGAAACAGGTTTTCTGGTGTTTTCACCACGCCACAGTGCGTTTGATATGCAGAACCGGCGATATCTTGGTTTTCGTGGGGTTTCCAGCTGAAATATGCATTTTCTGCGATAATCTTGGTGTTTCATCTATGAGAAGTATGCAGAATCATCGAGAACGCTCTTTTCGAGCTAGTTAATGCGAGATACACGTTTTCTGGTGTTTTCACCACTCCATAGTGCGTCTGATATGCAGAACCGGCGATATCTTGGTTTTCGTGGGGTTTCCAGCTGAGATATGCATTTTCCGCGATAATCTTGGTGAGTCTTCTGTCAGAAGTATGCAGAATCATCTAGATCGCTCTTTTCGAGCTATTTGATGCGAGAAACACGTTTTCTGGTGTTTTCACCACGCCACAGTGCGTTTGATATGCAGAACCGGCGACATCGTGGTTTTCGTCGGGTTTCAAGCTGAGATATGCATTTTCTGCGATCATATTGGTGAGACTTCAGTCAGAAGTATGCAGAACCATCTAGATCGCTCGTTTCGAGCTATCTAAAGCGCGAAACACGTTATCTGGTTGTTTTGACCACTCCACAGTGCGTTTGATATGTAGAGCCGCCGATAACTTGGTTTTCGTGGGGTTTCCAGCTGAAATATGCATTTTCTGCGATAATCTTGGTGTTTCATCTATGAGAAGTATGCAGAATCATCGAGAACGCTCTTTTCGAGCTGGTTAATGCGAGATACACGTTTTCTCATGTTTTCACCACTCCATAGTGCGTCTGATATGCAGAACCGGCGATATCTTGGTTTTCGTGGGGTTTCCAGCTGAGATATGCAATTTCTGTGATAATCTTGGTGAGTCTTCTGTCAGAAGTATGCAGAATCATCTAGATCGCTCTTTTCGAGCTATTTAATGCGAGAAACACGTTTTCTGGTGTTTTCACCACGCCACAGTGCGTTTGATATGCAGAACCGGCGACATCGTGGTTTTCGTCGGGTTTCAAGCTGAGATATGCATTTTCTGCGATCATATTGGTGAGACTTCAGTCAGAAGTATGCAGAACCATCTAGATCGCTCGTTTCGAGCTATTTAAAGCGAGAAACACGTTATCTGTTTGTTTTCACCACTCCACAGTGCGTTTGATATGCAGAACCGGCGATATCTTGGTTTTCGTGGGGTTTCCAGCTGAGATATGCATTTTCTGCGATAATCTTGGTGAGACTTTAGTCAGAACTATGCAGAATCATCTAGATCGCTCGTTTCGAGCTATTTAATGCGAAAAAACAAGTTTTCTGGTGTTTTGACCACTCCTCAGTGCGTTTGATATGTAGAGCCGCCGATAACTTGGTTCTGGTGGGGCTTCCAGCTGAAATATGCATTTTCTGCGATAATCTTTGTGTTTCATCTATGAGAAGTATGCAGAATCATCTAGATCGCTCTTTTCGAGCTATTTAAATCGAGAAACACGTTTTCTGGTGTATTCACCACCCCACAGTGCGTTTGATATGCAGAACCGGCGACATCGTGGTTTTGGTCGGAGTTCAAGCTGGGATATGCATTTTCAACGATAATCTTGGTAAGAATTCTGTCAGAAGTATGCAGTATCATCTAGATCGCACTTTTCGAGCTACTTAATGCGAGAAACACGTTTTCTGGTGTTTTGACCACTCCACAGTGCGTTTGATATGTAGAACCGCCGATAACTTGGTTTTCGTGGGGATTCCAGCTGAAATATGCATTTTCTGCGATAATATTGGTGAGACTTCAGTCAGAAGTATGCAGAATCATCTAGATCGCTCGTTTCGAGTTATTTAATGCGAGAAACACGTTTTCTGGTGTTTTCACCACTCCATAGTGCGTCTGATATGCAGAACCGGCGACATCGTGTTTTTCGTCGGGTTTCAAGCTGAGATATGCATTTTCTGCGATCATATTGGTGAGACTTCAGTCAGAAGTATGCAGAATCACCTAGATCGCTCGTTTCGAGCTATTTAATGCGCGAAACACGTTATCTGGTTGTTTTCACCACTCCACAGTGCGTTTGATATGCAGAACCGGCGACATCTTGATTTTCGTGAGGTTTCCAGCTGAGATATGCATTTTCTGCGATAATCTTGGTGAGACTTTAGTCAGAACTATGCAGAATCATCTAGATCGCTCGTTTCGAGCTATTTAATGCGAAAAAACAAGTTTTCTGGTGTTTTCACCACTCCATAGTGCGTCTGATATGCAGAACCGGCGACATCTTGATTTTCGTGAGGTTTCAAGCTGAGATATGCATTTTCTGCGATCATATTGGTGAGTCTTCTGTCAGAAGTATGCAGAATCATCTAGATCGCTCTTTTCGAGCTATTTGATGCGAGAAACACGTTTTCTGGTGTTTTCACCACTCCACAGTGCGTTTGATATGCAGAACCGGCGACATCTTGATTTCCGTGAGGTTTCAAGCTGAGATATGCATTTTCTGCGATAATCTTGGTGAGTCTTCTGTCAGAAGTATGCAGAATCATCTAGATCGCTCTTTTCGAGCTATTTGATGCGAGAAACACGTTTTCTGGTGTTATCACCACTCCACAGTTCGTTTGATATGCAGAACCGGCGACATCGTGTTTTTCGTCGGGTTTCAAGCTGAGATATGCATTTTCTGCGATCATATTGGTGAGACTTCAGTCAGAAGTATGCAGAATCACCTAGATCGCTCGTTTCGAGCTATTTAATGCGCGAAACACGTTATCTGGTTGTTTTCACCACTCCACAGTGCGTTTGATATGCAGAACCGGCGACATCTTGATTTTCGTGAGGTTTCAAGCTGAGATATGCATTTTCTGCGATAATCTTGGTGAGACTTCTGTCAGAAGTATGCAGAATCATCGCGATCGCTCTATTCGAGCTATTTAATGCGAGAAACACGTTATCTGGTATTTTCATCACTCCACAGGGCGTTTGATATGCAGAACCGCCGATATCTTGGTTTTCCTGGGGTTTCCAGCTGAGATATGCATTTTCTGTGATAATCTTGGTGAGTCTTCTGTCAGAAGTATGCAGAATCATCTAGATCGCTCTTTTCGAGCTGTTTAATGCGAGAAACAGGTTTTCTGGTGTTTTCACCACGCCACAGTGCGTTTGATATGCAGAACCGGCGATATCTTGGTTTTCGTGGGGTTTCCAGCTGAAATATGCATTTTCTGCGATAATCTTGGTGTTTCATCTATGAGAAGTATGCAGAATCATCGAGAACGCTCTTTTCGAGCTAGTTAATGCGAGATACACGTTTTCTGGTGTTTTCACCACTCCATAGTGCGTCTGATATGCAGAACCGGCGATATCTTGGTTTTCGTGGGGTTTCCAGCTGAGATATGCATTTTCCGCGATAATCTTGGTGAGTCTTCTGTCAGAAGTATGCAGAATCATCTAGATCGCTCTTTTCGAGCTATTTGATGCGAGAACCACGTTTTCTGGTGTTTTCACCACGCCACAGTGCGTTTGATATGCAGAACCGGCGACATCGTGGTTTTCGTCGGGTTTCAAGCTGAGATATGCATTTTCTGCGATCATATTGGTGAGACATCAGTCAGAAGTATGCAGAATCATCTAGATCGCTCTTTTCGAGCTATTTAATGCGAGAAACACGTTTTCTGGTGTTTTCACCACGCCACAGTGCGTTTGATATGCAGAACCGGCGACATCGTGGTTTTCGTCGGGTTTCAAGCTGAGATATAGCATTTTCTGCGATAATATTGGTGAGACTTCAGTCAGAAGTATGCAGAATCATCTAGATCGCTCGTTTCGAGCTATTTGATGCGAGAAACACGTTTTCTGGTGTTTTCACCACTCCACAGTTCGTTTGATATGCAGAACCGGCGACATCGTGTTTTTCGTCGGGTTTCAAGCTGAGATATGCATTTTCTGCGATCATATTGGTGAGACTTCAGTCAGAAGTATGCAGAATCACCTAGATCGCTCGTTTCGAGCTATTTGATGCGAGAAACACGTTTTCTGGTGTTTACACCACTCCACAGTGCGTTTGATATGCAGAACCGGCGACATCGTGGTTTTCGTCGGGTTTCAAGCTGAGATATGCATTTTCTGCGATCATATTGGTGAGACTTCAGTCAGAAGTATGCAGAATCACCTAGATCGCTCTTTTCGAGCTACTTAATGCACGAAACACGTTTTCTGGTGTTTTCACCACTCCACAGTGCGTTTGATATGCAGAACCGGCGACATCTTGATTTTCGTGAGGTTTCTAGCTGAGATATGCATTTTCTGCGATAATATTGGTGAGACTTCAGTCAGAAGTATGCAGAATCATCCAGAACGCTCTTATCGAGCTAGTTAATGCGAGTAACACGTTTTCTGGTGTTTTCACCACTCAACGGAGCGTCTGATACGCAGAACCGGCGACATCTTGGTTTTCGTCGGGTTTCAAGCTGAGATATGCATTTTCGGCGATAATCTTGGTGAGTCTTCTGTCAGAAGTATGCAGAAGCATCTAGATCGCTCTTTTCGAGCTATTTAATGCGAGAAGCACGTTTGCTGGTGTTTTCACCACTCCACAGTGCGTCTGATATGCAGAACTGGCGACACCTTGGTTTTCGTGGGGTTTCTAGCTGGGATATGCATTTTCTGCGATAATCTTGTTGAGACTTCTGTCCGAAGTATGCAGAATCATCGAGATCGCTCGTTTCGAGCTATTTAATGCGAGAAACACGTTATCTGGTGTTTTCACCACTCCACAGTTCTTTGGATATGCAGAACAGGAGATATCCTGGTTTGCGTGGGGTTTCAAGCAGAGATATGCATTTTCTGCGATAATCTTGGTAAGAATTCTGTCAGAAGTATGCAGTATCATCTAGATCGCTCTTTTCGAGCTACTTAATGCGAGAAACACGTTTTCTGGTGTTTTGACCACTCCACAGTGCGTTTGATATGTAGAACCGCCGATAGCTTGGTTTTCGTGGGGATTCCAGCTGAAATATGCATTTTCTGCGATAATATTGGTGAGACTTCAGTCAGAAGTATGCAGAATCATCTAGATCGCTCGTTTCGAGTTATTTAATGCGAGAAACACGTTTTCTGGTGTTTTCACCACTCCACAGTGCGTTTGATATGCAGAACCCGCGACATCTTGATTTTCGTGAGGTTTCTAGCTGAGATATGCATTTTCTGCGATAATATTGGTGAGACTTCAGTCAGAAGTATGCAGAATCATCCAGAACGCTCTTATCGAGCTAGTTAATGCGAGTAACACGTTTTCTGGTGTTTTCACCACTCAACGGAGCGTCTGATACGCAGAACCGGCGACATCTTGGTTTTCGTCGGGTTTCAAGCTGAGATATGCATTTTCGGCGATAATCTTGGTGAGTCTTCTGTCAGAAGTATGCAGAAGCATCTAGATCGCTCTTTTCGAGCTATTTAATGCGAGAAACACGTTTGCTGGTGTTTTCACCACTCCACAGTGCGTCTGATATGCAGAACTGGCGACACCTTGGTTTTCGTGGGGTTTCTAGCTGGGATATGCATTTTCTGCGATAATCTTGTTGAGACTTCTGTCCGAAGTATGCAGAATCATCGAGATCGCTCGTTTCGAGCTATTTAATGCGAGAAACACGTTATCTGGTGTTTTCACCACTCCACAGTTCTTTGGATATGCAGAACAGGAGATATCTTGGTTTGCGTGGGGTTTCAAGCAGAGATATGCATTTTCTGCGATAATCTTGGTAAGAATACTGTCAGAAGTATGCAGTATCATCTAGATCGCTCTTTTCGAGCTACTTAATGCGAGAAACGAGTTTTCTGGTGTTTTGACCACTCCACAGTGCGTTTGATATGTAGAACCGCCGATAGCTTGGTTTTCGTGGGGATTCCAGCTGAAATATGCATTTTCTGCGATAATATTGGTGAGACTTCAGTCAGAAGTATGCAGAATCATCTAGATCGCTCGTTTCGAGTTATTTAATGCGAGAAACACGTTATCTGGTTGTTTTCACCACTCCACAGTGCGTTTGATATGCAGAACCGGCGACATCTTGATTTTCGTGAGGTTTCAAGCTGAGATATGCATTTTCTGCGATAATCTTGGTGAGTCTTCTGTCAGAAGTATGCAGAATCATCTAGATCGCTCTTTTCGAGCTATTTGATGCGAGAAACACGTTTTCTGGTGTTTTCACCACTCCACAGTGCGTTTGATATGCAGAACCGGCGACATCGTGTTTTTCGTCGGGTTTCGAGCTGAGATATGCATTTTCTGCGATCATGTTGGTGAGACTTCAGTCAGAAGTATGCAGAATCACCTAGATCGCTTGTTTCGAGCTATTTAATGCGAGAAACACGTTATCTGGTTGTTTTCACCACTCCACAGTGCGTTTGATATGCAGAACCGGCGACATCTTGATTTTCGGAAGGTTTCAAGCTGAGATATGCATTTTCTGCGATAATCTTGGTGAGTCTTCTGTCAGAAGTATGCAGAATCATCTAGATCGCTCTTTTCGAGCTATTTGATGCGAGAAACACGTTTTCTGGTGTTTACACCACTCCACAGTGCGTTTGATATGCAGAACCGGCGACATCGTGGTTTTCGTCGGGTTTCAAGCTGAGATATGCATTTTCTGCGATCATATTGGTGAGACTTCAGTCAGAAGTATGCAGAATCACCTAGATCGCTCTATTCGAGCTATTTAATGCGAGAAACACGTTATCTGGTTGTTTTCACCACTCCACAGTGCGTTTGATATGCAGAACCGGCGACATCTTGATTTTCGTGAGGTTTCAAGCTGAGATATGCATTTTCTGCGATAATCTTGGTGAGTCTTCTGTCAGAAGTATGCAGAATCATCTAGATCGCTCTTTTCGAGCTATTTGATGCGAGAAACACGTTTTCTGGTGTTTACACCACTCCACAGTGCGTTTGATATGCAGAACCGGCGACATCTTGGTTTTCGTGGGGTTTCCAGCTGAAATATTCATTTTCTGCGATAATATTGGTGAGACTTCAGTCAGAAGTATGCAGAATCATCTAGATCGCTCTTTTCGAGCTACTTAATGCACGAAACACGTTTTCTGGTGTTTTCACCACTCCACAGTGCGTTTGATATGCAGAACAGGCGACATCTTGATTTTCGTGAGGTTTCTAGCTGAGATATGCATTTTCTGCGATAATATTGGTGAGACTTCAGTCAGAAGTATGCAGAATCATCCAGAACGCTCTTTTCGAGCTAGTTAATGCGAGTAACACGTTTTCTGGTGTTTTCACCACTCAACGGAGCGACTGATACGCAGAACCGGCGACATCGTGGTTTTCGTCGGGTTTAAAGCTGAGATATGCATTTTCTGCGATCATATCGGTGAGACTTCAGTCAGAAGTATGCAGAATCACCTAGATCGCTCTATTCGAGCTATTTAATGCGAGAAACACGTTATCTGGTTGTTTTCACCACTCCACAGTGCGTTTGATATGCAGAACCGGCGACATCTTGGTTTTCGTGGGGTTTCCAGCTGAAATATTCATTTTCTGCGATAATATTGGTGAGACTTCAGTCAGAAGTATGCAGAATCATCTAGATCGCTCGTTTCGAGCTATTTAATGCGAGAAACACGTTATCTGGTGTTTTCACGACTCCACAGTGCGTTTGATATGCAGAACCGGCGACATCTTGATTTTCGTGAGGTTTCAAGCTGAGATATGCATTTTCTGCGATAATCTTGGTGAGTCTTCTGTCAGAAGTATGCAGAATCATCTAGATCGCTCTTTTCGAGCTATTTGATGCGAGAAACACGTTTTCTGGTGTTTACACCACTCCACAGTGCGTTTGATATGCAGAACCGGCGAAATCGTGGTTTTCGTCGGGTTTCAAGCTGAGATATGCATTTTCTGCGATCATATTGGTGAGACTTCAGTCAGAAGTATGCAGAATCACCTAGATCGCTCTATTCGAGCTATTTAATGCGAGAAACACGTTATCTGGTGTTTTCACCACTCCACAGTGCGTTTGATATGCAGAACCGGCGACATCTTGATTTTCGTGAGGTTTCTAGCTGAGATATGCATTTTCTGCGATAATATTGGTGAGACTTCAGTCAGAAGTATGCAGAATCATCCAGAACGCTCTTTTCGAGCTAGTTAATGCGAGTAACACGTTTTCTGGTGTTTTCACCACTCAACGGAGCGTCTGATACGCAGAACCGGCGACATCTTGGTTTTCGTCGGGTTTCAAGCTGAGATATGCATTTTCGGCGATAATCTTGGTGAGTCTTCTGTCAGAAGTATGCAGAAGCATCTAGATCGCTCTTTTCGAGCTATTTAATGCGAGAAACACGTTTTCTGGTGTTTTCACCATTCCACAGTGCGTCTGATATGCAGAACTGGCGACACCTTGGTTTTCGTGGGGTTTCCAGCTGGGATATGCATTTTCTGCGATAATCTTGTTGAGACTTCTGTCCAAAGTATGCAGAATCATCGAGATCGCTCGTTTCGAGCTATTTAATGCGAGAAACACGTTATCTGGTTGTTTTCACCACTCCACAGTGCGTTTGATATGCAGAACCGGCGACATCTTGGTTTTCGTGGGGTTTCCAGCTGAAATATTCATTTTCTGCGATAATATTGGTGAGACTTCAGTCAGAAGTATGCAGAATCATCTAGATCGCTCTTTTCGAGCTACTTAATGCACGAAACACGTTTTCTGGTGTTTTCACCACTCCACAGTGCGTTTGATATGCAGAACAGGAGATATCTTGGTTTGCGTGGGGTTTCAAGCAGAGATATGCATTTTCTGCGATAATCTTGGTAAGAATTCTGTCAGAAGTATGCAGTATCATCTAGATCGCTCTTTTCGAGCTACTTAATGCGAGAAACACGTTTTCTGTTGTTTTGACCACTCCACAGTGCGTTTGATATGTAGAACCGCCGATAGCTTGGTTTTCGTGGGGATTCCAGCTGAAATATGCATTTTCTGCGATAATCTTGGTAAGAATTCTGTCAGAAGTATGCAGTATCATCTAGATCGCTCTTTTCGAGCTACTTAATGCGAGAAACACGTTTTCTGGTGTTTTGACCACTCCACAGTGCGTTTGATATGTAGAACCGCCGATAGCTTGGTTTTCGTGGGGATTCCAGCTGAAATATGCATTTTCTGCGATAATATTGGTGAGACTTCAGTCAGAAGTATGCAGAATCATCTAGATCGCTCGTTTCGAGTTATTTAATGCGAGAAACACGTTTTCTGGTGTTTTCACCACTCCACAGTGCGTTTGATATGCAGAACCCGCGACATCTTGATTTTCGTGAGGTTTCTAGCTGAGATATGCATTTTCTGCGATAATATTGGTGAGACTTCAGTCAGAAGTATGCAGAATCATCCAGAACGCTCTTATCGAGCTAGTTAATGCGAGTAACACGTTTTCTGGTGTTTTCACCACTCAACGGAGCGTCTGATACGCAGAACCGGCGACATCTTGGTTTTCGTCGGGTTTCAAGCTGAGATATGCATTTTCGGCGATAATCTTGGTGAGTCTTCTGTCAGAAGTATGCAGAAGCATCTAGATCGCTCTTTTCGAGCTATTTAATGCGAGAAACACGTTTGCTGGTGTTTTCACCACTCCACAGTGCGTCTGATATGCAGAACTGGCGACACCTTGGTTTTCGTGGGGTTTCTAGCTGGGATATGCATTTTCTGCGATAATCTTGTTGAGACTTCTGTCCGAAGTATGCAGAATCATCGAGATCGCTCGTTTCGAGCTATTTAATGCGAGAAACACGTTATCTGGTGTTTTCACCACTCCACAGTTCTTTGGATATGCAGAACAGGAGATATCTTGGTTTGCGTGGGGTTTCAAGCAGAGATATGCATTTTCTGCGATAATCTTGGTAAGAATACTGTCAGAAGTATGCAGTATCATCTAGATCGCTCTTTTCGAGCTACTTAATGCGAGAAACACGTTTTCTGGTGTTTTGACCACTCCACAGTGCGTTTGATATGTAGAACCGCCGATAGCTTGGTTTTCGTGGGGATTCCAGCTGAAATATGCATTTTCTGCGATAATATTGGTGAGACTTCAGTCAGAAGTATGCAGAATCATCTAGATCGCTCGTTTCGAGTTATTTAATGCGAGAAACACGTTATCTGGTTGTTTTCACCACTCCACAGTGCGTTTGATATGCAGAACCGGCGACATCTTGATTTTCGTGAGGTTTCAAGCTGAGATATGCATTTTCTGCGATAATCTTGGTGAGTCTTCTGTCAGAAGTATGCAGAATCATCTAGATCGCTCTTTTCGAGCTATTTGATGCGAGAAACACGTTTTCTGGTGTTTTCACCACTCCACAGTGCGTTTGATATGCAGAACCGGCGACATCGTGTTTTTCGTCGGGTTTCGAGCTGAGATATGCATTTTCTGCGATCATATTGGTGAGACTTCAGTCAGAAGTATGCAGAATCACCTAGATCGCTTGTTTCGAGCTATTTAATGCGAGAAACACGTTATCTGGTTGTTTTCACCACTCCACAGTGCGTTTGATATGCAGAACCGGCGACATCTTGATTTTCGGAAGGTTTCAAGCTGAGATATGCATTTTCTGCGATAATCTTGGTGAGTCTTCTGTCAGAAGTATGCAGAATCATCTAGATCGCTCTTTTCGAGCTATTTGATGCGAGAAACACGTTTTCTGGTGTTTACACCACTCCACAGTGCGTTTGATATGCAGAACCGGCGACATCGTGGTTTTCGTCGGGTTTCAAGCTGAGATATGCATTTTCTGCGATCATATTGGTGAGACTTCAGTCAGAAGTATGCAGAATCACCTAGATCGCTCTATTCGAGCTATTTAATGCGAGAAACACGTTATCTGGTTGTTTTCACCACTCCACAGTGCGTTTGATATGCAGAACCGGCGACATCTTGATTTTCGTGAGGTTTCAAGCTGAGATATGCATTTTCTGCGATAATCTTGGTGAGTCTTCTGTCAGAAGTATGCAGAATCATCTAGATCGCTCTTTTCGAGCTATTTGATGCGAGAAACACGTTTTCTGGTGTTTACACCACTCCACAGTGCGTTTGATATGCAGAACCGGCGACATCTTGGTTTTCGTGGGGTTTCCAGCTGAAATATTCATTTTCTGCGATAATATTGGTGAGACTTCAGTCAGAAGTATGCAGAATCATCTAGATCGCTCTTTTCGAGCTACTTAATGCACGAAACACGTTTTCTGGTGTTTTCACCACTCCACAGTGCGTTTGATATGCAGAACAGGCGACATCTTGATTTTCGTGAGGTTTCTAGCTGAGATATGCATTTTCTGCGATAATATTGGTGAGACTTCAGTCAGAAGTATGCAGAATCATCCAGAACGCTCTTTTCGAGCTAGTTAATGCGAGTAACACGTTTTCTGGTGTTTTCACCACTCAACGGAGCGACTGATACGCAGAACCGGCGACATCGTGGTTTTCGTCGGGTTTCAAGCTGAGATATGCATTTTCTGCGATCATATCGGTGAGACTTCAGTCAGAAGTATGCAGAATCACCTAGATCGCTCTATTCGAGCTATTTAATGCGAGAAACACGTTATCTGGTTGTTTTCACCACTCCACAGTGCGTTTGATATGCAGAACCGGCGACATCTTGGTTTTCGTGGGGTTTCCAGCTGAAATATTCATTTTCTGCGATAATATTGGTGAGACTTCAGTCAGAAGTATGCAGAATCATCTAGATCGCTCGTTTCGAGCTATTTAATGCGAGAAACACGTTATCTGGTGTTTTCACGACTCCACAGTGCGTTTGATATGCAGAACCGGCGACATCTTGATTTTCGTGAGGTTTCAAGCTGAGATATGCATTTTCTGCGATAATCTTGGTGAGTCTTCTGTCAGAAGTATGCAGAATCATCTAGATCGCTCTTTTCGAGCTATTTGATGCGAGAAACACGTTTTCTGGTGTTTACACCACTCCACAGTGCGTTTGATATGCAGAACCGGCGACATCGTGGTTTTCGTCGGGTTTCAAGCTGAGATATGCATTTTCTGCGATCATATTGGTGAGACTTCAGTCAGAAGTATGCAGAATCACCTAGATCGCTCTATTCGAGCTATTTAATGCGAGAAACACGTTATCTGGTGTTTTCACCACTCCACAGTGCGTTTGATATGCAGAACCGGCGACATCTTGATTTTCGTGAGGTTTCTAGCTGAGATATGCATTTTCTGCGATAATATTGGTGAGACTTCAGTCAGAAGTATGCAGAATCATCCAGAACGCTCTTTTCGAGCTAGTTAATGCGAGTAACACGTTTTCTGGTGTTTTCACCACTCAACGGAGCGTCTGATACGCAGAACCGGCGACATCTTGGTTTTCGTCGGGTTTCAAGCTGAGATATGCATTTTCGGCGATAATCTTGGTGAGTCTTCTGTCAGAAGTATGCAGAAGCATCTAGATCGCTCTTTTCGAGCTATTTAATGCGAGAAACACGTTTTCTGGTGTTTTCACCATTCCACAGTGCGTCTGATATGCAGAACTGGCGACACCTTGGTTTTCGTGGGGTTTCCAGCTGGGATATGCATTTTCTGCGATAATCTTGTTGAGACTTCTGTCCAAAGTATGCAGAATCATCGAGATCGCTCGTTTCGAGCTATTTAATGCGAGAAACACGTTATCTGGTTGTTTTCACCACTCCACAGTGCGTTTGATATGCAGAACCGGCGACATCTTGGTTTTCGTGGGGTTTCCAGCTGAAATATTCATTTTCTGCGATAATATTGGTGAGACTTCAGTCAGAAGTATGCAGAATCATCTAGATCGCTCTTTTCGAGCTACTTAATGCACGAAACACGTTTTCTGGTGTTTTCACCACTCCACAGTGCGTTTGATATGCAGAACAGGAGATATCTTGGTTTGCGTGGGGTTTCAAGCAGAGATATGCATTTTCTGCGATAATCTTGGTAAGAATTCTGTCAGAAGTATGCAGTATCATCTAGATCGCTCTTTTCGAGCTACTTAATGCGAGAAACACGTTTTCTGTTGTTTTGACCACTCCACAGTGCGTTTGATATGTAGAACCGCCGATAGCTTGGTTTTCGTGGGGATTCCAGCTGAAATATGCATTTTCTGCGATCATATTGGTGAGACTTCAGTCAGAAGTATGCAGAATCTCCTAGATCGCTCTATTCGAGCTATTTAATGCGAGAAACACGTTATCTGGTTGTTTTCACCACTCCACAGTGCGTTTGATATGCAGAACCGGCGACATCTTGATTTTCGTGAGGTTTCAAGCTGAGATATGCATTTTCTGCGATAATCTTGGTGAGTCTTCTGTCAGAAGTATGCAGAATCATCTAGATCGCTCTTTTCGAGCTATTTGATGCGAGAAACACGTTTTCTGGTGTTTACACCACTCCACAGTGCGTTTGATATGCAGAACCGGCGACATCTTGGTTTTCGTGGGGTTTCCAGCTGAAATATTCATTTTCTGCGATAATATTGGTGAGACTTCAGTCAGAAGTATGCAGAATCATCTAGATCGCTCTTTTCGAGCTACTTAATGCACGAAACACGTTTTCTGGGGTTTTCACCACTCCACAGTGCGTTTGATATGCAGAACCGGCGACATCTTGATTTTCGTGAGGTTTCTAGCTGAGATATGCATTTTCTGCGATAATATTGGTGAGACTTCAGTCAGAAGTATGCAGAATCATCCAGAACGCTCTTTTCGAGCTAGTTAATGCGAGTAACACGTTTTCTGGTGTTTTCACCACTCAACGGAGCGTCTGATACGCAGAACCGGCGACATCGTGGTTTTCGTCGGGTTTCAAGCTGAGATATGCATTTTCTGCGATCATATCGGTGAGACTTCAGTCAGAAGTATGCAGAATCACCTAGATCGCTCTATTCGAGCTATTTGATGCGAGAAACACGTTTTCTGGTGTTTACACCACTCCACAGTGCGTTTGATATGCAGAACCGGCGACATCGTGGTTTTCGTCGGGTTTCAAGCTGAGATATGCATTTTCTGCGATCATATTGGTGAGACTTCAGTCAGAAGTATGCAGAATCACCTAGATCGCTCTATTCGAGCTATTTAATGCGAGAAACACGTTATCTGGTGTTTTCACCACTCCACAGTGCGTTTGATATGCAGAACCGGCGACATCTTGATTTTCGTGAGGTTTCTAGCTGAGATATGCATTTTCTGCGATAATATTGGTGAGACTTCAGTCAGAAGTATGCAGAATCATCCAGAACGCTCTTTTCGAGCTAGTTAATGCGAGTAACACGTTTTCTGGTGTTTTCACCACTCAACGGAGCGTCTGATACGCAGAACCGGCGACATCTTGGTTTTCGTCGGGTTTCAAGCTGAGATATGCATTTTCGGCGATAATCTTGGTGAGTCTTCTGTCAGAAGTATGCAGAAGCATCTAGATCGCTCTTTTCGAGCTATTTAATGCGAGAAACACGTTTTCTGGTGTTTTCACCATTCCGCAGTGCGTCTGATATGCAGAACTGGCGACACCTTGGTTTTCGTGGGGTTTCCAGCTGGGATATGCATTTTCTGCGATAATCTTGTTGAGACTTCTGTCCGAAGTATGCAGAATCATCGAGATCGCTCGTTTCGAGCTATTTAATGCGAGAAACACGTTATCTGGTTGTTTTCACCACTCCACAGTGCGTTTGATATGCAGAACCGGCGACATCTTGGTTTTCGTGGGGTTTCCAGCTGAAATATTCATTTTCTGCGATAATATTGGTGAGACTTCAGTCAGAAGTATGCAGAATCATCTAGATCGCTCTTTTCGAGCTACTTAATGCACGAAACACGTTTTCTGGTGTTTTCACCACTCCACAGTGCGTTTGATATGCAGAACCGGCGACATCTTGATTTTCGTGAGGTTTCTAGCTGAGATATGCATTTTCTGCGATAATATTGGTGAGACTTCAGTCAGAAGTATGCAGAATCATCCAGAACGCTCTTTTCGAGCTAGTTAATGCGAGTAACACGTTTTCTGGTGTTTTCACCACTCAACGGAGCGTCTGATACGCAGAACCGGCGACATCTTGGTTTTCGTCGGGTTTCAAGCTGAGATATGCATTTTCGGCGATAATCTTGGTGAGTCTTCTGTCAGAAGTATGCAGAAGCATCTAGATCGCTCTTTTCGAGCTATTTAATGCGAGAAACACGTTTTCTGGTGTTTTCACCACTCCACAGTGCGTCTGATATGCAGAACTGGCGACACCTTGGTTTTCGTGGGGTTTCCAGCTGGGATATGCATTTTCTGCGATAATCTTGTTGAGACTTCTGTCCGAAGTATGCAGAATCATCGAGATCGCTCGTTTCGAGCTATTTAATGCGAGAAACACGTTATCTGGTGTTTTCACCACTCCACAGTTCTTTGGATATGCAGAACAGGAGATATCTTGGTTTGCGTGGGGTTTCAAGCAGAGATATGCATTTTCTGCGATAATCTTGGTGAGACTTCTGTTAGAAGGATGCAGAATCATCGAGATCGCACTTTTCGAGCTATTTAATGCGAGAAACACGTAATAATTTTATTAAGTAGATTTATTTCTAAAATAGGATTGATTTTAATAATTTTGTTTGTTTTAATTCAAAATATTTCAGTAATTTTAGAATTGTGTATATCATTTATTCAAGCTTATGTATTTTCAACTTTAAGAGTATTGTATTTTTCGGAATTTAAATAAATAAAATGATAATAAGAAATTTTCCTTTTCATTTAGTAACAGTTAGACCATGACCTTTTTTGATATCTATGAGATTAATAAATTCAATATTAGGTTTTATTAATTGATTTTATTTAAATGATTTTGAATTTATTTTTCTTAATTTATTTATTAATTTATTAATTATATATCAATGATGACGAGATTTTATTCGAGAGAGTTTATATCAAGGATTTCATACTTTTATAGTTTATGGGTTTTTAAAGTTTAGGATAATTTTATTTATTATTTCAGAAATATTTTTTTTTATTTCTTTTTTTTGAACTTATTTTCATAGATGTATTTCTTTAAGAAATGAATTAGGATATATTTGACCTCCTAAAATAATTAGTCAATTTAATCCTTATAATATTCCTTTATTAAATTCTGTTATTTTAATTTCTTCAGGATTATCAGTTTCTTGAAGTCATTGTAGATTGTTAAATAATAATTTTAATATAGTTAATTTAAGATTATTTTGTACAGTTATTTTAGGTATTTATTTTACTTTAATTCAATTTATTGAATATTTAGAATCTTCTTTTAGAATTAATGATGGAATTTTTGGTTCTATTTTTTATATAAGGACTGGATTTCATGGTCTTCATGTTATTGTAGGAACTTTAATATTGATATTTTCTTTATTTCGATTGAATATAAATCATTTTAGAAAAATTCATCATTTTAATTTTGAAGGTTCTTTATGATATTGACATTTTGTTGATGTTATTTGATTATTTTTATATATTTTTATTTATTGATGAATATATTATATATATAGTATTATTTAATACAGTTAACTTCCAATTAACAAATTTCTATTTTAGTAATATATATAGTGATGTTAATGGTGTTATCTTATATTAGATTAATTCTTTTAATTATAATTTTAATTTATTTATTAAATGTGTTTTCTTCTATTTTTAAGATTTCTGATAAGGAAAAAAAAGTTCTTATGAATGTGGGTTTAATTCAATTACTAAGGCTTTTATTCCATTTTCAGTACCTTTTTATTTAATAGCTTTAATATTTTTAGTATTTGATATTGAAATTATTTTAATTGTTCCATTTATTTTATTAGTTAAGTATATAGGTTTTAGTTACATATTTATTATTTTTTTATTATTTTTTTTTATTATACTTTTTTCTTTAGTTTATGAATGATGTATAAATTATTTATTGTGAATATTTTAATTTGAATATATGGATTATTAGTTAATCAATATTTAAGTCGAAATTAAATTGTAATTTTTTACTTCATATATTATTTAATTTATATAATTTAATATAAATTTTAATTAAAGCCAAATAGAGGCATTTTATTGTTAATAAGATTATTGAATAATTTATTCTAATTAAAGAAATAATTGAAAATAGAATTTCTAATTCTGTAGAGATATTAATTTATCATATTTCTTTTAATAGGTTTATATAGTTTAATTAAAACTTTATATTTTCAGTATAAAAATATTAATATACATATTTATTTATAAATAAATGTATAAAGATATATATATATATATTTAAAAATAATAAATTATTTCTTTAATATTTTCAATATTATGCTCTTATATAAGCTATTTAAATTTAATAGATAAATAATATTAATAATATAAATAGAAAAAAAGAGGAAATTATATAGTTGAAGTTAAATATACTAAATTTAATAATTGTTAAATAATATAGAATATTTTTTATTAATTTTCCTCTAAGTATTTCAAATAATCTTTTTTCAATAAATTTTTCATAGTTTAAAATGATTTTTACTGGTATTTTATAAATATGGGTATAGTAGATATTTATAAGTATTATTCTTTCAGTTAAATTAATTAATAGATAATTTTTTTTATATGATTTAAAGATTTGATAGCCAATAATTATACCAATAATTAATAATTTAATAATTATTAATTTATATACTTTAGGTAGATTAATATTTTAATCTAAGTAAATTATATTTAGATAAATTTTACTAAAAAATAGTGATATAATAAATATAATTAATATTCTAAAATTTATTATATTATTTTCTTTTAAATTTAAATTATTGTAGAAAGGTAAATTTTGGGGTAGTAAAGTTAAAATTAAACGAGTTGAATATGCAACTGTAAAGATAGTTCCAAGTATTAAATTTAATAATCTTATAAAATTTAATTTGTTATAAAAAAAAAATTCTATAATTAAGTCTTTGGAGTAAAATCCACATAAAAATGGGAATCCACATAGAGATAAAATTGAAAATATTATAATTAATCTTTTAAATGGGTAGATTATAAATATTCCTTTATAATCACGTATATCCTGACTTCTATTTATATAATGAATAAATCTTCCTGAACATAGAAATATTAAAGATTTAAATATTGCATGAATGATTAAATGAAAAAAGGCTAAGTTTTCTAAACCTAGAAATAAAATTCTTATTATAAATCCTAGTTGTCTTAAGGTAGATAAAGCAATAATTTTTTTAAAATCTATTTCAAATATAGCTATTAATCCGGCAATTAGTATAGTTAATCTTGAAATAATTAATAAATATTTATTTAAATTTGTATTTATAATTAAAGTATTGTATCGAATTAAGATATATACTCCGGCAGTTACTAATGTAGATGAATGAACTAAAGAAGATACAGGAGTGGGGGCTATTATAGCAGCAGGTAATCAATTTCTAAATGGAATTTGTGCTCTTTTTGTAAAGGTTATAATTACAATAAGAATAAATATTGGTAAATTTAAATTATAAAGTATTAAGTTTCATGAATTAAATTTTATTATAAAACAAATTAATATTAAAAGACAAATAACTCCAATTCGATTTAAAATAATAGTTAATAATCCTGCTCTATAAGCTTTATTGTTATTATAATAAATAATTAAACAATAAGAGATTAATCCTAAACCATCTCATCCTAATAAAATAGTTAATATATTAGGTCTTAAAATTATAAATACTATTGATAAATAAAATAATAAAGTTAAGTATAAAAATTTATTTATAAGATTGTTATTTAATTTTATATATTCAGTTCTATAAATTAGAACTATTGCTGTAATTAATCTGACTATTATAATAAAAAATAATGTTTTATTATCAATTAAAATAAATAAATTAAATTTTATTGAATTAAAATTTAAGATTAATCATTCAATAATAATAATTTTATTAATTATAATTAAATAACAAGCAGTTATAAAAGATAAGATTCTTCATATTGTTAAAATGATTCTAAAAATTATTATTTTGATAATAATTTAAAGTAATATATATATATACATTTTTGATATCACGAATCAATATTTTAGTTAAATTATTTAAATAAATAATATTTAAATTTATAATTATTAGATTGATTGGAATTCAATGTAATATTAAAGTAAGAAAATTAATTAAATTATTAATTTTGATAGTATAAAAATTTAATATATTAGTAAATCCATGTTGAATATATCTATATAAATATAAAGTATAAATAAATCTTATTAAACAATAGATAATTATAATATAAATTAAATATTTACATCAATTAAATAATCTCATTAGTAAAGTGATTTCACTAATTAAATTTAAAGATATAGGAGCAGCTATATTTGATGATCTTAATAAGAATCATATTAAAGCTATAGAAGGTATAAGAATTATTATACCTTTATTTAAAATTATTAATCGTCTATTAGTTTGTTTATAGATAATATTAATTAGATAAAAAAGTCCTGATGAACATAAACCATGAGCAATTATTATATAAATACCTCCTTTTATTCCAATATAAGATAGTGTTATTATTCCTCTAATTATTAAAGCTATATGAATAATTGAAGATATAGCAACAATGATTTTTATATCAATTTGTCGTAAACATGAAAGTCTTAAAATTAATCTTCCAATTATTCTTAAGTAAATTAAATAAATTCTTAATTTATTTAAATTTTTTAAAATTATAATTATTCGTAATAAGCCATATCTTCCAAGTTTTAATATGATAGAAGCTAAAATTATAGATCCAATATATGAGGCTTCTACATGGGCTTTTAATAATCAATTGTGAAGTGTAAATATAGGAATTTTTACTATAAAAGATATTAGTAAATAAATTAAAATATATATAGATAATTTAAGTTTTTTAATTTCTATACAAGGAAAAGATAAATTTTTTCTATATTTTAATATGTAAAATATAATTATTAATAAAGGTAATATAAAACTGTGGGCTGTTATGTTGACGGAGGATAGAAGGCGGAGGAATGATAGAGAGGATCGTAGGAAAAGGAAAGGTTGCGTTTCGTCCTGGGCCTCCTAGTGGACTCGTCAGTAAGGCATTCTAGGAGACCCGTGCCTTAGACGCGGGGGACTGAAGGAGTTAGGTTGGAAGGTGTATATATACAAACAGGACCTCTCGGGAGCGCTAGCGAGAATGGTCTCCTGTGTCTCTGTCCCTCTAGCGGTGGTAGACAGAAGGGTCGCCACAAAACTAAAGTATAAAATATCAAATAATACCTTGCTAATATTCGAAATATACCATATCCTCAGAAAATGACTATAAAGAAAATTAATAATAAATTTATTTCAAATATTAAATAAAAAATAAAAAAATGTATAGCTATGAAATTTAAGATTAAGGATATTAATATTATTATAGTTAAATTGGTGTATATATTTATATTATTTTCGTACTTTATATTTATTATAATTATTCTGAAAATTCATAAAGTTAAAATAATTAAATTATAAGAATATATATTAAATCTTAAATTATTAGAGATTATTCATCAATTTATTAAATTTAGTTTAAATAATATAATAAATGTTAATATATAAGAATTATTTCTTAATAGATATAAACATTTATTTATATTAAATTGTATTATTATATAAGTAATGAATATAATTATTTCGAACATAAATTTATTAAATTAATGTTTTGATGGCCATGTGTTTAATTTATTCTAATTAGTAAAGCTAATCCTACAATAGATTCACATACTGCGAAAATAATATAGATAATAAAAATTCATCTATTTAAATTATTTAATAGGATAATAGTAATTAAAGTTAAAATAAAATATTCTAAAGTAATTAAAAAATTAATAAATTGTTTTCTAGATTTTCAAAGAATTAAGGTGATAATAACTAATAAAATAATTATGTAAATAAATTTAAAATATTATATAATTTAAGTTAAAATAATAATTTTGTAAATTATTAATGAATTGTGAATATTCTATAATAAAGTTTAAATTTCAAAAAAAATTAATATAAATTTTTTATAATTCCCAGAATTATTGTTTTATGAATAAACTATTTTTTGTTTAAATTAATGTTTTATTAATTATAATTTTATTTTATTTATAATTTGATAATATATATATATAAAATTTTTATGTTAGACGAGAATTGGGCCTCAAAAAAATGTGTTTTTGGTTAGTTTTATTAAATAAATAAATCAAAAATTAAAAATTATATAAAATGTCCATAGAATTTCTAAATTATATATTAAAGTTTTTTTTAATATTTTTATATTTTTTATCTTTATATTTGATTTTTTTTATTTTAATTACTGGGGATAAAATTCATCCTATAAAGAATTTAATATATTTTTTATTATATATAGCTATTTTATGTTTAATTTCATATTTATTTAAATTTAAATCTTTATTTATTTATATAATTATAATTATTTTTATTAGAGGATTAATAATTTTATTTGCTTATTTTGTTAGATTAAATAATCAATCTATGATGAATTATTTTAAATATATAAATTTTTTTATTATTGGTTTATTAATAATTAATATTATATATTTTTTGTCTAATTATTTAATTGAAAATTTTGATAGAATAATTTATTCAATAAATCTATATCGGGATAAAAATATTAATTTATCTTTTATTTATCAATATTCAAATTTGTTTTTATTATTTTTTATAATTTTATTTTTAGTTTTTGTTTTAATTATAAGATATAAAATAAGATATCCTAAAAAAAAAGCTTATCAATCTAAATCTAAATTTTTAGAAGAGTTAGATAAAAAATATAAGTTTTAAACTTTATCCTGTTAATTTATTTTACTTAATTTTATTCTTAATTTGTTTTATTTAATTTTAATGTCAATAAAATTTTTAAGTTTATTAAATAAAGACAAAATTCGTAATATATTTTTTTATTCATTATTGATATTACCTACTCCCTTTAATATTAATATTTGATGAAGTTTTGGATCAATATTAGGGGTATTTTTGGTAATTCAAATTCTGTCTGGATTATTTTTATCAATACATTATTGTCCTAATATTGATTATGCTTTTAATAGAATTATTCATATTATAAAAGATGTTAATTCTGGTTGATTAATTCGTTTAATTCATATAAATGGAGCATCTTTTTATTTTATTATAATATATATTCATATTAGACGAAATATTTATTATCAATCTTTTAAATTAGTTCATGTATGATTAATTGGAGTTAGAATTTTATTTTTGTCAATAGCAACAGCTTTTATAGGATATGTTTTACCTTGAGGGCAAATATCTTTTTGAGGAGCAACTGTTATTACTAATTTAATATCTGCTATTCCTTATATTGGGCAATTATTAGTTGAATGAATTTGAGGGGGTTATTCTATTAATAATGCTACATTAAATCGATTTTTTTCTATTCATTTTATTTTACCTTTAATTATTTTATTAATAGTAGTTTTACATTTTTTTTTTTTACATTTAACAGGTTCTACTAATCCTTTAGGATTTTCTAGAAATTTATATAAAGTTCCTTTTCATCCTTATTTTGTTATTAAAGATATTTTTATATTTATTTGAATTCTAATAATTTTTATATTATTAATTTGTCAATTACCTTATTTTTTAGGAGATCCTGATAATTTTAAAATTGCTAATAGAATAAGGACACCAGTTCATATTAAACCAGAGTGATATTTTTTATTTGCTTATTCAATTTTACGGGCAATTCCTAATAAATTGGGGGGGGGGGGTATTTATATTATTATTATCTATTTTAATTTTATATTTTATACCTTTATATAAAAATAATATTAAAACAAATAAATTTTATCCATTAAGTCAATTATTTTATTGATTTTTTATTAATAGATTTATTATATTAACTTGATTAGGTGGTCAGTTAATTGAATATCCTTATATTCAATTGAATAATATATTTACAATTATATATTTTTTTTTTCTTTATTGTTTCTCCTGGATTATATTATTATTGAGATAATATTATTTATTAAATTAATAAATAGTTAATGAACTTGAATAAGTTTATATTTTGAAAATATATCATAGAAATAGCATTTTCTATTAACTTTTTAATTTTATTTTAAATATGTATAAAAATTACTTTTGTTATATATACAAATATATTATAAATTAATACTAAAATTAAAAAATCAGTTCAACATATGTATATTAAATTATCATAACGGATTCGTGGTAATACACCTCGTAATCATAAAATTAAAATCATATGAATATTTATAAAAATTAAAAATTTTATTCTAGGTATTTTAAAACCTATAAATATTAAAGTTATAACAAATCTTATAAATAAAATATTTGAATATTCTGATAAAAAAATTAATACAAAAAATCTTCTGTAGTATTCTACATTAAATCCTGAAACTAATTCAGATTCTCCTTCAATTAGGTCAAAAGGGGTTCGGTTTAATTCAATTAATATACTAATAAAAAAGATTATATAAATTGGTGTTAATAAAATTCTAAATTTTATATATTCTTGATATTTATATAATTGATTTAATGAATAACCTTCAGTTAAAATTATAATTAAAAAAAATATTAAAAAAAGACTAATTTCAAATGAAATTATTTGTGCTAAAGATCGAATAGCCCCTAATATAGAATAATTATTATTTGAAATTCACCCAATTAAAATAATTGGATAAGTATTAAGACCTAATAAAGTGATAAAGAATATTAAATTGTAATTTGTTATTATTAAATTAGTTCAAGGATATAAAATTCATAATAATATGGCAAATATAAATATAAATATTGGTCTTAATATATAAATTAAATAATTTAAATTTAAAAATAGTCATTCTTTAGAGATTAATTTAATAGCATCTGAAAAAGGTTGAAGCATTCCTTTATATCCTACTTTATTAGGTCCTTTTCGTGTTTGAATATATCTTAAGATTTTTCGTTCTAATAAGGTTAAAAAAGATACTCTAAGTAATATACAAATTATAGTTAAAATTATAATAATTACAAAGATTATTACCTATATATAATTTATTATATGTATATATATTATTAAATTCTAACTTTAATGCACTTTTCTGCCAAGATAATTTTTAATAAATATTAATTTAATTAAATGATTATATTTATATAAATAATTTTAGTCCTTTCGTACAAAAAATTATAGGTTTTTTATAGATAGAAACCGATCTGACTTACGTCGATCTGAACTCAAATCATGTAAGATTTTAAAAGTCGAACAGACTTAATTTTTAAACTCCTGCATTTAAATTATATCTTAATTCAACATCGAGGTCGTAATCATCTTTATAAATTTGGTCTTTCAAAAGATATTACGCTGTTATCCCTAAGGTAATTTATTTTTTTAATTTTTAATAAAAGATCTTTTAAATTTTCTATAATTTAAGATTTTTTAAATTAAAGTTTTTTAAATTTAATAACCCTCCCAGTTAAATATGTTATAATTATTATTATTTAGAATAAAATTTAAATTTATAATAATTATAAATATGAAATTCTATAGGGTCTTATCGTCCCATAAAAAAATTTAAGAATTTTAACTTAAAACTTAATTTCATAAAATAATATTGAGACAGTATATATTTCATTAATTCTTTCATACAAGTCTTTAATTAGAAGACAATTTATTATGCTACCTTTGTACAGTCAGGTATACTGCAGCCATTTAATAAGAATCATTGGGCAGATTTATCTAAAATTATTATTTCTATAGACAATGTTTTTGTTAAACAGTTGAATATATTATTTTAATTTGCCTAATTCCTTAAATTTATATATTATTTCTTTAATAATTTTTACAATTTTTACTATTTATTTAATCATTATAAAATTAATTTATTTATTTAATTAGTTTTTTTTATAATTATTTTTATATTAATATTTTAAATTTTTAAGTAATATTTTTAAATTATAAAATATTTTATTATAATTTCAAATTTTAAGAATATAATAATAGTTGGATTTTAAAATTAATAATAATTTAAATTTAAAGGTTATCCCTTAAATTTTTTAATTAAATAAATTTATAAAATTTTAAAATTTTAATAAATTTTTACTTAATTATGAATTAAATTCATTTCTAAAAAAACCAGATATTTTAAAAATCGTATAACATCTAATTTCTAAATATATATTTATAGTTTTTTTGTAACAAAAAAAATTATATATATTTAGTTCTTTTTATTTCGGGATTAATATATATAAATAATTTAATTTGATTAACCCTGTTAAGGCGTGGGCGTATGATCGCCCCGGTTTCGCCTTTTAGTAAGGGTTACGGTTCGCGTTCCGAACGGTCGTCAGTCTGACTGTTAGGTGCATGCGGAATTTGTCCGTTATCACCAGCCTCGTGACGTCGTTCGGGGTTTTGGTCCTAATACAAACGCGCGTTGCCCGATTCGCGGTAGTTAGAGGTATAGACAGGAGGGTTCGGACGAACCTCCGTATGGCTAACGGAGGGAGCCGAAGGAGGTGGACCACTAGCGTATAGTCAACGCCGCGTGATCCCGGATGTGAAGGTGTCTAGGTGTAAGACAGGAGGGTTCGGACGAACCTCCGTATGGCTAACGGAGGGAGCCGAAGGAGATGGTCTATTCGGGAATAGATAACGACGCGGGACATACGAGGATGTGTCGGTGTATTATAGGAGGGTTCGGACGAACCTCCGTATGGCTAACGGAGGGAGCCGAAGGAAGTGGACCAGTAGCGTATGATTAACGCTGCGTGCCACCGGACAGTGTGTCTTTGGTGAGATAGGAAGTCTCGGACGAACCTCCGTATGGCTAACGGAGGGAGCCGAAGGAGATGGATCACTAGCGTATGGTTAACGCCGTGTTCCACCGGATATCAAGGTATTTTGGTATTCGCGAGTCGTAGTCGTTGATATACCTCGAGCGGTAAAGGTATATCTGTCGTGGGGTTAGCTAGTACGTTACTAAATTAGTCAGGATAGGTTTAATTGAATATAGACACGAAATGGATTCTATATCACTATATTCTAATATAATTACAAGGACTAATTGGTACAAGGTTATAGTTAGTCGATTCTTGACTCGGCAAGAATCTTCCTTCTCGACTTTAACGCGGTGAGAACGCGGAGGAGTCAGTACAGTATTATCTGATAGACACTTACGAAGTACGTTCGCGACGTTAGTATGCTCGAAGGGGACTGGAACCCGATCTTGCTCGTATCTATACTCTGACGGACAGAGTAACGTTATGCTCAGAAAACTGGATTTGAGACTGCCCCCGAGCGTCGAAAATCATGCCCTTTTATACACCGAAAAACTAAGATTTTTGGTGGTGGGGAACGTTTGATTTCCGTGGGAATGGAATGTTCTTCCATCCCCTGGCTAGACGACTGTCGGGGGGTGCGTGCTAGACTAAACATTAGGCGCCACACGTTTCGGGTAAGACGCGTACGTAACATCTCCCCCCTCAGAGGGAACATCGTTTATTATGATGCTTCCACAATGAGAGCCGAAGCGTGCGGTGCCTTGTTTTACAATGGTTATAAAATAAAAAGAGATAAAATGAATTATATATGTAAAAATGAAAAATGATCGGAATTAAAATTAATTATATCTAACTTAAGCTTAAAACTAATTAAAACAAAACAAAAATATTAAAACTATAGGTTATGTAATAATTGGAATAATATATAAGAAGAGAGAAATATATATGAAGAAGTTAAAGGGGTAAAATTAAGATGCTTAAGGGTATGATAAAAGAAAAACCTGGGGGTATAGGGGTGACGGGATGTCCAGGTGGTTGGTAGTGGTTGGTTTCTGCGTTGAGAGTTCCTTTAGCGTCAATATTTTGTGATATTGGGGTGACGGAGTATCGACAGAAATTTGAGTTTTTAATCGGTTGTGTCCTCTGATAAGTATGCAGGTTTTAATTTGTCCTGATGTTTGATGATGGTGTGGCGATCATCGACTCTCAGGATGACGTTATTCCGTTCTGTTTTATCTTCAATCCGAAATGGTCCTATGTATTGCGGATCGAATTTATTGGTACGTGGTTCTTTCAAAATGTAAACGTATTGCCCTGTCTTAAATTCCGTGGGACGTGCATGTTTGTCGTAGTAACGTCTAGAACGTTCTTTTGCTCTAACAAGTTTTTGTTCTTGGCATGTTTTGCATTTTCTAATAAATTCCTGTATGTCGTTTTTCATCCCTGGCCAAGTGTAACGAGATTTTAATCTTCTATATGTTTTGTTTGCTCCCTTGTGTCCTCCAACAAGGCTATCGTGTGCTTCCCTAATGAGTTGTATATGCTCCTCTGCGAGTGGTGCCATGGAGTCTTCGTAGGGGTCGAGGATAGAGCTGGCTAGACGTCTGGTCGTGTTTCCTTGGATTGTTGCATTTGAAGTCGAAAATTCTGAAGTGGGCACAGGTGTTGCTGGCGCTCTTCGGTTTGCTGCGGTTGGGGTCAAAGGCGTCGGCAGGCTCGGTGTCTCGATATCCAGGGCCGTAGTTACTGTTTCTTGCTCCAGTGGTTTTAAAGTTGATTCCGAATCTTCGTCGAAAGAGATCAAATCGTCGGTCTCCAGGCCAGTTGGGTTATTGTTATTGTAGTTGTATGAAAGGATTGAATTTCGTGGTGATGAGTGTGCAATAGGTAATATTCTGCTATCCAACGCGGTTTCATCTGCTAATGTTTTTTCATGAGAGAGAGTAGGCAATAAAGATCTGTTATGAAGCAGTTCGGTGGGAGTTCCTCTTCTTCCTCTCCTGGTAGGTTTCTTCCTTTCTTCCTCGGATGTGCTGCTGTCGTTATCGATGTAGCGTGGGCTGTCTTGCTTTCTACGTAGAAGTTTGATGCGGTGTCCAATAGTATTTTTATCCGTTTTTGTTGGAACGTATAGTTTGAAGTCTTTATCTTTACGTGGTATAAGAGGTAAGCAGACTGGATTCCTAGACAACGCGTCGGCGTTCATGTTTATTTTTCCGGGTTTGTGTTTAACGTCGTATTCGTATTCCAACAATTTCAGTTTCCACTTTACTAAACGAGAAGTGGGGTCCTTGACTGAGTGTAACCAAACCAGAGGTCGGTGGTCGGTGACTAGGGTGAATTTCCTTCCGAAAACATATGGTCTGAAGTATTGTACAGCGTAGACCATAGCTAGACATTCCTTTTCTGTTGCTGAATAGTTCTTTTCTGCTTGGTTTAGACTGCGAGAGGCATAGGCAATCGGTAGGTCTCGTCCTATCTCTCCTTGGCTTAGGACAGCTCCGACTGCGAAATCTGACGCATCTGTGGTAATGATGAATGGTCGGTTGAAATCTGGATATTGAAGGATAGGCTGTGTGCAAAGTTCGTTTCGTAACTGTTCAAAACTTGTCTGTTGTTCTTGAGTCCAAGTGAATCGTATTCCTTTTCCTAATAGTTTAATTAGTGATTTTGCCTTAACTGAGTAGTCTTGAATAAATCTTCGATAGTATCCTGTTAATCCTAAAAATTGTTGAATGTTTTTCTGCGATTTTGGTACGGGAAATTCTTTTACGGCTTGTAAATTTCTTGGGTCAGGTTTTACTCCATTTGCTGAAACAACATGTCCTAAATAGGTAACTTCTTTGCGTAAAAATTGACATTTATTTGTTTGTAGGGTGAGCCCATGCTCTCTGAGGCGGCTGAGTAGTTTTCTAACTTTAATTTCGTGTTCGCGAAGCGAACTGGAGTATATTACGATGTCATCCAGGTAAACGAAGAGTTCTGTTCCTTGCAGTCCGGTTAAAATTTGATCCATGAGGCGTTGAAATGTTGGTGGTGCATTTTTTAATCCAAAAGGCATTCTTGCGAATTCGTAATGTCCGTGTGGTGTAGTGAAAGCTGTTTTCTGCCGGTCCTTGGCGTCCATTTCTATTTGGTGAAAACCATTGGCTAAATCAAACACGGAGAAATATTTTGCTCCTCCCAGTTTATCCAAAATTTCCGTGATTTGGGGGAGAGGGTATTTATCACTTATTGTTTTTTCGTTCAAAGCTCGGAAATCTATTACCATTCTCCAACGCTTATTTCCTTTGCTGTCTTCCCTTTTTGGTACGATCCATAGCGGCGAATTGTACGGTGAGGTGGAGTGTTTGATGATTCCCTGCGACAGCAGTGTTCCTACCTGCTGTTGGATTTCTTCTTGATGTACAGGTGGATAACGATATTGTCTCGTGTTGATCGGAATTTCGTCTGTCGTATGGATGGAATGATGAAAATTTGGTACTTTGTCCAATCTATCACCGGGTAGGTAGAACCTATCTGAAAATTCCTTTATGATTTTGTGTACGTGATGTTTTTCCTCTTGATTGAGATGATCAGTCTTCAAAATTTCTTGAATTTGTTTCGTTCGATTCTGAGTTTTCCTTGGCTGAGATCGATATTCAATGGTTGGATCTTCGTCTGACGAGCTTAAAATATCGTACGGTTCCAAATGTTGTGGTTCTAGTTCAAATTCCACATCGGCATCTCGTGTATTTGTAGCTAGTACATGACAAGTGCCGTTGTGATTATATACTGCGGCTTCGCCGATATAGACTTTATCTGGTGTCTTTACACGGGGTAAATATCCTTCTTTTATTTCCGGGTTTGCCACTTTCAGTGCGATTTGTTGTCTTGTTCTTCCCGGGATGTGATGTGTAGTCTTGAAATCTGACTGATTGCTGAAATAAATCGGTTTTGTCGGACGATCACGTGTTACCAGGGTTTTGTGATAATACGAGATTTCAGCTTCTTCTTGCAGCAAGAACGGACTACCTATAATTCCGCTTGCTGGTATTGACAAATTTTTTATTACGTAGAAGGTGGCTGCAATGCCATCGATGTGAAGTGTGGTAGTGCCCAACGTACGTACGGTTGCAGGTGAAATACTGGCGATTTCAATTCTTTCCTTCGATGTGAATGATGCGAAGTTATTTAATACGCCGACATCTACTAAATTTACGGCTGATCCTCCATCGATCAGAAATTCTCCTTCGCCTGTCTTTAGTTCCGGGACCTTGACTCTGATTCGGGCTGTTGGTGCTTCTTTGATGAGCCTCCGCGAATCTCGTCGGTGAACCGAACCATTCGGCGAAGTGGTAAACGATCGTCCGTCATCTCGCCGGTATGACGAACGCGATCGTAGTTTAAATTATTCGTAGGAAAGTTGCTTGCCATCCCATTTCTGGATTTGAACTCTTTCCTTTCCTTTTCTTTACAAGTTTTTCCGTCGTGACCTCGTGTGCCACAATTCCAACAATATATTTTCTTCTTGTTGAATGTTTCCTTTATCCTAGGACGATGAACATCTGGAGAGGGACTTCTTCTAAGGGGGAACGCTTGTGTTCTCCTCGGTCGCTCTTCATGGTCGGTATCCGAACCAGATGTACTCGTGCCTCGGAATCTTTGACGATGCGGTGAAGGTGACTGCGGGTAGGCCACCCTTGGCCTACGCTTATTTTCCCAGCGGGAAGTTTCTTCACCGAGGTGCTGGCGCCGGTTTCTTAACCGTTGGTCCACTTGAAGTACGGCGTCGAAGGCGTCGTCAAGTGTTTCTATCTTCCTGTCTAGCGTCGAAGTTCTCCAGGCAATGCGATCGGGTAATCCGTCGAGGAAATTTTCCAACACATCCTTTTCCATTTCTTGGATGATTGTTTCGTTGGTAATTCCGTATCGGTCGCGGATCGCGGTGCGCGTGGAATGGACCAAGTTACTGACACGACTAATATATTTGTTTAATGATTCGTCCGCACGTATCTTGAGTCGCGATATTTCCCCTTGGAGGAATGCTAGGTCGCGCCCAGGTGCGAAACATTTCTTCAAATGTTTTAAAAATTCCGGTACGTTTGCAAACGATTTTCCTTGCACTCGTGTTCTTGCCGCACCGGTGAGTTTTGTATAAACCATCGCGAGATACTCAGGTTCTGTGTCTCGCGGAATTAGTGTTAGACCGTCCTCGACGCGTTGCGCGAAAGTCGACAAAGGCGGATTCTCGCCGTCGAATATTGGTAAAGAGGAAACGGCTGATTGCAAGCAGCTACGCTGCGTAAGTATGGCCATAGAGTTTGCCATTGAAATGGTAAGGTTCGCGATTTCGTCGGGCGAAAGCGAAGCTTGTTGCCTTGCCATCCTGAATAATTAAAATTGTAACGTTTTTATATAGCTAATCCCACCGCTGTCACCAGTTTGTTAAGGCGTGGGCGTATGATCGCCCCGGTTTCGCCTTTTAGTAAGGGTTACGGTTCGCGTTCCGAACGGTCGTCAGTCTGACTGTTAGGTGCATGCGGAATTTGTCCGTTATCACCAGCCTCGTGACGTCGTTCGGGGTTTTGGTCCTAATACAAACGCGCGTTGCCCGATTCGCGGTAGTTAGAGGTATAGACAGGAGGGTTCGGACGAACCTCCGTATGGCTAACGGAGGGAGCCGAAGGAGGTGGACCACTAGCGTATAGTCAACGCCGCGTGATCCCGGATGTGAAGGTGTCTAGGTGTAAGACAGGAGGGTTCGGACGAACCTCCGTATGGCTAACGGAGGGAGCCGAAGGAGATGGTCTATTCGGGAGTAGATAACGACGCGTGACACACGAGGATGTGTCGGTGTATTATAGGAGGGTTCGGACGAACCTCCGTATGGCTAACGGAGGGAGCCGAAGGAAGTGGACCAGTAGCGTATGATTAACGCTGCGTGCCACCGGACAGTGTGTCTTTGGTGAGATAGGAAGTCTCGGACGAACCTCCGTATGGCTAACGGAGGGAGCCGAAGGAGATGGATCACTAGCGTATGGTTAACGCCGTGTTCCACCGGATATCAAGGTATTTTGGTATTCGCGAGTCGTAGTCGTTGATATACCTCGAGCGGTAAAGGTATATCTGTCGTGGGGTTAGCTAGTACGTTACTAAATTAGTCAGGATAGGTTTAATTGAATATAGACACGAAATGGATTCTATATCACTATATTCTAATATAATTACAAGGACTAATTGGTACAAGGTTATAGTTAGTCGATTCTTGACTCGGCAAGAATCTTCCTTCTCGACTTTAACGCGGTGAGAACGCGGAGGAGTCAGTACAGTATTATCTGATAGACACTTACGAAGTACGTTCGCGACGTTAGTATGCTCGAAGGGGACTGGAACCCGATCTTGCTCGTATCTATACTCTGACGGACAGAGTAACGTTATGCTCAGAAAACTGGATTTGAGACTGCCCCCGAGCGTCGAAAATCATGCCCTTTTATACACCGAAAAACTAAGATTTTTGGTGGTGGGGAACGTTTGATTTCCGTGGGAATGGAATGTTCTTCCATCCCCTGGCTAGACGACTGTCGGGGGGTGCGTGCTAGACTAAACATTAGGCGCCACACGTTTCGGGTAAGACGCGTACGTAACAACCCTGATACAAAAGGTACTAAATTTATTTAAAATTTTTTAAATTTAGATAAGTTCATTTACATTACTTTTAACTTTTAAAAAAATTATTTTTTAATAAATAATTACTGAAATAATTGTTATTTGATAAAATTATATTTATATAAAATTGATTAATTTATAATATTTTTTATTATTTTAATTAAAATAAAATTTTAATTAAATTAATCTTTTCAGTGTAAATGAAAAATTTTATTTCAGTTTAAACTAAAATTTTTAGTTCCTAATTACACTTTCCAGTACAATTACTATGTTACGACTTATTTCATTTTGGTGAAATTGACGGGCGATTTGTACGCTTATTAGCATATAGTTCAATTTAATTAATTAAAGTAAATTTACTTTTAAATTTTCTTTCAAAATAATTTTAAAATTATTTATTCAAAATATAATATTATATTATAACTCTTAATATCTTAAATGCACTACATATTTACTTGAATTTTAATTTATTAAAATATATTAACATTATCAATTAAAAAAAATTTGTAAACAGCTATATATAAATGTAATTTAAGTGAGTCTTATCGTGGAATATCGATTAAATTATAAGTTCCTCTAATGGAATTAATAAGCCGCCATATTTATTAATTTTAATGATTTACATTTAATAGTTAATTTTTTATTTAATTTTATAGTAGGGTATCTAATCCTAGTTTTTTTATAAAATTTATCAATTAATTTAATAATAAATTTTAATTATTTGAACTAAATTGTATATTTCACTAAAAATTTAATTTTTTAATTAAAATATATTAATTTTTAAGTAATTAAAATATTATGATTAATTAATTTATAAAATTGGTTTAACCGCTGTTGCTGGCACCGAAATTTACCATTATTAAAATTTATTTCCGAATAAAATTTTTATTTAGTGTTGCAGATTTTATTATTAATAACAAATTATTTTTTAATCTAATTATATATATAAAATAAATTTAATTAATTTGTAACTTAAATTCAATTTTATTGATTTGAATTTATTTAAAAATTTTAAATAAATTAAAGTTTTGATTTTTCTATAGAAGGTATCAATTTCTATAATGTAATTAATTTTTTAATTAAATATACAAAGATTAATCTATCTATAGGTAAATCTAATCTTTATAATAGTTAACCCCTTAATTAACTATTTAAAGCTTTGATTTTTCTATAGAAGGTATCAATTTCTATAATGTAATTAATTTTTTAATTAAATATACAAAGATTAATTTATCTATAGGTAAATCTAATCTTTATAATAGTTAACCCCCCAATTAACTATTTAAAGCTTTGATTTTTCTATAGAAGGTATCAATTTCTATAATGTAATTAATTTTTTAATTAAATATACAATGATTAATCTATCTATAGGTAAATCTAATCTTTATAATAGTTAACCCCTTAATTAACTATTTAAAGCTTTGATTTTTCTATAGAAGGTATCAATTTCTATAATGTAATTAATTTTTTAATTAAATATACAAAGATTAATTTATCTATAGGTAAATCTAATCTTTATAATAGTTAACCCCCCAATTAACTATTTAAAGCTTTGATTTTTCTATAGAAGGTATCAATTTCTATAATGTAATTAATTTTTTAATTAAATATACAAAGATTAATCTATCTATAGGTAAATCTAATCTTTATAATAGTTAACCCCTTAATTAACTATTTGAAGCTTTGATTTTTCTATGAAAATTATAAATAATAAAAAAATTAATTTTTATATAAAAAAAATTATATAGAAATAAATTGTTATTAAATAGCCCTAAAATATTATTAATTATATTAGATTAAAATTTTAATACAAAATTTTTAATAATAAAAACTTATTATAGTAGTAGTATATATATATATATTAATTAATAAATTATTTATATATATATACATCTTAATATTAATATATATAATATATATCTATTAATTAATAAATTATTTATATATATATATATATATATATATATATATATATATATATATATATATATTTATATACTATTATAAATAGATGGAGGCCAACTGATAAATATATATACATTTTATATATAACAAGATATATATACAGGGTGTCCCAGAACTAGTGTAACATCCGGAAATGGGGGGTAGCTGAGGTGATTCTGAACAACCTTTTCCTTTACCAAAATGTTGTTTGAAGCTTTGTTTTCGAGTTATTAACGAAAAACACTAACCAATCACAGCGCCCAGAGACCGCGGGCTCAACCACGTATGCACGGCTTTTATACACGGGCGCTCGGTCGGGCTCCCGGCACACGTACTGGCACAGCATAGGTATCGCGGAAAATGTTATGTCATTTTAAATTAAAAATAATGTGCAATTATTCGTTATTCATGAATAACAAATAAACTAATAAGTCGTTTAATAACTGCGTTCGTTATTCGAAAGAAATAAAGCGTTTTATTATTTATGAAAAACATTTTTTTTTTAACAGCACATTTTCAGGTGAATAAATTGTTTTAAGAAAAACGATTTGTATAACTAATGCTAGAAAAAAATAATTGAACTTACCCATTCGTCCACGAAATAGCTTGCTTCGACGAAAATAGGTCGGTAAGGCTGGATCCTCGTGTCGATCCTGACCTATCCAACAATTCTCAACAGCCGATGTTCTGGCCGAATCGATGAACTCACTTCGCCGCACGATCGATATTTTTCGGTGACTTCTTAGAAGCTGTCGATTTTGATTTTTCTCCGTGCCTTCGGCGCGGTTCTCTGGCGAAAGGCTGCCGTGCTTGGTGCTTGTTCGCCGGAATGATTTATTATTAAACTAATTGTAACATCCACAGTTTTATAACTATTAATTTCAAAAAATTTAGAATTGAATACACGCTAATGTGGCTTATAAATTTGAATGGTATATCATCCACATTCACGAACGTGATGATAACTCTGTTCGATACTTTTATTCGTTATTCGAAAGGAATAAAATGTTTTATTATTGTTAGAAAAGTCCAAAAAGCGAAGGCTTGAGTGAGCCATGTGCAGTCTTTCGCTGCGTTTCCACCTCCTAGGGATGGTTCTGCCTCAAGGCTAAGAAAGTCCATATTGTCAAGGGGGTCCTTCTGACTAGGATTTTTCAGGGAAGACAGAATTGTATCAGCACTCGCGAAGTATAGTTCAAAACACAAGCTTTCACTCTTTTTAACCACCCACGTTCATTTCTTATTCAAACGTTCACCACCGTTATCCTGATTTTCCTTACATTATTTAAAAAAATTAAAAACATTTCGTAGTACTCTGCGTTCGTACGCGGCATGTTGCTCGTTCAGTTAGCAAAATAAATCTGAGAGCTTAAGCGTTTTGTGGATCCTAGGTGGACGTTTGGTAAGGAAGGGGAATAGTTACAATACAACGGAAAAGAAATGTTTATTGTACTGCCATGAGAAATTCGAAACAGTTTCAAAAAAACATCAAATAAACCGACGGTGCAAAACGTTGCGCCGGCAAGAGTCAAAACAGATAAGTCGGAAACATTTGAAGATCGCCGGATTCGGGTGTGAATAAGTGAGCGCGTGTGTGTGTATGTATGCATGATGTGTGTGTGTATGTGCGCGTATAAGGGCTTACAAAGTAAGCGAGGCAAGTCGCTGAAAAAGCAAGAGGTGGTTTGAAAGTAGTGAGACGAACACTAAGAGTGCCGTCAGAATGGCACAAAACGTACCCGTGAACGAATGGGCGAGTTTAATTATTTTTTCCTAGCATTAGCTATCGAAATCGTTTTATTTCACAGTATATTTTATCTATTTGAAAATGTGCTGTTAAAAGAAAAAAACATTTTTTTCGTAAATAATGTAAGGAAAATCAGGATAACGGTGGTGAACGTTTGAATAAGAAATGAAAGTGGGTGGTTAAAAAGAGTGAAAGCTTGTGTTTTGAACTATACTTCGCGAGTGCTGATACAATTCTGTCTTCCCTGAAAAATCCTAGTCAGAAGGACCCCTTTGACAATATGGACTTTCTTAGCCTTGAGGCAGAACCATCCCTAGGAGGTGGAAACGCAGCGAAAGACTGCACATGGCTCACTCAAGCCTTCGCTTTTTGGACTTTTCTAACAATAATAAAACATTTTATTCCTTTCGAATAACGAATAAAAGTATCGAACAGAGTTATCATCACGTTCGTGAATGTGGATGATATACCATTCAAATTTATAAGCCACATTAGCGTGTATTCAATTCTAAATTTTTTGAAATTAATAGTTATAAAACTGTGGATGTTACAATTAGTTTAATAATAAATCATTCCGGCGAACAAGCACCAAGCACGGCAGCCTTTCGCCAGAGAACCGCGCCGAAGGCACGGAGAAAAATCAAAATCGACAGCTTCTAAGAAGTCACCGAAAAATATCGATCGTGCGGCGAAGTGAGTTCATCGACTCAGCCAGAACATCGGCTGTTGAAAATTGTTGGATAGGTCAGGATCGACACGAGGATCCAGCCTTACCGACCTATTTTCGTCGAAGCAAGCTATTTCGTGGACGAATGGGTAAGTTCAATTATTTTTTTCTAGCATTAGTTATACAAATCGTTTGTCTTAAAACAATTTATTCACCTGAAAATGTGCTGTTAAAAAAAAAATGTTTTTCATAAATAATAAAATGCTTTATTTCTTTCGAATAACGAATAAAAGTATCGAACGCAGTTGTTAAACGACTTACTAATTTGTTTATTATTCATGAATAACGAATAATTTCACATTATTCTTAATTTAAAATGACATAACATTTTTCGCGAGACCTATGCTGTGCCAGTACGTGTGCCGGTAGCCCGACCGAGCGCCCGTGTATAAAAGCCGTGAATACGTGGTTGAGCGCGAGGTTTCTGGGCGCTGTGATTGGCCAGTGTTTTTCGTTAATAACTCGAAAACGAAGCTTCAAACAACATTTTGGTAAAGGAAAAGGTTGTTCAGAATCACCTCAGCTACCCCCCATTTCCGGATGTTACACTAGTTCTGGGACACCCTGTATAAATATTACAATATATAAATCTGAGAATATATATACATTTATAAATATATCCTAAGGTAGGATTAAATTATGATTATTTATGCTTTCATATAATTTATAAATTATTTAATAACTTATAAATGCGCTATGTTTAATAAATCAATTAATGTTTAATAAACGCATATAAACTTTTTATTTATTTATATATAACCTATGAATCATAAATTATTTATTAATTAATAAATACCTATTAATATATATAAATACGTTATTATATATTTAAATATCTATTAATTAATAAATAATTTATATATTTATATATATATATATATATATATATATATATATATATATATATATAAATATTTATTAATTAATAAATAATTTTTGTATTTATATTTATATTTCTTTTCTTTTCAATAATTTATTATAATCTAATGTATTCATAATATAATTTACATATATTATAGATATAAAATTATATATATAATTATATAAATATTTAATTAATTAATATTAATATTAATATATAAAGGTTAATATAATCTTTTATAAATTTTGGAACCCACCTATGATTTATATATATATAAATATATTGGTTAATAAATTATTTATATATATATATATACATTTTAATATTAATATATATATATATATATTAATAAAAAATTTTTCAAATTAAAAATTAATTTTATTTACTTATATTTAAATTTATTATGTAATAAAATTATAGTTTAATATTATTAATAAGATTATAGCGTTACTTAATAACAAAAAAAAATTAAAAATTTTTATTTATGTATTAAATAAAATTATTAATTATTGGGGGGGGTATTTATATATAATTTATATATAATTTATAATTAAATTTGTATCTTAGAGAATTTAATTAATAAATAAATTTATTATTAATAGTCGATTTTAGTTTATTTCAATGGCTTTATTTTTCCCTTAAAGATGAATATATTGAAATAAACCTTTCAATTCTACTTTAGTTTGAATTTATTTAAATAGTTTTATTTGTTTTTATAAGTAGAGAATTTAATTAATAAATAAATTTATTATTAATAGTCGATTTTAGTTTATTTCAATGGTTTCATTCTTTCCCTAAGAATGAATATATTGAAATAAACCTTTCAATTCTACTTTAGCTTGAATTTATTTAAATAGTTTTATTTGTTTTTTATAAGTAGAGAATTTAATTAATAAATAAATTTATTATTAATAGTTGATTTTAGTTTATTTCAATGGCTTTATTTTTCCCTTAAAGATGAATATATTGAAATAAACCTTTCAATTCTACTTTAGTTTGAATTTATTTAAATAGTTTTATTTGTTTTTATAAGTAGAGAATTTAATTAATAAATAAATTTATTATTAATAGTCGATTTTAGTTTATTTCAATGGTTTCATTCTTTCCCTAAGAATGAATATATTGAAATAAACCTTTCAATTCTACTTTAGCTTGAATTTATTTAAATAGTTTTATTTGTTTTTTATAAGTAGAGAATTTAATTAATAAATAAATTTATTATTAATAGTTGATTTTAGTTTATTTCAATGGCTTTATTTTTCCCTTAAAGATGAATATATTGAAATAAACCTTTCAATTCTACATTTGTTTGAATTTATTTAAATAGTTTTATTTGTTTTTATAAGTAGAGAATTTAATTAATAATGAAATTTATTATTAATATTCGATTTTAGTTTATTTCAATGGTTTCATTCTTTCCCTAAGAATGAATATATTGAAATAAACCTTTTAATTCTACTTTAGCTTGAATTTATTTAAATAGCTTCATTTGTCCCTTGTAAGTAGAGGATTTGGATATTAACCTTTCAATTCTACTTTAGCTTGAATTTATTTAAATAACCTCATTTGTCCCTCGCAAGTAGAGGATTTTGGATATTAACCTTTCGAATTTACCTTAGCTTTAGTTTATTTCAATGGCTTCATTCTTTCCCTAAGGATGAATATATTGAAATAAACCTTTCAATTCTACTTTAGCTTGAATTTATTTAAATAGCCTCATTTGTCCCTCGCAAGTAGAGGATTTTGGATATTAACCTTTCGAATTTACCTTAGCTTTAGTTTATTTCAATGGCTTCATTCTTTCCCTAAGGATGAATATATTGAAATAAACCTTTCAATTCTACTTTAGCTTGAATTTATTTAAATAGCCTCATTTGTCCCTTGCAAGTAGAGGATTTTGGATATTAACCTTTCGAATTTACCTTAGCTTTAGTTTATTTCAATGGCTTCATTCTTTCCCTAAGGATGAATATAAATATATATCCATATATAAAGATATATATATATATATATATATATATATATATATATATATATATATATATATATATATATATATCTTTAAATGGATATTAGTTAATTTTAATCTATAATATTTAATTTGCAATTAAAAGTAATTTTTAAATATATCTATATAAATAAGCTAAGTTTAAAGCTGTTAGGTTCATACCCTAGTTATAGATTATATGTATCTTTTATATATTTTATATATATATGTATTAAAGTAATATGCCTGATTAAAGGATTATTTTGATAAGATACTTAAATAAATTTTATATTTATTGTTACTAATTGATTTTTTTTATATTTATTAATTTTATTAATACTTTAAATTTCAAAAATTTAGGTGCTTTGACACTAAAATATAATAGGTAAAAATTTTAGTATTATAAACTATTTAATTTTTAATTAAAAGATAATTTTGAATTGGTTTTTTGTGAAGAAAATAATATTTAAAAATGTAATATGTCTTAGATATATTATTATTAATTATTTAATCATTCTTTTTGTAAGAGATTTATTTTTTATGTGATTAATTTATGAAGTTATAACATTAGTTTTAATTATTTATATAAATTTAACTAGAGATTCAAAATATGCTAGTGTTTTTTATTATATAGTATCAGTAGTAAGAAGGTTAGTTTTTATTATAAGATTGTATTTTTATGTATCTATGAAAGAAGTAAGAGTTTTTTTTTAAATTTTTATTCAATTAATTATGTTAGTAAAATTAGGAATATTTCCTTTTCATCAATGATCTATTTATATTCATAGATATATGTGTTGAACAAGAATTTTTATATTTTCAACGGTTATAAAAATAGTACCTATATATTTTTTAGCTAATGTGAGTGGTATAAATTTTTTTTTTATAGGTTTAATTTTATTAAATTTAATTTTTGTTCCTATTATTATGAAAGTTTATAATTCTATAAAAATATTTATTAGATGTTCTTCTATTATTCAATCAACTTTTTTATTAATAATTATGTATGTAAATGTAAAAATTTATTTGGTATATTTTTCTTTTTATGCATTTATTTTTTATATATTGTTGTATTTTTTTGAAAAATTTGATGTGGTAACTTTTAATGATTTGGGGTTTTTATTAGTTGATAAATATTTGAAGGTATATTTTATTATTATAGTTTTAATTTATTCTTCTTTACCTCCATTTTTGTCTTTAGTGTTAAAGTGAATTTTGAATTATTATTTTTTAGAGGATTATGTTAATTTTTGTTTTATTATTTATTATGATATTAGCATCAGTTATAATTATTTGAAATTATTTTAGATTATTATTATATATTAGTAGTAATTATACTAGAGCTAAAAAATATTTTTTTAAGATTTATATATTTAAGTCTTATATTATTTTATTTATTATTATGTTATTTTTTTTTAGGTTTTTATTGGTTAATGTTTATGTTACTTAAAGGTTTTAATTTGATATAATTTAAGTATTGATTAATTTGTTAAATTTAACATAGTGTAAGATATTTATGATTAATATTTTCTAATAATTATTTATATTTTAAAATTTGCAATTTTAAGTTTTTTTTAAACTATAGAAAATTAGTATCAGTAAGTTTTTCTTACATGTTTAAATTTACAATTTAATTCTTTTATCAGACATGATACTTTTTTTGATTTGAAGATTTTAAGTTAAAATAAACTTTTAATTTTCAAAGTTAAATATATATATATATTGATTTATTATAAATCTTATAATATATAAATATATTTATTAATATTTAAATATTATATAATTATGTTTTATTTATGTTTGATAAATGATTTTATTCTACTAATCATAAAAATATTGGTATAATTTATTTTGTATTTGCTTTATGATCAGGGATAATTGGAACTTCTATGAGAATAATTATTCGTATGGAGTTAAGTACTCCAGGTATATGAATTAATAATGATCAAGTTTATAATTCAGTTGTTACTGTTCATGCATTTTTAATAATTTTTTTTATAGTTATACCATTTATAATTGGCGGGTTTGGTAATTGATTAGTTCCATTAATATTAGGATCTCCAGATATGGCATTTCCTCGTATAAATAATATTAGATTTTGATTATTACCACCATCATTAATATTATTACTTTTAAGAAATTTATTTCAAGTTAGACCAGGGACTGCTTGAACGGTTTATCCTCCTTTATCTTCATATTTATTTCATTCTTCCCCTTCTGTTGATATTACTATTTTTTCTTTACATTTATCAGGAATTTCTTCAATTATTGGGGCAATAAATTTTATAGTAACTATTATAATAATAAAAAATTTATCTTTAAATTATGATCAAATAGCTTTATTTCCTTGATCAGTGTTTATTACAGCTATTTTATTATTATTATCATTGCCAGTTTTAGCTGGAGCAATTACAATATTAATTTTTGATCGAAATATTAATACTTCGTTTTTTGATCCTTTAGGGGGAGGTGATCCAATTTTATATCAACATTTATTTTGATTTTTTGGGCATCCTGAAGTTTATATTTTAATTTTACCGGGGTTTGGGTTGATTTCACATATTATTATAAATGAGAGGGGTAAAAAAGAGGTATTTGGTAATTTAGGAATGATTTATGCTATATTAGGAATTGGATTTTTAGGATTTATTGTATGAGCACATCATATATTTACAGTTGGGTTAGATGTAGATACTCGAGCTTATTTTACTTCAGCAACTATAGTTATTGCAGTTCCTACAGCAATTAAAGTTTTTAGTTGATTAGCTACTTATCATGGAGCTAAATTAGGTTATAATAATTCAATTTTATGATCATTAGGATTTGTTATAATATTTATTATTGGTGGATTGACGGGTATTGTATTATCAAATTCTTCTATTGATATTATTTTACATGATACTTATTATGTTGTTGGCCATTTTCATTATGTTTTATCTATAGGGGCAGTTTTTGCAATTGTTGGAAGATTTATTCATTGATTTCCTTTAATTTTTGGTGTTGTTATACATCAGAATTGATTAAAAATTCAGTTTTATATAATGTTTATTGGTGTTAATATAACTTTTTTTCCTCAACATTTTTTAGGATTAATAGGGATACCTCGACGATATTCAGATTATCCTGATGCATATTATTGTTGAAATTTATTTTCTTCAATTGGTTCATTAATTTCTTTAAATAGATTAATTTTATTAATGTTTTTAATTTTAGAAAGATTTATTTCAATACGGTTAGTAATTTTTAAATTTAATAGTTCATTAGAATGAATTGGTTTTATACCTCCTTTAGATCATGTGTATTTAGAAGTACCTATTGTGTTAAATAATAAAAAGGAGTTATTTTTGAATATTTAATAATGTTGAGTTTTAATGATTGATTTAATTATTTTTAATATTTTATTTTATTTAATATGGCAGATAAGTGCGATAGATTTAAGATTTATTTATAAAAATATATTATTTTTTATTAAAAATTGCAACATGATTTATATATAGATTTCAAGATTCTAATTCACCTTATTCTGATAATTTAATTTCTTTTCATAATTTAGTTATAATATTAATGTTGGTTATTATTGTATTTTCAATATTAATTATTTTAGATATTATTACTAATAAGTATGTTAATCGGTATTTATTGAAGAATCATTTATTGGAAATTATTTGAACTATTATTCCAATTTTTATTTTAATAACAATTTGTTTTCCTTCTTTAAAGATTTTATATTATATTGATGAAATTTTAAATCCTTATTTTACAATTAAAATTATAGGTCATCAGTGATTTTGGTCTTATGAATATTCAGAATTTAAAGATTTGGAATTTGATTCTTATATATTATCTGATAGAGTTATGAATAGTTTTCGTTTATTAGATGTTGATAATCGTATGGTCATTCCAATAAATTTTCCGATTCGATTATTATTATCATCAACTGATGTAATTCATTCATGAGCTATTCAATCAGTTGGAATTAAAGTTGATGCTGTTCCTGGACGTATTAATCAATCAAATTTATATTGTATACGACCAGGATTATTTTTTGGACAATGTTCTGAAATTTGTGGTATAAATCATAGATTTATACCAATTGTTTTAGAAAGAACAGCCTTTAAAAATTTTAATTTATGAGTTTTAAAAAAATAGTTTTAAATTAAATAATTAGTTTAATTAAAAACATTAGATTGTCATTCTAAAAATAATTTTTGATTATTATTTTAAAATTTCATTAGATGTCTGAAGTGTAAGAATTGATCTTTTAAATCATGTTATAGTAAATTGCAATTACTTCTAATGATTTTTTTATACCTCAAATAAGACCTATAATATGATTAATTTTATCTTTTCTTAATATTATAAATATATTTATAATAATAGTTTATTTAAATAGGATACCAATTAATATGCATGTAGATTTTAATTTAAATGAAAAAAATAAATATAAATGAGATTGAATATGATAACTAATTTATTTGAAAGATTTGATCCTATAATTAATTATTATTTAGCTTTTAATTGATTAATAATATTTTTTTATATTATAATTATTTTTAATTATTATTGATTAATTCCTTCTCGTGTTATGATATTTTGAGTTATTTTAATTGAATTAATTTATAAAGAATTTAAATTATTAGTAGCTAATATAAATTATCAATCAAATATCATTATTTTTATTAGATTATTATTATATATTTTATTAATAAATTTATTTAGATTAATACCTTATATTTTTACTGCTACAAGACATTTATCTTTTAATTTAATTATATCTATACCTTTATGATTTAGATTTATTATTTATGGTTATTTTAATAAACCTTTAAAGATATTAAGTCATTTAGTTCCTGTTAATACACCTGTTTTTTTAATGAATTTTATAGTTTTAATTGAGTTTGTTAGAAATTTAATTCGTCCATTTACTTTATCTATTCGATTGACGGCTAATTTAGTTGCTGGTCATTTATTGATAATTTTATTAAGTAGATTTATTTCTAAAATAGGATTGATTTTAATAATTTTATTTGTTTTAATTCAAAATATTTTAGTAATTTTAGAATTGTGTATATCATTTATTCAAGCTTATGTATTTTCAACTTTAAGAGTATTGTATTTTTCAGAATTTAAATAAATAAAATGATAATAAGAAATTTTCCTTTTCATTTAGTAACAGTTAGACCATGACCTTTTTTGATATCTATGAGATTAATAAATTCAATATTAGGTTTTATTAATTGATTTTATTTAAATGATTTTGAATTTATTTTTTTAAATTTATTTATTAATTTATTAATTATATATCAATGATGACGAGATATTATTCGAGAGAGTTTATATCAAGGATTTCATACTTTTATAGTTTATGGGTTTTTAAAGTTTAGAATAATCTTATTTATTATTTCAGAAATATTTTTTTTTTTCTTTTTTTTGAACTTATTTTCATAGATGCATTTCTTTAAGAATTGAATTAGGGTATATTTGACCTCCTAAAATAATTAGTCAATTTAATCCTTATGATATTCCTTTATTAAATTCTGTTATTTTAATTTCTTCAGGATTGTCAGTTTCTTGAAGTCATTATAGATTGTTAAATAATAATTTTAATATAGTTAATTTAAGATTATTTTTTACAGTTATTTTAGGTATTTATTTTACTTTAATTCAATTTATTGAATATTTAGAATCTTCTTTTAGAATTAATGATGGAATTTTTGGTTCTATTTTTTATATAAGGACTGGATTCCATGGTCTTCATGTTATTGTAGGGACTTTAATATTGATATTTTCTTTATTTCGATTGAATATAAATCATTTTAGAAAAATTCATCATTTTAATTTTGAAGGTTCATTATGATATTGACATTTTGTTGACGTTATTTGATTATTTTTATATATTTTTATTTATTGATGAATATATTATATATATAGTATAATTTAATACAGTTAACTTCCAATTAACAAATTTATATTTTAGTAATATATATAGTGATGTTAATGGTGTTATCTTATATTAGATTAATTTTTTGAATTATAATTTTAATTTATTTATTAAATGTATTTTCTTCTATTTTTAAGATTTCTGATAAGGAAAAAAAAAGTTCTTATGAATGTGGATTTAATCCTATTACTAAGGGTTTTATTCCATTTTCAGTACCTTTTTATTTAATACCTTTAATATTTTTAGTATTTGATATTGAAATTATTTTAATTGTTCCATTTGTTGCGTCGTCGGTTTGAGCAAGTGATATGCTCAACTTCCCCTAACGCTTGGTTGTCGCTGGTGCAATATTTCGCAGAGTCCCTTTCGTTTTACAGAGTGTATGGTTTAGTTCTTTGAAGGCTGTTTTTATAATAATCCTTTTAAGCGTCAGCCCTGTATTTATATAAATTCTTGAAGTTCGTTTTCCCGATTTTGGCGAATCAGAACCTGCCCCTTGAACAGTCCTCCATGGCCAAGCGCAAGCCGCCACCCTGGAAATCCCTGGTTGGCAGGGTGGTGGAATGTCGTTGTGGCGGGGGAGTCAGACCCAAGGGGTGAGCGGTCCTAATGGGACTCTTGCTACGTGTGTTAGGGACTTTACGATACGTTAATTGCTATTGAGGGCGACCGGGTACCAGAAAGGCACATGGGCCGTAGAAACGCAAAGTTTCCGCGGTCATAAACTCTTTCTGGAACTCGACCTCGGCTTGTAATAAAGGAATTTAACTAAAGGTTAGAAAGTCAAGCATCCTCAAAAATAGCATAATGAATCGCCCGTATCATAAAGTCGTCCTAACGACTAGTTTTGCGTCGCAACACCATTTATTTTATTGGTTAAGTATATAGGTTTTAGTTATATATTTATTATTTTTTTATTATTTTTTTTTATTATACTTTTTTCCTTAGTTTATGAATGATGTATAAATTATTTATTGTGAATATTTTAATTTGAATATATGGATTATTAGTTAATCAATATTTAAGTCGAAATTAAATTGTAATTTTTTACTTCATATATTATTTAATTTATATAATTTAATATAAATTTTAATTAAAGCCAAATAGAGGCATTTTATTGTTAATAAGATTATTGAATAATTTATTCTAATTAAAGAAATAATTGAAAATAGAATTTCTAATTCTGTAGAGATATTAATTTATCATATTTCTTTAATAGGTTTATATAGTTTAATTAAAACTTTATATTTTCAGTATAAAAATATTAATATATATATATTTATTTATAAATAAATATATAAAGATATATACATATATTTAAAAATAATAAATTATTTCTTTAATATTTTCAATATTATGCTCTTATATAAGCTATTTAAATTTAATAGATAAATAATATTAGTAATATAAATAGAAAAAAAGAGGAAATTATATAGTTGAAGTTAAATATACTAAATTTAATAATTGTTAAATAATATAGAATATTTTTTATTAATTTTCCTATAAGTATTTCAAATAATCTTTTTTCAATAAATTTTTCATAGTTTAAAATGATTTTTACTGGTATTTTATAAATATGGGCATAGAAGATATTTATAAGTATTATTCTTTCAGTTAAATTAATTAATAGATAATTTTTTTTATTTGATTTAAAAATTTGATAGCCAATAATTATACCAATAATTAATAATTTAATAATTATTAATTTATATACTTTAGGTAGATTAATATTATAATCTAAGTAAATTATATTTAGATAAATTTTACTAAAAAATAGTGATATAATAAATATAATTAATATTCTAAAATTTATTATATTATTTTCTTTTAAATTTAAATTATTGTAGAAAGGTAAATTTTGGGGCAGTAAAGTTAAAATTAAACGAGTTGAATATGCAACTGTAAAGATAGTTCCAAGTATTAAATTTAATAATCTTATAAAATTTAATTTATTATAAAAAAAAAATTCTATAATTAAGTCTTTGGAGTAAAATCCACATAAAAATGGGAATCCACATAGAGATAAAATTGAAAATATTATAATTAATCTTTTAAATGGGTAGATTATGAATATTCCTTTATAATCACGTATATCTTGACTTCTATTTATATAATGAATAAATCTTCCTGAACATAGAAATATTAAAGATTTAAATATTGCATGAATGATTAAATGAAAAAAGGCTAAGTTTTCTAAACCTAGAAATAAAATTCTTATTATAAATCCTAGTTGTCTTAAGGTAGATAAAGCAATAATTTTTTTAAAATCTATTTCAAATATAGCTATTAATCCGGCAATTAGTATAGTTAATCTTGAAATAATTAATAAATATTTATTTAAATTTGTATTTATAATTAAAGTATTGTATCGAATTAAGATATATACTCCGGCAGTTACTAATGTAGATGAATGAACTAAAGAAGATACAGGAGTGGGGGCTATTATAGCAGCAGGTAATCAATTTCTAAATGGAATTTGTGCTCTTTTTGTAAAGGTTATAATTACAATAAGAATAAATATTGGTAAATTTAAATTATAAAGTATTAAGTTTCATGAATTAAATTTTATTATAAAACAAATTAATATTAAAAGACAAATAACTCCAATTCGATTTAAAATAATAGTTAATAATCCTGCTCTATAAGCTTTATTGTTATTATAATAAATAATTAAACAATAAGAGATTAATCCTAAACCATCTCATCCTAATAAAATAGTTAATATATTAGGTCTTAAAATTATAAATACTATTGATAAATAAAATAATAAAGTTAAGTATAAAAATTTATTTATAAGATTGTTATTTAATTTTATATATTCAGTTCTATAAATTAGAACTATTGCTGTAATTAATCTGACTATTATAATAAAAAATAATGTTTTATTATCAATTAAAATAAATAAATTAAATTTTATTGAATTAAAATTTAAGATTAATCATTCAATAATAATAATTTTATTAATTATAATTAAATAACAAGCAGTTATAAAAGATAAGATTCTTCATATTGTTAAAATGATTCTAAAAATTATTATTTTGATAATAATTTAAAGTAATATATATATATACATTTTTGATATCACGAATCAATATTTTAGTTAAATTATTTAAATAAATAATATTTAAATTTATAATTATTAGATTGATTGGAATTCAATGTAATATTAAAGTAAGAAAATTAATTAAATTATTAATTTTGATAGTATAAAAATTTAATATATTAGTAAATCCATGTTGAATATATCTATATAAATATAAAGTATAAATAAATCTTATTAAACAATAGATAATTATAATATAAATTAAATATTTACATCAATTAAATAATCTCATTAGTAAAGTGATTTCACTAATTAAATTTAAAGATATAGGAGCAGCTATATTTGATGATCTTAATAAGAATCATATTAAAGCTATAGAAGGTATAAGAATTATTATACCTTTATTTAAAATTATTAATCGTCTATTAGTTTGTTTATAGATAATATTAATTAGATAAAAAAGTCCTGATGAACATAAACCATGAGCAATTATTATATAAATACCTCCTTTTATTCCAATATAAGATAGTGTTATTATTCCTCTAATTATTAAAGCTATATGAATAATTGAAGATATAGCAACAATGATTTTTATATCAATTTGTCGTAAACATGAAAGTCTTAAAATTAATCTTCCAATTATTCTTAAGTAAATTAAATAAATTCTTAATTTATTTAAATTTTTTAAAATTATAATTATTCGTAATAAGCCATATCTTCCAAGTTTTAATATGATAGAAGCTAAAATTATAGATCCAATATATGAGGCTTCTACATGGGCTTTTAATAATCAATTGTGAAGTGTAAATATAGGAATTTTTACTATAAAAGATATTAGTAAATAAATTAAAATATATATAGATAATTTAAGTTTTTTAATTTCTATACAAGGAAAAGATAAATTTTTTCTATATTTTAATATGTAAAATATAATTATTAATAAAGGTAATATAAAACTGTGGGCTGTTATGTTGACGGAGGATAGAAGGCGGAGGAATGATAGAGAGGATCGTAGGAAAAGGAAAGGTTGCGTTTCGTCCTGGGCCTCCTAGTGGACTCGTCAGTAAGGCATTCTAGGAGACCCGTGCCTTATACGCGGGGGACTGAAGGAGTTAGGTTGGAAGGTGTATATATACAAACAGGACCTCTCGGGAGCGCTAGCGAGAATGGTCTCCTGTGTCTCTGTCCCTCTAGCGGTGGTAGACAGAAGGGTCGCCACAAAACTAAAGTATAAAATATCAAATAATACCTTGCTAATATTCGAAATATACCATATCCTCAGAAAATGACTATAAAGAAAATTAATAATAAATTTATTTCAAATATTAAATAAAAAATAAAAAAATGTATAGCTATGAAATTTAAGATTAAGGATATTAATATTATTATAGTTAAATTGGTGTATATATTTATATTATTTTCGTACTTTATATTTATTATAATTATTCTGAAAATTCATAAAGTTAAAATAATTAAATTATAAGAATATATATTAAATCTTAAATTATTAGAGATTATTCATCAATTTATTAAATTTAGTTTAAATAATATAATAAATGTTAATATATAAGAATTATTTCTTAATAGATATAAACATTTATTTATATTAAATTGTATTATTATATAAGTAATAAATATAATTATTTCGAACATAAATTTATTAAATTAATGTTTTGATGACCATGTGTATAATTTATTCTAATTAGTAAAGCTAATCCTACAATAGATTCACATACTGCGAAAATAATATAAATAATAAAAATTCATCTATTTAAATTATTTAATAGAATAATAATAATTAAAGTTAAAATAAAATATTCTAAAGTAATTAAAAAATTAATAAATTGTTTTCTAGATTTTCAAAGAATTAAGGTGATAATAACTAATAAAATAATTATGTAAATAAATTTAAAATATTATATAATTTAAGTTAAAATAATAATTTTGTAAATTATTAATGAATTGTGAATATTCTATAATAAAGTTTAAATTTCAAAAAAAATTAATATAAATTTTTTATAATTCCCAGAATTATTGTTTTATGAATAAACTATTTTTGTTTAAATTAATGTTTAATTAATTATTTTATTTTATTTATAATATGATAATATATATATATATATATATATATATAAAATTTTATGTTAGACGAGAATTAAGCCTCAAAAAAATATGTTTTTGGTTAGTTTTATTAAATAAATAAATCAAAAATTAAAAATTATATAAAATGTCCATAGAATTTCTAAATTATATATTAAAGTTTTTTTTAATATTTTTATATTTTTTATCTTTATATTTGATTTTTTTTATTTTAATTACTGGGGATAAAATTCATCCTATAAAGAATTTAATATATTTTTTATTATATATAGTTATTTTATGTTTAATTTTATATTTATTTAAATTTAAATCTTTATTTATTTATATAATTATAATTATTTTTATTAGAGGATTAATAATTTTATTTGCTTATTTTGTTAGATTAATTAATCAATCTATGATGAATTATGTTAAATATATAAATTTTTTTATTATTGGTTTATTAATAATTAATATTATATATTTTTTGTCTAATTATTTAATTGAAAATTTTGATAGAATAATTTATTCAATAAATCTATATCGGGATAAAAATATTAATTTATCTTTTATTTATCAATATTCAAATTTGTTTTTATTATTTTTTATAATTTTATTTTTAGTTTTTGTTTTAATTATAAGATATAAAATAAGATATCCTAAAAAAAAAGCTTATCAATCTAAATCTAAATTTTTAGAAGAGTTAGATAAAAAATATAAGTTTTAAATTTTATCCTGTTAATTTATTTTACTTAATCTTATTCTTAATTTGTTTTATTTAATTTTAATGTCAATAAAATTTTTAAGTTTATTAAATAAAGATAAAATTCGTAATATATTTTTTTATTCATTATTGATATTACCTACTCCCTTTAATATTAATATTTGATGGAATTTTGGGTCAATATTAGGAGTATTTTTGATAATTCAAATTTTGTCTGGATTATTTTTATCAATACATTATTGTCCTAATATTGATTATGCTTTTAATAGAATTATTCATATTATAAAAGATGTTAATTCTGGTTGATTAATTCGTTTAATGCATATAAATGGAGCATCTTTTTATTTTATTATAATATATATTCATATTAGACGAAATATTTATTATCAATCTTTTAAATTAGTTCATGTATGATTAATTGGTGTTAGAATTTTATTTTTGTCAATAGCAACAGCTTTTATAGGATATGTTTTACCTTGAGGGCAAATATCTTTTTGAGGAGCAACTGTTATTACTAATTTAATATCTGCTATTCCTTATATTGGGCAATTATTAGTTGAATGAATTTGAGGGGTGTATTCTATTAATAATGCTACATTAAATCGATTTTTTTCTATTCATTTTATTTTACCTTTAATTATTTTATTAATAGTAATTTTACATATTTTTTTTTTACATTTAACAGGTTCTACTAATCCTTTAGGATTTTCTAGAAATTTATATAAAGTTCCTTTTCATCCTTATTTTGTTATTAAAGATATTTTTATATTTATTTGAATTCTAATAATTTTTATATTATTAATTTGTCAATTACCTTATTTTTTAGGAGATCCTGATAATTTTAAAATTGCTAATAGAATAAGGACACCAGTTCATACTAAACCAGAGTGATATTTTTTATTTGCTTATTCAATTTTACGGGCAATTCCTAATAAATTGGGGGGGGTATTTATATTATTATTATCTATTTTAATTTTATATTTTATACCTTTATATAAAAATAATATTAAAACAAATAAATTTTATCCATTAAGTCAATTATTTTATTGATTTTTTATTAATAGATTTATTATATTAACTTGATTAGGTGGTCAGTTAATTGAATATCCTTATATTCAATTGAATAATATATTTACAATTTTATATTTTTTTTTCTTTATTGTTTCTCCTGGATTATATTATTATTGAGATAATATTATTTATTAAATTAATAAGTAGTTAATGAACTTGAATAAGTTTATATTTTGAAAATATATCATAGAAATAGTATTTTCTATTAACTTTTTAATTTTATTTTAAATATGTATAAAAATTACTTTTGTTATATATACAAATATATTATAAATTAATACTAAAATTAAAAAATCAGTTCAACATATGTATATTAAATTATCATAACGGATTCGTGGTAATACACCTCGTAATCATAAAATTAAAATCATATGAATATTTATAAAAACTAAAAATTTTATTCTAGGTATTTTAAAACCTATAAATATTAAAGTTATAACAAATCTTATAAATAAAATAATTGAATATTCTGATAAAAAAATTAATACAAAAAATCTTCTGTAGTATTCTACATTAAATCCTGAAACTAATTCAGATTCTCCTTCAATTAGGTCAAAAGGAGTCCGGTTTAATTCAATTAATATACTAATAAAAAAGATTATATAAATTGGTGTTAATAAAATTCTAAATTTTATATATTCTTGATATTTATATAATTGATTTAATGAATAACCTTCAGTTAAAATTATAATTAAAAAAAATATTAAAAAAAGACTAATTTCAAATGAAATTATTTGTGCTAAAGATCGAATAGCCCCTAATATAGAATAATTATTATTTGAAATTCACCCAATTAAAATAATTGGATAAGTATTAAGACCTAATAAGGTGATAAAGAATATTAAATTGTAGTTTGTTATTATTAAATTAGTTCAAGGATATAAAATTCATAATAATATGGCAAATATAAATATAAGTATTGGTCTCAATATATAAATTAAATAATTTAAATTTAAAAATAATCATTCTTTAGAGATTAATTTAATAGCATCTGAAGAAGGTTGAAGTATTCCTTTATATCCTACTTTAGTAGGTCCTTTTCGTGTTTGAATATATCTTAAGATTTTTCGTTCTAATAAGGTTAAAAAAGCTACTGTAAGTAATATACAAATTATAGTTAAAATTATGATAATTACGAAGATTATTACCTATATATAATTTATTATATGTATATATATTATTAAATTCTAACTTTAATGCACTTTTCTGCCAAGATAATTTTTAATAAATATTAAGTTAATTAAATGATTATATTTATATAAATAATTTTAGTCCTTTCGTACAAAAAATTATAAATTTTTTATAGATAGAAACCGATCTGACTTACGTCGATCTGAACTCAAATCATGTAAGATTTTAAAAGTCGAACAGACTTAATTTTTAAACTCCTGCATTTAAATTATATCTTAATTCAACATCGATGTCGTAATCATCTTTATAAATTTGGTCTTTCAAAAGATATTACGCTGTTATCCCTAAGGTAATTTATTTTTTTAATTTTTAATAAAAGATCTTTTAAATTTTCTATAATTTAAGATTTTTTAAATTAAAGTTTTTTAAATTTAATAACCCTCCCAGTTAAATATGTTATAATTATTATTATTTAGAATAAAATTTAAATTTATAATAATTATAAATATGAAATTCTATAGGGTCTTATCGTCCCATAAAAGAATTTAAGAATTTTAACTTAAAATTTAATTTCATAAAATAATATTGAGACAGTATATATTTCATTAATTCTTTCATACAAGTCTTTAATTAGAAGACAATTTATTATGCTACCTTTGTACAGTCAGGTATACTGCAGCCATTTAATAAGAATCATTGGGCAGATTTATCTAAAATTATTATTTCTATAGACAATGTTTTTGTTAAACAGTTGAATATATTATTTTAATTTGCCTAATTCCTTAAATTTATATATTATTTCTTTAATAATTTTTACAATTTTTACTATTTATTTAATCATTATAAAATTAATTTATTTATTTAATTAGTTTTTTTATAATTATTTTTATATTAATATTTTAAATTTTTAAGTAATATTTTTAAATTATAAAATATTTTATTATAATTTCAAATTTTAAGAATATAATAATAGTTGGATTTTAAAATTAATAATAATTTAAATTTAAAGGTTATCCCTTAAATTTTTTAATTAAATAAATTTATAAAATTTTAAAATTTTAATAAATTTTTACTTAATTATGAATTAAATTCATTTCTAAAAAAACCAGATATTTTAAAAATCGTATAACATCTAATTTCTAAATATATATTTATAGTTTTTTTGTAACAAAAAAAATTATATATATTTAGTTCTTTTTATTTCGGGATTAATATATATAAATAATTTAATTTGATTAACCCTGATACAAAAGGTACTAAATTTATTTAAAATTTTTTAAATTTAGATAAGTTCATTTACATTACTTTTAACTTTTAAAAAAATTATTTTTTAATAAATAATTACTGAAATAATTGTTATTTGATAAAATTTTATTTATATAAAATTGATTAATTTATAATATTTTTTATTATTTTAATTAAAATAAAATTTTAATTAAATTAATCTTTTCAGTGTAAATGAAAAATTTTATTTCAGTTTAAACTAAAATTTTTAGTTCCTAATTACACTTTCCAGTACAATTACTATGTTACGACTTATTTTATTTTGGTGAAATTGACGGGCGATTTGTACGCTTATTAGCATATAGTTCAATTTAATTAATTGAAGTAAATTTACTTTTAAATTTTCTTTCAAAATAATTTTAAAATTATTTATTCAAAATATAATATTATATTATAACTCTTAATATCTTAAATGCACTACATATTTACTTGAATTTTAATTTATTAAAATTTATTAACATTATCAATTAAAAAAAATGTGTAAACAGCTATATATAAATGTAATTTAAGTGAGTCTTATCGTGGAATATCGATTAAATTATAAGTTCCTCTAATGGAATTAATAAGCCGCCATATTTATTAATTTTAATGATTTACATTTAATAGTTAATTTTTTATTTAATTTTATAGTAGGGTATCTAATCCTAGTTTTTTTATAAAATTTATTAATTAATTTAATAATAAATTTTAATTATTTGAACTAAATTGTATATTTCACTAAAAATTTAATTTTTTAATTAAAATATATTAATTTTTAAGTAATTAAAATATTATGATTAATTAATTTATAAAATTGGTTTAACCGCTGTTGCTGGCACCAAAATTTACCATTATTAAAATTTATTTCCGAATAAAATTTTTATTTAGTGTTGCAGATTTTATTATTAATAAAAAATTATTTTTTAATCTAATTATATATATAAAATAAATTTAATTAATTTGTAACTTAAATTCAATTTTATTGATTTGAATTTATTTAAAAATTTTAAATAAATTAAAGTTTTGATTTTTCTATAGAAGGTATCAATTTCTATAATGTAATTAATTTTTAATTAGATATACACCTATCTATAGGTAAATCTAATCTTTATAATAGTTAACCCCCCAATTAACTATTTAAAGCTTTGATTTTTCTATAGAAGGTATCAATTTCTATAATGTAATTAATTTTTAATTAGATATACACCTATCTATAGGTAAATCTAATCTTTATAATAGCTAACCCCTTAATTAACTATTTAAAGCTTTGATTTTTCTATAGAAGGTATCAATTTCTATAATGTAATTAATTTTTAATTAGATATACACCTATCTATAGGTAAATCTAATCTTTATAATAGTTAACCCCCCAATTAACTATTTAAAGCTTTGATTTTTCTATAGAAGGTATCAATTTCTATAATGTAATTAATTTTTAATTAGATATACACCTATCTATAGGTAAATCTAATCTTTATAATAGTTAACCCCCCAATTAACTATTTAAAGCTTTGATTTTTCTATAGAAGGTATCAATTTCTATAATGTAATTAATTTTTTAATTAAATATACAAAGATTAATCTATCTATAGGTAAATCTAATCTTTATAATAGTTAACCCCCCAATTAACTATTTAAAGCTTTGATTTTTCTATAGAAGGTATCAATTTCTATAATGTAATTAATTTTTTAATTAAATATACAATGATTAATCTATCTATAGGTAAATCTAATCTTTATAATAGTTAACCCCCCAATTAACTATTTAAAGCTTTGATTTTTCTATAGAAGGTATCAATTTCTATAATGTAATTAATTTTTTAATTAAATATACAAAGATTAATCTATCTATAGGTAAATCTAATCTTTATAATAGTTAACCCCCCAATTAACTATTTAAAGCTTTGATTTTTCTATAGAAGGTATCAATTTCTATAATGTAATTAATTTTTTAATTAAATATACAAAGATTAATCTATCTATAGGTAAATCTAATCTTTATAATGGTTAACCCCCCAATTAACTATTTAAAGCTTTGATTTTTCTATAGAAGGTATCAATTTCTATAATGTAATTAATTTTTTAATTAAATATACAAAGATTAATCTATCTATAGGTAAATCTAATCTTTATAATAGTTAACCCCCCCAATTAACTATTTAAAGCTTTGATTTTTCTATAGAAGGTATCAATTTCTATAATGTAATTAATTTTTTAATTAAATATACAAAGATTAATCTATCTATAGGTAAATCTAATCTTTATAATAGTTAACCCCCCAATTAACTATTTAAAGCTTTGATTTTTCTATAGTAGGTATCAATTTCTATAATGTAATTAATTTTTTAATTAAATATACAAAGATTAATCTATCTATAGGTAAATCTAATCTTTATAATAGTTAACCCCTTAATTAACTATTTAAAGCTTTGATTTTTCTATAGAAAATTATAAATAATAAAAAAATTAATTTTTATATAAAAAAAATTATATAGAAATAAATTGTTATTAAATAGCCCTAAAATATTATTAATTATATTAGATTAAAATTTTAATACAAAATTTTTAATAATAAAGACTATTATAATAGTAGTATATATATATATATATATATATATATTGATTAATAAATTATTTATATATATATACACATCTTAATATTAATATATATATCTATTAATTAATAAATTATTTATATATATACATATTTATATACTATTATAAATAGATGGAGGCCAACTGATAAATATATATACATTTTATATATAACAAGATATATATATAAATATTACAATATATAAATCTGAGAATATATATACATTTATAAATATATCCTAAGGTAGGATTAAATTATGATTATTTATGCTTTTATATAATTTATAAATTATTTAATAACTTATAAATGCGCTATGTTTAATAAATCAATTAATGTTTAATAAGCGCATATAAATTTTTTATTTATTTATATATAACCTATGAATCATAAATTATTTATTAATTAATAAATACCTATTAATATATATAAATATGTTATTATATATTTAAATATCTATTAATTAATAAATAATTTATATATTTATATATATATATATATATCTTTATTTAATAATTTATGGTACTCTAATGTATTTATAATATAATTTACATATATCATAGATGTAACATAGTATATATAATTATATAAATATTTAATTAATTAATATTAATATTAATATATAAAGGTTAATATAATCTTTTATAAACATGTGAACTCACCTATGATTTATATATATATAGATATATTGATTAATAAATTATTTATATATATATATACATCTTAATATTAATATATATATCTATTAATTAATAAATTATTTATATATATATATATATTTATATACTATTATAAATAGATGGAGGCCAACTGATAAATATATATACATTTTATATATAACAAGATATATATATAAATATTACAATATATAAATCTGAGAATATATATACATTTATAAATATATCCTAAGGTAGAATTAAATTATGATTATTTATGCTTTCATATAATTTATAAATTATTTAATAACTTATAAATGCACTATATTTAATAAATTGATTAATATTTAATAAATATATATATATGTATATATATAGATTTATATATATATATATAATAAATATATATATATGTATATATATAGATTTATATATATATATATATATATATATATATAAATATTTATTAATTAATAAATAATTTTTATATTTATATTTATATTTCTTTTCTTTTCAATAATTTATTATAATCTAATGTATTCATAATATAATTTACATATATTATAGATATAAAATAATATATATGATTATATAAATATTTAATTAATTAATATTAATATTAATATATAAAGGTTAATATAATCTTTTATAAATTTTGGAACCCACCTATGATTTATATATATATAAATATATTTGTTAATAAATTATTTATATATATATATACATTTTAATATTAATATATATATATATATATTAATAAAAATTTTTTCAAATTAAAAATTGATTTTATTTACTTATATTTAAATTTATTATGTAATAAAATTATAGTTTAATATTATTAATAAGATTATAGCGTTACTTAATAACAAAAAAAAATTAAAAATTTTTATTTATGTATTAAATAAAATTATTAATTATTGGGGGGGGTATTTATATATAATTTATATATAATTTATAATTAAATTTGTATCTTAGAGAATTTAATTAATAAATAAATTTATTATTAATAGTCGATTTTAGTTTATTTCAATGGCTTTATTTTTCCCTTAAAGATGAATATATTGAAATAAACCTTTCAATTCTACTTTAGTTTGAATTTATTTAAATAGTTTTATTTGTTTTTATAAGTAGAGAATTTAATTAATAAATAAATTTATTATTAATAGTCGATTTTAGTTTATTTCAATGGTTTCATTCTTTCCCTAAGAATGAATATATTGAAATAAACCTTTCAATTCTACTTTAGCTTGAATTTATTTAAATAGTTTTATTTGTTTTTTATAAGTAGAGAATTTAATTAATAAATAAATTTATTATTAATAGTTGATTTTAGTTTATTTCAATGGCTTTATTTTTCCCTTAAAGATGAATATATTGAAATAAACCTTTCAATTCTACTTTAGTTTGAATTTATTTAAATAGTTTTATTTGTTTTTATAAGTAGAGAATTTAATTAATAAATAAATTTATTATTAATAGTCGATTTTAGTTTAATTCAATGGTTTCATTCTTTCCCTAAGAATGAATATATTGAAATAAACCTTTCAATTCTACTTTAGTTTGAATTTATTTAAATAGCCTCATTTGTCCCTTGCAAGTAGAGGATTTGGATATTAACCTTTCGAATTTACATTAGCTTTAGTTTATTTCAATGGCTTCACTCTTTTCCTAAGGATGAATATATTGAAATAAACCTTTCAATTCTACTTTAGCTTGAATTTATTTAAATAGCCTCATTTGTCCCTTGCAAGTAGAGGATTTTTGGATATTAACCTTTCGAATTTACTTTAGCTTTAGTTTATTTCAATGGCTTCACTCTTTTCCTAAGGATGAATATATTGAAATAAACCTTTCAATTCTACTTTAGCTTGAATTTATTTAAATAGCCTCATTTGTCCCTTGCAAGTAGAGGATTTTTGGATATTAACCTTTCGAATTTACTTTAGCTTTAGTTTATTTCAATGGCTTCACTCTTTCCCTAAGGATGAATATATTGAAATAAACCTTTCAATTCTACTTTAGCTTGAATTTATTTAAATAGCCTCATTTGTCCCTTGCAAGTAGAGGATTTGGATATTAACCTTTCGAATTTACATTAGCTTTAGTTTATTTCAATGGCTTCACTCTTTCCCTAAGGATGAATATATTGAAATAAACCTTTCAATTCTACTTTAGCTTGAATTTATTTAAATAGCCTCATTTGTCCCATGTAAATAGAGGATTTGGATATTAACCTTTCGAATTTACATTAGCTTTAGTTTATTTCAATGGCTTCACTCTTTTCCTAAGGATGAATATATTGAAATAAACCTTTCAATTCTACTTTAGCTTGAATTTATTTAAATAGCCTCATTTGTCCCTTGCAAGTAGAGGATTTGGATATTAACCTTTCGAATTTACATTAGCTTTAGTTTATTTCAATGGCTTCACTCTTTTCCTAAGGATGAATATATTGAAATAAACCTTTCAATTCTACTTTAGCTTGAATTTATTTAAATAGTTTTATTCGTTTTTTATAAGTAGAGAATTTAATTAATAAATAAATTTATTATTAATAGTTGATTTTAGTTTATTTCAATGGCTTTATTTTTCCCTTAAAGATGAATATATTGAAATAAACCTTTCAATTCTACTTTAGTTTGAATTTATTTAAATAGTTTTATTTGTTTTTATAAGTAGAGAATTTAATTAATAAATAAATTTATTATTAATAGTCGATTTTAGTTTAATTCAATGGTTTCATTCTTTCCCTAAGAATGAATATATTGAAATAAACCTTTCAATTCTACTTTAGTTTGAATTTATTTAAATAGCCTCATTTGTCCCTTGCAAGTAGAGGATTTGGATATTAACCTTTCGAATTTACATTAGCTTTAGTTTATTTCAATGGCTTCACTCTTTTCCTAAGGATGAATATATTGAAATAAACCTTTCAATTCTACTTTAGCTTGAATTTATTTAAATAGCCTCATTTGTCCCTTGCAAGTAGAGGATTTTTGGATATTAACCTTTCGAATTTACTTTAGCTTTAGTTTATTTCAATGGCTTCACTCTTTTCCTAAGGATGAATATATTGAAATAAACCTTTCAATTCTACTTTAGCTTGAATTTATTTAAATAGCCTCATTTGTCCCTTGCAAGTAGAGGATTTTTGGATATTAACCTTTCGAATTTACTTTAGCTTTAGTTTATTTCAATGGCTTCACTCTTTTCCTAAGGATGAATATATTGAAATAAACCTTTCAATTCTACTTTAGCTTGAATTTATTTAAATAGCCTCATTTGTCCCTTGCAAGTAGAGGATTTTTGGATATTAACCTTTCGAATTTACTTTAGCTTTAGTTTATTTCAATGGCTTCACTCTTTCCCTAAGGATGAATATATTGAAATAAACCTTTCAATTCTACTTTAGCTTGAATTTATTTAAATAGCCTCATTTGTCCCTTGCAAGTAGAGGATTTGGATATTAACCTTTCGAATTTACATTAGCTTTAGTTTATTTCAATGGCTTCACTCTTTCCCTAAGGATGAATATATTGAAATAAACCTTTCAATTCTACTTTAGCTTGAATTTATTTAAATAGCCTCATTTGTCCCATGTAAGTAGAGGATTTGGATATTAACCTTTCGAATTTACATTAGCTTTAGTTTATTTCAATGGCTTCACTCTTTTCCTAAGGATGAATATATTGAAATAAACCTTTCAATTCTACTTTAGCTTGAATTTATTTAAATAGCCTCATTTGTCCCTTGCAAGTAGAGGATTTGGATATTAACCTTTCGAATTTACATTAGCTTTAGTTTATTTCAATGGCTTCACTCTTTCCCTAAGGATGAATATATTGAAATAAACCTTTCAATTCTACTTTAGCTTGAATTTATTTAAATAGCCTCATTTGTTCCTTGCAAGTAGAGGATTTGGATATTAACCTTTCGAATTTACATTAGCTTTAGTTTATTTCAATGGCTTCATTCTTTCCCTAAGGATGAATATATTGAAATAAACCTTTCAATTCTACTTTAGCTTGAATTTATTTAAATAGCCCCATTTGTCCCTTGCAAGTAGAGGATTTGGATATTAACCTTTCGAATTTACATTAGCTTTAGTTTATTTCAATGGCTTCACTCTTTTCCTAAGGATGAATATATTGAAATAAACCTTTCAATTCTACTTTAGCTTGAATTTATTTAAATAGCCTCATTTGTCCCTTGTAAGTAGAGGATTTGGATATTAACCTTTCAATTCTACTTTAGCTTGAATTTATTTAAATAACCTCATTTGTCCCTCGCAAGTAGAGGATTTTGGATATTAACCTTTCGAATTTACCTTAGCTTTAGTTTATTTCAATGGCTTCATTCTTTCCCTAAGGATGAATATATTGAAATAAACCTTTCAATTCTACTTTAGCTTGAATTTATTTAAATAGCCTCATTTGTCCCTCGCAAGTAGAGGATTTTGGATATTAACCTTTCGAATTTACCTTAGCTTTAGTTTATTTCAATGGCTTCATTCTTTCCCTAAGGATGAATATATTGAAATAAACCTTTCAATTCTACTTTAGCTTGAATTTATTTAAATAGCCTCATTTGTCCCTTGCAAGTAGAGGATTTTGGATATTAACCTTTCGAATTTACCTTAGCTTTAGTTTATTTCAATGGCTTCATTCTTTCCCTAAGGATGAATATAAATATATATCCATATATAAAGATATATATATATCTTTAAATGGATATTAGTTAATTTTAATCTATAATATTTAATTTGCAATTAAAAGTAATTTTTAAATATATCTATATAAATAAGCTAAGTTTAAAGCTGGTAGGTTCATACCCTAGTTATAGATTATATGTATCTTTTATATATTTTATATATATATGTATTAAAGTAATATGCCTGATTAAAGGATTATTTTGATAAGATACTTAAATAAATTTTATATTTATTGTTACTAATTGATTTTTTTTATATTTATTAATTTTATTAATACTTTAAATTTCAAAAATTTAGGTGCTTTGACACTAAAATATAATAGGTAAAAATTTTAGTATTATAAACTATTTAATTTTTAATTAAAAGATAATTTTGAATTGGTTTTTTGTGAAGAAAGTAATATTTAAAAATGTAATATGTCTTAGATATATTATTATTAATTATTTAATCATTCTTTTTGTAAGAGATTTATTTTTTATGTGATTAATTTATGAAGTTATAACATTAGTTTTAATTATTTATATAAATTTAACTAGAGATTCAAAATATGCTAGTGTTTTTTATTATATAGTATCAGTAGTAAGAAGGTTAGTTTTTATTATAAGATTGTATTTTTATGTATCTATGAAAGAAGTAAGAGTTTTTTTTGAAATTTTTATTCAATTAATTATGTTAGTAAAATTAGGAATATTTCCTTTTCATCAATGATCTATTTATATTCATAGATATATGTGTTGAACAAGAATTTTTATATTTTCAACAGTTATAAAAATAGTACCTATATATTTTTTAGCTAATGTGAGTGGTGTAAATTTTTTTTTTATAGGTTGAATTTTATTAAATTTAATTTTTATTCCTATTATAATGAAAGTTTATAATTCTATAAAAATATTTATTAGATCTTCTTCTATTATTCAATCAACTTTTTTATTAATAATTATATATGTAAATGTAAAAATTTATTTGGAATATTTTTCTTTTTATGCAGTTATTTTTTATATATTGTTATATTTTTTTGAAAAATTTGATGTGGTAACTTTTAATGATTTGGGGTTTTTATTAGTTGATAAATATTTGAAGGTATATTTTATTATTATAGTTTTAATTTATTCTTCTTTACCTCCATTTTTGGCTTTAGTGTTAAAGTGAATTTTGAATTATTATTTTTTAGAGGATTATGTTAATTTTTATGTTTTATTATTTATTATGATATTAGCATCAGTTATAATTATTTGAAATTATTTTAGATTATTATTATATATTAGTAGGAATTATCCTAGAGCTAAAAAATATTTTTGTAAGAGTTAGATATTTAAGTCTTATATTGTTTTATTTATTATTATGTTATTTTTTTTTAGGTTTTTATTGGTTAATGTTTATGTTACTTAAAGGTTTTAATTTAATATAATTTAAGTATTGATCAATTTGTTAAATTTAATATAGTGTGAGATATTTATGATTAATATTTTCTAATAATTATTTATATTTTAAAATTTGCAATTTTAAGTTTTTTTTAAACTATAGAAAATTAGTATCAGTAAGTTTTTCTTACATGTTTAAATTTACAATTTAATTCTTTTATCAGACATGATACTTTTTTTGATTTGAAGATTTTAAGTTAAAATAAACTTTTAATTTTCAAAGTTAAATATATATATATATATATATATATATATATTGATTTATAATAAATCTTATAATATATAAATATATTTATTAATATTTAAATATTATATAATTATGTTTTATTTATGTTTGATAAATGATTTTATTCTACTAATCATAAAAATATTGGTATAATTTATTTTGTGTTTGCTTTATGATCAGGGATAATTGGAACTTCTATGAGAATAATTATTCGTATGGAGTTAAGTACCCCAGGTATATGAATTAATAATGTTCAAGTTTATAATTCAATTGTTACTGTTCATGCATTTTTAATAATTTTTTTTATAGTAATACCATTTATAATTGGTGGATTTGGTAATTGATTAGTTCCATTAATATTAGGATCTCCAGATATGGCATTTCCTCGTATAAATAATATTAGATTTTGATTATTACCGCCATCATTAACATTATTACTTTCAAGAAATTTATTTCAAGTTAGACCAGGGACTGGTTGAACGGTTTATCCTCCTTTATCTTCATATTTATTTCATTCTTCTCCTTCTGTTGATATTACTATTTTTTCTTTACATTTATCAGGAATTTCTTCAATTATTGGGGCAATAAATTTTATAGTAACTATTATAATAATAAAAAATTTATCTTTAAATTATGATTAAATAGCTTTATTTCCTTGATCAGTGTTTATTACAGCTATTTTATTATTATTATCATTGCCAGTTTTAGCTGGAGCAATTACAATATTAATTTTTGATCGAAATATTAATACTTCGTTTTTTGATCCTTTAGGGGGAGGTGATCCAATTTTATATCAACATTTATTTTGATTTTTTGGGCATCCTGAAGTTTATATTTTAATTTTACCGGGGTTTGGGTTGATTTCACATATTATTATAAATGAGAGGGGTAAAAAAGAGGTATTTGGTAATTTAGGAATGATTTATGCTATATTAGGAATTGGATTTTTAGGATTTATTGTATGAGCACATCATATATTTACAGTTGGGTTAGATGTAGATACTCGAGCTTATTTTACTTCAGCAACTATAGTTATTGCAGTTCCTACAGGAATTAAAGTTTTTAGTTGATTAGCTACTTATCATGGAGCTAAATTAGGTTATAATAATTCAATTTTATGATCATTAGGGTTTGTTATAATATTTATAATTGGTGGATTGACGGGTATTGTATTATCAAATTCTTCTATTGATATTATTTTACATGATACTTATTATGTTGTTGGTCATTTTCATTATGTTTTATCTATAGGAGCAGTTTTTGCAATGGTTGGAAGATTTATTCATTGATTTCCTTTAATTTTTGGTGTTGTTATACATCAGAATTGATTGAAAATTCAGTTTTATATAATGTTTATTGGTGTTAATATAACTTTTTTTCCTCAACATTTTTTAGGATTAATGGGTATACCTCGACGATATTCAGATTATCCTGATGCATATTATTGTTGGAATTTATTTTCTTCAATTGGTTCATTAATTTCTTAAAATAGATTAATTTTATTAATTTTTTTAATTTTAGAAAGATTTATTTCAATACGGTTAGTAGTTTTTAAATTTAATAGTTCATTAGAATGAATTGGTTTTATACCTCCTTTAGATCATGTATATTTAGAAGTACCTATTGTGTTAAATAATAAAAAGGAATTATTTTTGAATATTTAATAATGTTGAGTTTTAATGATTGATTTAATTTTTATTTTTAATATTTTATTTTATTTAATATGGCAGATAAGTGCGATAGATTTAAGATTTATTTATAAAAATATATTATTTTTTATTAAAAATTGCAACATGATTTATATATAGATTTCAAGATTCTAATTCACCTTATTCTGACAATTTAATTTCTTTTCATAATTTAGTTATAATATTAATGTTAGTTATTATTGTATTTTCAATATTAATTATTTTAGATATTATTACTAATAAGTATGTTAATCGGTATTTATTGAAGAATCATTTATTGGAAATTATTTGAACTATTATTCCAATTTTTATTTTAATAACAATTTGTTTTCCTTCTTTAAAGATTTTATATTATATTGATGAAATTTTAAATCCTTATTTTACAATTAAAATTATAGGTCATCAGTGATTTTGGTCTTATGAATATTCAGAATTTAAAGATTTGGAATTTGATTCTTATATATTATCTGATAGGGTTATGAATAGTTTTCATTTATTAAATGTTGATAATCGTATGGTCATTCCAATAAATTTTCCGATTCGATTATTATTATCATCAACTGATGTAATTCATTCATGAGCTATTCAATCAGTTGGAATTAAAGTTGATGCTGTTCCTGGACGTATTAATCAATCAAATTTATATTGTATGCGACCAGGATTACTTTTTTAAGATTTTGTTTTCACCACTCCACAGTGCGTTTGATATGCAGAACCGGCGACATCTTTGATTTCGTCGGGGTTCAAGCTGAGATATGCTTTTTCTACGATAATCTTGGTGAGACTTCTGTCCGAAGTATGCTGAATCATCGAGATCGCTCTATTCGAGCTATTTAATGCGACAAACACGTTATCTGGTGTTTTCAGCACTCCACAGTGCGTTTGATATGCAGAACAGTAGATATCCTGGTTTTCGTGGGGTTTCCAGCTGAGATATGCATTTTCTGCGATAATATTGGTGAGACTTCAGTCAGAAGTATGCAGAATCATCTAGATCGCTCTTTTCGAGCTACTTAATGCACGAAACACGTTTTCTGGTGTTTTCACCACTCCACAGTGCATTTGACATGCAGAACCGGAGATATCTTGGATTCGGTCGGGTTTCAAGCTGAGATATGCATTTTCTACGATATTCCTGGTGAGACGGCTGTCAGAAGTATGCAGGATCTTCGAGAACGCTCTTTTCGAGCTACTTAATGCGAGAAACACGTTTTCTGGTATTTTCACCACTCCACAGTGTGTTTGATATGCAGAACCGGCGACATCTTGGTTTTCGTGGGGTTTCAAGCTGAGATATGCATTTTCTGCGATAATCTTGGTGAGGCTTCTGTCCGAAGTATGCAGAATCATCGAGATCGCTCTTTTCGAGCTATTTAATGCGAGAAACACGTTATCTTGTGTTTTCACCACTCCACAGTGCGTTTGATATGCAGTACCAGCGATATCTTGGTTTTCGTGGGGTTTCAAGCTGAGATATGCATTTTTTACGATAATCTTGGTGAGACTTCTGTCCGAAGTATGCAGAATCATCGAGATCGCTCTATTCGAGCTATTTAATGCGACAAACACGTTATCTGGTGTTTTCAGCACTCCACAGTGCGTTTAATATGCAGAACCAGCGATATCTTGGTTTTCGTGGGGTTTCAAGCTGAGATATGCAGTTTTTACGATAATCTTGGTGAGACTTCTGTCCGAAGTATGCTTAATCATCGAGATCGCTCGTTTCGAGCTATTTAATGCGAGAAACACGTTATCTGGTGTTTTCACCACTACACAGTGCGTATGATATGCAGAACCGGCGATATCTTGGTTTTCGTGGGGTTTCAAGATGAGATATGCATTTTCTGCGATAATATTGGTGAGACTTCAGTCAGAAGTATGCAGAATCATCTAGATCGCTCTTTTCGAGCTACTTAATGTACGAAACACGTTTTCTGGTGTTTTCACCACTCCACAGTACGTTTGACATGCAGAACCGGAGATATCTTGGTTTTCGTGGTGTTTCCAGCTGAGATATGCATTTTCTGCGATAATCTTGGTGGGTCTTTTGTCAGAAGTATGCAGAATCAACTAGATCGCTCTTTTCGAGCTACTGAATGCACCAATCACGTTTTCTGGTGTTTTCACCACTCCACAGTACGTTTGATATGCAGAACCGGCGATATCTCGGTTTTCGTCGGGTTTCATGCTGAGAACCGCATTTTCTACGATAATCTTGGTGAGACTTCTGTCAGAAGTATGCAGGATCTTCGATATCGCTCTTCTCGAGCGAACTAATGCACGAAACACGTTTTCTTGTGTTTTCACCACTCCACAGTGCGTTTGATATGCAGAACCGGCAACATATTGATTTTCGTGAGGTTTCGAGCTGAGATATGCATTTTCTGCGATAATATTGGTGAGACTTCAGTCAGAAGTGTGCAGAATCATCTAGATCGCTCTTTTCGAGCTACTTAATGCACGAAACACGTTTTCTGGTGTTTTCTCCACTCCACAGTACGTTTGACATGCAGAACCGGAGATATCTTGGATTCGGTCGGGTTTCAAGCTGAGATATGCATTTCTACGATATTCCTGGTGAGACGGCTGTCAGAAGTATGCAGAATCTTCGAGAACGCTCTTTTCGAGATACTTAATGCGCGAAACACGTTTTCTGGTGTTTTCACCACTCCACGGTACGTTTGATGTGCAGAACCGGAGATAACTCGGTTTTCATCGGGTTTCAAGCTGAGATATGCATTTTCTACGATAATCTTGGTGAGACTTCTGTCAGAAGTATGCAGGATCTTCGAGAACGCTCTTTTCGAGCTATTTAATGCGAGAAACACGTAATCTGGTGTTTTCACCACTCCACAGTGCGTATGATATGCAGAACAGGCGATATCTTGGTTTTCGTGGGGTTTCAAGGTGAGATATGCATTTTCTGCGATAATCTTGGTGAGACTTCTGTCCGCAGTATGCTGAAACATCGAGATCGCTCTTTTCGTGCTAGTTAATGCGAGAAAAACCTTATCCGGTGTTTTCACCACTCCACAGTGCGTTTTATATGCAAAACCGGCGATATCTTGGTTTTCGTGGGGTTTCAAGCTGAGATATGCATTTTCTGCGATAATCTTGTTGAGACTTCTGTCCGAAGTATGCAGAATCATCGAGATCGCTCGTTTCGAGCAACTTAATGCGAGAAACACGTTATCTGGTGTTTTCACCACTCCACAGTGCGTTGGATATGCAGAACTGGTGATATGTTGGTTTTCGTCGGGTTTCAAGCTGAGATATGCATTTTCTACGATAAGCTTGGTGAAACATCTGTCCAAAGTATGCAGAAACATCGAGAGCGCTCTTTTCGAGCTATTTAATGCGAGAAACACGTTTTCTGAGGTTTTCACCACTCCACAGTTCGTCGGATATGCAGAACAGTAGATATCTTTGTTTTCGTGGGGTTTCAAGCTGAGATATGCATTTGCTACGATAATCCTGGTGAGACTTCTGTCAGAAGTATGCAGAATCATCTAGATCGCTCTTTTCGAGCTACTTAATGCACGAAACACGTTTTCTGCTGTTTTCACCACTCCACAGTACGTTTGACATGCAGAACCGGAGATATCTTGGTTTCGGTCGGGTTTCATGCTGAGATATGCATTTTCTACGATAATCCTGGTGAGACTTCTGTCAGAAGTATGCAGAATCTTCGAGACCGCTCTTTTCGAGCTACTGAATGCGCGAAACACGTTATCTGGTGTTTTCACCACTCCACAGTGCGTTTGATATGCAAAACCGGCGATATCTTGGTTTTCGTGGGGTTTCAAGCTGAGATATGCATTTTCTGCGATAATCTTGTTGAGACTTCTGTCCGAAGTATGCAGAATCATCGAGATCGCTCGTTTCGAGCTACTTAATTCGAGAAACACGTTATCTGGTGTTTTCACCACTCCACAGTGCGTTGGATATGCAGAACCGGTGATGTTTTGGTTTTCGTCGGGTTTCAAGCTGAGATATGCATTTTCTACGATAAGCTTGGTGAAACATCTGTCCAAAGTATGCAGAAACATCGAGAGCGCTCTTTTCGAGCTATTTAATGCGAGAAGCACGTTTTCTGAGGTTTTCACCACTCCACAGTTCGTCGGATATGCAGAACAGTAGATATCTTTGTTTTCGCGGGGTATCAAGCTGAGATATGCATTTTCTGCGATAATCTTGTTGAGACTTCTGTCCGAAGTATGCTGAATCATCGAGATCGCTCTTTTCGAGCTATTTAATGCGTGAAACTCGTTATCTGGTGTTTTCACCACTCCACAGTTAGTTTGATATGCAGAACCAGCGATATCTTGGTTTTCGTGGGGTTTCAAGCTGAGATATGCATTTTCTGCGATAATATTGGTGAGACATCAGTCAGAAGTATGCTGAATCACCGAGATCGCTCTTTTCGAGCTAGTTAGTGCGAGAAACTCGTTTTCTGGGGTTTTCACCACTCCACAGTTCGTTGGATATGCAGAACCGGAGATATCTTGGTTTTCGTGTGGTTTCAAGCTGAGATATGTATTTCCTGCGATAATCTTGGTGAGACTTCTGTCCGAAGTATGCTGAATCATCTAGATCGCTCTTTTCGAGCTATTTAATGCGAGAAACACGTTATCTGGTGTTTTCACCACTCCACAGTGCGTTTGATATGCAGAACAAGCGATATCTTGGTTTTCGTGGAATTTCAAGATGAGATATGCATTTTCTGCGATAATCGTGTTGAGACTTCTGTCCGAAGTATTTAGAATCATTGAGATCGCTCGTTTCGAGCTACTTAATGCGAGAAACACGTTATCTGGTGTTTTCACCACTCCACAGTGCGTTGGATATGCAGAACCGGCGATATTTTGGTTTTCGTCGGGTTTCAAGCTGAGATATGCATTTTCTACGATAAGCTTGGTGAAACATCAGTCCGAAGTATGCAGAAACATCGAGAGCGCTCTTTTCGAGCTATTTAATGCGAGAAACACGTTTTCTGGGGTTTTCACCACTCCACAGTTCGTTGGATATGCAGAACTGTAGATATCTTGGTTTTCATGGGGTTTCAAGCAGAGATATGCATTTTCTGCGATAATCTTCGTGAGACTTCTGTTAGAAGTATGCTGAATCATCGAGATCGCCCTTTTCGAGCTATTTAATGCGAGAAGCACGTTACCTGGTGTTTTCACCACTCCACAGTGGGTTTGATATGCAGAACCGGCGATATTTTGGTGTTCATCGGGTGTCAAGCTGAGATATGCATTTTCTACGATAATCTTGGTGAAACATCTGTCCGAAGTATGCAGAAACATCGAGAGCGCTGTTTTCGAGCTATTTAATGCGAGAAACACGTTTTCTGGGGTTTTCACCACTCCACAGTTCGTTGGATATGCAGAACAGTAGATATCTTGGTTTTCATGGGGTTTCAAGCAGAGATATGCATTTTCTACGATAATCTTGGTGAAACATCTGTCCGAAGTATGCAGAAACATCGAGATCGCTCTTTTCGAGCTAGTTAGTGCGAGAAACTCGTTTTCTGGGGCTTTCACCACTCCACAGATCGTTGGATATGTAGAACCGGAGATATCTTGGTTTTCGTGTGGTTTCAAGCTGAGATATGCATTTCCTGCGATAATCTTGGTGAGACTACTGTCCGAAGTATGCAGAATCATCGTGATCGCTCTATTCGAGCTATTTAATGCGAGAAACACGTTCCCTGGTTGTTTTCACCACTCCACAGTGCGTTTGATATGCAGAACCAGCGATATCTTTGTTTTCGTGGGGTTTCAAGCTGAGATATGCATTTTCTGCGATAATATTGGTGAGACTTCTGTCCGAAGTATGCTGAATCATCTAGATCGCTCTTTTCGAGCTATTTAATGCGAGAAACACGTTATCTGGTGTTTTCACCACTCCACAGTGCGTTGGATATGCAGAACCGGCGATATCTTGGTTTTCGTGAGGTTTCCAGCTGAAATATGTATTTTCTGCGATAATCTTGGTGAGACTTCTGTCCGAAGTATGCAGAAACATCGAGAGCGCTCTTTTCGAGCTATTTAATGCGAGAAACTCGTTTTCTGGGGTTTTCACCACTCCACAGTTCGTTGGATATGCAGAATCGGAGATATCTTGGTTTTCGTGTGGTTTCAAGCTGAGATATGCATTTCCTGCGATAATCTTGGTGAGACTTCTGTCCGAAGTATGCTGAATCATCGAGATCGCTCTTTTCGAGCTATTTAATGCGAGAAACACGTTATCTGGAGTTTTCACCACTCCACAGTTGGTTTGATATGCAGAACCGGCGATATTTTGGTTTTCGTCGGGTGTCAAGCTGAGATATGCATTTTCTACCATAATCTTGGTGAAACATCTGTCCGAAGTATGCAGAAACATCGAGAGCGCTCTTTTCGAGCTATTTAATGCGAGAAACTCGTTTTCTGGGGTTTTCACCACTCCACAGTTCGTTGGATATGCAGAATCGGAGATATCTTGGTTTTCGTGTGGTTTCAAGCTGAGATATGCATTTCCTGCGATAATCTTGGTGAGACTTCTGTCCGAAGTATGCTGAATCATCTAGATCGCTCTTTTCGAGCTATTTAATGCGAGAAACACGTTATCTGGTGTTTTCACCACTCCACAGTGCGTTTGATATTCAGAACCGGCGATATCTTGGTTTTCGTGGGGTTTCAAGCTCAGATATGCATTTTCTGCGATAATCTTGGTGAGACTTCTGTCCGAAGTATGCTGAAACATCGAGATCGCTCTTTTCGTGCTAGTTAATGCGAGAAAAACCTTATCCGGTGTTTTCACCACTCCACAGTGCGTTTGATATGCAAAACCGGCGATATCTTGGTTTTCGTGGGGTTTCAAGCTGAGATATGCATTTTCTGCGATAATCTTGTTGAGACTTCTGTCCGAAGTATGCAGAATCATCGAGATCGCTCGTTTCGAGCTACTTAATGCGAGAAACACGTTATCTGGTATTTTCACCACTCCACAGTGCGTTGGATATGCAGAACCGGCGATATTTTGGTGTTCGTCGGGTGTCAAGCTGAGATATGCATTTTCTACGATAATCTTGGTGAAACATCTGTCCGAAGTATGCAGAAACATCGAGAGCGCTTTTTTCGAGCTATTTAATGCGAGAAACACGTTCCCTGGTTGTTCTCACCACTCCACAGTGCGTTTGATATGCAGAACCAGCGATATCTTTGTTTTCGTGGGGTTTCAAGCTGAGATATGCATTTTCTGCGATAATATTGGTGAGACTTCTGTCCGAAGTATGCTGAATCATCTAGATCGCTCTTTTCGAGCTATTTAATGCGAGAAACACGTTATCTGGTTTTTTCACCACTCCACAGTGCGTTTGATATGCAGTACGAGCGATATCTTGGTTTTCGTGGGGTTTAAAGCTGAGATATGCATTTTTTACGATAATCTTGGTGAAGCTTCTGTCCGAAGTATGCAGAATCATCGAGATCGCTCGTTTCGAGCTATTTAATGCGAGAAACACGTTATCTGGTGTTTTCACCACTCCACAGTGCGTTGGATATGCAGAACCGGCGCTATCTTGGTTTTCGTGGGGTTTCCAGCTGAAATATGTATTTTCTGCGATAATCTTGGTGAGATTTCTGTCCGAAGTATGCTTAATCATCGAGATCGCTCTATTCGAGCTATTTAATGCGCGAAACACGTTATCTGGTGTTTTCAGCACTCCACAGTGCGTTTGATATGCAGAAACAACGATATCTTGGTTTTCTTGGGGATGCAAGCTGAGATATGCAATTTCTGCGATAATCTTGGTGAGACTTCTGTCCGAAGTATGCTTAATCATCGAGATCGCTCGTTTCGTGCTATTTAATGCGGGAAACACGTTATCTGGTGTTTTCACCACTCCACAGTGCGTATGATATGCAGAACCGACGATATATTGGTTTTCGTGGGGTTTCAAGCTCAGATATGCATTGTCTGCGATAATCTTGGAGAGACTTCTGTCCGAAGTGTGCCGAATCATCGAGATCGCTCTCTTCGAGCTATTTAATGCGAGAAACACGTTTTCGGGGGTTTGCACCACACCACAGTTCGTTGGATATGCAGAACAGGTGATATCTTGGTTTTCGAGGGGTTTCAAGCTGAGATATGCATTTTCTGCGATAAACTTGGAGAGACTTCTGTCCGAAGTATGCTGAATCGTCGAGATCGCTCTTTTCGAGCTGGTTAATGCGAGAAACACGTTATCTGGAGTTTTCACCACTCCACAGTTGGTTTGATATGCAGAACCGGCGATATTTTGGTTTTCGTCGGGTGTCAAGCTGAGATATGCATTTTCTACCATAATCTTGGTGAAACATCTGTCCGAAGTATGCAGAAACATCGAGAGCGCTCTTTTCGAGCTATTTAATGCGAGAAACTCGTTTTCTGGGGTTTTCACCACTCCACAGTTCGTTGGATATGCAGAATCGGAGATATCTTGGTTTTCGTGTGGTTTCAAGCTGAGATATGCATTTCCTGCGATAATCTTGGTGAGACTTCTGTCCGAAGTATGCTGAATCATCTAGATCGCTCTTTTCGAGCTATTTAATGCGAGAAACACGTTATCTGGTGTTTTCACCACTCCACAGTGCGTTTGATATTCAGAACCGGCGATATCTTGGTTTTCGTGGGGTTTCAAGCTCAGTTATGCATTTTCTGCGATAATATTGGTGAGACTTCAGTCAGAAGTGTGCAGAATCATCTAGATCGCTCTTTTCGAGCTACTTAATGCACGAAACACGTTTTCTGGTGTTTTCACCACTCCACAGTACGTTTGACATGCAGAACCGGAGATATCTTGGTTTCGGTCGGGTTTCAAGCTGAGATATGCATTTTCTACGATAATCCTGGTGAGACTTCTGTCAGAAGTATGCTGAAACATCGAGATCGCTCTTTTCGAGCTAGTTAATGCGAGAAAAACCTTAACCGGTGTTTTCACCACTCCACAGTGCGTTTGATATGCAGAACCCGCGATATCTTGGTTTTCGTGGGGTTTCAAGCTGAGATATGCATTTTCTGCGATAATCTTGTTGAGACTTCTGTCCGAAGTATGCTGAATCATCGAGATCGCTCTTTTCGAGCTATTTAATGCGAGAAACACGTTATCTGGAGTTTTCACCACTCCACAGTTGGTTTGATATGCAGAACCGGCGATATTTTGGTTTTCGTCGGGTGTCAAGCTGAGATATGCATATTCTACCATAATCTTGGTGAAACATCTGTCCGAAGTATGCAGAAACATCGAGAGCGCTCTTTTCGAGCTATTTAATGCGAGAAACTCGTTTTCTGGTGTTTTCACCACTCCACAGTGCGTTTGATATTCAGAACCGGCGATATCTTGGTTTTCGTGGGGTTTCAAGCTCAGATATGCATTTTCTGCGATAATATTGGTGAGACTTCAGTCAGAAGTGTGCAGAATCATCTAGATCGCTCTTTTCGAGCTACTTAATGCACGAAACACGTTATCTGGTGTTTTCAGCACTCCACAGTGCGTTTGATATGCAGAAACAACGATATCTTGGTTTTCTTGGGGATTCAAGCTGAGATATGCAATTTCTGCGATAATCTTGGTGAGACTTCTGTCCGAAGTATGCTTAATCATCGAGATCGCTCGTTTCGTGCTATTTAATGCGGGAAACACGTTATCTGGTGTTTTCACCACTCCACAGTGCGTATGATATGCAGAACCGACGATATATTGGTTTTCGTGGGGTTTCAAGCTCAGATATGCATTGTCTGCGATAATCTTGGAGAGACTTCTGTCCGAAGTGTGCCGAATCATCGAGATCGCTCTCTTCGAGCTATTTAATGCGAGAAACACGTTTTCGGGGGTTTTCACCACACCACAGTTCGTTGGATATGCAGAACAGGTGATATCTTGGTTTTCGAGAGGTTTCAAGCTGAGATATGCATTTTCTGCGATAAACTTGGAGAGACTTCTGTCCGAAGTATGCTGAATCGTCGAGATCGCTCTTTTCGAGCTGGTTAATGCGAGAAACACGTTATCTGGAGTTTTCACCACTCCACAGTTGGTTTGATATGCAGAACCGGCGATATTTTGGTTTTCGTCGGGTGTCAAGCTGAGATATGCATTTTCTACCATAATCTTGGTGAAACATCTGTCCGAAGTATGCAGAAACATCGAGAGCGCTCTTTTCGAGCTATTTAATGCGAGAAACTCGTTATCTGGTGTTTTCACCACTCCACAGTGCGTTTGATATTCAGAACCGGCGATATCTTGGTTTTCGTGGGGTTTCAAGCTCAGTTATGCATTTTCTGCGATAATATTGGTGAGACTTCAGTCAGAAGTGTGCAGAATCATCTAGATCGCTCTTTTCGAGCTACTTAATGCACGAAACACGTTTTCTGGTGTTTTCACCACTCCACAGTACGTTTGACATGCAGAACCGGAGATATCTTGGTTTCGGTCGGGTTTCAAGCTGAGATATGCATTTTCTACGATAATCCTGGTGAGACTTCTGTCAGAAGTATGCTGAAACATCGAGATCGCTCTTTTCGAGCTAGTTAATGCGAGAAAAACCTTAACCGGTGTTTTCACCACTCCACAGTGCGTTTGATATGCAGAACCCGCGATATCTTGGTTTTCGTGGGGTTTCAAGCTGAGATATGCATTTTCTGCGATAATCTTGTTGAGACTTCTGTCCGAAGTATGCTGAATCATCGAGATCGCTCTTTTCGAGCTATTTAATGCGAGAAACACGTTATCTGGAGTTTTCACCACTCCACAGTTGGTTTGATATGCAGAACCGGCGATATTTTGGTTTTCGTCGGGTGTCAAGCTGAGATATGCATATTCTACCATAATCTTGGTGAAACATCTGTCCGAAGTATGCAGAAACATCGAGAGCGCTCTTTTCGAGCTATTTAATGCGAGAAACTCGTTTTCTGGTGTTTTCACCACTCCACAGTGCGTTTGATATTCAGAACCGGCGATATCTTGGTTTTCGTGGGGTTTCAAGCTCAGATATGCATTTTCTGCGATAATATTGGTGAGACTTCTGTCCGAAGTATGCTGAATCGTCGAGATCGCTCGTTTCGTGCTATTTAATGCGGGAAACACGTTATCTGGTGTTTTCACCACTCCACAGTGCGTATGATATGCAGAACCGACGATATATTGGTTTTCGTGGGGTTTCAAGCTCAGATATGCATTGTCTGCGATAATCTTGGAGAGACTTCTGTCCGAAGTGTGCCGAATCATCGAGATCGCTCTCTTCGAGCTATTTAATGCGAGAAACACGTTTTCGGGGGTTTTCACCACACCACAGTTCGTTGGATATGCAGAACAGGTGATATCTTGGTTTTCGAGAGGTTTCAAGCTGAGATATGCATTTTCTGCGATAAACTTGGAGAGACTTCTGTCCGAAGTATGCTGAATCGTCGAGATCGCTCGTTTCGTGCTATTTAATGCGGGAAACACGTTATCTGGTGTTTTCACCACTCCACAGTGCGTATGATATGCAGAACCGGCGATATCTTGGTTTTCGTGGGGTTTCAAGCTGAGATATACATTTTCTGCGATAATCTTAGTGAGACTTCTGTTAGAAGTATGCTGAATCATCGAGAGCGCTCTTTTCGAGCTATTTAATGCGAGAAACTCGTTTTCTGGGGTTTTCACCACTCCACAGTTCGTTGGATATGCAGAATCGGAGATATCTTGGTTTTCGTGTGGTTTCAAGCTGAGATATGCATTTCCTGCGATAATCTTGGTGAGACTTCTGTCCGAAGTATGCTTAATCATCGAGATCGCTCTGTTCGAGCTATTTAATGTGCGAAACACGTTATCGGGTGTTTTCACCACTCCACAGAGCGTTTGATATGCAGTACGAGCGATATCTTGGTTTTCGTGGGGTTTCAAGCTGAGATATGCATTCTTTACGATAATCTTGGTGAAGCTTCTGTCCGAAGTATGCAGAATCATCGAGATCGCTCGTTTCGAGCTATTTAATGCGAGAAACACGTTATCTGGTGTTTTCACCACTCCACAGTGGGTTGGATATGCAGAACCGGCGATATCTTGGTTTTCGTGGGGTTTCCAGCTGAAATATCTATTTCCTGCGATAATCTTGGTGAGGCTTCTGTCCGAAGTATGCTGAATCATCTAGATCGCTCTTTTCGAGCTATTTAATGCGAGAAACACGTTATCTGGTGTTTTCACCACTCCACAGTGCGTTTGATATGCAGAACCAGCGATATCTTGGTTTTCGTGGCATTTCAAGCTGAGATATGCATTTCCTGCGATAATCTTGGTGAGACTTCTGTCCGAAGTATGCTGAATCATCAAGATCGCTCTTTTCGAGCTAGTTAGAGCGAGAAGCACGTTTTCTGGTGTTTTCACCACTCCACAGTGCGTTTGATATGCAGAACAGTAGATATCTTGGTTTTCGTGGGGTTTCAAGCTGAGATATGCATTTTTTACGATAATCTTGGTGAGACTACTGTCCGAAGTATGCTTAATCATCGAGATCGCTCGTTTCGTGCTATTGAATGCGAGAAACACGTTATCTGGTGTTTTCACCACTCCACAGTGCGTATGATATGCAGAACCGACGATATCTTGGTTTTCGTGGGGTTTCAAGCTGAGATATGCATTTTTTACGATAATCTTGGTGAGACTACTGTCCGAAGTATGCTTAATCATCGAGATCGCTCGTTTCGTGCTATTGAATGCGAGAAACACGTTATCTGGTGTTTTCACCACTCCACACAGCGTTTGATATGCAGTACCAGCGATATCTTGGTTTTCGTGGGGTTTCAAGCTGAGATATGCATTTTTTACGATAATCTTGGTGAGACTACTGTCCGAAGTATGCTTAATCATCGAGATCGCTCGTTTCGTGCTATTGAATGCGAGAAACACGTTATCTGGTGTTTTCACCACTCCACAGTGCGTATGATATGCAGAACCGACGATATCTTGGTTTTCGTGGTGTTTCAAGCTCAGATATGCATTGTCTGCGATAATCTTGGTGAGACTTCGGTCCGAAGTGTGCCGAATCATCGAGATCGCTCTTTTCGAGCTATTTAATGCGAGAAACACGTTTTCGGGGGTTTTCGCCACACCACAGTTCGTTGGATATGCAGAACAGGTGATATCTTGGTTTTCGAGGAGTTTCAAGCTGAGATATGCATATTCTGCGATAATCGTGTTGAGACTTCTGTCCGAAGTATGCAGAATCATCGAGATCGCTCGTTTCGAGCTATTTAATGCGAGAAACACGTTATCTGGTGTTTTTACCACTGCACAGTGCGTTGGATATGCAGAACCGGAGATATTTTGGTTTTCGTCGGGTTTCAAGCTGAGATATGCATTTTTTACGATAATCTTGGTGAGATTTCTGTCCGAAGTATGCAGAATCATCGAGATCGCTCTTTTCGAGCTATTTAATGCGAGAAACACGTTATCTGGTGTTTTCACCACTCCACAGAGCGTTTGATATGCAGTACCAGCGATATCTTGGTTTGCGTGGGGTTTCAAGCTGAGATATGCATTTTTTACGATAATCTTGGTGAGACTTCTGTCCGAAGTATGCAGAATCATCGAGATCGCTCTTTTCGAGCTATTTAATGCGAGAAACACGTTAATTGGTGTTTTCACCACTCCACAGAGCGTTTGATATGCACTACCAGCGATATCTTGGTTTTCGTGGGGTTTCAAGCTGAGATATGCATTTTCTGCGATAATCTTGGTGAGACTTCTGTCCGAAGTATGCTGAATCATCTAGATCGCTCTTTTCGAGCTATTTAATGCGAGAAACACGTTATCTGGTGTTTTCACCACTCCACAGTGCGTTTGATATGCAGACCCAGCGATATCTTGGTTTTCGTGTGGTTTCAGGCTGAGATATGCATTTTTTACGATAATCTTGGTGAAACTTCTGTCCGAAGTATGCAGAATCATCGAGATCGCTCTTTTCGAGCTGGTTAATGCGAGAAAAACCATATCTGTTGTTTTCACCACTCCACAGTGCGTTTGATATGCAGAACCAGCGATATCTTGGCTTTCGTGGGTTTTTAAGCTGAGATATGCATTTTTTACGATAATCTTGGTGAGACTTCTGTCCGAAGTATGCAGAATCATCGAGATCGCTCTTTTCGAGCTATTTAATGCGAGAAACACGTTATCTGGTGTTTTCACCACTCCACAGAGCGTTTGATATGCAGTACCAGCGATATCTTGGTTTTCGTGGGGTTTCAAGCTGAGATATGCATTTTTTACGATAATCTTGGTGAGACTTCTGTCCGAAGTATGCAGAATCATCGAGATCGCTCTTTTCGAGCTATTTAATGCGAGAAACACGTTATCTGGTGTTTTCACCACTCCACAGAGCGTTTGATATGCACTACCAGCGATATCTTGGTTTTCGTGGGGTTTCAAGCTGGGATATGCATTTTCTGCGATAATCTTGGTGAGACTTCTGTCCGAAGTATGCTGAATCATCTAGATCGCTCTTTTCGAGCTATTTAATGCGAGAAACACGTTATCTGGTGTTTTCACCACTCCACAGTGCGTTTGATATGCAGAACCAGCGATATCTTGGTTTTCGTGTGGTTTCAGGCTGAGATATGCATTTTTTACGATAATCTTGGTGAAACTTCTGTCCGAAGTATGCAGAATCATCGAGATCGCTCGTTTCGAGCTATTTAATGCGAGAAACACGTTATCTGGTGTTTTCACCACTCCACAGTGCGTTTGATATGCAGAACCCGCGATATCTTGGTTTTCGTGGGGTTTCAAGCTGAGATATGCATTTTCTGCGATAATCTTGTTGAGACTTCTGTCCGAAGTATGCTGAATCATCGAGATCGCTCTTTTCGAGCTATTTAATGCGAGAAACACGTTATCTGGAGTTTTCACCACTCCACAGTTGGTTTGATATGCAGAACCGGCGATATTTTGGTTTTCGTCGGGTGTCAAGCTGAGATATGCATATTCTACCATAATCTTGGTGAAACATCTGTCCGAAGTATGCAGAAACATCGAGAGCGCTCTTTTCGAGCTATTTAATGCGAGAAACTCGTTTTCTGGTGTTTTCACCACTCCACAGTGCGTTTGATATTCAGAACCGGCGATATCTTGGTTTTCGTGGGGTTTCAAGCTCAGATATGCATTTTCTGCGATAATATTGGTGAGACTTCAGTCAGAAGTGTGCAGAATCATCTAGATCGCTCTTTTCGAGCTACTTAATGCACGAAACACGTTATCTGGTGTTTTCAGCACTCCACAGTGCGTTTGATATGCAGAAACAACGATATCTTGGTTTTCTTGGGGATTCAAGCTGAGATATGCAATTTCTGCGATAATCTTGGTGAGACTTCTGTCCGAAGTATGCTTAATCATCGAGATCGCTCGTTTCGTGCTATTTAATGCGGGAAACACGTTATCTGGTGTTTTCACCACTCCACAGTGCGTATGATATGCAGAACCGACGATATATTGGTTTTCGTGGGGTTTCAAGCTCAGATATGCATTGTCTGCGATAATCTTGGAGAGACTTCTGTCCGAAGTGTGCCGAATCATCGAGATCGCTCTCTTCGAGCTATTTAATGCGAGAAACACGTTTTCGGGGGTTTTCACCACACCACAGTTCGTTGGATATGCAGAACAGGTGATATCTTGGTTTTCGAGAGGTTTCAAGCTGAGATATGCATTTTCTGCGATAAACTTGGAGAGACTTCTGTCCGAAGTATGCTGAATCGTCGAGATCGCTCTTTTCGAGCTGGTTAATGCGAGAAACACGTTATCTGGAGTTTTCACCACTCCACAGTTGGTTTGATATGCAGAACCGGCGATATTTTGGTTTTCGTCGGGTGTCAAGCTGAGATATGCATTTTCTACCATAATCTTGGTGAAACATCTGTCCGAAGTATGCAGAAACATCGAGAGCGCTCTTTTCGAGCTATTTAATGCGAGAAACTCGTTATCTGGTGTTTTCACCACTCCACAGTGCGTTTGATATTCAGAACCGGCGATATCTTGGTTTTCGTGGGGTTTCAAGCTCAGTTATGCATTTTCTGCGATAATATTGGTGAGACTTCAGTCAGAAGTGTGCAGAATCATCTAGATCGCTCTTTTCGAGCTACTTAATGCACGAAACACGTTTTCTGGTGTTTTCACCACTCCACAGTACGTTTGACATGCAGAACCGGAGATATCTTGGTTTCGGTCGGGTTTCAAGCTGAGATATGCATTTTCTACGATAATCCTGGTGAGACTTCTGTCAGAAGTATGCTGAAACATCGAGATCGCTCTTTTCGAGCTAGTTAATGCGAGAAAAACCTTAACCGGTGTTTTCACCACTCCACAGTGCGTTTGATATGCAGAACCCGCGATATCTTGGTTTTCGTGGGGTTTCAAGCTGAGATATGCATTTTCTGCGATAATCTTGTTGAGACTTCTGTCCGAAGTATGCTGAATCATCGAGATCGCTCTTTTCGAGCTATTTAATGCGAGAAACACGTTATCTGGAGTTTTCACCACTCCACAGTTGGTTTGATATGCAGAACCGGCGATATTTTGGTTTTCGTCGGGTGTCAAGCTGAGATATGCATATTCTACCATAATCTTGGTGAAACATCTGTCCGAAGTATGCAGAAACATCGAGAGCGCTCTTTTCGAGCTATTTAATGCGAGAAACTCGTTTTCTGGTGTTTTCACCACTCCACAGTGCGTTTGATATTCAGAACCGGCGATATCTTGGTTTTCGTGGGGTTTCAAGCTCAGATATGCATTTTCTGCGATAATATTGGTGAGACTTCTGTCCGAAGTATGCTGAATCGTCGAGATCGCTCGTTTCGTGCTATTTAATGCGGGAAACACGTTATCTGGTGTTTTCACCACTCCACAGTGCGTATGATATGCAGAACCGACGATATATTGGTTTTCGTGGGGTTTCAAGCTCAGATATGCATTGTCTGCGATAATCTTGGAGAGACTTCTGTCCGAAGTGTGCCGAATCATCGAGATCGCTCTCTTCGAGCTATTTAATGCGAGAAACACGTTTTCGGGGGTTTTCACCACACCACAGTTCGTTGGATATGCAGAACAGGTGATATCTTGGTTTTCGAGAGGTTTCAAGCTGAGATATGCATTTTCTGCGATAAACTTGGAGAGACTTCTGTCCGAAGTATGCTGAATCGTCGAGATCGCTCGTTTCGTGCTATTTAATGCGGGAAACACGTTATCTGGTGTTTTCACCACTCCACAGTGCGTATGATATGCAGAACCGGCGATATCTTGGTTTTCGTGGGGTTTCAAGCTGAGATATACATTTTCTGCGATAATCTTAGTGAGACTTCTGTTAGAAGTATGCTGAATCATCGAGAGCGCTCTTTTCGAGCTATTTAATGCGAGAAACTCGTTTTCTGGGGTTTTCACCACTCCACAGTTCGTTGGATATGCAGAATCGGAGATATCTTGGTTTTCGTGTGGTTTCAAGCTGAGATATGCATTTCCTGCGATAATCTTGGTGAGACTTCTGTCCGAAGTATGCTTAATCATCGAGATCGCTCTGTTCGAGCTATTTAATGTGCGAAACACGTTATCGGGTGTTTTCACCACTCCACAGAGCGTTTGATATGCAGTACGAGCGATATCTTGGTTTTCGTGGGGTTTCAAGCTGAGATATGCATTCTTTACGATAATCTTGGTGAAGCTTCTGTCCGAAGTATGCAGAATCATCGAGATCGCTCGTTTCGAGCTATTTAATGCGAGAAACACGTTATCTGGTGTTTTCACCACTCCACAGTGGGTTGGATATGCAGAACCGGCGATATCTTGGTTTTCGTGGGGTTTCCAGCTGAAATATCTATTTCCTGCGATAATCTTGGTGAGGCTTCTGTCCGAAGTATGCTGAATCATCTAGATCGCTCTTTTCGAGCTATTTAATGCGAGAAACACGTTATCTGGTGTTTTCACCACTCCACAGTGCGTTTGATATGCAGAACCAGCGATATCTTGGTTTTCGTGGCATTTCAAGCTGAGATATGCATTTCCTGCGATAATCTTGGTGAGACTTCTGTCCGAAGTATGCTGAATCATCAAGATCGCTCTTTTCGAGCTAGTTAGAGCGAGAAGCACGTTTTCTGGTGTTTTCACCACTCCACAGTGCGTTTGATATGCAGAACAGTAGATATCTTGGTTTTCGTGGGGTTTCAAGCTGAGATATGCATTTTTTACGATAATCTTGGTGAGACTACTGTCCGAAGTATGCTTAATCATCGAGATCGCTCGTTTCGTGCTATTGAATGCGAGAAACACGTTATCTGGTGTTTTCACCACTCCACAGTGCGTATGATATGCAGAACCGACGATATCTTGGTTTTCGTGGGGTTTCAAGCTGAGATATGCATTTTTTACGATAATCTTGGTGAGACTACTGTCCGAAGTATGCTTAATCATCGAGATCGCTCGTTTCGTGCTATTGAATGCGAGAAACACGTTATCTGGTGTTTTCACCACTCCACACAGCGTTTGATATGCAGTACCAGCGATATCTTGGTTTTCGTGGGGTTTCAAGCTGAGATATGCATTTTTTACGATAATCTTGGTGAGACTACTGTCCGAAGTATGCTTAATCATCGAGATCGCTCGTTTCGTGCTATTGAATGCGAGAAACACGTTATCTGGTGTTTTCACCACTCCACAGTGCGTATGATATGCAGAACCGACGATATCTTGGTTTTCGTGGTGTTTCAAGCTCAGATATGCATTGTCTGCGATAATCTTGGTGAGACTTCGGTCCGAAGTGTGCCGAATCATCGAGATCGCTCTTTTCGAGCTATTTAATGCGAGAAACACGTTTTCGGGGGTTTTCGCCACACCACAGTTCGTTGGATATGCAGAACAGGTGATATCTTGGTTTTCGAGGAGTTTCAAGCTGAGATATGCATATTCTGCGATAATCGTGTTGAGACTTCTGTCCGAAGTATGCAGAATCATCGAGATCGCTCGTTTCGAGCTATTTAATGCGAGAAACACGTTATCTGGTGTTTTTACCACTGCACAGTGCGTTGGATATGCAGAACCGGAGATATTTTGGTTTTCGTCGGGTTTCAAGCTGAGATATGCATTTTTTACGATAATCTTGGTGAGATTTCTGTCCGAAGTATGCAGAATCATCGAGATCGCTCTTTTCGAGCTATTTAATGCGAGAAACACGTTATCTGGTGTTTTCACCACTCCACAGAGCGTTTGATATGCAGTACCAGCGATATCTTGGTTTGCGTGGGGTTTCAAGCTGAGATATGCATTTTTTACGATAATCTTGGTGAGACTTCTGTCCGAAGTATGCAGAATCATCGAGATCGCTCTTTTCGAGCTATTTAATGCGAGAAACACGTTAATTGGTGTTTTCACCACTCCACAGAGCGTTTGATATGCACTACCAGCGATATCTTGGTTTTCGTGGGGTTTCAAGCTGAGATATGCATTTTCTGCGATAATCTTGGTGAGACTTCTGTCCGAAGTATGCTGAATCATCTAGATCGCTCTTTTCGAGCTATTTAATGCGAGAAACACGTTATCTGGTGTTTTCACCACTCCACAGTGCGTTTGATATGCAGACCCAGCGATATCTTGGTTTTCGTGTGGTTTCAGGCTGAGATATGCATTTTTTACGATAATCTTGGTGAAACTTCTGTCCGAAGTATGCAGAATCATCGAGATCGCTCTTTTCGAGCTGGTTAATGCGAGAAAAACCATATCTGTTGTTTTCACCACTCCACAGTGCGTTTGATATGCAGAACCAGCGATATCTTGGCTTTCGTGGGTTTTTAAGCTGAGATATGCATTTTTTACGATAATCTTGGTGAGACTTCTGTCCGAAGTATGCAGAATCATCGAGATCGCTCTTTTCGAGCTATTTAATGCGAGAAACACGTTATCTGGTGTTTTCACCACTCCACAGAGCGTTTGATATGCAGTACCAGCGATATCTTGGTTTTCGTGGGGTTTCAAGCTGAGATATGCATTTTTTACGATAATCTTGGTGAGACTTCTGTCCGAAGTATGCAGAATCATCGAGATCGCTCTTTTCGAGCTATTTAATGCGAGAAACACGTTATCTGGTGTTTTCACCACTCCACAGAGCGTTTGATATGCACTACCAGCGATATCTTGGTTTTCGTGGGGTTTCAAGCTGGGATATGCATTTTCTGCGATAATCTTGGTGAGACTTCTGTCCGAAGTATGCTGAATCATCTAGATCGCTCTTTTCGAGCTATTTAATGCGAGAAACACGTTATCTGGTGTTTTCACCACTCCACAGTGCGTTTGATATGCAGAACCAGCGATATCTTGGTTTTCGTGTGGTTTCAGGCTGAGATATGCATTTTTTACGATAATCTTGGTGAAACTTCTGTCCGAAGTATGCAGAATCATCGAGATCGCTCGTTTCGAGCTATTTAATGCGAGAAACACGTTATCTGGTGTTTTCACCACTCCACAGTGCGTTGGATATGCAGAACAGGTGATATCTTGGTTTTCGAGGGGTTTCAAGCTGAGATATGCATTTTCTGCGATAAACTTGCAGAGACTCCTGTCCGAAGTATGCTGAATCATCGAGATCGCTCTTTTCGAGCTGGTTAATGCGAGAAAAACCATATCTGGTGTTTTCACCACTCCACAGAGCGTTGGATATGCAGAACCGGAGATATTTTGGTTTTCGTCGGGTTTCAAGCTGAGATATGCATTTTCAACGATAATCTTGGTGTTTCATCTATGAGAAGTATGCAGAAACATCGAGATCGTTCTTTTCGAGCTAGTTAATGCGAGAAACACGTTTTCACGTGTTTTCAACATTCCACAGTGCGTTTGATATGCAGAACCGGCGATATCTTGATTTTCGTGGTGTTTCCAGCTGAGATATGCATTTTCTGCGATAATCTTGGTGAGTCTTCAGTCAGAAGTATGCAGAATCATCTAGAACGTTCTTTTCGAGCTATTTAATGCGAAAAAACAAGTTTTCTAGTGTTTGGACCACTCCACAGAGCGTTTGATATGTAGAGCCGCCGATCACATGGTTTTCGTGGGGTTTCCAGCTGAAATGTGTATTTTCTGCGATAATCTTGGTGAGACTTTTGTCCGAAGTATGCTTAATCATCGAGATCGCTCTGTTCGAGCTATTTAATGCGCGAAACACGTTATCTGGTGTTTTCAGCACTCCACAGTGCGTTTGATATGCAGAACTAGCGATATCCAGGTTTTCGTGGGGATTCAAGCTGAGATATGCATTTTCTGCGATAATCTTGGTGAGACTTCTGTCCGAAGTATGCTTAATCATCGAGATCGCTCGTTTCGTGCTATTGAATGCGAGAAACACGTTATCTGGTGTTTTCACCACTCCACAGTGCGTATGATATGCAGAACCGACGATATCTTGGTTTTCGTGGGGTTTCAAGCTGAGATATGCATATTCTACCATAATCTTGGTGAAACATCTGTCCGAAGTATGCAGAAACATCGAGAGCGCTCTTTTCGAGCTATTTAATGCGAGAAACTCGTTTTCTGGTGTTTTCACCACTCCACAGTGCGTTTGATATTCAGAACCGGCGATATCTTGGTTTTCGTGGGGTTTCAAGCTCAGATATGCATTTTCTGCGATAATATTGGTGAGACTTCAGTCAGAAGTGTGCAGAATCATCTAGATCGCTCTTTTCGAGCTACTTAATGCACGAAACACGTTATCTGGTGTTTTCAGCACTCCACAGTGCGTTTGATATGCAGAAACAACGATATCTTGGTTTTCTTGGGGATTCAAGCTGAGATATGCAATTTCTGCGATAATCTTGGTGAGACTTCTGTCCGAAGTATGCAGAATCATCGAGATCGCTCGTTTCGTGCTATTTAATGCGGGAAACACGTTATCTGGTGTTTTCACCACTCCACAGTGCGTATGATATGCAGAACCGACGATATATTGGTTTTCGTGGAGTTTCAAGCTCAGATATGCATTGTCTGCGATAATCTTGGAGAGACTTCTGTCCGAAGTGTGCCGAATCATCGAGATCGCTCTCTTCGAGCTATTTAATGCGAGAAACACGTTTTCGGGGGTTTTCACCACACCACAGTTCGTTGGATATGCAGAACAGGTGATATCTTGGTTTTCGAGGGGTTTCAAGCTGAGATATGCATTTTCTGCGATAAACTTGGAGAGACTTCTGTCCGAAGTATGCTGAATCGTCGAGATCGCTCGTTTCGTGCTATTTAATGCGGGAAACACGTTATCTGGTGTTTTCACCACTCCACAGTGCGTATGATATGCAGAACCGGCGATATCTTGGTTTTCGTGGGGTTTCAAGCTGAGATATACATTTTCTGCGATAATCTTAGTGAGACTTCTGTTAGAAGTATGCTGAATCACCGAGAGCGCTCTTTTCGAGCTACTTAATGCGAGAAACTCGTTTTCTGGGGTTTTCACCACTCCACAGTTCGTTGGATATGCAGAATCGGAGATATCTTGGTTTTCGTGTGGTTTCAAGCTGAGATATGCATTTCCTGCGATAATCTTGGTGAGACTTCTGTCCGAAGTATGCTTAATCATCGAGATCGCTCTGTTCGAGCTATTTAATGTGCGAAACACGTTATCTGGTGTTTTCACCACTCCACAGAGCGTTTGATATGCAGTACGAGCGATATCTTGGTTTTCGTGGGGTTTCAAGCTGAGATATGCATTCTTTACGATAATCTTGGTGAAGCTTCTGTCCGAAGTATGCAGAATCATCGAGATCGCTCGTTTCGAGCTATTTAATGCGAGAAACACGTTATCTGGTGTTTTCACCACTCCACAGTGCGTTGGATATGCAGAACCGGCGATATCTTGGTTTTCGTGGGGTTTCCAGCTGAAATATCTATTTCCTGCGATAATCTTGGTGAGGCTTCTGTCCGAAGTATGCTGAATCATCTAGATCGCTCTTTTCGAGCTATTTAATGCGAAAAACACGTTATCTGGTGTTTTCACCACTCCACAGTGCGTTTGATATGCAGAACCAGCGATATCTTGGTTTTCGTGGCATTTCAAGCTGAGATATGCATTTCCTGCGATAATCTTGGTGAGACTTCTGTCCGAAGTATGCTGAATCATCAAGATCGCTCTTTTCGAGCTAGTTAGAGCGAGAAGCACGTTTTCTGGTGTTTTCACCACTCCACAGTGCGTTTGATATGCAGAACAGTAGATATCTTGGTTTTCGTGGGGTTTCAAGCTGAGATATGCATTTTTTACGATAATCTTGGTGAGACTACTGTCCGAAGTATGCTTAATCATCGAGATCGCTCGTTTCGTGCTATTGAATGCGAGAAACACGTTATCTGGTGTTTTCACCACTCCACAGTGCGTATGATATGCAGAACCGACGATATCTTGGTTTTCGTGGGGTTTCAAGCTGAGATATGCATTTTTTACGATAATCTTGGTGAGACTACTGTCCGAAGTATGCTTAATCATCGAGATCGCTCGTTTCGTGCTATTGAATGCGAGAAACACGTTATCTGGTGTTTTCACCACTCCACAGAGCGTTTGATATGCAGTACCAGCGATATCTTGGTTTTCGTGGGGTTTCAAGCTGAGATATGCATTTTTTACGATAATCTTGGTGAGACTACTGTCCGAAGTATGCTTAATCATCGAGATCGCTCGTTTCGTGCTATTGAATGCGAGAAACACGTTATCTGGTGTTTTCACCACTCCACAGTGCGTATGATATGCAGAACCGACGATATCTTGGTTTTCGTGGTGTTTCAAGCTCAGATATGCATTGTCTGCGATAATCTTGGTGAGACTTCGGTCCGAAGTGTGCCGAATCATCGAGATCGCTCTTTTCGAGCTATTTAATGCGAGAAACACGTTATCTGGTGTTTTTACCACTGCACAGTGCGTTGGATATGCAGAACCGGAGATATTTTGGTTTTCGTCGGGTTTCAAGCTGAGATATGCATTTTTTACGATAATCTTGGTGAGATTTCTGTCCGAAGTATGCAGAATCATCGAGATCGCTCTTTTCGAGCTATTTAATGCGAGAAACACGTTATCTGGTGTTTTCACCACTCCACAGAGCGTTTGATATGCAGTACCAGCGATATCTTGGTTTTCGTGGGGTTTCAAGCTGAGATATGCATTTTTTACGATAATCTTGGTGAGACTTCTGTCCGAAGTATGCAGAATCATCGAGATCGCTCTTTTCGAGCTATTTAATGCGAGAAACACGTTAATTGGTGTTTTCACCACTCCACAGAGCGTTTGATATGCACTACCAGCGATATCTTGGTTTTCGTGGGGTTTCAAGCTGAGATATGCATTTTCTGCGATAATCTTGGTGAGACTTCTGTCCGAAGTATGCTGAATCATCTAGATCGCTCTTTTCGAGCTATTTAATGCGAGAAACACGTTATCTGGTGTTTTCACCACTCCACAGTGCGTTTGATATGCAGACCCAGCGATATCTTGGTTTTCGTGTGGTTTCAGGCTGAGATATGCATTTTTTACGATAATCTTGGTGAAACTTCTGTCCGAAGTATGCAGAATCATCGAGATCGCTCTTTTCGAGCTGGTTAATGCGAGAAAAACCATATCTGGTGTTTTCACCACTCCACAGTGCGTTTGATATGCAGAACCAGCGATATCTTGGCTTTCGTGGGTTTTTAAGCTGAGATATGCATTTTTTACGATAATCTTGGTGAGACTTCTGTCCGAAGTATGCAGAATCATCGAGATCGCTCTTTTCGAGCTATTTAATGCGAGAAACACGTTATCTGGTGTTTTCACCACTCCACAGAGCGTTTGATATGCACTACCAGCGATATCTTGGTTTTCGTGGGGTTTCAAGCTGGGATATGCATTTTCTGCGATAATCTTGGTGAGACTTCTGTCCGAAGTATGCTGAATCATCTAGATCGCTCTTTTCGAGCTATTTAATGCGAGAAACACGTTATCTGGTGTTTTCACCACTCCACAGTGCGTTTGATATGCAGAACCAGCGATATCTTGGTTTTCGTGTGGTTTCAGGCTGAGATATGCATTTTTTACGATTATCTTGGTGAAACTTCTGTCCGAAGTATGCAGAATCATCGAGATCGCTCGTTTCGAGCTATTTAATGCGAGAAACACGTTATCTGGTGTTTTCACCACTCCACAGTGCGTTGGATATGCAGAACAGGTGATATCTTGGTTTTCGAGGGGTTTCAAGCTGAGATATGCATTTTCTGCGATAAACTTGGAGAGACTCCTGTCCGAAGTATGCTGAATCATCGAGATCGCTCTTTTCGAGCTGGTTAATGCGAGAAAAACCATATCTGGTGTTTTCACCACTCCACAGAGCGTTGGATATGCAGAACCGGAGATATTTTGGTTTTCGTCGGGTTTCAAGCTGAGATATGCATTTTCAACGATAATCTTGGTGTTTCATCTATGAGAAGTATGCAGAAACATCGAGATCGTTCTTTTCGAGCTAGTTAATGCGAGAAACACGTTTTCACGTGTTTTCAACATTCCACAGTGCGTTTGATATGCAGAACCGGCGATATCTTGATTTTCGTGGTGTTTCCAGCTGAGATATGCATTTTCTGCGATAATCTTGGTGAGTCTTCAGTCAGAAGTATGCAGAATCATCTAGAACGTTCTTTTCGAGCTATTTAATGCGAAAAAACAAGTTTTCTAGTGTTTTGACCACTCCACAGAGCGTTTGATATGTAGAGCCGCCGATCACATGGTTTTCGTGGGGTTTCCAGCTGAAATATGTATTTTCTGCGATAATCTTGGTGAGACTTTTGTCCGAAGTATGCTTAATCATCGAGATCGCTCTGTTCGAGCTATTTAATGCGCGAAACACGTTATCTGGTGTTTTCAGCACTCCACAGTGCGTTTGATATGCAGAACTAGCGATATCCAGGTTTTCGTGGGGATTCAAGCTGAGATATGCATTTTCTGCGATAATCTTGGTGAGACTTCTGTCCGAAGTATGCTTAATCATCGAGATCGCTCGTTTCGTGCTATTGAATGCGAGAAACACGTTATCTGGTGTTTTCACCACTCCACAGTGCGTATGATATGCAGAACCGACGATATCTTGGTTTTCGTGGGGTTTCAAGCTCAGATATGCATTGTCTGCGATAATCTTGGTGAGACCTCTGTCCGAAGTGTGCCGAATCATCGAGATCGCTCTTTTCGAGCTATTTAATGCGAGAAACACGTTTTCGGGGGTTTTCACCACACCACAGTTCGTTGGATATGCAGAACAGGTGATATCTTGGTTTTCGAGGGGTTTCAAGCTGAGATATGCATTTTCTGCGATAAACTTGGAGAGACTCCTGTCCGAAGTATGCTGAATCATCGAGATCGCTCTTTTCGAGCTGGTTAATGCGAGAAAAACCATATCTGGTGTTTTCACCACTCCACAGAGCGTTGGATATGCAGAACCGGAGATATTTTGGTTTTCGTCGGGTTTCAAGCTGAGATATGCATTTTCAACGATAATCTTGGTGTTTCATCTATGAGAAGTATGCAGAAACATCGAGATCGCTCTTTTCGAGCTAGTTAAAGCGAGAAACACGTTTTCATGTGTTTTCAACATTCCACAGTGCGTTTGATATGCAGAACCGGCGATATCTTGATTTTCGTGGTGTTTCCAGCTGAGATATGCATTTTCTGCGATAATCTTGGTGAGTCTTCAGTCAGAAGTATGCAGAATCATCTAGAACGTTCTTTTCGAGCTATTTAATGCGAAAAAACAAGTTTTCTAGTGTTTTGACCACTCCACAGAGCGTTTGATATGTAGAACCGCCGATCACATGGTTTTCGTGGGGTTTCCAGCTGAAATATGTATTTTCTGCGATAATCTTGGTGATACTTTTGTCCGAAGTATGCTGAATCATCGAGATCGCTCTTTTCGAGCTGGTTAATGCGAGAAAAACCATATCTGGTGTTTGCACCACTCCACAGAGCGTTTTATATGCAGAAACAGCGATATCTTGGCTTTCGTGGGGTTTTAAGCTGAGATATGCATTTTTTACGATAATCTTGGTGAGACTTCTGTCCGATGTATGCAGAATCATCGAGATCTCTCTTTTCGAGCTATTTAATGCGAGAAACACGTTATCTGGTGTTTTCACCACTCCACAGAGCGTTTGATATGCAGTACCAGCGATATCTTGGTTTTCGTGGGGTTTCAAGCTGAGATATGCATTTTTTACGATAATCTTGGTGAGACTTCTGTCCGAAGTATGCAGAATCATCGAGATCGCTCTGTTCGAGCTATTTAATGCGAGAAACACGTTATCTGGTGTTTTCACCACTCCACAGAGCGTTTGATATGCAGAACCAGCGATATCTTGGTTTTCGTGGGGTTTCGAGCTGAGATATGCATTTTCTGCGATAATCTTGGTGAGACTTCTGTCCGAAGTATGCAGAATCATCGAGATCGCTCGTTTCGAGCTATTTAATGCGAGAAACTCGTTTTCTGGGGGTTTCACCACTCCACAGTTCGTTGGATATGCAGAACAGGAGATATCTTGGTTTTCGTGGGGTTTTCTTGCAGAGATATGCATTTTCTGCGATAATCATGGTCAGACTTCTGTTAGAAGTACGCAGAATCATCGAGGTCGCACTTTTCGAGCTATTTAATGCGAGAAACGCGTTATCTGGTGTTTTCACCACTCCACAGTGCGTTATATATGCAGAACCGGAGATATTTTGGTTTTCGTCGGGTTTCAAGCTGAGATATGCATTTTCTACGGTAAGCTTGGTGAGACATCTGTCCGAAGTATGCGGAATCATCGAGATCGCTCTTTTCGAGCTATTTAATGCGAGAAACACGTTATCTGGTGTTTTCACCACTCCACAGTGCGTTTGTTAAGCAGAACCAGCGATATCTTGGTTTTCGTGTGGTTTCAAGCTGAGATATGCATTTTTTACGATAATCTTGGTGAAACTTCTGTCCGAAGTATGCAGAAACATCAAGAGCGCTCTTCTCGAGCTATTTAATGCGAGAAACACGTTTACTGGGGTTTTCACCACTCCACAGTTCGTTGGATATGCAGAACAGGAGATATCTTGGTTTTCGTGGGGTTTTCTTGCAGAGATATGCATTTTCTGCGATAATCATGGTGAGACTTCTGTTAGAAGTATGCAGAATCATCGAGATCGCACTTTTCGATCTATTTAATGCGAGAAACACGTTGTCTGGTGTTTTCACCACTCCACAGTTGGTTTGATATGCAGAACCGGCGATGTTTGGTTTTCGTCGGGTTTCAAGTTGAGATATGCATTTTCTGCGATAATCATGGTGAGACCTCTGTCCGAAGTATGCAGAATCATCGAGATCGCTCTTTTCGAGCTATTTAATGCGAGAAACACGTTATCTGGTGTTTTCACCACTCCACAGAGCGTTTGATATGCAGTACCAGCGATATCTTGGTTTTCGTGGGGTTTCAAGCTGAGATATGCATTTTCTGCGATAATCTTGGTGAGACTTCTGTCCGAAGTATGCTGAATCATCTAGATCGCTCTTTTCGAGCTATTTAATGCGAGAAACACGTTATCTGGTGTTTTCACCACTCCACAGTGCGTTTGTTAAGCAGAACCAGCGATATCTTGGTTTTCGTGTGGTTTCAAGCTGAGATATGCATTTTTTACGATAATCTTGGTGAAACTTCTGTCCGAAGTATGCAGAAACATCAAGAGCGCTCTTCTCGAGCTATTTAATGCGAGAAACACGTTTTCTGGGGTTTTCACCACACCACAGTTCGTTGGATATGCAGAACAGGAGATATCTTTGTTTTCGGGGGGTTTCAAGCTGAGATCTGCATTTTCTGCGATGAACTTGGTGAGACTTCTGTCCGAAGTATGCAGAATCATCGAGATCGCTCTTTTCGATCTATTTAATGCGAGAAACACGTTATCTGGTGTTTTCACCAATCCACAGTGCGTATGATATGCAGAACCGGCGATATCATGGTTTTCGTGGGGTTTCAAGCTGACATATGTATTTTTTACGATAATATTGGTGAGACTTCAGTTAGAAGTATGCAGAATCATCGAGATCGCTCTATTCGAGCTATTTAATGCGAGAAACACGTTATCTGGTGTTTTCATCACTCCACAGGGCGTTTGATATGCAGAACCGGCGATATCTTGGTTTTCGTGGGGTTTCCATCTGAGATATGCATTTCCTGCGATAATCTTGGTGAGACTTCAGTCAGAAGTATGCAGAATCATCTAGATCGCTCGTTTCGAGCTACTTAATGCGAAAAAACAAGTTTTCTGGTGTTCTGACCACTCCACAGTACGTTTGACATGCAGAAACGGAGATACCTTGGTTTCGGTCGGGTTTCAAGCTGAGATATGCATTTTCTGCGATAAAATTGGTGAGACTTCAGTTAGAAGTATGCAGAATCATCGAGATCGCTCGATTCGAGCTATTTAAAGCGAGAAACACGTTATCTGGTGTTTTCACCACTCCACAGTGCGTTTGATATGCAGTACCAGCGATATCTTGGTTTTCGTGGGGTTTCAAGCTGAGATATGAATTTTTTAGGATAATCTTGGTGAGACTTCTGTCCGAACTATGCGGAATCATCGAGATCGCTCTTTTCGAGCTATTTAATGCGAGAAACACGTTTTCTGGTGTTTTCACCACCCCACAGTGCGTTTGATATGCAGAACCGGCGACATCTTTTTTTTCGACGGGTTTCAAGCTGAGATATGCATTTTCTGCGATAATATTGGTGAGACTTCAGTCAGAAGTATGCAGAATCATCTTGTTCGCTCGTTTCGAGCTATTTAAAGCGAGAAACACGTTATCTGGTTGCTTTCACCACTCCACAGTGCGTTTGATATGCAGAACCGGCGACATCTTGATTTTCGTGAGGTTTCAAGCTGAGATATGCATTTTCTGCGATAATATTGGTGAGACTTCTGTCCGGAGTAGGCAGAATCATCTAGATCGCTCTTTTCGAGCTATTTAATGCGAGAAACACGTTTTCTGGTGTATTCACCACTGCACAGTACGTTTGACATGCAGAAACGGAGATACCTTGGTTTCGGTCGGGTTTCAAGCTGAGATATGCATTTTCTGCGATAAAATAGGTGAGACTTCAGTTAGAAGTATGCAGAATCATCGATATCGCTCTATTCGGGCTATTTAATGCGAGAAACACGTTTTCTGGTGTATTCACCACTCCACAGTGCGTATCATATGCAGAACCGGCGATATCTTGGTTTTCGTGGGGTTTCAAGCTGAGATATGCATTATCTGCGATAATCTTGGTGAGACTTCTGTCCGAAGTGTGCAGAATCATCGAGATCGCTCTTTTCACGCTATTTAATGCGAGAAACAAGTTTTCTGGGGCTTTCACCACACCACAGTTCGTTGGATATGCAGAACAGGTGATATCTTGGGTTTCGAGGGGTTTCAAGTTGAGATATGCATTATCTGCGATAATCTTGGTGAGACTTCTGTCTGAAGTGTGCAGAATCATCGAGATCGCTCTATTCGAGCTATTTAATGCGACAAAACGTTATCCGGTGTTTTCACCACTCCACAGTGCGTATGATATGCAGAACCGACGATATCTTGGTTTTCGTGGGGTTTCAAGCTCAGATATGCATTTTCTGCGATAACCTTGGTGAGACTTCTGTTAGAAGTATGCAGAATCATCGAGATCGCTCTTTTCGAGCTATTTAATGCGAGAAACACGTTATCTGGTGTTTTCATCACTCCACAGGGCGTTTGATATGCAGAACCAGCGATATCTTGGCTTTCGTGGGGTTTCAAGCTGAGATATGCATTTTCTGCGATAAGCTTGGTGAGACATTTGTCCGAAGTATGCAGAAACATCGGGAGCGCTCTTTTCGAGCTATTTAATGCGCGAAACACGTTTTCTGGGTTTTTCACCACTCCACAGTTCTTTGGATATGCAGAAGAGGAGATATCTTGGTTTGCGTGGGGTTTCAAGCAGAGATATGCATTTTCTGCGATAACCTTGGTGAGACTTCTGTTAGAAGTATGCAGAATCATCGAGATCGCTCTTTTCGAGCTATTTAATGCGAGAAACACGTTATCTGGTGTTTTCACCACACCACAGTGCGTATGATATGCAGAACCGGCGATATCTTGGTTTTCGTGGGGTTTCAAGCTGAGATATGCATTATCTGCGATAATCTTGGTGAGACTTCTGTCCGAAGTGTGCAGAATCATCGAGATCGCACTTTTCAAGCTATTTAATGCGAGAAACACGTGTTCTGGGGCTTTCACCACACCACAGTTCGTTGGATATGCAGAACAGGTGATATCTTGGGTTTCGAGGGGTTTCAAGCTGAGATATGGATTTTCTGCGATAAACTTGGTGAGACTTCAGTCAGAAGTATGCAGAATCATCTAGTTCGCTCGTTTCGAGCTATTTAATGTGAGAAACACGTTATCTGGTTGCTTTCACCACTCCACGGTGCGTTTGATATGCAGAACCGGCGACATCTTGATTTTCGTGAGGTTTCAAGCTGAGATATGCATTTTCTGCGATAATATTGGTGAGACATTTGTCCGAAGTATGCAGAAACATCGGGAGCGCTCTTTTCGAGCTATTTAATGCGCGAAACACGTTTTCTGGGTTTTTCACCACTCCACAGTTCTTTGGATATGCAGAAGAGGAGATATCTTGGTTTGCGTGGGGTTTCAAGCAGAGATATGCATTTTCTGCGATAACCTTGGTGAGACTTCTGTTAGAAGTATGCAGAATCATCGAGATCGCTCTTTTCGAGCTATTTAATGCGAGAAACACGTTATCTGGTGTTTTCACCACACCACAGTGCGTATGATATGCAGAACCGGCGATATCTTGGTTTTCGTGGGGTTTCAAGCTGAGATATGCATTTTTTACGATAATCTTGGTGAGACTTCTGTCCGAAGTATGCAGAATCATCGAGATCGCTCTATTCGAGCTATTTAATGCGACAAAACGTTATCCGGTGTTGTCACTACTCCACAGTGCGTATGATACGCAGAACCGACGATATCTTGGTTTTCGTGGGGTATCAAGCTGAGATATGCATTTTCTGCGATAATCTTGGTGAGACTTCTGTCCGAAGTATGCAGAATCTTCGAGATCGCTCTTTTGGAGCTATTTAATGCGAGAAACACGTTTTCTGGTGTTTTCACCACCCCACAGTGCGTTTGATATGCAGAACCGGCGACATCTTTTTTTTCGACGGGTTTCAAGCTGAGATATGCATTTTCTGCGATAAACTTGGTGAGACTTCAGTCAGAAGTATGCAGAATCATCTAGTTCGCTCGTTTCGAGCTATTTAATGTGAGAAACACGTTATCTGGTTGCTTTCACCACTCCACGGTGCGTTTGATATGCAGAACCGGCGACATCTTGATTTTCGTGAGGTTTCAAGCTGAGATATGCATTTTCTGCGATAATATTGGTGAGACATTTGTCCGAAGTATGCAGAAACATCGGGAGCGCTCTTTTCGAGCTATTTAATGCGAGAAACACGTTATCTGGTTGCTTTCACCACTCCACAGTGCGTTTGATATGCAGAACCGGCGACATCTTGATTTTCGTGAGGTTTCAAGCTGAGATATGCATTTTCTGCGATAATATTGGTGAGACTTCTGTCCGAAGTATGCAGAATCATCTAGATCGCTCTTTTCGAGCTACTTAATGCGAGAAACACGTTTTCTGGTGTATTCACCACTCCACAGTAGGTTTGACATGCAGAATCGGAGATACCTTGATTTCGGTCGGGTTTCAAGCTGAGATATGCATTTTCTGCGATAATATTGGTGAGACTTCAGTTAGAAGTATGCAGAATCATCGAGATCGCTCTATTCGAGCTATTTAATGCGAGAAACACGTTATCTGGTGTTTTCATCACTCCACAGTACGTTTGACATGCAGAAACGGAGATACCTTGATTTCGGTCGGGTTTCAAGCTGAGATATGCATTTTCTGCGATAATATTGGTGAGACTTCAGTTAGAAGTATGCAGAATCATCGAGATCGCTCTATTCGAGCTATTTAATGCGACAAAACGTTTTCCGGTGTTTTCACCACTCCACAGTGCGTATGATATGCAGAACCGACGATATCTCGGTTTTCGTGGGGTTTCAAGCTCAGATATGCATTTTCTGCGATAATCTTGGTGAGACTTCTGTCCGAAGTATGCAGAATCATCGATATCGCTCTTTTCGAGCTATTTAATGCGAGAAACACGTTATCTGGTGTTTTCAGCACTCCACAGTGCGTTTGATATGCAGTACCAGCGATATCTTGGTTTTCGTGGTGTTTCAAGCTGAGATATGCATTTTTTACGATAATCTTGGTGAGACTTCTGTCGAAGTATGCAGAATCATCGAGATCGCTCTATTCGAGCTATTTAATGCGACAAACACGTTATCTGGTGTTTTCACCACTCCACAGTGCGTATGATATGCAGAACCAGCGATATCTTGGCTTTCGTGGGGTTTCAAGCTGAGATATGCATTTTCTGCGATAAGCTTGGTGAGACGTTTGTCCGAAGTATGCAGAAGCATCGAGAGCGCTCTTTTCGACCTATTTAATGCGAGAAACACGTTTTCTGGGGTTTTCACCACTCCACAGTTCTTTGGATATGCAGAACAGGAGATATCTTGGTTTGCGTGGGGTTTCAAGCAGAGATATGCATTTTCTGCGATAATCTCGGTGAGACTTCTGTTAGAAGTATGCAGAATCATCGAGATCGCTCTTTTTGATCCATTTAATGCGAGAAACACGTTATCTGGTGTTTTCACCAATCCACAGTGCGTATGATATGCAGAACCGGCGATATCATGGTTTTCGTGGGGTTTCAAGCTGACATATGTATTTTTTACGATAATATTGGTGAGACTTCAGTTAGAAGTATGCAGAATCATCGAGATCGCTCTATTCGAGCTATTTAATGCGAGAAACACGTTATCTGGTGTTTTCATCACTCCACAGGGCGTTTGATATGCAGAACCGGCGATATCTTGGTTTTCGTGGGGTTTCCATGTGAGATATGCATTTCCTGCGATAATCTTGGTGAGACTTCAGTCTGAAGTATGCAGAATCATCTAGATCGCTCGTTTCGAGCTATTTAATGCGAAAAAACAAGTTTTCTGGTGTTTTGACCACTCCACAGTACGTTTGACATGCAAAAACGGAGATACCTTGGTTTCGGTCGGGTTTCAAGCTGAGATATGCATTTTCTGCGATAATATTGGTGAGACTTCAGTTAGAAGTATGCAGAATCATCGAGATCGCTCTATTCGAGCTATTTAATGCGAGTAACACGTTATGTGGTGTTTTCATCACTCCACAGGGCGTTTGATATGCAGAACCGGCGATATCTTGGTTTTCGTGGGGTTTCCATCTGAGATATGCATTTCCTGCGATAATCTTGGTGAGACTTCAGTCAGAAGTATGCAGAATCATCTAGATCGCTCGTTTCGAGGTATTTAATGCGAAAAAACAAGTTTTCTGGTGTTCTGACCACTCCACAGTACGTTTGACATGCAGAAACGGAGATACCTTGGTTTCGGTCGGGTTTCAAGCTGAGATATGCATTTTCTGCGATAAAATTGGTGAGACTTCAGTTAGAAGTATGCAGAATCATCGAGATCGCTCTATTCGAGCTATTTAATGCGAGAAACACGTTATCTGGTGTTTTCACCACTCCACAGTGCGTTTGATATGCAGTACCAGCGATATCTTGGTTTTCGTGGGGTTTCAAGCTGAGATATGAATTTTTTGGATAATCTTGGTGAGACTTCTGTCCGAAGTATGCGGAATCATCGAGATCGCTCTTTTCGAGCTACTTAATGCGAGAAACACGTTTTCTGGTGTATTCACCACTCCACAGTACGTTTGACATGCAGAAACGGAGATACCTTGGTTTCGGTCGGGTTTCAAGCTGAGATATGCATTTTCTGCGATAAAATTGGTGAGACTTCAGTTAGAAGTATGCAGAATGATCTAGTTCTCTCGTTTCGAGCTATTTAATGCGAGAAACACGTTATCTGGTTGCTTTCACCACTCCACAGTGCGTTTGATATGCAGAACCGGCGACATCTTGATTTTCGTGAGGTTTCAAGCTGAGATATGCATTTTCTGCGATAATATTGGTGAGACTTCTGTCCGAAGTATGCAGAATCATCTAGATCGCTCTTTTCGAGCTACTTAATGCGAGAAACACGTTTTCTGGTGTATTCACCACTCCACAGTACGTTTGACATGCAGAAACGGAGATACCTTGATTTCGGTCGGGTTTCAAGCTGAGATATGCATTTTCTGCGATAATATTGGTGAGACTTCAGTTAGAAGTATGCAGAATCATCGAGATCGCTCTATTCGAGCTATTTAATGCGAGAAACACGTTATCTGGTGTTTTCATCACTCCACAGTACGTTTGACATGCAGAAACGGAGATACCTTGATTTCGGTCGGGTTTCAAGCTGAGATATGCATTTTCTGCGATAATATTGGTGAGACTTCAGTTAGAAGTATGCAGAATCATCGAGATCGCTCTATTCGAGCTATTTAATGCGACAAAACGTTTTCCGGTGTTTTCACCACTCCACAGTGCGTATGATATGCAGAACCGACGATATCTCGGTTTTCGTGGGGTTTCAAGCTCAGATATGCATTTTCTGCGATAATCTTGGTGAGACTTCTGTCCGAAGTATGCAGAATCATCGATATCGCTCTTTTCGAGCTATTTAATGCGAGAAACACGTTATCTGGTGTTTTCAGCACTCCACAGTGCGTTTGATATGCAGTACCAGCGATATCTTGGTTTTCGTGGTGTTTCAAGCTGAGATATGCATTTTTTACGATAATCTTGGTGAGACTTCTGTCGAAGTATGCAGAATCATCGAGATCGCTCTATTCGAGCTATTTAATGCGACAAACACGTTATCTGGTGTTTTCACCACTCCACAGTGCGTATGATATGCAGAACCAGCGATATCTTGGCTTTCGTGGGGTTTCAAGCTGAGATATGCATTTTCTGCGATAAGCTTGGTGAGACGTTTGTCCGAAGTATGCAGAAGCATCGAGAGCGCTCTTTTCGACCTATTTAATGCGAGAAACACGTTTTCTGGGGTTTTCACCACTCCACAGTTCTTTGGATATGCAGAACAGGAGATATCTTGGTTTGCGTGGGGTTTCAAGCAGAGATATGCATTTTCTGCGATAATCTCGGTGAGACTTCTGTTAGAAGTATGCAGAATCATCGAGATCGCTCTTTTTGATCTATTTAATGCGAGAAACACGTTATCTGGTGTTTTCACCAATCCACAGTGCGTATGATATGCAGAACCGGCGATATCATGGTTTTCGTGGGGTTTCAAGCTGACATATGTATTTTTTACGATAATATTGGTGAGACTTCAGTTAGAAGTATGCAGAATCATCGAGATCGCTCTATTCGAGCTATTTAATGCGAGAAACACGTTATCTGGTGTTTTCATCACTCCACAGGGCGTTTGAAATGCAGAACCGGCGATATCTTGGTTTTCGTGGGGTTTCCATGTGAGATATGCATTTCCTGCGATAATCTTGGTGAGACTTCAGTCTGAAGTATGCAGAATCATCTAGATCGCTCGTTTCGAGCTATTTAATGCGAAAAAACAAGTTTTCTGGTGTTTTGACCACTCCACAGTACGTTTGACATGCAGAAACGGAGATACCTTGGTTTCGGTCGGGTTTCAAGCTGAGATATGCATTTTCTGCGATAATATTGGTGAGACTTCAGTTAGAAGTATGCAGAATCATCGAGATCGCTCTATTCGAGCTATTTAATGCGAGAAACACGTTATCTGGTGTTTTCATCACTCCACAGGGCGTTTGATATGCAGAACCGGCGATATCTTGGTTTTCGTGGGGTTTCCATCTGAGATATGCATTTCCTGCGATAATCTTGGTGAGACTTCAGTCAGAAGAATGCAGAATCATCTAGATCGCTCGTTTCGAGGTATTTAATGCGAAAAAACAAGTTTTCTGGTGTTCTGACCACTCCACAGTACGTTTGACATGCAGAAACGGAGATACCTTGGTTTCGGTCGGGTTTCAAGCTGAGATATGCATTTTCTGCGATAAAATTGGTGAGACTTCAGTTAGAAGTATGCAGAATCATCGAGATCGCTCTATTCGAGCTATTTAATGCGAGAAACACGTTATCTGGTGTTTTCACCACTCCACAGTGCGTTTGATATGCAGTACCAGCGATATCTTGGTTTTCGTGGGGTTTCAAGCTGAGATATGAATTTTTTGGATAATCTTGGTGAGACTTCTGTCCGAAGTATGCGGAATCATCGAGATCGCTCTTTTCGAGCTATTTAATGCGAGAAACACGTTTTCTGGTGTTTTCACCACCCCACAGTGCGTTTGATATGCAGAACCGGCGACATCTTTTTTTTCGACGGGTTTCAAGCTGAGATATGCATTTTCTGCGATAATATTGGTGAGACTTCAATCAGAAGTATGCAGAATCATCTGGGTTCGCTCGTTTCGAGCTATTTAAAGCGAGAAACACGTTATCTGGTTGCTTTCACCACTCCACAGTGCGTTTGATATTCAGAACCGGCGACATCTTGATATTCGTGAGGTTTCAAACTGAGATATGCATTTTCTGCGATAATATTGGTGAGACTTCTGTCCGAAGTAGGCAGAATCATCTGGATCGCTCTTTTCGAGCTATTTAATGCGAGAAACACGTTTTCTGGTGTATTCACCACTGCACAGTACGTTTGACATGCAGAAACGGAGATACCTTGGTTTCGGTCGGGTTTCAAGCTGAGATATGCATTTTCTGCGATAAAATAGGTGAGACTTCAGTTAGAAGTATGCAGAATCATCGATATCGCTCTATTCGAGCTATTTAATGCGAAAAACACGTTATCTGGTGTTTTCACCACTCCACAGTGCGTATGATATGCAGAACCGGCGATATCTTGGTTTTCGTGGGGTTTCAAGCTGAGATATGCATTATCGGCGATAATCTTGGTGAGACTTCTGTCCGAAGTGTGCAGAATCATCGAGATCGCTCTTTTCACGCTATTTAATGCGAGAAACAAGTTTTCTGGGGCTTTCACCACACCACAGTTCGTTGGATATGCAGAACAGGTGATATCTTGGGTTTCGAGGGGTTTCAAGTTGAGATATGCATTATCTGCGATAATCTTGGTGAGACTTCTGTCTGAAGTGTGCAGAATCATCGAGATCGCTCTATTCGAGCTATTTAATGCGACAAAACGTTATCCGGTGTTTTCACCACTCCACAGTGCGTATGATATGCAGAACCGACGATATCTTGGTTTTCGTGGGGTTTCAAGCTCAGATATGCATTTTCTGCGATAATCTTGGTGAGACTTCTGTCCGAAGTATGCAGAATCATCGAGATCGCTCTTTTCGAACTATTTAATGCGAGAAACACGTTATCTGGTGTTTTCACCACTCCACAGTGCGTTTGATATGCAGAACCGGCGATATCTTGGCTTTCGTGGGGTTTCAAGCAGAGATATGCATTTTCTGCGATAACCTTGGTGAGACTTCTGTTAGAAGTATGCAGAATCATCGAGATCGCTCTTTTCGAGCTATTTAATGCGAGAAACACGTTATCTGGTGTTTTCATCACTCCACAGGGCGTTTGATATGCAGAACCAGCGATATCTTGGCTTTCGTGGGGTTTCAAGCTGAGATATGCATTTTCTGCGATAAGCTTGGTGAGACATTTGTCCGAAGTATGCAGAAACATCGGGAGCGCTCTTTTCGAGCTATTTAATGCGCGAAACACGTTTTCTGCGTTTTTCACCACTCCACAGTTCTTTGGATATGCAGAAGAGGAGATATCTTGGTTTGCGTGGGGTTTCAAGCAGAGATATGCATTTTCTGCGATAACCTTGGTGAGACTTCTGTTAGAAGTATGCAGAATCATCGAGATCGCTCTTTTCGAGCTATTTAATGCGAGAAACACGTTATCTGGTGTTTTCACCACACCACAGTGCGTATGATATGCAGAACCGGCGATATCTTGGTTTTCGTGGGGTTTCAAGCTGAGATATGCATTATCTGCGATAATCTTGGTGAGACTTCTGTCCGAAGTGTGCAGAATCATCGAGATCGCACTTTTCAAGCTATTTAATGCGAGAAACACGTGTTCTGGGGCTTTCACCACACCACAGTTCGTTGGATATGCAGAACAGGTGATATCTTGGGTTTCGAGGGGTTTCAAGCTGAGATATGGATTTTCTGCGATAAACTTGGTGAGACTTCAGTCAGAAGTATGCAGAATCATCTAGTTCGCTCGTTTCGAGCTATTTAATGTGAGAAACACGTTATCTGGTTGCTTTCACCACTCCACGGTGCGTTTGATATGCAGAACCGGCGACATCTTGATTTTCGTGAGGTTTCAAGCTGAGATATGCATTTTCTGCGATAATATTGGTGAGACATTTGTCCGAAGTATGCAGAAACATCGGGAGCGCTCTTTTCGAGCTATTTAATGCGCGAAACACGTTTTCTGGGTTTTTCACCACTCCACAGTTCTTTGGATATGCAGAAGAGGAGATATCTTGGTTTGCGTGGGGTTTCAAGCAGAGATATGCATTTTCTGCGATAACCTTGGTGAGACTTCTGTTAGAAGTATGCAGAATCATCGAGATCGCTCTTTTCGAGCTATTTAATGCGAGAAACACGTTATCTGGTGTTTTCACCACTCCACAGTCCGTATGATATGCAGAACCGACGATATCTTGGTTTTCGTGGGGTTTCAAGCTGAGATATGCATTTTCTGCGATAATCTTGGTGAGACTTCTGTCCGAAGCATGCAGAGTCATCGAGATCGCTCTTTTCGAGCTATTTAATGCGAGAAACAAGTTATCTGGTGTTTTCACCATTCCACAGTGCGTTTGATATGCAGAACCAGCGAAACCTTGGTTTTCGTGGGGTTTCAAGCTGAGATATGCATTTTTTACGATAATCTTGGTGAGACTTCAGTCCGAAGTATGCAAAGTCATCGAGATCGTACTTTTCGAGCTATTTAATGCGAGAAACATGTTATCTGGTGTTTTCACCACTCCACAGTGCGTATGATATGCAGAACCGACGATATCTTGGTTTTCGTGGGGCTTCAAGCTCAGATATGCATTTTCTGCGATAATCTTGGTGAGACTTCTGTCCGAAGTATGCAGAGTCATCGAGATCGTACTTTTGGAGCTATTTAATGCGACAAACACGTTTTCTGGGGTTTTCACCACTCCACAGTTCGTTGGATATGCAGAACAGGAGATATCTTGGTTTTCGTGGGGTTTCTAGCAGAGATATGCATTTTCTGCGATAATCTTGGTGAGACCTCTGTCCGAAGTATGCAGAAACATCGAGATCGCTCTTTTCGACCTATTTAATGCGAGAAACACGTTATCTGGTTTTATCACCACTCCACAGTGCGTTTGATATGCAGAACCAGCGAAATCTTGGTTTTCGTTGGGTTTCAAGCTGAGATATGCATTTTTTACGATAATCATGGTGAGACTTCTGTCCGAAGTATGCAGAATCATCGAGATCGCACTTTTCGAGCTATTTAATGCGCGAAAAACCTTATCTGGTGTTTTCACCACCCCACAGTGCGTTTGATATGCAGAACCGGCGATATCTGGGTTTTCGTGGGGTTTCAAGCTGAGATATGCATTTTCTGCGATAATCTTGGTGAGACCTCTGTCCGAAGTATGCAGAAACATCGAGATCGCTCTTTTCGACCTATTTAATGCGAGAAACACGTTATCTGGTGTTTTCACCACTCCACAGTGCGTTTGATATGCAGAACCAGCGATATCTTGGTTTTCGTGGGGTTTCAAGCTGAGATATGCATTTTTTACGATAATCATGGTGAGACTACTGTCCGAAGTATGCAGAATCATCGAGATCGCACTTTTCGAGCTATTTAATGCGAGAAACACGATATCTGGTGTTTTCAGCACTCCACAGTGCGTATGATATGCAGAACCGGCGATATCTTGGTTTTCGTGGGGTTTCAAGCTGAGATATGCATTGTCTGCGATAATCTTGGTGAGACTTCTGTCCGAAGTGTGCAGAATCATCGAGATCGCTCTTTTCGAGCTATTTAATGCGAGAAATACGTTTTCTGGGGTTTTCACCACTACACAGTGCCTTTGATATGCAGTACCAGCGATATCTTGGTTTTCGTGGTGTTTCAAGCTGAGATATGCATTTTTTACGATAATCTTGGTGAGACTTCTGTCCGAAGTATGCTTAACCATCGAGATCGCTCTTTTCGAGCTATTTAATGCGAGAAACACGTTATCTGGTGTTTTCACCACTCCACAGTGCGTTTGATATGCAGAACCAGCGATATCTTGGTTTTCGTGGGGTTTCAAGCTGAGATATGCATTTTTTACGATAATCATGGTGAGACTACTGTCCGAAGTATGCAGAATCATCGAGATCGCACTTTTCGAGCTATTTAATGCGAGAAACACGATATCTGGTGTTTTCAGCACTCCACAGTGCGTATGATATGCAGAACCGGCGATATCTTGGTTTTCGTGGGGTTTCAAGCTGAGATATGCATTGTCTGCGATAATCTTGGTGAGACTTCTGTCCGAAGTGTGCAGAATCATCGAGATCGCTCTTTTCGAGCTATTTAATGCGAGAAATACGTTTTCTGGGGTTTTCACCACTACACAGTGCCTTTGATATGCAGTACCAGCGATATCTTGGTTTTCGTGGTGTTTCAAGCTGAGATATGCATTTTTTACGATAATCTTGGTGAGACTTCTGTCCGAAGTATGCTTAACCATCGAGATCGCTCTTTTCGAGCTATTTAATGTGAGAAACACGTTATCTGGTGTTTCCAGCACTCCACAGTGCGTTTTATATGCAGAACCAGCGATATCTTGGCTTTCGTGGGGTTTCAAGCTGAGATATGCATTGTCTGCGATAATCTAGGTGAGACTTCTGTCCGAAGAATGCAGATTCATCGAGACCGTACTTTTCGAGCTATTTTATGCGAGAAACACGTGTTCTGGGGTTTTCACCACTCCACAGTTCGTTGGATATGCAGAACAGGTGATATCTTGGTTTTCGAGGGGTTTCAAGCTGAGATATGCATTTTCTGCGATAAACTTGGAGAGACTTCTGTCCGAAGTATGCTGAATCATCGAGATCGCACTTTTCGAGCTAGTTAATGCGAGAAAAACCTTATCTGGTGTTTTCACCACTCCACAGTGCGTTTGATATGCAGAACCGGCGATATCTTGGATTTCGTGGGGTTTCAAGCAGAGATATGCATTGTCTGCGATAATCATGGTGAGACTTCTGTCCGAAGTGTGCAGAATCATCGAGATCGCTCTTTTCGAGCTATTTAATGCGAGAAACACGTTTTCTGGGGTTTTCACCACACCACAATTCGTTGGATATGCAGAACAGGTGATATCTCGGTTTTCGAGGGGTTTCAAGCTGAGATATGCATTTTCTGCGATAAACTTGGAGAGATTTCTGTCCGAAGTATGCTGAATCATCGAGATCGCACTTTTCGAGCTAGTTAATGCTCGAAAAACCTTATCTGGTGTTTTCACCACCCCACAGTGCGTTTGATATGCAGAACCGGCGATATCTGGGTTTTCGTGGGGTTTCAAGCTGAGATATGCATTTTCTGCGATAATCTTGGTGAGACCTCTGTCCGAAGTATGCAGAAACATCGAGATCGCTCTTTTCGACCTATTTAATGCGAGAAACACGTTATCTGGTGTTTTCACCACTCCACAGTGCGTTTGATATGCAGAACCAGCGATATCTTGGTTTTCGTGGGGTTTCAAGCTGAGATATGCATTTTTTACGATAATCATGGTGAGACTACTGTCCGAAGTATGCAGAATCATCGAGATCGCACTTTTCGAGCTATTTAATGCGAGAAACACGATATCTGGTGTTTTCAGCACTCCACAGTGCGTATGATATGCAGAACCGGCGATATCTTGGTTTTCGTGGGGTTTCAAGCTGAGATATGCATTGTCTGCGATAATCTTGGTGAGACTTCTGTCCGAAGTGTGCAGAATCATCGCGATCGCTCTTTTCGAGCTATTTAATGCGAGAAACACGTTTTCTGGGGTTTTCACCACACCACAGTTCGTTGGATATGCAGAACAGGTGATATCTTGGGTTTCGAGGGGTTTCAAGCTGAGATATGCATTTTCTGCGATAAACTTCGAGAGACTTCTGTCCGAAGTATGCTGAATCATCGAGATCGCACTTTCCGAGCTAGTTAATGCGAGAAAAACCTTATCTGGTGTTTTCACCACTCCACAGTGGGTTTGATATGCAGTACCAGCGATATCTTGGTTTTCGTGGGGTTTCAAGCTGAGATATGCATTTTTACGATAATCTTGGTGAGACTTCTGTCCGAAGTATGCAGAATCATCGAGATCGCTCTATTCGAACTATTTAATGCGACAAAACGTTATCTGGTGTTTTCAGAACTCCACAGTGCGTTTGATATGCAGAACCAGCGATATCTCTGTTTTCGTGGGGTTTCAAGCTGAGATATGCATTTTTTACGATAATCATGGTGAGACTACTGCCCGAAGTATGCAGAATCATCGAGATCGCACTCTTCGAGCTATTTAATGCGAGAAACACGATATCTGGTGTTTTCAGCACTCCACAGTGCGTATGATATGCAGAACCGACGATATCCTGGTTTTCGTGGGGTTTCAAGCTGAGATATGCATTTTCTGCGATAATCTTGGTGAGACCTCTGTCCGAAGTATGCAGAAACATCGAGATCGCTCTTTTCGACCTATTTAATGCGAGAAACACGTTATCTGGTGTTTTCACCACTCCACAGTGCGTTTGATATGCAGAACCAGCGATATCTTGGTTTTCGTGGGGTTTCAAGCTGAGATATGCATTTTTTACGATAATCATGGTGAGACTACTGTCCGAAGTATGCAGAATCATCGAGATCGCACTTTTCGAGCTATTTAATGCGAGAAACACGATATCTGGTGTTTTCAGCACTCCGCAGTGCGTTTGATATGCAGAACCAGCGATATCTCTGTTTTCGTGGGGTTTCAAGCTGAGATATGCATTTTTTACGATAATCATGGTGAGACTACTGCCCGAAGTATGCAGAATCATCGAGATCGCACTCTTCGAGCTATTTAATGCGAGAAACACGATATCTGGTGTTTTCAGCACTCCACAGTGCGTATGATATGCAGAACCGACGATATCCTGGTTTTCGTGGGGTTTCAAGCTGAGATATGCATTTTCTGCGATAATCTTGGTGAGACCTCTGTCCGAAGTATGCAGAAACATCGAGATCGCTCTTTTCTACCTATTTAATGCGAGAAACACGTTATCTGGTTTTTTCACCACTCCACAGTGCGTTTGATATGCAGAACCAGCGATATCTTGGTTTTCGTGGGGTTTCAAGCTGAGATATGCATTTTTTACGATAATCATGGTGAGACTACTGTCCGAAGTATGCAGAATCATCGAGATCGTACTTTTCGAGCTATTTAATGCGAGAAACATGTTATCTGGTGTTTTCACCACTCCACAGTGCGTATGATATGCAGAACCGACGATATCTTGGTTTTCGTGGGGCTTCAAGCTCAGATATGCATTTTCTGCGATAATCTTGGTGAGACTTCTGTCCGAAGTATGCAGAGTCATCGAGATCGTACTTTTGGAGCTATTTAATGCGAGAAACACGTTATCTGGTGTTTTCACCACTCCACAGTGCGTTTGATATGCAGAACCAGCGATATCTTGGTTTTCGTGGGGTTTCAAGCTGAGATATGCATTTTTTACGATAATCATGGTGAGACTACTGTCCGAAGTATGCAGAATCATCGAGATCGCACTCTTCGAGCTATTTAATGCGAGAAACACGATATCTGGTGTTTTCAGCACTCCACAGAGCGTATGATATGCAGAACCGACGATATCCTGGTTTTCGTGGGGTTTCAAGCTGAGATATGCATTTTCTGCGATAATCTTGGTGAGACCTCTGTCCGAAGTATGCAGAAACATCGAGATCGCTCTTTTCGACCTATTTAATGCGAGAAACACGTTATCTGGTGTTTTCACCACTCCACAGTGCGTTTGATATGCAGAACCAGCGATATCTTGGTTTTCGTGGGGTTTCAAGCTGAGATATGCATTTTTTACGATAATCATGGTGAGACTACTGTCCGAAGTATGCAGAATCATCGAGATCGCACTTTTCGAGCTATTTAATGCGAGAAACACGATATCTGGTGTTTTCAGCACTCCGCAGTGCGTATGATACGCAGAACCGGCGATATCTTGGTTTTCGTGGGGATTCAAGCTGAGATATGCATTGTCTGCGATAATCTTGGTGAGACTTCTGTCCGAAGTGTGCAGAATCATCGAGATCGCTCTTTTCGTGCTATTTAATGCGAGAAACACGTTTTCTGGGGTTTTCACCACTCCACAGTTCGTTGGATATGCAGAACAGGTGATATCTTGGGTTTCGAGGGGTATCAAGCTGAGATATGCATTTTCTGCGATAAACTTGGAGAGACTTCTGTCCGAAGTATGCTGAATCATCGAGATCGCACTTTTCGAGCTAGTTAATGCGAGAAAAACCTTATCTGGTGTATTCACCACCCCACAGTGCGTTTGATATGCAGAACCGGCGATATCTTGGTTTTCGTGGGGTTTCAAGCTGAGATATGCATTTTTTACGATAATCATGGTGAGACTACTGTCCGAAGTATGCAGAATCACCGAGATCGCACTTTTCGAGCTATTTAATGCGAGAAACACGATATCTGGTGTTTTCAGCACTCAACAGTGCGTATGATATGCAGAACCGACGATATCCTGGTTTTCGTGGGGTTTCAAGCTCAGATATGCATTTTCTGCGATAATCTTGGTGAGGCTTCTGTCCGAAGTATGCAGAGTCATCGAGATCGTACTTTTCGAGCTATTTAATGCGAGAAACACGTTTTCTGGGGTTTTCACCACACCACAGTTCGTTGGATATGCAGAACAGGTGATATCTTGGTTTTCGTGGGGTTTCAAGCTGAGATATGCACTTTTTACGATAATCTTGGTGAGACTTTTGTCAGAAGTATGCAGAATAATCTAGATCGCTCTTTTCGAGCTATTTAATGCGAGAAACACGTTTTCTGGTGTATTCACCACTCCACAGTACGTTTGACATGCAGAAACGGCGATATCTTGATTTTCGTGGTGTGTCCAGCTGAGATATGCATTTTCTGCGATAATCTTGGTGAGACTTCTGTCCGAAGTATGCAGAATCATCGAGATCGCTCTTTTCGAGCTATTTAATGCGAGAAACACGTTTTCTGGGGTTTTCACCACACCACAATTTGTTGGATATGCAGAACAGGTGATATCTTGTTTTTCGAGGGGTTTCAAGCTGAGATATGCATTTTCTGCGATAAACTTGGAGAGACTTCTGTCCGAAGTATGCTGAATCATCGAGATCGCACTTTTCGAGCTAGTTAATGCGCGAAAAAACTTATCTGGTGTTTACACCACCCCACAGTGCGTTTGATATGCAGAACCGGCGATATCTGGGTTTTCGTGGGGTTTCAAGCTGAGATATGCATTTTCTGCGATATTCTTGGTGAGACCTCTGTCCGAAGTATGCAGAAACATCGAGATCGCTCTTTTCGACCTATTTAATGCGAGAAACACGTTATCTGGTGTTTTCACCACTCCACAGTGCGTTTGATATGCAGAACCAGCGATTTCTTGGTTTTCGTGGGGTTTCAAGCTGAGATATGCATTTTTTACGATAATCATGGTGAGACTACTGTCCGAAGTATGCAGAATCATCGAGATCGCACTTTTCGAGCTATTTGATACGAGAAACACGATATCTGGTGTTTTCAGCACTCCACAGTGCGTATGATATGCAGAACCGGCGATATCTTGGTTTTGGTGGGGTTTCAAGCTGAGATATGCATTGTCTGCGATAATCTTGGTGAGACTTCTGACCGAAGTATGCTGAATCATCGAGATCGCACTTTTCGAGCTAGTTAATGCGAGAAAAACCTTATCTGGTGTTTTAACCACTCCACAGTGGGTTTGATATGCAGTACCAGCGATATCTTGGTTTTCGTGGGGTTTCAAGCTGAGATATGCATTTTTTACGATAATCTTGGTGAGACTTCTGTCCGAAGTATGCAGAATCATCGAGATCGCTCTATTCGAACTGTTTAATGCGACAAAACGTTATCTGGTGTTTTCAGCACTTCACAGTGCGTTTGATATGCAGAACCAGCGATATCTCTGTTTTCGTGGGGTTTCAAGCTGAGATATGCATTTTTTACGATAATCATGGTGAGACTACTGTCCGAAGTATGCAGAATCATCGAGATCGCTCTTTTCGAGCTATTTAATGCGAGAAACACGATATCTGGTGTTTTCACCACACCACAGTTCGTTGGATATGCAGAACAGGTGATATCTTGGTTTTCGTGGGGTTTCAAGCTGAGATATGCACTTTTTACGATAATCTTGGTGAGACTTCTGTCCGAAGTATGCTTAATCATCGAGATCGCTCTATTCGAACTATTTAATGCGACAAAACGTTATCTGGTGTTTTCAGCACTCCACAGTGCGTTTGATATGCAGAACCAGTGATACCTCAGTTTTCGTGGGGTTTCAAGCTGAGATATGCATTTTCTACGATAATGTTGGTGAGACTTCTCTCAGAAGGATGCAGAATCTTCGAGATCGCTCTTTTCGAGCTACTTAATGCGAGATACACGTTATCTGGTGTTTTCACCACTCCACAGTGCGTTTGACATGCAGTACCGGCGACATCTTGGATTTCGTCGGGGTTCAAGCTGAGATATGCATTTTCTACGATAATCTTGGTGAGACTTCTGTCAGAAGTATGCAGAATCATCTTGATCGCTCTTTTCGAGCTATTTAATGCGACAAACGCGTTTTCTGGTGTATTCACCACTCCACAGTACGTTTCACATGCAGAACCGGAGATATCTTGATTTTCGTGGTTTTTCCAGCTGAGATATGCATTTTCAGCGATAATCTTGGTGAGTCTTCTGTCAGAAGTATGCAGAATCTTCGAGATCGCTCATTTCGAGCTAGTTAATGCGAGAAACACGTTGTCTGGTTTTTTCACCACTCCACAGTTGGTTTGATATGCTGAACCGGCGATATCTGGGTTTTCGTGGGGTTTCAAGCTGAGATATGCATTTTCTGCGATAATCTTGGTGAGACCTCTGTCCGAAGTATGCAGAAACATCGAGTTCGCTCTTTTCGAGCTATTTAATGCGAGAAACACGTTTTCTGGGGTTTTCACCACACCACAATTCGTTGGATATGTAGAACAGGTGATATCTTGGTTTTCGAGGGGTTTCAAGCTGAGATATGCATTTTCTGCGATAAACTTGGAGAGACTTCTGTCCGAAGTATGCTGAATCATCGAGATCGCACTTTTCGAGCTAGTTAATGCGCGAAAAACCTTATCTGGTGTTTTCACCACCCCACAGTGCGTTTGATATGCAGAACCGGCGATATCTGGGTTTTCGTGGGGTTTCAAGCTGAGATATGCATTTTCTGCGATAATCTTGGTGAGACCTCTGTCCCAAGTATGCAGAAACATCGAGATCGCTCTTTTCGACCTATTTAATGCGAGAAACACGTTATCTGGTGTTTTCACAACTCCACAGTGCGTTTGATATGCAGAACCAGCGATATCTTGGTTTTCGTATGGTTTCAAGCTGAGATATGCATTTTTTACGATAATCATGGTGAGACTACTGTCCGAAGTATGCAGAATCATCGAGATCGCACTTTTCGAGCTATTTAATGCGAGAAACACGATATCTGGTGTTTTCAGCACTCCACAGTGCGTATGATATGCAGAACCGGCGATATCTTGGTTTTCGTGTGGTTTCAAGCTGAGATATGCATTGTCTGCGATAATCTTGGTGAGACTTCTGTCCGAAGTGTGCAGAATCATCGAGATCGCTCTTTTCGAGCTATTTAATGCGAGAAATACGTTTTCTGGGGTTTTCACCACACCACAGTTCGTTGGATATGCAGAACAGGTGATATCTTGGGTTTCGAGGGGTTTCAAGCTGAGATATGCATTTTCTGCGATAAACTTCGAGAGACTTCTGTCCGAAGTATGCTGAATCATCGAGATCGCACTTTCCGAGCTACTTAATGCGAGAAAAACCTTATCTGGTGTTTTCATCACTCCACAGTGGGTTTGATATGCAGTACCAGCGATATCTTGGTTTTCGTGGGGTTTCAAGCTGAGATATGCATTTTTTACGATAATCTTGCTGAGACTTCTGTCCGAAGTATGCAGAATCATCGAGATCGCTCTATTCGAACTATTTAATGCGACAAAACGTTATCTGGTGTTTTCAGCACTCCACAGTGCGTATGATATGCAGAACCGACGATATCCTGGTTTTCGTGGGGTTTCAAGCTGAGATATGCATTTTCTGCGATAATCTTGGTGAGACCTCTGTCCGAAGTATGCAGAAACATCGAGATCGCTCTTTTCGAGCTATTTAATGCGAGAAACACGATATCTGGTGTTTTCACCACACCACAGTTCGTTGGATATGCAGAACAGGTGATATCTTGGGTTTCGAGGGGTATCAAGCTGAGATATGCATTTTCTGCGATAAACTTGGAGAGACTTCTGTCCGAAGTATGCTGAATCATCGAGATCGCACTTTTCGAGCTATTTAATGCGAGAAACACGATATCTGGTGTTTTCAGCACTCAACAGTGCGTATGATATGCAGAACCGACGATATCCTGGTTTTCGTGGGGTTTCAAGCTGAGATATGCATTTTCAGCGATAATCTTGGTGAGTCTTTTGTCAGAAGTATGCAGAATCTTCGAGATCGCTCTTTTCGAGCAACTTAATGCGGGAAACACGATATCTGGTTGTTTTCACCACTCCACAGTGCGTTTGATATGCAGAACGGGCGACATCTTGATTTTCGTGGTGTTTCCAGCTGAGATATGCATTTTCTGCGATAATCTTGGTGAGTCTTCTGTCAGAAGTATGCAGAATCATCGAGATCCCTCTTTTCGAGCTATTTAATGCGAGAAACACGTTAATTGGTGTTTTCACCACTCCACAGTGCGTTTGATATGCGGAACCAGCGACATCTTGGATTTCGTCGGGTTTCAAGCTGAGACATGCATTTTCTGCGATAATCTTGGTGAGTCTTCTGTCAGAAGTATGCAGAATCATCGAGGTCCCTCTTTTCGAGCAAGTTAATGCGAGAAACACGTTATCTGGTGTTTTCACCACTCCACAGTGCGTTTGATATGCAGAACCGGCGACATCTTGGCTGTCGTAGGGTATCAAGCTGAGATATGCATTTTCTACCATAATCTTGGTGAGAGTTCTGTCAGAAGTATGCAGAATCATCGGGATCGCTATTTTCGAGCTATTTAATGCGAGAAACACGTTTTCTGGGATTTTCACCACTCCACAGTTCGTTGGATATGCAGAACAGGAGATATCTTGGTTTTCGTGGGGTTTCAAGCTGAGATATGCACTTTTTACGATAATCTTGGTGAGACGTCTGTCCGAAGTATGCTTAATCATCGAGATCGCTCTATTCGAACTATTTAATGCGACAAAACGTTATCTGGTGTTTTCAGCACTCCACAGTGCGTTTGATATGCTGAACCAGTGATACCTCAGTTTTCGTGGGGTTTCAAGCTGAGATATGCATTTTCTACGATAATCTTGGTGAGACTTCTCTCAGAAGGATGCAGAATCTTCGAGATCGCTCTTTTCGAGCTATTTAATGCGAGAAACACGATATCTGGTGTTTTCAGCACTCAACAGTGCGTATGATATGCAGAACCGACGATATCCTGGTTTTCGTGGGGTTTCAAGCTGAGATATGCATTTTCTACGATAATCTTGGTGAGACTTCTGTCAGAAGTATGCAGACTAATCTAGATCGTTCTTTTCGAGCTATTTAATTCGAGAAACACGTTATCTGGTTGTTTTCACCACTCCACAGTGCGTTTGATATGCAGAAGCGGCGACATCTTGATTTTCGTGAGATTTCAAGCTGAGGTATGCATTTTCTGCGATAAGCTTGGTGAGACTTCTGTTAGAAGTATGCAGAATCATCTAGATCGCCCGTTTCGAGCTATCTAATGCGAAAAAACAAGTTTTCTGGTGTTTTCACCACACCACAGTCCGTTTGATATGCAGAACCGGCGACATCTTGGATTTCGTCGGGGTTCAATCTGAGATATGCACATTCTATGATAATCTTGGTGAGACTTCTGTCAGAAGTATGCAGAATCATCGGCATCTCCCTTTTCGACCTATTTAATGCGAGAAACACGTTCTCTGGTTGTTTTCACCACTCCACAGTCCGTGTGATATGCAGAACCGGCGACATCTTGATTTTCGTGGTGTTTCCAGCTGAGATATGCATTTTCTGCGATAATCCTGGTGAGACTTCTGTCAGACGTATGCAGAATCATCGGCATCTCCCTTTTCGACCTATTTAATGCGCGAAACACGTTCTTTGGTTGTTTTCACCGCTCCACAGTGGGTTTGATATGCAGAACCGGCGACATCTTGATTTTCGTGAGGTTTCAAGCTGAGATATGCATTTTCAGCGATAATCTTGGTGAGTCTTTTGTCAGAAGTATGCAGAATCTTCGAGATCGCTCTTTTCGAGCAACTTAATGCGGGAAACACGATATCTGGTTGTTTTCACCACTCCACAGTGCGTTTGATATGCAGAACGGGCGACATCTTGATTTTCGTGGTGTTTCCAGCTGAGATATGCATTTTCTGCGATAATCTTGGTGAGTCTTCTGTCAGAAGTATGCAGAGTCATCGAGATCGTACTTTTCGAGCTATTTAATGCGAGAAACACGTTTTCTGGGGTATTCACCACTCCACAGTTCGTTGGATATGCAGAACAGGAGATATCTTGGTTTTCGTAGGGTTTCTAGCAGAGACATGCATTTTCTGCGATAATCTTGGTGAGTCTTCTGTCAGAAGTATGCAGAGTCATCGAGATCGTACTTTTCGAGCTATTTAATGCGAGAAACACGTTTTCTGGGGTTTTTACCACACCACAGTTTGTTGGATATGCAGAACAGGTGATATCTTGGTTTTCGTGGGGTTTCAAGCTGAGATATGCACTTTTTACGATAATCTTGGTGAGACTTCTGTCCGAAGTATGCTTAATCATCGAGATCGCTCTATTCGAACTATTTAATGCGGCAAAACGTTATCTGGTGTTTTCAGCACTCCACAGTGCGTTTGATATGCTGAACCAGTGATACCTCAGTTTTCGTGGGGTTTCAAGCTGAGATATGCATTTTCTACGATAATCTTGGTGAGACTTCTCTCAGAAGGATGCAGAATCTTCGAGATCGCTCTTTTCGAGCTACTTAATGCGAGATACACGTTATCTGGTGTTTTCACCACTCCACAGTGCGTTTGACATGCAGTACCGGCGACATCTTGGTTTTCGTCGGGGTTCAAGCTGAGATATGCATTTTCTACGATAATCTTGGTGAGACTTCTGTCAGAAGTATGCAGAATCATCGAGATCCCTCTTTTCGAGCTAGTTAATGCGAGAAACACGTTTTCTGGGGTTTTCACCAGTCCACAGTTCGTTGGATATGCAGAACAGGAGATATCTTGGTTTTCGTGGGGTTTCTAGCTGAGACATGCATTTTTTACGATAATCTTGGTGAGACTTCTGTCCGAAGTATGCAGAATCATCGAGATCGCTCTTTTCGAGCTATTTATTGCGAGAAACACGTTATCTGGTTTTTTCACCACTACACAGTGCCTTTGATATGCAGTACCAGCGATATCTTGGTTTTCGTGGGGTTTCAAGCTGAGATATGCATTTTTTACGATAATCTTGGTGAGACTTCTGTCCGAAGTATGCTTAATCATCGAGATCGCTCTATTCGAGCTATTTAATGTGAGAAACACGTTATCTGGTGTTTCCAGCACTCCACAGTGCGTTTTATATGCAGAACCAGCGATATCTTGGCTTTCGTGGGGTTTCAAGCTGAGATATGCATTGTCTGCGATAATCTAGGTGAGACTTCTGTCCGAAGTATGCAGAATCATCGAGATCGCTCTTTTCGAGCTATTTATTGCGAGAAACACGTTATCTGGTTTTTTCACCACTACACAGTGCCTTTGATATGCAGTACCAGCGATATCTTGGTTTTCGTGGGGTTTCAAGCTGAGATATGCATTTTTTACGATAATCTTGGTGAGACTTCTGTCCGAAGTATGCTTAATCATCGAGATCGCTCTATTCGAGCTATTTAATGTGAGAAACACGTTATCTGGTGTTTCCAGCACTCCACAGTGCGTTTTATATGCAGAACCAGCGATATCTTGGCTTTCGTGGGGTTTCAAGCTGAGATATGCATTGTCTGCGATAATCAAGGTGAGACTTCTGTCCGAAGTATGCAGATTCATCGAGATCGTACTTTTCGAGCCATTTTAAGCGAGAAACACGTTTTCTGGGGTTTTCACCACTCCACAGTTCGTTGGATATGCAGAACAGGTGATATCTTGGTTTTCGAGGGGTTTCAAGCTGAGATATGCATTTGCTGCGATAAACTTGGAGAGACTTCTGTCCGAAGTATGCTGAATCATCGAGATCGCACTTTTCGAGCTAGTTAATGCGAGAAAAACCTTATCTGGTGTTTTCACCACCCCACAGTGCGTTTGATATGCAGAACCGGGGATATCTGGGTTTTCGTGGGGGTTCAAGCTGAGATATGCATTTTCTGCGATAATCTTGGTGAGACCTCTGTCCGAAGTATGCAGAAACATCGAGATCGCTCTTTTCGACCTATTTAATGCGAGAAACACGTTATCTGGTGTTTTCACCACTCCACAGAGCGTTTGATATGCAGAACCAGCGATATCTTGGTGTTCGTGGGGTTTCAAGCTGAGATATGCATTTTTTACGATAATCATGGTGAGACTACAGTCCGAAGTGTGCAGAATCATCGAGATCGCTCTTTTCGAGCTATTTAATGCGAGAAACACGTTTTCTGGGGTTTTCACCACTCCACAGTTCGTTGGATATGCAGAACAGGTGATATCTTGGGTTTCGAGAGGTTTCAAGCTGAGATATGCATTTTCTGCGATAAACTTGGAGAGACTTCTGTCCGAAGTATGCTGAATCATCGAGATCGCACTTTTCGAGCTAGTTAATGCGAGAAAAACCTTATCTGGTGTTTTCACCACTCCACAGTGCGTTTGATATGCAGTACCAGCGATATCTTGGTTTTCGTGGGGTTTCAAGCTGAGATATGCATTTTTTACGATAATCTTGGTGAGACATCTGTCCGAAGTATGCAGAATCATCGAGATCGCTCTATTCGAACTATTTAATGCGACAAAACGTTATCTGGTGTTTTCAGCACTCCACAGTGCGTTTGATATGCAGAACCAGCGATATCTCTGTTTTCGTGGGGTTTCAAGCTGAGATATGCACTTTTTACGATAATCTTGGTGAGACTTCTGTCCGAAGTATGCATAATCATCGAGATCGCTCTATTCGAGGTATTTAATGCGAGAAACACGTTATCTGGTGTTTTCACCACTCCACAGTGCGTATGATATGCAGAACCGACGATATCCTGGTTTTCGTGGGGTTTCAAGCTCAGATATGCTTTTTCTGCGATAATCTTGGCGAGGCTTCTGTCCGAAGTATGCAGAGTCATCGAGATCGTACTTTTCGAGCTATTTAATGCGAGAAACACGTTTTCTGGGGTTTTCACCACACCACAGTTCGTTGGATATGCAGAACAGGTGATATCTTGGTTTTCGTGGGGTTTCAAGCTGAGATATGCACTTTTTACGATAATCTTGGTGAGACTTCTGTCCGAAGTATGCAGAATCATCGAGATCGCTCTTTTCGAGCTATTTAATGCGAGAAACACGTTATCTGGTGTTTCCACCACTCCACAGAGCGTTTGATATGCAGTACCATCGATATCTTGGTTTTCGTGGGGTTTCAAGCTGAGATATGCATTTTCTAGGATAATCTTGGTGAGACTTCTGTCCGAAGTATGCTGAATCATCTAGATCGCTATTTTCGAGCTATTTAATGCGAGAAACACGTTATCTGGTGTTTTCACGACTCCACGGTGCGTTTGATATGCAGAACCGGCGACATCTTGGCTTTCGTGGGGTTTCAAGCAGAGATATGCATTGTCTGCGATAATCTAGGTGAGACTTCTGTCCGAAGTATGCAGATTCATCGAGATCGTACTTTTCGAGCCATTTTATGCGAGAAACACGTTTTCTGGGGTTTTCACCACTCCACAGTTCGTTGGATATGCAGAACAGGTGATATCTTGGTTTTCGAGGGGTTTCAAGCTGAGATATGCATTTTCAGCGATAATCATGGTGAGTCTTTTGTCAGAAGTATGCAGAATCTTCGAGATCGCTCTTTTCGAGCAACTTAATGCGGGAAACACGATATCTGGTTGTTTTCACCACTCCACAGTGCGTTTGATATGCAGAACGGGCGACATCTTGATTTTCGTGGTGTTTCCAGCTGAGATATGCATTTTCTGCGATAATCTTGGTGAGTCTTCTGTCAGAAGTATGCAGAATCATCGAGGTCGCTCTTTTCGAGCTAGTTAATGCGAGAAACACGTTATCGGGTGTTTTCACCACTCCACAGTGCGTTTGATATGCAGAACCAGCGATATCTTGGCTTTCGTGGGGTTTCAAGCTGAGATATGCATTGTCTGCGATAATCTAGGTGAGACTTCTGTCCGAAGTATGCAGATTCATCGAGATCGTACTTTTCGAGCCATTTTATGCGAGAAACACGTTTTCTGGGGTTTTCACCACTCCACAGTTCGTTGGATATGCAGAACAGGTGATATCTTGGTTTTCGAGGGGTTTCAAGCTGAGATATGCATTTTCTGCGATAAACTTGGAGAGACTTCTGTCCGAAGTATGCTGAATCATCGAGATCGCACTTTTCGAGCTAGTTAATGCGAGAAAAACCTTATCTGGTGTTTTCACCACCCCACAGTGCGTTTGATATGCAGAACCGGGGATATCTGGGTTTTCGTGGGGGTTCAACCTGAGATATGCATTTTCTGCGATAATCTTGGTGAGACCTCTGTCCGAAGTATGCAGAAACATCGAGATCGCTCTTTTCGACCTATTTAATGCGAGAAACACGTTATCTGGTGTTTTCACCACTCCACAGAGCGTTTGATATGCAGAACCAGCGATATCTTGGTGTTCGTGGGGTTTCAAGCTGAGATATGCATTTTTTACGATAATCATGGTGAGACTACAGTCCGAAGTGTGCAGAATATTCGAGATCGCTCATTTCGAGCTATTTAATGCGAGAAACACGTTTTCTGGGGTTTTCACCACTCCACAGTTCGTTGGATATGCAGAACAGGAGATATCTTGGGTTTCGAGGGGTTTCAAGCTGAGATATGCATTTTCTGCGATAAACTTGGAGAGACTTCTGTCCGAAGTATGCTGAATCATCGAGATCGCACTTTTCGAGCTAGTTAATGCGAGAAAAACCTTATCTGGTGTTTTCACCACTCCACAGTGCGTTTGATATGCAGTACCAGCGATATCTTGGTTTTCGTGGGGTTTCAAGCTGAGATATGCATTTTTTACGATAATCTTGGTGAGACATCTGTCCGAAGTATGCAGAATCATCGAGATCGCTCTATTCGAACTATTTAATGCGACAAAACGTTATCTGGTGTTTTCAGCACTCCACAGTGCGTTTGATATGCAGAACCACCGATATCTCTGTTTTCGTGGGGTTTCAAGCTGAGATATGCACTTTTTACGATAATCTTGGTGAGACTTCTGTCCGAAGTATGCATAATCATCGAGATCGCTCTATTCGAGGTATTTAATGCGAGAAACACGTTATCTGGTGTTTTCACCACTCCACAGTGCGTATGATATGCAGAACCGACGATATCCTGGTGTTCGTGGGGTTTCAAGCTGAGATATGCACTTTTTACGATAATCTTGGTGAGACTTCTGTCCGAAGTATGCATAATCATCGAGATCGCTCTATTCGAGGTATTTAATGCGAGAAACACGTTATCTGGTGTTTTCACCACTCCACAGTGCGTATGATATGCAGAACCGACGATATACTGGTTTTCGTGGGGTTTCAAGCTCAGATATGCTTTTTCTGCGATAATCTTGGCGAGGCTTCTGTCCGAAGTATGCAGGCAGAGTCATCGAGATCGTACTTTTCGAGCTATTTAATGCGAGAAACACGTTTTCTGGGGTTTTCACCACTCCACAGAGCGTTTGATATGCAGTACCATCGATATCTTGGTTTTCGTGGGGTTTCAAGCTGAGATATGCATTTTCTAGGATAATCTTGGTGAGACTTCTGTCCGAAGTATGCTGAATCATCTAGATCGCTCTTTTAGAGCTATTTAATGCGAGAAACACGTTATCTGGTGTTTTCACGACTCCACGGTGCGTTTGATATGCAGAACCGGCGACATCTTGGCTTTCGTGGGGTTTCAAGCAGAGATATGCATTGTCTGCGATAATCTAGGTGAGACTTCTGTCCGAAGTATGCAGATTCATCGAGATCGTACTTTTCGAGCCATTTTATGCGAGAAACACGTTTTCTGGGGTTTTCACCACTCCACAGTTCGTTGGATATGCAGAACAGGTGATATCTGGGTTTTCGAGGGGTTTCAAGCTGAGATATGCATTTTCTAGGATAATCTTGGTGAGACTTCTGTCCGAAGTATGCTGAATCATCTAGATCGCTCTTTTCGAGCTATTTAATGCGAGAAACACGTTATCTGGTGTTTTCACGACTCCACGGTGCGTTTGATATGCAGAACCGGCGACATCTTGGCTTTCGTGGGGTTTCAAGCAGAGATATGCATTGTCTGCGATAATCTAGGTGAGACTTCTGTCCGAAGTATGCAGATTCATCGAGATCGTACTTTTCGAGCCATTTTATGCGAGAAACACGTTTTCTGGGGTTTTCACCACTCCACAGTTCGTTGGATATGCAGAACAGGTGATATCTTGGTTTTCGAGGGGTTTCAAGCTGAGATATGCATTTTCTGCAATAAACTTGGAGAGACTTCTGTCCGAAGTATGCTGAATCATCGAGATCGCACTTTTCGAGCTAGTTAATCCGAGAAAAACCTTATCTGGTGTTTTCACCACCCCACAGTGCGTTTGATATGCAGAACCGGCGATATCTGGGTTTTCGTGGGGGTTCAAGCTGAGATATGCATTTTCTGCGATAATCTTGGTGAGACCTCTGTCCGAAGTATGCTGAATCATCTAGATCGCTCTTTTCGAGCTATTTAATGCGAGAAACACGTTATCTGGTGTTTTCACGACTCCACGGTGCGTTTGATATGCAGAACCGGCGACATCTTGGCTTTCGTGGGGTTTCAAGCTGAGATATGCATTGTCTGCGATAATCTAGGTGAGACTTCTGTCCGAAGTATGCAGATTCATCGAGATCGTACTTTTCGAGCCATTTTATGCGAGAAACACGTTTTCTGGGGTTTTCACCACTCCACAGTTCGTTGGATATGCAGAACAGGTGATATCTTGGTTTTCGAGGGGTTTCAAGCTGAGATATGCATTTTCTGCGATAAACTTGGAGAGACTTCTGTCCGAAGTATGCAGAAACATCGAGATCGCTCTTTTCGACCTATTTAATGCGAGAAACACGTTATCTGGTGTTTTCACCACTCCACAGAGCGTTTGATATGCAGAACCAGCGATATCTTGGTGTTCGTGGGGTTTCAAGCTGAGATATGCATTTTTTACGATAATCATGGTGAGACTACAGTCCGAAGTGTGCAGAATCATCGAGATCGCTCTTTTCGAGCTATTTAATGCGAGAAACACGTTTTCTGGGGTTTTCACCACTCCACAGTTCGTTGGATATGCAGAACAGGTGATATCTTGGGTTTCGAGGGGTTTCAAGCTGAGATATGCATTTTCTGCGATAAACTTGGAGAGACTTCTGTCCGAAGTATGCTGAATCATCGAGATCGCACTTTTCGAGCTAGTTAATGCGAGAAAAACCTTATCTGGTGTTTTCACCACTCCACAGTGCGTTTGATATGCAGTACCAGCGATATCTTGGTTTTCGTGGGGTTTCAAGCTGAGATATGCATTTTTTACGATAATCTTGGTGAGACATCTGTCCGAAGTATGCAGAATCATCGAGATCGCTCTATTCGAACTATTTAATGCGACAAAACGTTATCTGGTGTTTTCAGCACTCCACAGTGCGTTTGATATGCAGAACCAGCGATATCTCTGTTTTCGTGGGGTTTCAAGCTGAGATATGCACTTTTTACGATAATCTTGGTGAGACTTCTGTCCGAAGTATGCATAATCATCGAGATCGCTCTATTCGAGGTATTTAATGCGAGAAACACGTTATCTGGTGTTTTCACCACTCCACAGTGCGTATGATATGCAGAACCGACGATATCCTGGTTTTCGTGGGGTTTCAAGCTCAGATATGCTTTTTCTGCGATAATCTTGGCGAGGCTTCTGTCCGAAGTATGCAGAGTCATCGAGATCGTACTTTTCGAGCTATTTAATGCGAGAAACACGTTTTCTGGGGTTTTCACCACACCACAGTTCGTTGGATATGCAGAACAGGTGATATCTTGGTTTTCGTGGGGTTTCAAGCTGAGATATGCACTTTTTACGATAATCTTGGTGAGACTTCTGTCCGAAGTATGCAGAATCATCGAGATCGCTCTTTTTGAGCTATTTAATGCGAGAAACACGTTATCTGGTGTTTCCACCACTCCACAGAGCGTTTGATATGCAGTACCATCGATATCTTGGTTTTCGTGGGGTTTCAAGCTGAGATATGCATTTTCTAGGATAATCTTGGTGAGACATCTGTCCGAAGTATGCTGAATCATCTAGATCGCTATTTTCGAGCTATTTAATGCGAGAAACACGTTATCTGGTGTTTTCACGACTCCACGGTGCGTTTGATATGCAGAACCGGCGACATCTTGGCTTTCGTGGGGTTTCAAGCAGAGATATGCATTGTCTGCGATAATCTAGGTGAGACTTCTGTCCGAAGTATGCAGATTCATCGATATCGTACTTTTCGAGCCATTTTATGCGAGAAACACGTTTTCTGGGGTTTTCACCACTCCACAGTTCGTTGGATATGCAGAACAGGTGATATCTTGGTTTTCGAGGGGTTTCAAGCTGAGATATGCATTTTCAGCGATAATCATGGTGAGTCTTTTGTCAGAAGTATGCAGAATCTTCGAGATCGCTCTTTTCGAGCAACTTAATGCGGGAAACACGATATCTGGTTGTTTTCACCACTCCACAGTGCGTTTGATATGCAGAACGGGCGACATCTTGATTTTCGTGGTGTTTCCAGCTGAGATATGCATTTTCTGCGATAATCTTGGTGAGTCTTCTGTCAGAAGTATGCAGAATCATCGAGGTCGCTCTTTTCGAGCTAGTTAATGCGAGAAACACGTTATCGGGTGTTTTCACCACTCCACAGTGCGTTTGATATGCAGAACCGGCGACATCTTGGCTGTCGTAGGGTATCAAGCTGAGATATGCATTTTCTACCATAATCTTGGTGAGAGTTCTGTCAGAAGTATGCAGAATCATCGGGATCGCTATTTTCGAGCTATTTAATGCGAGAAACACGTTTTCTGGGGTTTTCACCACTCCACAGTTCGTTGGATATGCAGAACAGGAGATATCTTGGTTTTCGTGGGGTTTCTAGCAGAGACATGCATTTTCTGCGATAATCTTGGTGAGTCTTCTGTCAGAAGTATGCAGAATCATCGAGATCCCTCTTTTCGAGCTAGTTAATGCGAGAAACACGTTTTCTGGGGTTTTCACCACTCCACAGTTCGTTGGATGTGCAGAACAGGAGATATCTTGGTTTTCGTGGGGTTTCTAGCTGAGATATGCATTTTTTACGATAATCTTGGTGAGACTTCTGTCCGAAGTATGCAGAATCATCGAGATCGCTCTTTTCGAGCTATTTATTGCGAGAAACGCGTTATCTGGTTTTTTCACCACTACACAGTGCCTTTGATATGCAGTACCAGCGATATCTTGGTTTTCGTGGGGTTTCAAGCTGAGATATGCATTTTTTACGATAATCTTGGTGAGACTTCTGTCCGAAGTATGCTTAATCATCGAGATCGCTCTATTCGAGCTATTTAATGTGAGAAACACGTTATCTGGTGTTTCCAGCACTCCACAGTGCGTTTTATATGCAGAACCAGCGATATCTTGGCTTTCGTGGGGTTTCAAGCTGAGATATGCATTGTCTGCGATAATCTAGGTGAGACTTCTGTCCGAAGTATGCAGATTCATCGAGATCGTACTTTTCGAGCCATTTTATGCGAGAAACACGTTTTCTGGGGTTTTCACCACTCCACAGTTCGTTGGATATGCAGAACAGGTGATATCTTGGTTTTCGAGGGGTTTCAAGCTGAGATATGCATTTTCTGCGATAAACTTGGAGAGACTTCTGTCCGAAGTATGCTGAATCATCGAGATCGCACTTTTCGAGCTAGTTAATGCGAGAAAAACCTTATCTGGTGTTTTCACCACCCCACAGTGCGTTTGATATGCAGAACCGGGGATATCTGGGTTTTCGTGGGGGTTCAAGCTGAGATATGCATTTTCTGCGATAATCTTGGTGAGACCTCTGTCCGAAGTATGCAGAAACATCGAGATCGCACTTTTCGACCTATTTAATGCGAGAAACACGTTATCTGGTGTTTTCACCACTCCACAGAGCGTTTGATATGCAGAACCAGCGATATCTTGGTGTTCGTGGGGTTTCAAGCTGAGATATGCATTTTTTACGATAATCATGGTGAGACTACAGTCCGAAGTGTGCAGAATCATCGAGATCGCTCTTTTCGAGCTATTTAATGCGAGAAACACGTTTTCTGGGGTTTTCACCACTCCACAGTTCGTTGGATATGCAGAACAGGTGATATCTTGGGTTTCGAGGGGTTTCAAGCTGAGATATGCATTTTCTGCGATAAACTTGGAGAGACTTCTGTCCGAAGTATGCTGAATCATCGAGATCGCACTTTTCGAGCTAGTTAATGCGAGAAAAACCTTATCTGGTGTTTTCACCACTCCACAGTGCGTTTGATATGCAGTACCAGCGATATCTTGGTTTTCGTGGGGTTTCAAGCTGAGATATGCATTTTTTACGATAATCTTGGTGAGACATCTGTCCGAAGTATGCAGAATCATCGAGATCGCTCTATTCGAACTATTTAATGCGACAAAACGTTATCTGGTGTTTTCAGCACTCCACAGTGCGTTTGATATGCAGAACCAGCGATATCTCTGTTTTCGTGGGGTTTCAAGCTGAGATATGCACTTTTTACGATAATCTTGGTGAGACTTCTGTCCGAAGTATGCATAATCATCGAGATCGCTCTATTCGAGGTATTTAATGCGAGAAACACGTTATCTGGTGTTTTCACCACTCCACAGTGCGTATGATATGCAGAACCGACGATATCCTGGTTTTCGTGGGGTTTCAAGCTGAGATATGCACTTTTTACGATAATCTTGGTGAGACTTCTGTCCGAAGTATGCATAATCATCGAGATCGCTCTATTCGAGGTATTTAATGCGAGAAACACGTTATCTGGTGTTTTCACCACTCCACAGTGCGTATGATATGCAGAACCGACGATATACTGGTTTTCGTGGGGTTTCAAGCTCAGATATGCTTTTTCTGCGATAATCTTGGCGAGGCTTCTGTCCGAAGTATGCAGGCAGAGTCATCGAGATCGTACTTTTCGAGCTATTTAATGCGAGAAACACGTTTTCTGGGGTTTTCACCACTCCACAGAGCGTTTGATATGCAGTACCAGCGATATCTTGGTTTTCGTGGGGTTTCAAGCTGAGATATGAATTTTTTAGGATAATCTTGGTGAGACTTCTGTCCGAAGTAAGCAGAATCATCGAGATAGCTCTGCTCGAGCTATTTAATGCGACAAAACGTTATCTGGTGTTTTCACCACTCCACAGTGCGTTTGATATGCAGTACCAGCGATATCTTGGTTTTCGTGGGGTTTCAAGCTGAGATATGAATTTTTTAGGATAATCTTGGTGAGACTTCTGTCCGAAGTAAGCAGAATCATCGAGATAGCTCTGCTCGAGCTATTTAATGCGACAAAACGTTATCCGGTGTTTTCACCACTCCACAGTGCGTATGATATGCAGAACCGACGATATCTTGGTTTTCGTGGGGTTTCAAGCTCAGATATGCATTTTCTGCGGTAATCTTGGTGAGACTTCTGTCCGAAGTATGCAAAAACATCGAGAGCGCTCTTTTCGAGCTATTTAATGCGAGAAACACGTTTACTGGGGTTTTCACCACACCACAGTTCGTTGGATATGCAGAACCGGAGATATCTTGGTTTTCGTGGGGTTTAAAGCTGAGATATGCATTTTCTGCGATAATCTTGGTGAGACTTCTGTCCGAAGTATGCAGAATCATCGAGATCGCTCTTTTCGAGCTATTTAATGCGAGAAACACGTTATCTGGTGTTTTCACCACTCCACAGTGCGTTTGATATGCAGTACCAGCGATATCTTGGTTTTCGTAGGGTTTCCAGCTGAGATATGCATTTTCTACGATAATCTTGGTGAGTCTTCTGTCAGAAGTATGCAGAATCATCTATATCGTTCTTCTCGAGCTATTTAATTCGAGAAACACGTTTTCTGCTGTATTGACCACTCCACAGTACGCTTGACTTGCAGAAACGGAGATATCTTGGTTTCGGCCGGGTTTCAAGCTGAGATATGCATTTTCTGCGATAAAATTGGTGAGACGTCAGTCAGAAGTATGCAGAATCATCTAGATCGCTCGTTTCGAGCTATTTAATGCGAAAAGCAAGTTTTCTGGTGTTTTGACCACTCCACAGAGCGTTTGATATGTAGAGCCGCCGATAACTTGGTTTTCGTGGGGTTTCCATCTGAGATATGCATTTCTTGCGATAATCTTGGTGAGACTTCAGTCAGAAGTATGCAGAATCATCTAGATCGCTCTTTTCGAGCTATTTAATGCGAGAAACACGTTTTCTGGTGTATTCACCACTCCACAGTGCGTTTGATATGCAGAACCAGCGATATCTTGGCTTTCGTGGGGTTTCCATCTGAGATATGCATTTCCTGCGATAATCTTGGTGAGACTTCAGTCAGAAGTATGCAGAATCATCTAGATCGGTCTTCTCGAGCTATTTAATTCGAGAAACACGTTTTCTGCTGTATTGACCACTCCACAGTACGTTTGACTTGCAGAAACGGAGATATCTTGGTTTTCGTGGGGTTTCCAGCTGAAATATGCATTTTCTGCGATAATCTTTGTGTTTCATCTATGAGAAGGATGCAGTATCATCCAGAACGCTCTTTTCGAGCTAGTTAATGCGAGTAACACGTTTTCTGGTGTTTTCACCACTCCACAGTGCGTTTGATATGTAGAGCCGCCGATAACTTGGTTTTCGTGGGGTTTCCAGCTGAAATATGCATTTTCTGCGATAATCTTTGTGTTTCATCTATGAGAAGTATGCAGTATCATCCAGAACGCTCTTTTCGAGCTAGTTAATGCGAGTAACACGTTTTCTGGTGTTTTCACCACTCCACGGTGCGTCTGATATGCAGAACCGGCGATATCTTGGTTTTCGTGGGGTTTCCAGCTGAGATATGCATTTTCTGCGATAATCTTGGTGAGTCTTCTGTCAGAAGAATGCAGAATCATCTAGATCGCACGTTTCGAGCTATTTAATGCGAGAAACACGTTATCTGGTTGTTTTCACCACTCCACAGTGCGTTTGATATGCAGAACCAGCGATATCTTGGTTTTCGTGGGGTTTCAAGTTCAGATATGCATTTTCTGCGATAATGTTGATGAGACTTCTGTCCGAAGTATGCTTAATCATCGAGATCGCTCTTTTCGTGCTATTTAATGCGAGAAACACGTTATCTGGTGTTTTCCCCACTCCACAGTGCGTTTGATATGCAGTACCAGCGATATCTTGGTTTTCGTAGGGTTTCCAGCTGAGATATGCATTTTCTACGATAATCTTGGTGAGTCTTCTGTCAGAAGTATGCAGAATCATCGAGATCGCTCTATTCGAGCTATTTAATGCGAGAAACACGTTATCTGGTTGTTTTCACTACTCCACAGTGCGTTTGATATGCAGAACCGGCGACATCTTGATTTTCGTGAGGTTTCAACCTGAGATATGCGATTTCTGCGATGATATTGGTGAGACTTCAGTCAGAAGTATGCAGAATCATCTAGATCGCTCGTTTCGAGCTATTTAATGCGAAAAAACAAGTTTTCTGGTGTTTTGACCACTCCACAGTGCGTTTGATATGTAGAGCCGCCGATAACTTGGTTTTCGTGGGGTTTCCAGCTGAAATAAGCATTGTCTGCGATAACCTTTGTGTTTCATCTATGAGAAGTATGTAGAATCATTGAGAACGCTCTTTTCGAGCTAGTTAATGTGAGTAACACGTGTTCTGGTGTTTTCACAACTCCACAGTGCGTCTGATATGCAGAACCGGCGACATCTTGATTTTCGTGATGTTTCCAGCTGAAATATGCATTTTCTGCGATAATCTTGGTGCGACTTCTGTCAGAAGTATGCAGAATCATCGATATCGCTCTTTTCGAGCTATTTAATGCGAGCAGCACGTTATCTGGTGTTTTGGCCACTCCACAGTGCGTTTGATATGCAGAACCGGAGATATCTTGGTTTCGGTCGGGTTTCAAGCTGAGATATGCATTTTCTGCGATAATCTTGGTGAGACTTCAGTCAGAAGTATGATGAATAATCGAGATCGCTCTTTTCGAGCTATTTAATGCGAGAAACACGTTTTCTGGTGTATTCACCACTCCACAGTACGTTTGACATGCAGAACCGGAGATATCTTGGTTTCGGTCGGGTTTCAGGCTGAGATATGCATTTTGTACGATAATCTTGGAGAGAATCTGTCAGAAGTATGCAGAATCTTCGAGGACGCTCTTTTCGAGCTATTTAATGCGAGAAACACGTTATCTGGTGTATTGACACCTCCACAGTGCGTTTGATATGCGGAACCGGCGCCATCTTGATTTTCGTGAGGTTTCAAGCTGAGATATGCATTTTCTGCGATAACCTTGGTGAGACTTCTGTTAGAAGTATGCAGAATCATCGAGATCGCTCTTTTCGAGCTATTTAATGGAGAAACACGTTATCTGGTGTATTGACCACTCCACAGTGCGTTTGATATGCGGAACCGGCGCCATCTTGATTTTCGTGAGGTTTCAAGCTGAGATATGCATTTTCTGCGGTAATCTTGATGAGACATCAGTCAGAAGTATGCAGAATCATCGAGATCGCTCTTTTCGAGCTATTTAATGGAGAAACACGTTATCTGGTGTATTGACCACTCCACAGTGCGTTTGATATGCGGAACCGGCGCCATCTTGATTTTCGTGAGGTTTCAAGCTGAGATATGCATTTTCTGCGATAATATTGGTGAGAGTTCAGTCAGAAGTATGCAGGATCATCTAGATCGCTCGGTTCGAGCTATTTAATGCGAGAAACACGTTGTCTGGTTGTTTTCACCACTCCACGGTGCGTTTGATATGCAGAACCGGCGATATCTTGATTTTCGTGGTGTTTCCAGCTGAGATATGCATTTTCTTCGATAATCTTGGTGAGTCTTCTGTCAGCAGTATGCAGAATCATCGAGATCGCTCTTTTCGAGCTATTTAATGGAGAAACACGTTATCTGGTGTATTGACCACTCCACAGTGCGTTTGATATGCGGAACCGGCGCCATCTTGATTTTCGTGAGGTTTCAAGCTGAGATATGCATTTTCTGCGATAATATTGGTGAGAGTTCAGTCAGAAGTATGCAGGATCATCTAGATCGCTCGGTTCGAGCTATTTAATGCGAGAAACACGTTGTCTGGTTGTTTTCACCACTCCACGTTGCGTTTGATATGCAGAACCGGCGATATCTTGATTTTCGTGGTGTTTCCAGCTGAGATATGCATTTTCTTCGATAATCTTGGTGAGTCTTCTGTCAGCAGTATGCAGAATCATCGAGTTCGCTCTATTCGAGCTATTTAATGCGAGAAACACGTTATCTGGTGTATTGACCACTCGACAGTGCCTTTGATATGCGGAACCGGCGCCATCTTGATTTTCGTGAGGTTTCAAGCTGAGATATGCATTTTCTGCGATAATATTGGTGAGAGTTCAGTCAGAAGTATGCAGGATCATCTAGATCGCCCGTTTCGAGCTATTTAATGCGAGAAACACGTTTTCTGGTGTTTTCACCACCCCACAGTACGTTTGACATGCAGAACCGGCGATGTTTGGTTTTCGTCGGGTTTCAAGCTGAGATATGCATTTTCTACGATAATCTTGGTGAGACTTCTGTCCGAAGTAAGCAGAATCATCGAGATCGCTCTTTCCGAGCTACTTAATGCGAGAAACACGTTTTCTGGTGTATTCACCACTCCACAGTACGTTTGACATGCAGAACCGGAGATATCCTGGTTTCGGTCGGGTTTCAAGCTGAGATATGCTTTTCTACGATAATCTTGGTGAGACTTCTGTCAGTAGTATGCAGAATCTTCGAGAACGCTTTTTTGGAGCTACTTAATGCGAGAAACACGTTATCTGGTTGTTTTCACCACTCCACAGTGCGTTTGATATGCAGAACCGGCGACATCTTGATTTTCGTGACGTTTCTAGCTGAGATATGCATTTTCTGCGATAATATTGGTGAGACTTCATTCAGAAGTATGCAGAATCATCTAGATCGCTCTTGTTGAGCTACTTAATAAAAAAAAACAAGTTTCCCGGTGTTTTCAACATTCCACAGTGCGTTTGATATGCAGAACTGGCGATATCTTGATTTTCGTGGTGTTTCCAGCTGAGATTTGCATTTTCTGCGATAATCTTGGTGAGTCTTCTGTCAGAAGTATGCAGAATCATCTAGATTGCACTTTTCGAGCCATTTAATGCGAGAAACACGTTTTCTGGTGTATTCACCACTCCACAGAGCGTTTGATATGCAGAACCGGCGATATCTTGATATTCGTGGTGTTTCCAGCTGAGATATGCATTTTCTGCGATAATAGTGGTGAGACATCAGTCAGAAGTATGCAGAATCATCGGGATCGCTCTTTTCGAGCTATTTAATGCGAGAAACTCGTTATCTGGTTGTTTTCACCACTCCACAGTGCGTTTGATATGCAGAACCGGCGTCATCTTGATTTTCGTGAGGTTTCAAGGTGAGATATACATTTTTTACGATAATCTTGGTGAGACTTCTGCCCGAAGTATGCTTAATCATCGTGATCGCTCGTTTCTAGCTATTTAATGCGAGAAAAACCCGTTATCTGGTGTTTTCACCACTCCACAGTGCGTTTGATATGCAGAACCGGCGACATCATGGCTGTCGTCGGGCATCAAGCTGAGATATGCATTTTCTGCGATAATCTTGGTGAGACATCAGTCAGAAGTATGCAGAATCATCGAGATCGCTCTTTTCGAGCTATTTAATGGAGAAACACGTTATCTGGTGTATTGACCACTCCACAGTGCGTTTGATATGCGGAACCGGCGCCATCTTGATTTTCGTGAGGTTTCAAGCTGAGATATGCATTTTCTGCGATAATATTGGTGAGAGTTCAGTCAGAAGTATGCAGGATCATCTAGATCGCTCGTTTCGAGCTATTTAATGCGAGAAACACGTTGTCTGGTTGTTTTCACCACTCCACGGTGCGTTTGATATGCAGAACCGGCGACATCTTGGGTTTCGTCGGGGTTCGAGCTGAGAAATGCATTTTCTGCGATAATATTGGTGAGTCTTCTGTCAGAAGTATGCAGAATCATCTAGATTGCACTTTTCGAGTTATTTAATGCGAGAAACACATTTTCTGGTGTATTCACCACTCCACAGAGCGTCTGATATGCAGAACTGGCGATATCTTGATATTCGTGGTGTTTCCAGCTGAGATATGCATTTTCTGCGATTATCATGGTAGGTCTTCTGTCAGCAGTATGCAGAATCATCTAGATCGCTCGTTTCTAGCTATTTAATGCGAGAAACACGTTATCTGGTGTTTTCACCACTCCACAGTGCGTTTAATATGCAGAACCGGCGATATCTTGATTTTCGTGGTGTTTCCAGCTGAGATATGCATTTTCTGCGATAATCTTGGTGAGACTGCTGTCCGAAGTATGCAGAATCATCGAGATCGCTCTTTTCGAGCTATTTAATGCGAGAAACACGTTTTCTGGTGTATTCATCACTCCACAGAGCGTTTGATATGCAGAACCGGCGATATCTTGATATTCGTGGTGTTTCCAGCTGAGATATGCATTTTCTGCGATAATCTTGGTGAGTCTTCTGTCAGAAGTATGCAGAATCATCTAGATTGCACTTTTCGAGCTATTTAATGCGACAAACACGTTATCTGGTGTTTTCACCACTCCACAGTGCGTTTGATATGCAGAACCGGCGACATCTTGGCTTTCGTCGGGTTTCAAGCTGAGATATGCATTTTCTGCATTAATCTTGGTGAGACATCAGTCAGAAGTATGCAGAATCATCTAGATCGCTCGTTTCGAGCTGCTTAATGCGAGAAACACGTTTTCTGGTGTTTTCACCGCTCCTCAGTGCGTTTGATATGCAGAACCGGCGACATCTTGGGTTTCGTCGGGGTACAAGCTGAGATATGCATTTTCTGCGATAATATTGGTGAGACTTCAGTCAGAAGTATGCAGAATCATCTAGATCGCTCGTTTCTAGCTATTTAATGCGAGAAACACGTTATCTGGTGTTTTCACCACTCCACAGTGCGTTTGATATGCAGAACCGGCGACATCATGGCTGTCGTCGGGCATCAAGCTGAGGTATGCATTTTCTGCGATAATGTTGGTGAGACATCAGTCAGAAGTATGCAGAATCATCGAGATCGCTCTTTTCGAGCTATTTAATGGAGAAACACGTTATCTGGTGTATTGACCACTCCACAGTGCGTTTGATATGCGGAACCGGCGCCAGCTTGATTTTCGTGAGGTTTCAAGCTGAGATATGCATTTTCTGCGATAATATTGGTGAAAGTTCAGTCAGAAGTATGCAGGATCATCTAGATCGCTCGTTTCGAGCTATTTAATTCGAGAAACACGTTATCTGGTGTTTTCACCACTCCACAGTGCGTTTGATATGCAGAACCGGCGACATCATGGCTGTCGTCGGGCATCAAGCTGAGATATGCATTTTCTGCGGTAATCTTGATGAGACATCAGTCAGAAGTATGCAGAATCATCGAGATCGCTCTTTTCGAGCTATTTAATGGAGAAACACGTTATCTGGTGTATTGACCACTCCACAGTGCGTTTGATATGCGGAACCGTCGCCATCTTGATTTTCGTGAGGTTTCAAGCTGAGATATGCATTTTCTGCGATAATATTGGTGAGAGTTCAGTCAGAAGTATGCAGGATCATCTAGATCGCTCGGTTCGAGCTATTTAATGCGAGAAACACGTTGTCTGGTTGTTTTCACCACTCCACGGTGCGTTTGATATGCAGAACCGGCGATATCTTGATTTTCGTGGTGTTTCCAGATGAGATATGCATTTTCTTCGATAATCTTGGTGAGTCTTCTGTCAGCAGTATGCAGAATCATCGAGATCGCTCTATTCGAGCTATTTAATGCGAGAAACACGTCATCTGGTGTATTGACCACTCCACAGTGCCTTTGATATGCGGAACCGGCGCCATCTTGATTTTCGTGAGGTTTCAAGCTGAGATATGCATTTTCTGCGATAATATTGGTGAGAGTTCAGTCAGAAGTATGCAGGATCATCTAGATCGCTCGTTTCGAGCTATTTAATGCGAGAAACACGTTTTCTGGTGTTTTCACCACTCCACAGTGCGTTTGATATGCAGAACCGGCGACATCTTGATTTTCGTGACGTTTCTAGCTGAGATATGCATTTTCTGCGATAATATTGGTGAGACTTCATTCAGAAGTATGCAGAATCATCTAGATCGCTCTTGTCGAGCTATTTAATGCAAAAAAAAAGTTTCCCGGTGTTTTCAACATTCCACAGTGCGTTTGATATGCAGAACTGGCGATATCTTGATTTTCGTGGTGTTTCCAGCTGAGATTTGCATTTTCTGCGATAATCTTGGTGAGTCTTCTGTCAGAAGTATGCAGAATCATCTAGATTGCACTTTTCGAGCCATTTAATGCGTGAAACACGTTTTCTGGTGTATTCACCACTCCACAGAGCGTTTGATATGCAGAACCGGCGATATCTTGATATTCGTGGTGTTTCCAGCTGAGATATGCATTTTCTTCGATAATCTTGGTGAGTCTTCTGTCAGCAGTATGCAGAATCATCGAGATCGCTCTATTCGACCTATTTAATGCGAGAAACACGTTATCTGGTGTATTGACCACTCCACAGTGCCTTTGATATGCGGAACCGGCGCCATCTTGATTTTCGTGAGGTTTCAAGCTGAGATATGCATTTTCTGCGATAATATTGGTGAGAGTTCAGTCAGAAGTATGCAGGATCATCTAGATCGCTCGTTTCGAGCTATTTAATGCGAGAAACACGTTTTCTGGTGTTTTCACCACTCCACAGTAGGTTTGACATGCAGAACCGGCGATGTTTGGTTTTCTTCGGGTTTCAAGCTGAGATATGCATTTTCTACGATAATCTTGGTGAGACTTCTGTCCGAAGTAAGCAGAATCATCGAGATCGCTCTTTTCGAGCTACTTAATGCGAGAAACACGTTTTCTGGTGTATTCACCACTCCACAGTACGTTTGACATGCAGAACCGGAGATATCCTGGTTTCGGTCAGGTTTCAAGCTGAGATATGCTTTTCTACGATAATCTTGGTGAGACTTCTGTCAGAAGTATGCAGAATCTTCGAGAACGCTTTTTTCGAGCTACTTAATGCGAGAAACACGTTATCTGGTTGTTTTCACCACTCCACAGTGCGTTTGATATGCAGAACCGGCGACATCTTGATTTTCGTGACGTTTCTAGCTGAGATATGCATTTTCTGCGATAATATTGGTGAGACTTCATTCAGAAGTATGCAGAATCATCTAGATCGCTCTTGTCGAGCTATTTAATGCAAAAAAACAAGTTTCCCGGTGTTTTCAACATTCCACAGTGCGTTTGATATGCAGAACTGGCGATATCTTGATTTTCGTGGTGTTTCCAGCTGAGATTTGCATTTTCTGCGATAATCTTGGTGAGTCTTCTGTCAGAAGTATGCAGAATCATCTAGATTGCACTTTTCGAGCCATTTAATGCGAGAAACACGTTTTCTGGTGTATTCACCACTCCACAGAGCGTTTGATATGCAGAACCGGCGATATCTTGATATTCGTGGTGTTTCCAGCTGAGATATGCATTTTCTGCGATAATAGTGGTGAGACATCAGTCAGAAGTATGCAGAATCATCGGGATCGCTCTTTTCGAGCTATTTAATGCGGCAAACACGTTATCTGGTGCTTTCAGCACTCCACAGTGCGTATGATATGCAGAACCAGCGATATCTTGGTTTTCGTGGGGTTTCAAGCTGAGATATGCATTTTTTACGATAATCTTGGTGAGACTTCTGCCCGAAGTATGCTTAATCATCGTGATCGCTCGTTTCTAGCTATTTAATGCGAGAAACACGTTATCTGGTGTTTTCACCACTCCACAGTGCGTTTGATATGCGGAACCGGCGCCATCTTGATTTTCGTGAGGTTTCAAGCTGAGATATGCATTTTCTGCGATAATATTGGTGAGAGTTCAGTCAGAAGTATGCAGGATCATCTAGATCGCTCGTTTCGAGCTATTTAATGCGAGAAACACGTTGTCTGGTTGTTTTCACCACTCCACGGTGCGTTTGATATGCAGAACCGGCGACATCTTGATTTTCGTGACGTTTCTAGCTGAGATATGCATTTTCTGCGATAATATTGGCGAGACTTCAGTCAGAAGTATGCAGAATCATCTAGATCGTTCGTTTCGAGCTATTTAATGCGAAAAAACAAGTTTTCTGGTGTTTTGACCACTCCACAGTGCGTTTGATATGTATAGCCGCCGATAACTTGGTTTTCGTGGGGTTTCCAGCTGAAATATGCATTTTCTGCGATATTCTTTGTGTTTCATCAATGAGAAGTATGCAGAATCATCCAGAACGCTCTTTTCGAGCTAGTTAATGCGAGTAACACGTTTTCTGGTGTTTTCACCACTCCACAGTGCGTCTGATATGCAGAACCGACGATATCTTGGTTTTCGTGGGGTTTCCAACTGAAATATGCATTTTCTGCGATAATCTTTGTGTTTCATCAATCAGAAGTATGCAGAATCATCCAGAACGCTCTTTTCGAGCTATTTAATGCGAGAAACACGTTATCTGGTGTTTTCACCACTCCACAGTGCGTTTGATATGCAGAACCGGCGACATCATGGCTGTCGTCGGGCATCAAGCTGAGATATGCATTTTCTGCGATAATCTTTTTGTTTCATCAATGAGAAGTATGCAGAACCATCCAGAACGCACTTTTCGAGCTAGTTAATGCGAGAAACACGTTTTCTGGTGTATTCACCACTCCACAGAGCGTTTGATATGCAGAACCGGCGATATCTTGATATTCGTGGTGTTTCCAGCTGAGATATGCATTTTCTGCGATAATAGTGGTGAGACATCAGTCAGAAGTATGCAGAATCATCGAGAACGCTCTTTTCGAGCTACTTAAAGCGAGAAACACGTTTTCTGGTGTATTCACCACTCCACAGTACGTTTGACATGCAGAACCGAAGATATCTTGGTTTCGGTCGGGTTTCAAGCTGAGACATGCATTTTCTGCGATAATCTTGGTGATTCTTCTGTCAGAAGTATGCAGAAGCATCGAGTACGCTCTTTTCGAGCTGTTTAATGCGAGAAACACGTTATCTGGTGTTTTCACCACTCCACAGTGCGTTTGATATGCAGAACCGGCGACATCTTGGCTTTCGTCGGGTATCAAGCTGGGATATGCATTTTCTACGATAATCTTGGTGAGACTTCTGTCAGAAGTATGCAGAATCATCGAGATCGCTCTTTTCGAGCTACTTAATTCGAGAAACACGTTATCTGGTGTTTTCGCCACTCCACAGTGCGTTTGACATGCAGAACCGCAGATATCTTGGTTACGTTCGGGATTCAAGCTGAGATATGCATTTTCTGCGATAATCTTGGTGAGACTTCAGTCAGAAGTATGCAGAATCGTCTAGATCGCTCTTGTCGAGCTATTTAACGCGAGAAACACGTTATATGGTGTTTTCACCACTCCACAGTGCGTTTGATATGCAGAACCGGCGACATCTTGGCTTTAGTCGGGGTTCAAACTGAGATATGCATTTTTTGCGATAATATTGGTGAGACTTCAGTCAGAGGTATGCAGAATCATCTAGATCGCTCGTTTCGTGCTAATTAATGCGGCAAACACGTTATCTGGTGCTTTTAGCACTCCACAGTGCGTTTGATATGAAGAACCAGCGATATCTTGGATTTCGTGGGGTTTCAAGCTGAGATATGCATTTTTTACGATAATCTTGGTGAGACTTCTGCCCGAAGTATGCTTAATCATCGTGATCGCTCGTTTCTAGCTATTTAATGCGAGAAACACGTTATCTGGTGTTTTCACCACTCCACAGTGCGTTTGATATGCAGAACCGGCGACATCATGGCTGTCGTCGGGCATCAAGCTGAGATATGCATTTTCTGCGGTAATCTTGGTGAGACATCAGTCAGAAGTTTGCAGAATCATCGATATCGCTCTTTTCGAGCTATTTAATGGAGAAACACGTTATCTGGTGTATTGACCACTCCACAGTGCGTTTGATATGCGGAACCGGCGCCATCTTGATTTTCGTGAGGTTTCAACCTGAGATATGCATTTTCTGCGATAATATTGGTGAGAGTTCAGTCAGAAGTATGCAGGATCATCTAGATCGCTCGTTTCGAGCTATTTAATGCGAGAAACACGTTGTCTGGTTGTTTTCACCACTCCACGGTGCGTTTGATATGCAGAACCGGCGTCAACTTGATTTTCGTGAGGTTTCAAGGTGAGATATGCATTTTCTGCGATTATCTTGGTGAGACTTCTGTCAGAAGTATGCAGAATCATCGAGATCTCTCTTTTCGAGCTACTTAATTCGAGAAACACGTTATCTGGTGTTTTCGCCACTCCACAGTGCGTTTGACATGCAGAACCGCAGATATCTTGGTTACGTTCGGGATTCAAGCTGAGATATGCATTTTCTGCGATAATCTTGGTGAGACTTCAGTCAGAAGTATGCAGAATCGTCTAGATCGCTCTTGTCGAGCTATTTAACGCGAGAAACACGTTATATGGTGTTTTCACCACTCCACAGTGCGTTTGATATGCAGAACCGGCGACATCTTGGCTTTAGTCGGGGTTCAAACTGAGATATGCATTTTTTGCGATAATATTGGTGAGACTTCAGTCAGAAGTATGCAGAATCATCTAGATCGCTCGTTTCGTGCTAATTAATGCGGCAAACACGTTATCTGGTGCTTTCAGCACTCCACAGTGCGTTTGATATGCAGAACCAGCGATATCTTGGATTTCGTGGGGTTTCAAGCTGAGATATGCATTTTTTACGATAATCTTGGTGAGACTTCTGCCCGAAGTATGCTTAATCATCGTGATCGCTCGTTTCTAGCTATTTAATGCGAGAAACACGTTATCTGGTGTTTTCACCACTCCACAGTGCGTTTGATATAACAAAAAACCGGCGACATCATGGCTATCGTCGGGCATCAAGCTGAGATATGCATTTTCTGCGATAATCTTGGTGACACATCAGTCAGAAGTTTGCAGAATCATCGAGATCGCTCTTTTCGAGCTATTTAATGGAGAAACACGTTATCTGGTGTATTGACCACTCCACAGTGCGTTTCATATGCGGAACCGGCGCCATCTTGATTTTCGTGAGGTTTCAAGCTGAGATATGCATTTTCTGCGATAATATTGGTGAGAGTTCAGTCAGAAGTATGCAGGATCATCTAGATCTATCGTTTCGAGCTATTTAATGCGAGAAATACGTTGTCTGGTTGTTTTCACCACTCCACGGTGCGTTTGATATGCAGAACCGGCGACATCTTGATTTTCGTGACGTTTCTAGCTGAGATATGCATTTTCTGCGATAATATTGGTGAGACTTCAGTCAGAAGTATGCAGAATCATCTAGATCGCTCTTGTCGAGCTATTTAACGCGAGAAACACGTTATATGGTGTTTTCACCACTCCACAGTGCGTTTGATATGCAGAACGGGCGACATCTTGGCTTTAGTCGGGGTTCAAACTGAGATATGCATTTTCTGCGATAATCTTGGTGAGACTTCTGTCCGAAGTATGCAGAATCATCTAGATCGCTCTTTTCGAGCTATTTAATGCGAGAAACACGTTGTCTGGTGTTTTCACAACTCCACAGTTGCATTGATATGCAGAACCGGCGATATCTGGGTTTTCGTGGGGTTTCAAGCTGAGATATGCATTTTTTACGATAATCTTGGAGAGACTTCTGTCCGAAGTATGCTTAATCATCGAGATCGCTCGTTTCGAGCTATTTAATGCGAGAAACACGATATCTGGAGTTTTCACCACTCCACAGTGCGTATGATATGCAGAACCGGCGAAATCTTGGTTTTCGTAGGGTTTCAAGCTGAGATATGCATTTTCTGCGATAATCTTGGTGAGACTTCTGTCCGAAGTATGCTGAATCATCGAGATCGCTCTTTTCGAGCTAGTTAGTGCGAGAAACACGTTACATGGTTGTTTTCACCACTCCACAGTGCGTTTGATATGCAGAACCAGCGATATCTTGGTTTGCGTGGGGTTTCAAGCTGAGATATGCATTTTCTACGATAACCATGGTGAGTCTTCTGTCAGAAGTATGCAGAATCATCTAGATCGCTCTCTTCGAGCTATTTAATGTGAGAAACACGTTTTCTGGTGTATTCACCACCCCACAGTACGTTTGACATGCAGAACCGGATATATCTTGGTTTCGGTCGGGTTTCAAGCTGAGATATGCATTTTCTGCGATAATCTTGGTGAGACTTCTGTCAGACGTATGCAGAATCATCGGGATCGCTCTTTTCGAGCTATTTAATGCGAGAAACACGTTTTCTGGTGTATTCACCACTCCACAGTACGTTTGACATGCAGAACAGGAGATATCTTGGTTTAGGTCGGGTATCAAGCTGAGATATGCATTTTCAACGATAATCTTGGTGTTTCATCTATGAGAAGTATGCAGAATCATCGAGAACGCACTTTTCGAGCTATATAATGCGAGAAACACGTTATCTGGGGTTTTCACCACTCCACAGTTGGTTTGATATGCAGAACCGGCGATATCTTGGTTTTCGTGGGGTTTCAAGCTGAGATATGCGTTTTCTGCGATAATCTTGGTGAGAATTCTATCAGAAGTAAGCGGAAACATCGAGATCCCTCTTTTCGAGCTCTTTAATGCCAGAAACACGTTATCTGGTGTTTTCACCTCTCCACAGTGCGTTTGATACGCAGAACCGGCGACATCTTGGCTTTCGTCGGGTATCAACCTGAGATATGCATTTTCTGCGATAATCTTGGTGAGACTTCAGTCAGAAGTATGCAGAATCATCTAGATCGCTCGTTTCGAGCTATATAATGCGAGAAACACGTTATCTGGGGTTTTCACCACTCCACAGTGCGTTTGATATGCAGAACCGGCGACATCTTGATTTTCGTGAGGTTTCAAGCTGAGATATGCATTTTCTGCTATAATATTGGTGAGCCTTCTGTCAGTAGGATGCAGAATCATCTAGATCGCTCTTTTCGAGCTATTTGATGCGAGAAACTCGTTTTCTGGTGTTTTCACCACGCCACAGTGCGTTTGATATGCAGAACCAGCGACATCGTGGTTTTCGTCGGGTTTCAAGCTGAGATATGCATTTTCTGCGATCATATTGGTGAGACTTCAGTCAGAAGTATGCAGAATCATCTAGATCGCTCGTTTCGAGCTATTTAAAGCGAGAAACACGTTATCTGGTTGTTTTGACCACTCCACAGTGCGTTTGATATGTAGAGCCGCCGATAACTTGGTTTTCGTGGGGTTTCCAGCTGAAATATGCATTTTCTGCGATAATCTTGGTGTTTCATCTATGAGAAGTATGCAGAATCATCGAGAACGCACTTTTCGAGCTATATAATGCGAGAAACACGTTATCTGGGGTTTTCACCACTCCACAGTTGGTTTGATATGCAGAACCGGCGATATCTTGGTTTTCGTGGGGTGTCAAGCTGAGATATGCGTTTTCTGCGATAATCTTGGTGAGAATTCTATCAGAAGTAAGCGGAAACATCGAGATCCCTCTTTTCGAGCTCTTTAATGCCAGAAACACGTTATCTGGTGTTTTCACATCTCCACAGTGCGTTTGATACGCAGAACCGGCGACATCTTGGCTTTCGTCGGGTATCAACCTGAGATATGCATTTTCTGCGATAATCTTGGTGAGACTTCAGTCAGAAGTATGCAGAATCATCGAGATCGCTCTTTTCGAGCTAGTTAATGCGAGAAAAACCTTATCCGGTGTTTTCACCACTCCACAGTGCGTTTGATATGCAGAACCAGCGATATCTTGGCTTTCGTGGGGTTTCAAGCTGAGATATGCATTTTTTACGATAATCTTGGTGAGACTTCTGTCCGAAGTATGCTGAATCGTCGAGATCGCTCTTTTCGAGCTAGTTACTGCGAGAAACACGTTATCTGGAGTTTTCACCACTCCACAGTTGGTTTGATATGCAGAACCGGCGATATCTTGGTTTTCGTGGGAGTTTCAAGCTGAGATATGCGTTTTCTGCGATAATCTTGGTGAGACTTCTATCAGAAGTAAGCAGAATCATCGAGATCCCTCTTTTCGAGCTCTTTAATACGAGAAACACGTTATCTGGTGTTTTCACCACTCCACAGTGCGTTTGATATGCAGAACCGGCGACATCTTGATTTTCGTGAGATTTCAACCTGAGATATGCATTTTCGTCGATAATCTTGGTGAGTCTTCTGTCAGTACTATGCAGAATCATCGAGACCCCTCTTTTCGAGCTAGTTAATGCGAGAGACACGTTATCTGGTGTTTTCACCACTCCACAGTGCGTTTGATATGCAGAACAGGCGACATCTTAATTTTCGTGAGATTTCAAGCTGCGATATGCATTTTCTACGATAACCATGGTGAGTCTTCTGTCAGAAGTATGCAGAATCATCTAGATCGCTCTCTTCGAGCTATTTAATGTGAGAAACACGTTTTCTGGTGTATTCACCACCCCACAGTACGTTTGACATGCAGAACCGGATATATCTTGGTTTCGGTCGGGTTTCAAGCTGAGATATGCATTTTCTACGATAATCTTGGTGAGACTTCTGTCAGAAGTATGCAGAATCATCGGGATCGCTCTTTTCGAGCTATTTAATGCAAGAAACACATTATATGGTTGTTTTCACCACTCCACAGTGCGTTTGATATGCATAACCGGCGATATCTAGATTTTCGTGGTGTTTCCAGCTGAGATATGCATTCTCTGCGATACTCTTGGTGAGACTTCAGTCAGAAGTATGCAGAATTATCGAGATCGCTCGTTTCGAGCTATTTAATGCGAAAAAACAAGTTTTCTGGTGTTGTCAACATTCCACAGCGCGTTTTATATGCAGAACCGGCGATATCTTGATTTTCGTGGTGTTTCCAGCTGAGATATGCATTTTCTGCGATAATCTTGGTGAGTCTTCTGTCAGAAGTATGTAGAATCATCTAGATCGCTCTTTTCGAGCTATTTAATGCGAGAAACACGTTTTCTGGTGTATTCACCACTCCACAGTACGTTTGACATGCAGAACAGGAGATATCTTGGTTTAGGTCTGGTATCAAGCTGAGATATGCATTTTCAACGATAATCTTGGTGAGACTTCTGTCAGAAGTATGCAGAATCATCGGGATCGCTCTTTTCGAGCTATTTAATGCGAGAAACACGTTGTCTGGTTGGTTTCACGACTCCACAGTGCGTTTGATATGCAGAACCGGCGACATCTTGATTTTCGTGAGGTTTCAAGATGAGATATGCATTTTCTGCTATAATATTGGTGAGTCTTCTGTCAGTAGGATGCAGAATCATCGAGACCCCTCTTTTCGAGCTATTTAATGCGAGAAACACGTTATCTGGTGTTTTCACCACTCCACAGTGCGTTTGATATGCAGAACAGGCGACATCTTGATTTTCGTGAGATTTCAAGCTGAGATATGCATTTTCTACGATAACCATGGTGAGTCTTCTGTCAGGAGTATGCAGAATCATCTAGATCGCTCTTTTCGAGCTATTTAATGCGAGAAACACGTTATATGGTTGTTTTCACCACTCCACAGTGCGTTTGATATGCAGAACCAGCGATATCTTGGTTTTCGTGGGGTTTCAAGCTGAGATATGCATTTTTTACGATAATCTTGGTGAGACTTCTGTTCGAAGTATGCTTAATCATCGAGATCGCTCGTTTCGAGCTCTTTAATGCGAGAAACACGTTATCTGGTGTTTTCACCTCTCCACAGTGCGTTTGATACGCAGAACCGGCGACATCTTGGCTTTCGTCGGGTATCAACCTGAGATATGCATTTTCTGCGATAATCGTGGTGAGACTTCAGTCAGAAGTATGCAGAATCATCGAGATCGCTCTTTTCGAGCTAGTTAATGCGAGAAAAACCTTATCCGGTGTTTTCACCACTCCACAGTGCGTTTGATATGCAGAACCAGCGATATCTTGGCTTTCGTGGGGTTTCAAGCTGAGATATGCGTTTTCTGCGATAATCTTGGTGAGACTTCTATCAGAAGTAAGCAGAATCATCGAGATCCCTCTTTTCGAGCTCTTTAATACGAGAAACAAGTTATCTGGTGTTTTCACCACTCCACAGTGCGTTTGATATGCAGAACCGGCGACATCTTGATTTTCGTGAGATTTCAACCTGAGATATGCATTTTCGTCGATAATCTTGGTGAGTCTTCTGTCAGTACTATGCAGAATCATCGAGACCCCTCTTTTCAAGCTATTTAATGCGAGAGACACGTTATCTGGTGTTTTCACCACTCCACAGTGCGTTTGATATGCAGAACAGGCGACATCTTAATTTTCGTGAGATTTCAAGCTGCGATATGCATTTTCTACGATAACCATGGTGAGTCTTCTGTCAGAAGTATGCAGAATCATCTAGATCGCTCTCTTCGAGCTATTTAATGTGAGAAACACGTTTTCTGGTGTATTCACCACCCCACAGTACGTTTGACATGCAGAACCGGATATATCTTGGTTTCGGTCGGGTTTCAAGCTGAGATATGCATTTTCTACGATAATCTTGGTGAGACTTCTGTCAGAAGTATGCAGAATCATCGGGATCGCTCTTTTCGAGCTATTTAATGCGAGAAACACATTATATGGTTGTTTTCACCACTCCACAGTGCGTTTGATATGCATAACCGGCGATATCTAGATTTTCGTGGTGTTTCCAGCTGAGATATGCATTCTCTGCGATACTCTTGGTGAGACTTCAGTCAGAAGTATGCAGAATCATCGAGATCGCTCGTTTCGAGCTATTTAATGCGAAAAAACAAGTTTTCTGGTGTTGTCAACATTCCACAGCGCGTTTTATATGCAGAACCGGCGATATCTTGATTTTCGTGGTGTTTCCAGCTGAGATATGCATTTTCTGCGATAATCTTGGTGAGTCTTCTGTCAGAAGTATGTAGAATCATCTAGATCGCTCTTTTCGAGCTATTTAATGCGAGAAACACGTTTTCTGGTGTATTCACCACTCCACAGTACGTTTGACATGCAGAACAGGAGATATCTTGGTTTAGGTCGGGTATCAAGCTGAGATATGCATTTTCAACGATAATCTTGGTGAGACTTCTGTCAGAAGTATGCAGAATCATCGGGATCGCTCTTTTCGAGCTATTTAATGCGAGAAACACATTGTCTGGTTGGTTTCACGACTCCGCAGTGCGTTTGATATGCAGAACCGGCGACATCTTGATTTTCGTGAGGTTTCAAGATGAGATATGCATTTTCTGCTATAATATTGGTGAGTCTTCTGTCAGTAGGATGCAGAATCATCGAGACCCCTCTTTTCGAGCTATTTAATGCGAGAAACACGTTATCTGGTGTTTTCACCTCTCCACAGTGCGTTTGATATGCAGAACCGGCGACGTCTTGGCTTTCGTCGGGTATCAACCTGAGATATGCATTTTCTGCGATAACCTTGGTGAGAATTCATTTAGAAGTATGCAGAATCATCGAGATCCCTCTTTTCGAGCTCTTTAATGCGAGAAACACGTTATCTGGGGTTTTCACCACTCCACAGTGCGTATGATATGCAGAACCGGTGATATCTTGGTTTTCGTGGGGTTTCAAGCTGAAATATGCATTTTCTGCGATAATCTTGTTGAGACTTCTGTTCGAAGTATGCAGAATCATCGAGATCGCACTTTTCGAGCTATTTAATGCGAGAAACACGTTATCTGGGGTTTTCACCACTCCACAGTTGGTTTGATATGCAGAACCGGCGATATCTTGGTTTTCGTGGGGTTTCAAGCTGAGATATGCGTTTTCTGCGATAATCTTGGTGAGACTTCTATCAGAAGTAAGCGGAAACATCGAGATCCCTCTTTTCGAGCTCTTTAATGCGAGAAACACGTTATCTGGTGTTTTCACCTCTCCACAGTGCGTTTGATATGCAGAACCGGCGACGTCTTGGCTTTCGTCGGGTATCAACCTGAGATATGCATTTTCTGCGATAACCTTGGTGAGAATTCATTTAGAAGTATGCAGAATCATCGAGATCCCTCTTTTCGAGCTCTTTAATGCGAGAAACACGTTATCTGGTGTTTTCACCACTCCACAGTGCGTTTGATATGCAGAACCGACGATATCCTGGTTTTCGTGGGGTTTCAAGCTCAGATATGCATTTTGTGCGATAATATTGGAGAGACTTCAGACAGAAGTATGCAGAATCATCAAGATCGCACTTTTCGAGCTATTTTATGCGAGAAACACGTTAACTGGTGTTTTCACCACTCCACAGTGCGTTTGATATGCAGATCCGGCGACATCATGGATTTCGTCGGGGTTCAAGCTGAGATTTGCAATTCCTGCGATAATCTTGGTGAGACTTCTGTCCGAAGTATGCTTAATCATCGAGATCCCTCTTTTCGAGCTCTTTAATGCGAGAAACACGTTATCTGGTGTTTTCAGCACTCCACAGTGCGTTTGATATGCAGAACCGGCGATATCTTGGTTTTCGTGGGGTTTCCAGCTGAGATATGCATTTTCTGCGATAATCTTGGTGAGTCTTCTGTCAGAAGTATGCAGAATCATCTAGATCGCTCTTTTCGAGCTATTTGATGCGAGAAACACGTTTTCTGGTGTTTTCACCACGCCACAGTGCGTTTGATATGCAGAACCGGCGACATCGTGGTTTTCGTCGGGTTTCAAGCTGAGATATGCATTTTCTGCGATCATATTGGTGAGACTTCAGTCAGAAGTAAGCAGAATCATCGAGATCCCTCTTTTCGAGCTCTTTAATGCGAGAAACACGTTATCTGGTGTTTTCACCACTCCACAGTGCGTTTGATATGCAGAACCGGCGACATCTTGATTTTCGTGAGATTTCAACCTGAGATATGCATTTTCGTCGATAATCTTGGTGAGTCTTCTGTCAGTACTATGCAGAATCATCGAGACCCCTCTTTTCGAGCTATTTAATGCGAGAGACACGTTATCTGGTGTTTTCACCACTCCACAGTGCGTTTGATATGCAGAACAGGCGACATCTTAATTTTCGTGAGATTTCAAGCTGCGATATGCATTTTCTACGATAACCATGGTGAGTCTTCTGTCAGAAGTATGCAGAAACATCTAGATCGCTCTCTTCGAGCTATTTAATGTGAGAAACACGTTTTCTGGTGTATTCACCACCCCACAGTACGTTTGACATGCAGAACCGGATATATCTTGGTTTCGGTCGGGTTTCAAGCTGCGATATGCATTTTCTACGATAATCTTGGTGAGACTTCTGTCAGAAGTATGCAGAATCATCGGGATCGCTCTTCTCGAGCTATTTAATGCGAGAAACACGTTATCTGGGGTTTTCACCACTCCACAGTTGGTTTGATATGCAGAACCGGCGATATCTTGGTTTTCGTGGGGTTTCAAGCTGAGATATGCGTTTTCTGCGATAATCTTGGTGAGACTTCTATCAGAAGTAAGCGGAAACATCGAGATCCCTCTTTTCCAGCTCTTTAATGCGAGAAACACGTTATCTGGTGTTTTCACCTCTCCACAGTGCGTTTGATATGCAGAACCGGCGACATCTTGGCTTTCGTCGGGTATCAACCTGAGATATGCATTTTCTGCGATAATCTTGGTGAGAATTCATTTAGAAGTATGCAGAATCATCGAGATCGCTCTTTTAGAGCTATATAATGCGAGAAACACGTTATCTGGTGTTTTGACCACTCCACAGTGCGTATGATGTGCAGAACCGACGATATCCTGGTTTTCGTGGGGTTTCAAGCTCAGATATGCATTTTGTGCGATAATATTGGAGAGACTTCAGACAGAAGTATGCAGAATCATCAAGATCGAACTTTTCGAGCTATTTTATGCGAGAAACACGTTAACTGGTGTTTTCACCACTCCACAGTGCGTTTGATATGCAGATCCGGCGACATCTTGGATTTCGTCAGGGGTTCAAGCTGAGATTTGCAATTCCTGCGATAATCTTGGTGAGACTTCTGTCCGAAGTATGCTTAATCATCGAGAACGCTCTTTTCGAGCTAGTTAATGCGAGAAACACGTTATCTGGTGTTTTCAGCACTCCACAGTGCGTTTGATATGCAGAACCGGCGATATCTTGGTTTTCGTGGGGTTTCCAGCTGAGATATGCATTTTCTGCGATAATCTTGGTGAGTCTTCTGTCAGAAGTATGCAGAATCATCTAGATCGCTCTTTTCGAGCTATTTGATGCGAGAAACACGTTTTCTGGTGTTTTCACCACGCCACAGTGCGTTTGATATGCAGAACCGGCGACATCGTGGTTTTCGTCGGGTTTCAAGCTGAGATATGCATTTTCTGCGATCATATTGGTGAGACTTCAGTCAGAAGTATGCAGAATCATCTAGATCGCTCGTTTCGAGCTATTTAAAGCGAGAAACACGTTATCTGGTTGTTTTGACCACTCCACAGTGCGTTTGATATGTAGAGCCGCCGATAACTTGGTTTTCGTGGGGTTTCCAGCTGAAATATGCATTTTCTGCGATAATCTTGGTGTTTCATCTATGAGAAGTATGCAGAATCATCGAGAACGCTCTTTTCGAGCTAGTTAATGCGAGATACACGTTTTCTGATGTTTTCACCACTCCATAGTGCGTCTGATATGCAGAACCGGCGATATCTTGGTTTTCGTGGGGTTTCCAGCTGAGATATGCAATTTCTGTGATAATCTTGGTGAGTCTTCTGTCAGAAGTATGCAGAATCATCGAGATCCCTCTTTTCGAGCTCTTTAATGCGAGAAACACGTTATCTGGTGTTTTCACCACTCCACAGTGCGTTTGATATGCAGAACCGGCGGCATCTTGATTTTCGTGAGATTTCAACCTGAGATATGCATTTTCGTCGATAATCTTGGTGAGTCTTCTGTCAGTACTATGCAGAATCATCGAGACCCCTCTTTTCGAGCTTTTTAATGCGAGAGACACGTTATCTGGTGTTTTCACCACTCCACAGTGCGTTTGATATGCAGAACAGGCGACATCTTAATTTTCGTGAGATTTCAAGCTGCGATATGCATTTTCTACGATAACCATGGTGAGTCTTCTGTCAGAAGTATGCAGAATCATCTAGATCGCTCTCTTCGAGCTATTTAATGTGAGAAACACGTTTTCTGGTGTATTCACCACCCCACAGTACGTTTGACATGCAGAACCGGATATATCTTGGTTTCGGTCGGGTTTCAAGCTGAGATATGCATTTTCTACGATAATCTTGGTGAGACTTCTGTCAGACGTATGCAGAATCATCGGGATCGCTCTTTTCGAGCTATTTAATGCGAGAAACACGTTTTCTGGTGTATTCACCACTCCACAGTACGTTTGACATGCAGAACAGGAGATATCTTGGTTTAGGTCGGGTATCAAGCTGAGATATGCATTTTCAACGATAATCTTGGTGAGACTTCTGTCAGAAGTATGCAGAATCATCGGGATCGCTCTTTTCGAGCTATTTAATGCGAGAAACACGTTGTCTGGTTGGTTTCACGACTCCACAGTGCGTTTGATATGCAGAACCGGCGACATCTTGATTTTCGTGAGGTTTCAAGCTGAGATATGCATTTTCTGCTATAATATTGGTGAGTCTTCTGTCAGTAGGATGCAGAATCATCGAGACCCCTCTTTTCGAGCTATTTAATGCGAGAAACACGTTATCTGGTGTTTTCACCACTCCACAGAGCGTTTGATATGCAGAACAGGCGACATCTTGATTTTCGTGAGATTTCAAGCTGAGATATGCATTTTCTACGATAACCATGGTGAGTCTTCTGTCAGGAGTATGCAGAATCATCTAGATCGCACTTTTCGAGATATTTAATGCGAGAAACACGTTATATGGTTGTTTTCACCACTCCACAGTGCGTTTGATATGCAGAACCAGCGATATCTTGGTTTTCGTGGGGTTTCAAGCTGAGATATGCATTTTTTACGATAATCTTGGTGAGACTTCTGTTCGAAGTATGCTTAATCATCGAGATCGCTCGTTTCGAGCTATTTAATGCGCGAAACACGTTATCTGGTGTTTTCACCACTCCACAGTGCGTATGATATGCAGAACCGGCGATATCTTGGTTTTCGTGGGGTTTCAAGCTGAGATATACATTTTCTGCGGTAATCTTGGTGAGACTTCTGTCCGAAGTATGCTGAAACATCGAGATCGCTCTGTTCGAGCTAGTTAATGCGAGAAAAACCTTATCCGGTGTTTTCACCACTCCACAGTTCGTTTGATATGCAGAACCAGCGATATCTTGGCTTTCGTGGGGTTTCAAGCTGAGATATGCATTTTTTACGATAATCTTGGTGAGACTTCTGTCAGAAGTATGCAGAATCATCTAGATCGCTCTTTTCGAGCTATTTGATGCGAGAAACACGTTTTCTGGTGTTTTCACCACGCCACAGTGCGTTTGATATGCAGAACCGGCGACATCGTGGTTTTCGCCGGGTATCAAGCTGAGATATGCATTTTCTGCGATCATATTGGTGAGACTTCAGTCAGAAGTATGCAGAATCATCGAGATCGCTCTATTCGAGCTATTTAATGCGAGAAACACGTTATCTGGTTGTTTTCACCACTCCACAGTGCGTTTGATATGCAGATCCGGCGACATCTTGGATTTCGTCGGGGTTCAAGCTGAGATTTGCAATTCCTGCGATAATCTTGGTGAGACTTCTGTCCGAAGTATGATTAATCATCGAGAACGCTCTTTTCGAGCTGGTTAATGCGAGATACACGTTAGCTGGTGTTTTCAGCACTCCACAGTGCGTTTGATATGCAGAACCGGCGATATCTTGGTTTTCGTGGGGTTTCCAGCTGAGATATGCATTTTCTGCGATAATCTTGGTGAGACTTCAGTCAGAAATATGCAGAATTTTCTAGATCGCTCTTTTCGAGCTATTTAATGCGAAAAAACAAGTTTTCTGGTGTTTTCAACATTCCACAGTGCGTTTGATATGCAGAACCGATGATATCTTGATTTTCGTGGTGTTTCCAGCTGAGATATGCATTTTCTGCGATAATCTTGGTGAGTCTTCTGTCAGAAGTATGCAGAATCATCGAGATCCCTCTTTTCGAGCTAGTTAATGCGAGAAACAAGTTATCTGGTGTTTTCACCACTCCACAGTGCGTTTAATATGCAGAACCGGCTACATCTTGGCTGTCGTAGGGTATCAAGTTGAGATATGCATTTTCTGCGATAATCATGGTGAGACTTCTGTCAGAAGTATGCAGAATCATCGGGATCGCTCTTTTCGAGCTATTTAATGCGAGAAACACGTTTTCTGGGGTTTTCACCACTCCACATTTCGTTGGATATGCAGAACAGGAGATATCTTGGTTTTCGTGGGGTTTCTAGCAGAGAAATGCATTTTCTGCGATAATCATGGTGAGACTTCTGTTAGAAGTATGCAGAATCATCGAGATCGCACATTTCGATCTATTTAATGCGAGAAACACGTTATCTGGTGTTTTCACCACTCCACAGTGCGTTTGATATGCAGAACCAGCGATATCTTGGTTTTCGTGGGATTTCAAGCTGAGATATGCATTTTTTACGATAATCATGGTGAGACTTCTGTCCGAAGTATGCAGAATCATCGAGATCGCACTTTTCGAGCTATTTAATGCGAGAAACAGGATATCTGGTGTTTTCAGCACTCCACAGTGCGTTTGATATGCAGAACCAGCGATATCTAGGTTTTCGTGGGGTTTCAAGCTGAGATATGCAATTTCTGCGATAATCTTGGTGAGACTTATGTCCGATGTATGCAGAATCATCGAGATCGCTCTTTTCGAGCTATTTAATGCGAGAAACACGTTATCCGGTGTTTTCACCACTCCACAGTGGGTTTGATATGCAGAACTGGCGACATCTTGGATTTCGTCGGGCTTCAAGCTGAGATATGCATTTTCTACGATAATCTTGGTGAGACTTCTGTCAGAAGTTTGCAGAATCATCTAGATCGCTCTTTTCGAGCTATTTAATGCGAGAAACACGTTAACTGGTGTTTTCACCACTCCGCAGTGCGTTTGATATGTAGAACCAGCGATATCTGGGTTTTCGTGGAGTTTCAAGCTGAGATATGCATTTTCTGCGATAATCTTGGTGAGACTTCTGTCCGAAGTATGCAGAAACATCGAGAGCACTCTTTTCGAGCTATTTAATGCGAGAATCACGTTTTCTGGGGTTTTCACCACACCACAGTTCGTTGGATATGCAGAACCGGAGATATCTTGGTTTTCGTGGGGTTTCAAGCTGAGATATGCATTTTCTGCAATAATCTTGTTGAGACTTCTGTCCGAGGTATGCAGAAAAATCGAGAGCGCTCTTTTCGAGCTATTTAATGCGAGAAACACGTTTTCTGGGGTTTTCACCACACCTCTGTTCGTTGGATATGCAAAACCGGAGATATCTTGGTTTTCCTGGGGTTTCAAGCTGAGATATGCATTTTCGGCGACAATCTTGGTGAGACTTCTGTCCGAAGTATGCAGAATCATCGGGATCGCTCTTATCGAGCTATTTAATGCGAGAATCACGTTTTCTGGGGTTTTCACCACACCACAGTTCGTTGGATATGCAGATCCGGAGATATCTTGGTTTTCCTGGGGTTTCAAGCTGAGATATGCATTTTCTGCGACAATCTTGGTGAGACTTCTGTCCGAAGTATGCAGAATCATCGGGATCGCTCTTATCGAGCTATTTAATGCGAGAAACACGTTTTCTGGCGATTTCACCACAACACAGTGGGTTTGATATGCAGAACTGGCAACATCTTGGTTTTCGTGGGGTTTCCAGCTGAGACATACATTTTCTGCGATAATCATGGTGAGTCTTCTGTCAGAAGTATGCAGAATCTTCGAGATCGCTCTATTCGAGCTATTTAATGCGAGAAACACGTTATCTGGTTGTTTTCACCACTCCACAGTGCGTTTGATATGCAGAACCGGCGACATCTTGATTTTCGTGGGGTTTCTAGCTGAGATATGCATTTTCTGCGAAAATATTGGTGAGACTTCTGTCCGAAGTATGCAGAGTCATCGAGATCGTACTTTTCGAGCTATTGAATGCGAGAAATACGTTTTCTGGGGTTTTCACCACTCCACAGTTGGTTTGATATGCAGAACCGGCGATGTTTGGTTTTCGTCGGGTTTCAAGTTGAGATATGCATTTTCTACGATAATCTTGGAGAAACATCTGTCCGAAGTATGCAGAATCATCAAGATCGCTCTTTTCGAGCTATTTAATGCGAAAAAACAAGTTTTCTGGTGTTTTCACCACTCCACAGTGCGTTTGATATGCAGAACCGGCGACATCTTGGATTTCGTCGGGGTTCAAGCTGAGATATGCAATTCCTGCGATAATCTTGGTGAGACTTCTGTCCGAAGTATGCTGAATCATCGAGATTGCTCGTTTCGAGCTATTTAATGCGAGAAACACGTTATCTGGTGTTTTCTCCACTGCACAGTGCGTATGATGTGCAGAACCAACGATATCCTGCTTTTCGTGGGGTTTCAAGCTCAGATATGCATTTTGTGCGATAATATTGGTGAGACTTCTGTCCGAAGTATGCAGAATCATCGATATCGCTCTTTTAGAGCTATTTAATGCGAGAAACACGTTATCTGGTGTTTTCACTACTCCACAGTTGGTTTGATATGCAGAACCGGAGATAATTTGGTTTTCGTGGGGTTTCAAGCTGAGATATGCATTTTCTGCGATAATCTTGGTGAGACTTCTGTCCGTAGTATGCAGAATCATCGAGATCGCTCTTTTCGAGCTATTTAATGCGAGAAACACGTTATCTGGTGTTTTCAGCACTCCACAGTGCGCTTGATATGCAGAACCGGCGACATCTTGATTTTCGTGGAAGTTTCAAGCTGAGATATGCATTTTCTGCGATAATATTGGTGAGACTTCTGTCCGAAGTATGCAGAATCATCGATATCGCTCTTTTAGAGCTATTTAATGCGAGCAACACGTTATCTGGTGTTTTGACCACTCCACAGTGCGTTTGATATGTAGAACCGCCGATAACTTGGTTTTCGTGGGGTTTCCAGCTGAAATATGCATTGTCTGCGATAATCTTGGTGTTTCATCTATGAGAAGTATGCAGAATCATCAAGAACGCTCTTTTCGAGCTAGTTAATGCGAGAAACACGTTATCTGGTGTTTTAACCACTCCACAGTGCGTATGATATGCAGAACCGACGATATCCTGGTTTTCGTGGGGTTTCAAGCTCAGATGTGCATTTTCTGCGATAATCTTGGTGAGACTTCTGTCCGAAGTATGCAGAGTCATCGAGATCGTACTTTTCGAGCTATTTAATGCGTGAAACACGTTTTCTGGGGTTTTCACCATTCCACAGTTCGTTGGATATGCAGAACAGGAGATATCTTGGTTTTCGTGGAGTTTCTAGCAGAGTTATGCATTTTCTGCGATAATCATGGTGAGACTTCTGTTACAAGTATGCAGAATCATCGAGATCGCACATTTCGATCTATTTAATGCGAGAAACACGTTATCCGGTGTTTTCACCACTCCACAGTGGGTTTGATATGCAGAACTGGCGACATCTTGGATTTCGTCGGGTTTCAAGCTGAGATATGCATTTTCTACGATAATCTTGGTGAGACTTCTGTCCGATGTATGCAGAACCATCGAGATCGATCTTTTCGAGCTATTTAATGCGAGAAACACGTTATCCGGTGTTTTCACCACTCCACAGTGGGTTTGATATGCAGAACTGGCGACATCTTGGTTTTCGTGGGGTTTCCAGCTGAGACATACATTTTCTGCGATAATCATGGTGAGTCTTCTGTCCGAAGTATGCAGAATCATCGATATCGCTCTTTTAGAGCTATTTAATGCGAGCAACACGTTATCTGGTGTTTTGACCACTCCACAGTGCGTTTGATATGTAGAACCGCCGATAACTTGGTTTTCGTGGGGTTTCCAGCTGAAATATGCATTGTCTGCGATAATCTTGGTGTTTCATCTATGAGAAGTATGCAGAATCATCAAGAACGCTCTTTTCGAGCTAGTTAATGCGAGAAACACGTTATCTGGTGTTTTAACCACTCCACAGTGCGTATGATATGCAGAACCGACGATATCCTGGTTTTCGTGGGGTTTCAAGCTCAGATGTGCATTTTCTGCGATAATCTTGGTGAGACTTCTGTCCGAAGTATGCAGAGTCATCGAGATCGTACTTTTCGAGCTATTTAATGCGTGAAACACGTTTTCTGGGGTTTTCACCATTCCACAGTTCGTTGGATATGCAGAACAGGAGATATCTTGGTTTTCGTGGAGTTTCTAGCAGAGTTATGCATTTTCTGCGATAATCATGGTGAGACTTCTGTTACAAGTATGCAGAATCATCGAGATTGCTCGTTTCGAGCTATTTAATGCGAGAAACACGTTATCTGGTTGTTTTCACCACTCCACAGTGCGTTTGATATGCAGAACCGGCGACATCTTGATTTTCGTGGGGTTTCTAGCTGAGATATGCATTTTCTGCGAAAATATTGGTGAGACTTCTGTCCGAAGTATGCAGAGTCATCGAGATCGTACTTTTCGAGCTATTTAATGCGAGAAACACGTTTTCTGGGGTTTTCACCACTCCACAGTTGGTTTGATATGCAGAACCGGCGATGTTTGGTTTTCGTCGGGTTTCAAGTTGAGATATGCATTTTCTACGATAATCTTGGAGAAACATCTGTCCGAAGTATGCAGAATCATCAAGATCGCTCTTTTCGAGCTTTTTAATGCGAAAAAACAAGTTTTCTGGTGTTTTCACCACTCCACAGTGCGTTTGATATGCAGAACCGGCGACATCTTGGATTTCGTCGGGGTTCAAGCTGAGATATGCAATTCCTGCGATAATCTTGGTGAGAAATCTGTCCGAAGTATGCTTAATCATCGAGATCGCTCGTTTCCAGCTATTTAATGCGAGAAACACGTTATCTGGTGTTTTCACCACTCCACAGTGCGTGTGATATGCAGAACCGACGATATCCTGGTTTTCGTGGGGTTTCAAGCTCAGATGTGCATTTTCAGCGATAATCTTGGTGAGAGTTCTGTCCGAAGTATGCAGAATCATCGAGATCGCTCTATTCGAGCTATTTAACGCGACAAAACGTTATCTGGTGTTTTCAGCACTCCACAGTGTGTTTGATATGCAGAACCAGCGATATCTTGGTTTTCGTGGGGTTTCAAGCTGAGATATGCATTTTCACCGATAAACACGGAGAGACTTCTGTCCGAATTAGGCTGAATCATCGAGATCGCTCTTTTCGAGCTAGTTAATGCGAGAAAAACCTTGTCAGGGGTTTTCACCACTCCACAGTGCGTTTGATATGCAGAACCAGCGATATCTTGGCTTTCGTTGGGTTTCAAGCTGAGATATGCATTTTTTACGATAATCTTGGTGAGACTTCTGTCCGAAGTATGCAGAATCATCGAGATCGCTCTTTTCGAGCTATTTGATGCGAGAAACACGTTAACTGGTGTTTCCACCACTCCACAGTGCGTTTGATATGCAGAACCGGCTACATCTTGGATTTCGTCGGGGTTCAAGCTGAGATATGCATTTTCTACGATAATCTTGGTGAGACTTCTGTCAGAAGTATGCAGAATCATCGGGATCGCTTTTTTCGAGATATCTAATGCGAGAAACACGTTATCTGGTGTTTTCACCACTCCGCAGTGCGTTTGATATGTAGAACCAGCGATATCTGGACTTTCGTGGGGTTTCAAGCTGAGATATGCATTTTCTGCGATAATCTTGGTGAGACTTCTGTCCGAAGTATGCAGAAACATCGAGATCGCTCTTTTCGAGCTATTTAATGCGAGAAACACGTTTTCTGGGGTTTTCACCACACCACTGTTCGTTGGATATGCAGAACCGGAGATATCTTGGTTTTCGTGGGGTTTCAAGCTGAAATATGCATTTTCTGCGATAATCTTGGTGAGACTTCTGTCCGATGTATGCAGAATCATCGAGATCGCTCTTTTCGAGCTATTTAATGCGAGAGACACGTTAACTGGTGTTTTCACCACTCCACAGTGCGTATGATGTGCAGAACCGACGATATCCTGGTTTTCGTGGGGTTTCAAGCTCAGATATGCATTTTCTGCGATAATATTGGTGAGACTTCAGACAGAAGTATGCAGAATCATCTAGATCACTCTTTTCGAGCTATTTAATGCGAGAAACACGTTATCCGGTGTTTTCACCACTCCACAGTGCGTATGATGTGCAGAACCGACAATATCCTGGTTTTCGTGGGGTTTCAAGCTCAGATATGCATTTTCTGCGATAATATTGGTGAGACTTCAGACAGAAGTATGCAGAATCATCTAGATCACTCTTTTCGAGCTATTTAATGCGAGAAACACGTTATCCGGTGTTTTCACCACTCCACAGTGGGTTTGATATGCAGAACTGGCGACATCTTGGATTTCGTCGGGTTTCAAGCTGAGATATGCATTTTCTACGATAATCTTGGTGAGACTTCTGTCAGAAGTTTGCAGAATCATCTAGATCGCTCGTTTCGAGATATTTAATGCGAAAAAACAAGTTTTCTGGTGTTTTCACCACTCCACAGTGCGTCTGATATGCAGAACCGGCGATATCTTGGTTTTCGTGGGGTTTCCAGCTGAGACATACATTTTCTGCGATAATCTTGGTGAGTCTTCTGTCAGAAGTATGCAGAATCTTCGAGATCGCTCTATTCGAGCTATTTAATGCGAGAAACACGTTATCTGGTTGTTTTCACCACTCCACAGTGCGTTTGATATGCAGAACCGGCGACATCTTGATTTTCGTGGGGTTTGTAGCTGAGATATGCATTTTCTGCGAAAATATTGGTGAGACTTCTGTCCGAAGTATGCAGAGTCATCGAAATCGTACTTTTCGAGCTATTTAATGCGAGAAACACGTTTTCTGGGGTTTTCACCACTCCACAGTGCGTTTGATATGCAGAACCGGCGACATCTTGGATTTCGTCGGGGTTCAAGCTGAGATATGCAATTCCTGCGATAATCTTGGTGAGACTTCTGTCCGATGTATGCAGAATCATCAAGATCGCTCTTTTCGAGCTATTTAATGCGAAAAAACAAGTTTTCTGGTGTTTTCACCACTCCACAGTGCGTTTGATATGCAGAACCGGCGACATCTTGGATTTCGTCGGGGTTCAAGCTGAGATATGCAATTCCTGCGATAATCTTGGTGAGACTTCTGTCCGATGTATGCAGAATCATCGAGATCGCTCTTTTCGAGCTATTTAATGCGAGAGACACGTTAACTGGTGTTTTCACCACTCCACAGTGCGTATGATGTGCAGAACCAACGATATCCTGCTTTTCGTGGGGTTTCAAGCTCAGATATGCATTTTGTGCGATAATATTGGGGAGACTTCAGACAGAAGTATGCAGAATCATCGAGATCACACTTTTCGAGCTATTTAATGCGAGAAACACGTTATCTGGTGTTTTCACTACTCCACAGTTGGTTTGATATGCAGAACCGGAGATAATTTGGTTTTCGTGTGGTTTCAAGCTGAGATATGCATTTTCTGCGATAATCTTGGTGAGACTTCTGTCCGTAGTATGCAGAATCATCGCGATCGCTCTTATCGAGCTATTTAATGCGAGAAACACGTTATCTGGTGTTTTCAGCACTCCACAGTGCGTTTAATATGCAGAACCGGCGACATCTTGATGTTCGTGAGGTTTCAAGCTGAGATATGCATTTTCTGCGATAATATTGGTGAGACTTCTGTCCGAAGTATGCAGAATCATCGATATCGCTCTTTTAGAACTATTTAATGCGAGCAACACGTTATGTGGTGTATTCACCACTCCACAGTACGTTAGACATGCAGAACCGGAGGTATCTTCGTTTCGGTCGGGTTTCAAGCTGAGGTATGCATTTTCTACGACAATATTGGTGAGACCTCTGTCAGAAGTATGCAGAATCTTCGAGAACGCTCTTTTCGAGCTACTTAATGCGAGAAACACGTTTTCTGGTGTTTTCACCACCCCACAGTGCGTTTGATATGCAAAACCGGAGATATCTTGGTTTTCGTGGGGTTTCAAGCTGAGATATGCATTTTCTGCAATAATCTTATTGAGACTTCTGTCCGAAGTATGCAGAAAAATCGAGAGCGCTCTTTTCGAGCTATTTAATGCGAGAAACACGTTTTCTGGGGTTTTCACCACACCTCTGTTCGTTGGATATGCAGAACCGGAGATATCTTGGTTTTCCTGGGGTTTCAAGCTGAGATCTGCATTTTCTGCGACAATCTTGGTGAGACTTCTGTCCGAAGTATGCAGAATCATCGGGATCGCTCTTATCGAGCTATTTAATGCGAGAAACACGTTTTCTGGCGATTTCACCACACCACTGTTCGTTGGATATGCAGAACCGGAGATATCTTGGTTTTCGTGGGGTGTCAAGCTGAAATATGCATTTTCTGCGATAATCTTGGTGAGACTTCTGTCCGATGTATGCAGAATCATCAAGATCGCTCTTTTCGAGCTATTTAATGCGAAAAAACAAGTTTTCTGGTGTTTTCACCACTCCACAGTGCGTTTGATATGCAGAACCGGCGACATCTTGGATTTCGTCGGGGTTCAAGCTGAGATATGCAATTCCTGCGATAATCTTGGTGAGAAATCTGTCCGAAGTATGCTTAATCATCGAGATCGCTCGTTTCCAGCTATTTAATGCGAGAAACACGTTATCTGGTGTTTTCACCACTCCACAGTTCGTTGGATGTGCAGAACCGGAGATATCTTGGTTTTCGCGGGGTTTCTAGCAGAGATATGCATTTTCTGCGATAATCATGGAGAGACTTCTGTCCGAATTAGGCTGAATCATCGAGATCGCTCTTTTCGAGCTAGTTAATGCGAGAAAAACCTTGTCAGGGGTTTTCACCACTCCACAGTGCGTTTGATATGCAGAACCAGCGATATCTTGGCTTTCGTTGGGTTTCAAGCTGAGATATGCATTTTTTACGATAATCTTGGTGAGACTTCTGTCCGAAGTATGCAGAATCATCGAGATCGCTCTTTTCGAGCTATTTGATGCGAGAAACACGTTAACTGGTGTTGCCACCACTCCACAGTGCGTTTGATATGCAGAACCGGCGACATCTTGGATTTCGTCGGGGTTCAAGATGAGATATGCATTTTCTACGATAATCTTGGTGAGACTTCTGTCAGAAGTATGCAGAATCATCGGGATCGCTTTTTTCGAGATATCTAATGCGAGAAACACGTTATCTGGTGTTTTCACCACTCCGCAGTGCGTTTGATATGTAGGACCAGCGATATCTGGGTTTTCGTGGGGTTTCAAGCTGAGATATGCATTTTCTGCGATAATCTTGGTGAGACTTCTGTCCGAAGTATGCAGAAAAATCGAGAGCGCTCTTTTCGAGCTATTTAATGCGAGAAACACGTTTTCTGGGGTTTTCACCACACCACAGTTCGCTGGATATGCAGAACCGGAGATATCTTGGCTTTCGTGGGGTTTCAAGCTGAGATATGCATTTTCTGCAATAATCTTGTTGAGACTTCTGTCCGAAGTATGCAGAAAAATCGAGAGCGCTCTTTTCGAGCTATTTAATGCGAGAAACACGTTTTCTGGGGTTTTCACCACACCACTGTTCGTTGGATATGCAGAACCGGAGATATCTTGGTTTTCGTGGGGTTTCAAGCTGAAATATGCATTTTCTGCGATAATCTTGGTGAGACTTCTGTCCGATGTATGCAGAATCATCGAGATCGCTCTTTTCGAGCTATTTAATGCGAGAGACACGTTAACTGGTGTTTTCACCACTCCACAGTGCGTATGATGTGCAGAACCGACGATATCCTGGTTTCCGTGGGGTTTCAAGCTCAGATATGCATTTTCTGCGATAATATTGGTGAGACTTCAGACAGAAGTATGCAGAATCATCTAGATCACTCTTTTCGAGCTATTTAATGCGAGAAACACGTTATCCGGTGTTTTCACCACTCCACAGTGGGTTTGATATGCAGAACTGGCGACATCTTGGATTTCGTCGGGTTTCAAGCTGAGACATGCATTTTCTGCGATAATCTTGGTGAGTCTTCTGTCAGAAGTATGCAGAATCTTCGAGATCGCTCTATTCGAGCTATTTAATGCGAGAAACACGTTATCTGGTTGTTTTCACCACTCCACAGTGCGTTTGATATGCAGAACCGGCGACATCTTGATTTTCGTGGGGTTTCTAGCTGAGATGTGCATTTTCTGCGAAAATATTGGTGAGACTTCTGTCCGAAGTATGCAGAGTCATCGAGATCGTACTTTTCGAGCTATTTAATGCGAGAAACACGTTTTCTGGGGTTTTCACCACTCCACAGTTGGTTTGATATGCAGAACCGGCGATGTTTGGTTTTCGTCGGGTTTCAAGTTGAGATATGCATTTTCTACGATAATCTTGGTGAAACATCTGTCCGAAGTATGCAGAATCATCAAGATCGCTCTTTTCGAGCTATTTAATGCGAAAAAACAAGTTTTCTGGTGTTTTCACCACTCCACAGTGCGTTTGATATGCAGAACCGGCGACATCTTGGATTTCGTCGGGGTTCAAGCTGAGATATGCAATTCCTGCGATAATCTTGGTGAGACTTCTGTCCGAAGTATGCTGAATCATCGAGATCGCTCGTTTCGAGCTATTTAATGCGAGAAACACGTTATCTGGTGTTTTCTCCACTCCACAGTGCGTATGATGTGCAGAACCAACGATATCCTGCTTTTCGTGGGGTTTCAAGCTCAGATATGCATTTTGTGCGATAATATTGGGGAGACTTCAGACAGAAGTATGCAGAATCATCGAGATCACACTTTTCGAGCTATTTAATGCGAGAAACACGTTATCTGGTGTTTTCACTACTCCACAGTTGGTTTGATATGCAGAACCGGAGATAATTTGGTTTTCGTGGGGTTTCAAGCTGAGATATGCATTTTCTGCGATAATCTTGGTGAGACTTCTGTCCGTAGTATGCAGAATCATCGCGATCGCTCTTATCGAGCTATTTAATGCGAGAAACACGCTATCTGGTGTTTTCAGCACTCCACAGTGCGTTTGATATGCAGAACCGGCGACATCTTGATGTTCGTGAGGTTTCAAGCTGAGATATGCATTTTCTGCGATAATATTGGTGAGACTTCTGTCCGAAGTATGCAGAATCATCTAGATCGCTCGTTTCGAGATATTTAATGCGAAAAAACAAGTTTTCTGGTGTTTTCACCACTCCACAGTGCGTCTGATATGCAGAACCGGCGACATCTTGATTTTCGTGGTGTTTCCAGCTGGGATATGCATTTTCTGCGATAATCTTGGTGAGACTTCAGTCAGAAGTATGCAGAAAAATCGAGAGCGCTCTTATCGAGCTATTTAATGCGAGAAACACGTTATCTGGTGTTTTCAGCACTCCACAGTGCGTTTGATATGCAGAACCGGCGACATCTTGATGTTCGTGAGGTTTCAAGCTGAGATATGCATTTTCTGCGATAATATTGGTGAGACTTCAGTCAGAAGTACGCAGAATCATCTAGATCGCTCGTTTCGAGCTATTTAATGCGAGAAACCCGTTATCTGGTTGTTTTCACCACTCCATAGTGCGTTTGATATGCAGAACCGGCGACATCTTGATTTTCGTGAGGTTTCTAGATGAGATATGCATTTTCTGCGATAATATTGGTGAGACGTCAGTCAGAAGTATGCAGAATCATCTAGATCGCTCGTTTGGAGCTATTTAATGCGAGAAACACGTTATCTGGTGTTTTCACCACTCCACAGTGCGTTTGATATGCAGAACCGGCGACATCTTGATTTTCGTGGTGTTTCCAGCTGGGATATGCATTTTCTGCGATAATCTTGGTGAGACTTCAGTCAGAAGTATGCAGAAAAATCGAGAGCGCTCTTTTCGAGCTATTTAATGCGAGAAACACGTTTTCTGGGGTTTTCACCACACCTCTGTTCGTTGGATATGCAGAACCGGAGATATCTTGGTTTTCCTGGGGTTTCAAGCTGAGATATGCATTTTCTGCGATAATCTTGGTGAGACTTCTGTCCGAAGTATGCAGAATCATCGGGATCGCTCTTTTCGAGCTATTTAATGCGAGGAACACGTTTTCTGGCGTTTTCACCACACCACTGTTCGTTGGATATGCAGAACCGGAGATATCTTGGATTTCGTGGGGTTTCAAGCTGAAATATGCATTTTCTGCGATAATCTTGGTGAGACATCTGTCCGAAGTATGCAGAATCATCGAGATCGCTCTTTTCGAGCTATTTAATGCAAGAAACACGTTAACTGGTGTATTCACCACTCCACAGTGCGTATGATGTGCAGAACCGGAGATAACCCGGGTTTCGTCGGGTTTCAAGCTGAGATATGCATTTTCTACGATAATCTTGGTGAGACTTCTGTCCGAAGTATGCAGAATCATCGGGATCGCTCTTATCGAGCTATTTAATGCGAGAAACACGTTTTCTGGCGATTTCACCACACCACTGTTCGTTGGATATGCAGAACCGGTGATATCTTGGTTTTCGTGGGGTGTCAAGCTGAAATATGCATTTTCTGCGATAATCTTGGTGAGACTTCTGTCCGATGTATGCAGAATCATCGAGATCGATCTTTTCGAGCTATTTAATGCGAGAAACGCGTTATCCGGTGTTTTCACCACTCCACAGTGGGTTTGATATGCAGAACCGGCGACATCTTGATTTTCGTGGGGTTTCTAGCTGAGATATGCATTTTCTGCGAAAATATTGGGGAGACTTCTGTCCGAAGTATGCAGAGTCATCGAGATCGTACTTTTCGAGCTATTTAATGCGAGAAACACGTTTTCTGGGGTTTTCACCACTCCACAGTTGGTTTGATATGCAGAACCGGCGATGTTTGGTTTTCGTCGGGTTTCAAGTTGAGATATGCATTTTCTACGATAATCTTGGAGAAACATCTGTCCAAAGTATGCAGAATCATCAAGATCGCTCTTTTCGAGCTATTTAATGCGAAAAAACAAGTTTTCTGGTGTTTTCACCACTCCACAGTGCGTTTGATATGCAGAACCGGCGACATCTTGGATTTCGTCGGGGTTCAAGCTGAGATATGCAATTCCTGCGATAATCTTGGTGAGAAATCTGTCCGAAGTATGCTTAATCATCGAGATCGCTCGTTTCCAGCTATTTAATGCGAGAAACACGTTATCTGGTGTTTTCACCACTCCACAGTTCGTTGGATGTGCAGAACCGGAGATATCTTGGTTTTCGCGGGGTTTCTAGCAGAGATATGCATTTTCTGCGATAATCATGGAGAGACTTCTGTCCGAATTAGGCTGAATCATCGAGATCGCTCTTTTCGAGCTAGTTAATGCGAGAAAAACCTTGTCAGGGGTTTTCACCACTCCACAGTGCGTTTGATATGCAGAACCAGCGATATCTTGGCTTTCGTTGGGTTTCAAGCTGAGATATGCATTTTTTACGATAATCTTGGTGAGACTTCTGTCCGAAGTATGCAGAATCATCGAGATCGCTCTTTTCGAGCTATTTGATGCGAGAAACACGTTAACTGGTGTTTCCACCACTCCACAGTGCGTTTGATATGCAGAACCGGCGACATCTTGGATTTCGTCGGGGTTCAAGCTGAGATATGCATTTTCTACGATAATCTTGGTGAGACTTCTGTCAGAAGTATGCAGAATCATCGGGATCGCTTTTTTCGAGATATCTAATGCGAGAAACACGTTATCTGGTGTTTTCACCACTCCGCAGTGCGTTTGATATGTAGGACCAGCGATATCTGGGTTTTCGTGGGGTTTCAAGCTGAGATATGCATTTTCTGCGATAATCTTGGTGAGACTTCTGTCCGAAGTATGCAGAAACATCGAGAGCGCTCTTTTCGAGCTATTTAATGCGAGAAACACGTTTTCTGGGGTTTTCACCACACCACAGTTCGTTGGATATGCAGAACCGGAGATATCTTGGTTTTCGTGGGGTTTCAAGCTGAGATATGCATTTTCTGCAATAATCTTGTTGAGACTTCTGTCCGAAGTATGCAGAAAAATCGAGAGCGCTCTTTTCGAGCTATTTAATGCGAGAAACACGTTTTCTGGGGTTTTCACCACACCACTGTTCGTTGGATATGCAGAACCGGAGATATCATGGTTTTCGTTGGGGTTTCAAGCTGAAATATGCATTTTCTGCGATAATCTTGGTGAGACTTCTGTCCGATGTATGCAGAATCATCGAGATCGATCTTTTCGAGCTATTTAATGCGAGAAACGCGTTATCCGGTGTTTTCACCACTCCACAGTGGGTTTGATATGCAGAACCGGCGACATCTTGGATTTCGTCGGGGTTCAAGCTGAGATATGCAATTCCTGCGATAATCTTGGTGAGAAATCTGTCCGAAGTATGCTTAATCATCGAGATCGCTCGTTTCCAGCTATTTAATGCGAGAAACACGTTTTCTGGTGTTTTCACCACCCCACAGTGCGTTTGATATGCAGAACCGGTGATATCTTGGTTTTCGTGGGGTTTCAAGCTGAGATATGCATTTTTTACGATAATCATGGTGAGACTACTGTCCGAAGTATGCAGAATCATCGAGATCGCACTTTTCGAGCTATTTAATGCGAGAAACACGATATCTGGTGTTTTCAGCACTCAACAGTGCGTATGATATGCAGAACCGACGATATCCTGGTTTTCGTGGGGTTTCAAGCTCAGATATGCATTTTATGCGATAATCTTGGTGAGGCTTCTGTCCGAAGTATGCAGAGTCATCGAGATCGTACTTTTCGAGCTATTTAATGCGAGAAACACGTTTTCTGGGGTTTTCACCACACCACAGTTCGTTGGATATGCAGAACAGGTGATATCTTGGTTTTCGTGGGGTTTCAAGCTGAGATATGCACTTTTTACGATAATCTTGGTGAGACTTCTGTCCGAAGTATGCTTAATCATCGAGATCGCTCTATTCGAACTATTTAATGCGACAAAACGTTATCTGGTGTTTTCAGCACTCCACAGTGCGTTTGATATGCAGAACCAGTGATACCTCAGTTTTCGTGGGGTTTCAAGCTGAGATATGCATTTTCTACGATAATCTTGGTGAGACTTCTCTCAGAAGGATGCAGAATCTTCGAGATCGCTCTTTTCGAGCTACTTAATGCGAGATACACGTTATCTGGAGTTTTCACCACTCCACAGTGCGTTTGACATGCAGTACCGGCGACATCTTGGATTTCGTCGGGGTTCAAGCTGAGATATGCATTTTCTACGATGATCTTGGTGAGACTTCTGTCAGAAGTATGCAGAATAATCTAGATCGTTCTTTTCGAGCTATTTAATTCGAGAAACACGTTATCTGGTTGTTTTCACCACTCCACAGTGCGTTTGATATGCAGAAGCGGCGACATCTTGATTTTCGTGAGATTTCAAGCTGAGGTATGCATTTTCTGCGATAAGCTTGGTGAGACTTCTGTTAGAAGTATGCAGAATCATCTAGATCGCCCGTTTCGAGCTATCTAATGCGAAAAAACAAGTTTTCTGGTGTTTTCACCACACCACAGTCCGTTTGATATGCAGAACCGGCGACATCTTGGATTTCGTCGGGGTTCAATCTGAGATATGCACATTCTATGATAATCTTGGTGAGACTTCTGTCAGAAGTATGCAGAATCATCGGCATCTCCCTTTTCGACCTATTTAATGCGAGAAACACGTTCTCTGGTTGTTTTCACCACTCCACAGTGCGTTTGATATGCAGAACCGGCGACATCTTGGCTGTCGAAGGGTATCAAGCTGAGATATGCATTTTCTACCATAATCTTGGTGAGAGTTCTGTCAGAAGTATGCAGAATCATCGGGATCGCTATTTTCGAGCTATTTAATGCGAGAAACACGTTTTCTGGGGTTTTCACCACTCCACAGTTCGTTGGATATGCAGAACAGGAGATATCTTGGTTTTCGTAGGGTTTCTAGCAGAGACATGCATTTTCTGCGATAATCTTGGTGAGTCTTCTGTCAGAAGTATGCAGAATCATCGAGATCCCTCTTTTCGAGCTAGTTAATGCGAGAAACACGTTTTCTGGGGTTTTCACCACTCCACAGTTAGTTGGATATCTAGAACAGGAGATATCTTGGTTTTCGTGGGGTTTCTAGCAGAGATATGCATTTTCTGCGATAATCATGGTGAGACTTCTGTCCGAAGTATGCAGAATCATCGAGATCGCTCTTTTCGAGCTATTTATTGCGAGAAACACGTTATCTGGTTTTTTCACCACTACACAGTGCCTTTGATATGCAGTACCAGCGATATCTTGGTTTTCGTGGGGTTTCAAGCTGAGATATGCATTTTTTACGATAATCTTGGTGAGACTTCTGTCCGAAGTATGCTTAATCATCGAGATCGCTCTATTCGAGCTATTTAATGTGAGAAACACGTTATCTGGTGTTTCCAGCACTCCACAGTGCGTTTTATATGCAGAACCAGCGATATCTTGGCTTTGGTGGGGTTTCAAGCTGAGATATGCATTGTCTGCGATAATCAAGGTGAGACTTCTGTCCGAAGTATGCAGATTCATCGAGATCGTACTTTTCGAGCCATTTTATGCGAGAAACACGTTTTCTGGGGTTTTCACCACTCCACAGTTCGTTGGATATGCAGAACAGGTTATATCTTGGTTTCCGAGGGGTTTCAAGCTGAGATATGCATTTGCTGCGATAAACTTGGAGAGACTTCTGTCCGAAGTATGCTGAATCATCGAGATCGCACTTTTCGAGCTAGTTAATGCGAGAAAAACCTTATCTGGTGTTTTCACCACCCCACAGTGCGTTTGATATGCAGAACCGGCGATATCTGGGTTTTCGTGGGGTTTCAAGCTGAGATATTCATTTTCTGCGATAATCTTGGTGAGACCTCTGTCCGAAGTATGCAGAAACATCGAGATCGCTCTTTTCGACCTATTTAATGCGAGAAACACGTTATCTGGTGTTTTCACCACTCCACACTGCGTTTGATATGCAGAACCAGCGATATCTTGGTTTTCGTGGGGGTTCAATCTGAGATATGCACATTCTATGATAATCTTGGTGAGACTTCTGTCAGAAGTATGCAGAATCATCGGCATCTCCCTTTTCGACCTATTTAATGCGAGAAACACGTTCTCTGGTTGTTTTCACCACTCCAGAGTGCGATTGATATGCAGAACCGGCGATATCTTGATTTTCGTGGTGTTTCCAGCTGAGATATGCATTTTCTGCGATAATCTTGGTGAGACTTCTGTCAGACGTATGCAGAATCATCGGCATCTCCCTTTTCGACCTATTTAATGCGAGAAACACGTTCTCTGGTTGTTTTCACCACTCCACAGTGGGTTTGATATGCAGAACCGGCGACATCTTGATTTTCGTGAGGTTTCAAGCTGAGATATGCATTTTCAGCGATAATCTTGGTGAGTCTTTTGTCAGAGGTATGCACAATCTTCGAGATCGCTCTTTTCGAGCAACTTAATGCGGGAAACACGATATCTGGTTGTTTTCACCACTCCACAGTGCGTTTGATATGCAGAACGGGCGACATCTTGATTTTCGTGGTGTTTCCAGCTGAGATATGCATTTTCTGCGATAATCTTGGTGAGTCTTCTGTCAGAAGTATGCAGAATCATCGAGATCCCTCTTTTCGAGCTATTTAATGCGAGAAACACGTTAATTGGTGTTTTCACCACTCCACAGTGCGTGTGATATGCGGAACCAGCGACATCTTGGATTTCGTCGGGTTTCAAGCTGAGACATGCATTTTCTGCGATAATCTTGGTGAGTCTTCTGCCCGAAGTATGCTTAATCATCGTGATCGCTCGTTTCTAGCTATTTAATGCGAGAAACACGTTATCTGGTGTTTTCACCACTCCACAGTGCGTTTGATATGCAGAACCGGCGACATCATGGCTGTCGTCGGGCATCAAGCTGAGATATGCATTTTCTGCGATAATCTTGGTGAGACATCAGTCAGAAGTTTGCAGAATCATCGATATCGCTCTTTTCGAGCTATTTAATGGAGAAACACGTTATCTGGTGTATTGACCACTCCACAGTGCGTTTGATATGCGGAACCGGCGTCATCTTGATTTTCGTGAGGTTTCAAGATGAGATATGCATTTTCTGCGATAATATTGGTGAGAGTTCAGTCAGAAGTATGCAGGATCATCTAGATCGCTCGTTTCGAGCTATTTAATGCGAGAAACACGTTGTCTGGTTGTTTTCACCACTCCACTGTGCGTTTGATATGCAGAACCAGCGTCATCTTGATTTTCGTGGTGTTTCCAGCTGAGATATGCATTTTCTGCGATAATCTTGGTGAGTCTTCTGTCAGCAGTATGCAGAATCATCGAGATCGCTCTATTCGAGCTATTTAATGCGAGAAACACGTTATCTGGTTGTTTTCACCACTCCACAGTGCGTTTGATATGCAGAACCGGCGACATCTTGATTTTCGTGACGTTTCTAGCTGAGATATGCATTTTCTGCGATAATATTGGTGAGACTTCAGTCAGAAGTATGCAGAATCATCTAGATCGTTCGTTTCGAGCTATTTAATGCGAAAAAACAAGTTTTCTGGTGTTTTGACCACTCCACAGTGCGTTTGATATGTAGACCCGCCTATAACTTGGTTTTCGTGGGGTTTCCAACTGAAATATGCATTTTCTGCGATAATCTTTGTGTTTCATCAATGAGAAGTATGCAGAATCATCCAGAACGCTCTTTTCGAGCTATTTAATGCGAGAAACACGTTATCTGGTGTTTTCACCGCTCCACAGTGCGTTTGATATGCAGAACCGGCGACATCATGGCTGTCGTCGGGCATCAAGCTGAGATATGCATTTTCTGCGATAATCGTGGTGAGACTTCATTCAGAAGTATGCAGAATCATCTAGATCGCTCTTGTCGAGCTATTTAATGGAGAAACACGTTATCTGGTGTATTGACCACTCCACAGTGCGTTTGATATGCGGAACCGGCGCCATCTTGATTTTCGTGAGGTTTCAAGCTGAGATATGCATTTTCTGCGATAATATTGGTGAGAGTTCAGTCAGAAGTATGCAGGATCATCTAGATCGCTCGTTTCGAGCTATTTAATGCGAGAAACACGTTGTCTGGTTGTTTTCACCACTCCAAAGTGCGTCTGATATGCAGAACCGGCGATATCTTGGTTTTCGTGGGGTTTCCAGCTGAGATATGCATTTTCTGCGATAATCGTGGTGAGACTTCATTCAGAAGTATGCAGAATCATCTAGATCGCTCTTGTCGAGCTATTTAATGCAAAAAAAACAAGTTTCCCGGTGTTTTCAACATTCCACAGTGCGTTTGATATGCAGAACTGGCGATATCTTGATTTTCGTGGTGTTTCCAGCTGAGATATGCATTTTCTGCGATAATCTTGGTGAGTCTTCTGTCAGAAGGATGCAGAATCATCTAGATTGCACTTTTCGAGCCATTTAATGCGAGAAACACGTTTTCTGGTGTATTCACCACTCCACAGAGCGTTTGATATGCAGAACCAGCAATATCTTGATATTCGTGGTGTTTCCAGCTGAGATATGCATTTTCTGCGATAATAGTGGTGAGACATCAGTCAGAAGTATGCAGAATCTTCGAGAACGCTCTTTTCGATCTACATAATGCGAGAAACACGTTTTCTGGTGTATTCACCACTCCACAGTACGTTTGACATGCAGAACCGAAGATATCTTGGTTTCGGTCGGGTTTCAAGCTGAGACATGCATTTTCTGCGATAATCTTGGTGATTCTTCTGTCAGAAGTATGCAGAAGCATCGAGTACGCTCTTTTCGAGCTGTTTAATTCGAGAAACACGTTATCTGGTGTTTTCGCCACTCCACAGTGCGTTTGACATGCAGAACCGCAGATATCTTGGTTACGTTCGGGATTCAAGCTGAGATATGCATTTTCTGCGATAATCTTGGTGAGACTTCAGTCAGAAGTATGCAGAATCGTCTAGATCGCTGTTGTCGAGCTATTTAACGCGAGAAACACGTTATATGGTGTTTTCACCACTCCACAGTGCGTTTGATATGCAGAACCGGCGACATCTTGGCTTTAGTCGGGGTTCAAACTGAGATATGCATTTTTTGCGATAATATTGGTGAGACTTCAGTCAGAAGTATGCAGAATCATCTAGATCGCTCGTTTCGTGCTAATTAATGCGGCAAACACGTTATCTGGTGCTTTCAGCACTCCACAGTGCGTTTGATATGCAGAACCAGCGATATCTTGGTTTTCGTGGGGTTTCAAGCTGAGATATGCATTTTTTACGATAATCTTGGTGAGACTTCAGCCCGAAGTATGCTTAATCATCGTGATCGCTCATTTCTAGCTATTTAATGCGAGAAACACGTTATCTGGTGTTTTCACCACTCCACAGTGCGTTTGATATGCAGAACCGGCGACATCATGGCTGTCGTCGGGCATCAAGCTGAGATATGCATTTTCTGCGATAATCTTGGTGACACATCAGTCAGAAGTTTGCAGAATCATCGAGATCGCTCTTTTCGAGCTATTTAATGCGAGAAACACGTTATCTGGTGTTTTCACCACTCCACAGTGCGTTTGATATGCAGTACCAGCGATATCTTGGTTTTCGTAGGGTTTCCAGCTGAGATATGCATTTTCTACGATAATCTTGGTGAGACTTCAGCCCGAAGTATGCTTAATCATCGTGATCGCTCGTTTCTAGCTATTTAATGCGAGAAACACGTTATCTGGTGTTTTCACCACTCCACAGTGCGTTTGATATGCAGAACCGGCGACATCTTGGCTTTCGTCGGGTATCAAGCTGGGATATGCATTTTCTACGATAATCTAGGTGAGACTTCTGTCAGAAGTATGCAGAATCATCGGGAACGCTCTTTTCGAGCTATTTAATGCGAGAAACTCGTTATCTGGTTGTTTTCACCACTCCACAATGCGTTTGATATGCAGAACCGGCGTCATCTTGATTTTCGTGAGGTTTCAAGGTGAGATATGCATTTTCTGCGATTATCTTGGTGAGACTTCTGTCAGAAGTATGCAGAATCATCGAGATCGCTCTTTTCGAGCTACTTAATTCGAGAAACACGTTATCTGGTGTTTTCGCCACTCCACAGTGCGTTTGACATGCAGAACCGCAGATATCTTGGTTACGTTCGGGATTCAAGCTGAGATATGCATTTTCTGCGATAATCTTCGTGAGACTTCAGTCAGAAGTATGCAGAATCATCTAGATCGCTCTTGTCGAGCTATTTAACGCGAGAAACACGTTATATGGTGTTTTCACCACTCTACAGTGCGTTTGATATGCAGAACGGGCGACATCTTGGCTTTAGTCGGGGTTCAAACTGAGATATGCATTTTTTGCGATAATATTGGTGAGACTTCTGTCCGAAGTATGCTTAATCATCGAGATCCCTCGTTTCGAGCTATTTAACGCGAGAAACACGTTATCTGGTGCTTTCAGCACTCCACAGTGCGTATGATATGCAGAACCAGCGATATCTTGGTTTTCGTGGGGTTTCAAGCTGAGATATGCATTTTTTACGATAATCTTGGTGAGACTTCTGTCCGAAGTATGCTTAATCATCGAGATCCCTCGTTTCGAGCTATTTAATGCGAGAAACACGTTATCTGGTGTTTTCACCACTCCACAGTGCGTCTGATATGCAGAACTGGCGATATCTTGGTTTTGGTGGGGTTTCAAGCTGAGATATGCATTTTCTGCGATAATCTTGGTGAGACTTCTGTCCGAAGTATGCTGAAACATCGAGATCGCTCTATTCGAGCTATTTAATGCGGCAAACACGTTATCTGGTGCATTCAGCACTCCACAGTGCGTTTGATATGCAGAACCAGCGATATCTTGGTTTTCGTGGGGTTTCAAGCTGAGATATGCATTTTTTACGATAATCTTGGTGAGACTCCTGTCCGAAGTATGCTTAATCATCGAGATCGCTCGTTTCGAGCTATTTAATGCGAGAAACACGTTATCTGGTGTTTTCACCACTCCACAGTGCGTATGATATGCAGAACCTGCGATATCTTGGTTTTCGTGGGGTTTCAAGCTGAGATATGCATTTTCTGCGATAATCTTGGTGAGACTTCTGTCCGAAGTATGCAGAATCATCGAGTACGCTCTTTTCGAGCTGTTTAATGCGACAAACACGTTATCTGGTGTTTTCACCACTCCACAGTGCGTTTGATATGCAGAACCGGCGACATCTTGGCTTTCGTCGGGTATCAAGCTGGGATATGCATTTTCTACGATAATCTTGGTGAGACTTCTGTCAGAAGTATGCAGAATCATCGGGATCGCTCTTTTCGAGCTATTTAATGCGAGAAACTCGTTATCTGGTTGTTTTCACCACTCCACAGTGCGTTTGATATGCAGAACCGGCGTCATCTTGATTTTCGTGAGGTTTCAAGGTGAGATAAGCACTTTCTGCGATAATCTTGGTGAGACTTCTGTCCGAAGCATGCAGAATCATCTAGATCCTTCTTTTCGAGCTATTTAATGCGAGAAAAACGTTATCTGGTGTTTTCACCACTCGACAGTGCGTTTGACATGCAGAACCAGCGATATCTTGGTTTTCGTGGGGTTTCAAGCTGAGATATGCATTTTCTGCGATAATCTGGTGAGACTTCTGTCCGAAGTATACAGAATCATCGAGATCGCTCTTTTCGAGCTATTTAATGCGGGAAACACGTTATCTGGTGTTTTGACCACTCCACAGTGCGTTTGATATGTAGAACCGCCGATAACGTGGTTTTCGTGGGGTTTCCAGCTGATATATGCATTTTCTGCGATAATCTTGGTGTTTCATCTATGAGAAGTATGCAGAATCATCGAGAACGCTCTTTTCGAGCTACTTAATGCGAGAAACACGTTTTCTGGTTTTTTCACCACTCCACAGTGCGTATGATATGCAGAACCGGCGATATCTTGGTTTTCGTGGGGTTTCAAGCTGAGATATACATTTTCTGCGATAATCTTGGTGAGACTTCTGTCCGAAGTATGCTGAAACATCGAGATCGCTCTTTTCGAGCTAGTTAATGCGAGAAAAACCTTATCCGGTGTTTTCACCACTCCACAGTTCGTTTGATATGCAGAACCAGCGATATCTTGGCTTTCGGGGGGTTTCAAGCTGAGATATGCATTTTTTACGATAATCTTGGTGAGACTTCTGTCCGAAGTATGCTGAATCATCGAGATCGCTCTTTTCGAGCTAGTTAGTGCGAGAAACACGTTATCTGGTGTTTTCACCACACCACAGTGCGTTTGATATGCAGAACAGTAGATATCTTGGTTTTCGTGGGGTTTCAAGCTGAAATATGCATTTTCTGCGATAATCTTGTTGAGACTTCCGTTCGAAGTATGCAGAATCATCGAGATCGCACTTTTCGAGCTATTTAATGCGAGGAACACGTTATCTGGGGTTTTCACCGCTCCACAGTTGGTTTGATATGCAGAACCGGCGATATCTTGGTTTTCGTGGGGTTTCAAGCTGAGATATACATTTTCTGCGGTAATCTTGGTGAGACTTCTGTCCGAAGTATGCTGAAACATCGAGATCGCTCTTTTCGAGCTAGTTAATGCGAGAAAAACCTTATCCGGTGTTTTCACCACTCCACAGTTCGTTTGATATGCAGAACCAGCGATATCTTGGCTTTCGTGGGGTTTCAAGCTGAGATATGCATTTTTTACTATAATCTTGGTGAGACTTCTGTCAGAAGTATGCAGAATCATCTAGATCGCTCTTTTCGAGCTATTTGATGCGAGAAACACGTTTTCTGGCGTTTTCACCACGCCACAGTGCGTTTGATATGCAGAGCCGGCGACATCGTGGTTTTCGTCGGGTTTCAAGCTGAGATATGCATTTTCTGCGATCATATTGGTGAGACTTCAGTCAGAAGTATGCAGAATCATCGAGATCGCTCTTTTCGAGCTCTTTAATGCGAGAAACACGTTATCTGGTGTTTTCACAACTCCACAGTGCGTTTGATATGCAGAACCGGCGACATCTTGATTTTCGTGAGATTTCAACCTGAGATATGCATTTTCGTCGATAATCTTGGTGAGTCTTCTGTCAGTACTATGCAGAATCATCGAGACCCCTCTTTTCGAGCTATTTAATGCGAGAGACACGTTATCTGGTGTTTTCACCACTCCACAGTGCGTTTGATATGCAGAACAGGCGACATCATAATTTTCGAGAGATTTCAAGCTGCGATATGCATTTTCTACGATAACCATGGTGAGTCTTCTGTCAGAAGTATGCAGAATCATCTAGATCGCTCTCTTCGAGCTATTTAATGTGAGAAACACGTTTTCTGGTGTATTCACCACCCCACAGTACGTTTGACATGCAGAACCGGATATATCTTGGTTTCGGTCGGGTTTCAAGCTGAGATATGCATTTTCTACGATAATCTTGGTGAGACTTCTGTCAGACGTATGCAGAATCATCGGGATCGCTCTTTTCGAGCTATTTAATGGGAGAAACACGTTTTCTGGTGTATTCACCACTCCACAGTACGTTTGACATGCAGAACAGGAGATATCTTGGTTTAGGTCGGGTATCAAGCTGAGATATGCATTTTCAACGATAATCTTGGTGAGACTTCTGTCAGAAGTATGCAGAATCATCGGGATCGCTCTTTTCGAGCTATTTAATGCGAGAAACACGTTGTCTGGTTGGTTTCACGACTCCACAGTGCGTTTGATATGCAGAACCGGCGACATCTTGATTTTCGTGAGGTTTCAAGCTGAGATATGCATTTTCTGTTATAATATTGGTGAGTCTTCTGTCAGTAGGATGCAGAATCATCGAGACCCCTCTTTTCGAGCTATTTAATGCGAGAAACACGTTATCTGGTGTTTTCACCACTCCACAGTGCGTTTGATATGCAGAACAGGCGACATCTTGATTTTCGTGAGATTTCAAGCTGAGATATGCATTTTCTACGATAACCATGGTGAGTCTTCTGTCAGGAGTATGCAGAATCATCTAGATCGCTCTTTTCGAGCTATTTAATGCGAGAAACACGTTATATGGTTGTTTTCACCACTCCACAGTGCGTTTGATATGCAGAACCAGCGATATCTTGGTTTTCGTGGGGTTTCAAGCTGAGATATGCATTTTTTACTATAATCTTGGTGAGACTTCTGTCAGAAGTATGCAGAATCATCTAGATCGCTCTTTTCGAGCTATTTGATGCGAGAAACACGTTTTCTGGCGTTTTCACCACGCCACAGTGCGTTTGATATGCAGAACCGGCGACATCGTGGTTTTCGTCGGGTTTCAAGCTGAGATATGCATTTTCTGCGATCATATTGGTGAGACTTCAGTCAGAAGTATGCAGAATCATCGAGATCGCTCTTTTCGAGCTCTTTAATGCGAGACACACGTTATCTGGTGTTTTCACCACTCCACAGTGCGTTTGATATGCAGAACCGGCGACATCTTGATTTTCGTGAGATTTCAACCTGAGATATGCATTTTCGTCGATAATCTTGGTGAGTCTTCTGTCAGTACTATGCAGAATCATCGAGACCCCTCTTTTCGAGCTATTTAATGCGAGAGACACGTTATCTGGTGTTTTCACCACTCCACAGTGCGTTTGATATGCAGAACAGGCGACATCTTAATTTTCGAGAGATTTCAGGCTGCGATATGCATTTTCTACGATAACCATGGTGAGTCTTCTGTCAGAAGTATGCAGAATCATCTAGATTGCTCTCTTCGAGCTATTTTATGTGAGAAACACGTTTTCTGGTGTATTCACCACCCCACAGTACGTTTGACATGCAGAACCGGATATATCTTGGTTTCGGTCGGGTTTCAAGCTGAGATATGCATTTTCTACGATAATCTTGGTGAGACTTCTGTCAGACGTATGCAGAATCATCGGGATCGCTCTTTTCGAGCTATTTAATGGGAGAAACACGTTTTCTGGTGTATTCACCACTCCACAGTACGTTTGACATCCAGAACAGGAGATATCTTGGTTTAGGTCGGGTATCAAGCTGAGATATGCATTTTCAACGATAATCTTGGTGAGACTTCTGTCAGAAGTATGCAGAATCATCGGGATCGCTCTTTTCGAGCTATTTAATGCGAGAAACACGTTGTCTGGTTGGTTTCACGACTCCACAGTGCGTTTGATATGCAGAACCGGCGACATCTTGATTTTCGTGAGGTTTCAAGCTGAGATATGCATTTTCTGTTATAATATTGGTGAGTCTTCTGTCAGTAGGATGCAGAATCATCGAGACCCCTCTTTTCGAGCTATTTAATGCGAGAAACACGTTATCTGGTGTTTTCACCACTCCACAGTGCGTTTGATATGCAGAACAGGCGACATCTTGATTTTCGTGAGATTTCAAGCTGAGATATGCATTTTCTACGATAACCATGGTGAGTCTTCTGTCAGGAGTATGCAGAATCATCTAGATCGCTCTTTTCGAGCTATTTAATGCGAGAAACACGTTATATAGTTGTTTTCACCACTCCACAGTGCGTTTGATATGCAGAACCAGCGATATCTTGGTTTTCGTGGGGTTTCAAGCTGAGATATGCATTTTTTACGATAATCTTGGTGAGACTTCTGTTCGAAGTATGCTTAATCATCGAGATCGCTCGTTTCGAGCTATTTAATGCGCGAAACACGTTATCTGGTGTTTTCACCACTCCACAGTGCGTATGATATGCAGAACCGGCGATATCTTAGTTTTCGTGGGGTTTCAAGCTGAGATATACATTTTCTGCGGTAATCTTGGTGAGACTTCTGTCCGAAGTATGCTGAAACATCGAGATCGCTCTGTTCGAGCTAGTTAATGCGAGAAAAACCTTATCCGGTGTTTTCACCACTCCACAGTTCGTTTGATATGCAGAACCAGCGATATCTTGGCTTTCGTGGGGTTTCAAGCTGAGATATGCATCTTTTACTATAATCTTGGTGAGACTTCTGTCAGAAGTATGCAGAATCATCTAGATCGCTCTTTTCGAGCTATTTGATGCGAGAAACACGTTTTCTGGTGTTTTCACCACGCCACAGTGCGTTTGATATGCAGAACCGGCGACATCGTGGTTTTCGTCGGGTTTCAAGCTGAGATATGCATTTTCTGCGATCATATTGGTGAGACTTCAGTCAGAAGTATGCAGAATCATCGAGATCGCTCTATTCGAGCTATTTAATGCGAGAAACACGTTATCTGGTTGTTTTCACCACTCCACAGTGCGTTTGATATGCAGATCCGGCGACATCTTGGATTTCGTCGGGGTTCAAGCTGAGATTTGCAATTCCTGCGATAATCTTGGTGAGACTTCTGTCCGAAGTATGCTTAATCATCGAGAACGCTCTTTTCGAGCTGGTTAATGCGAGAAACACGTTATCTGGTGTTTTCAGCACTCCACAGTGCGTTTGATATGCAGAACCGGCGATATCTTGGTTTTCGTGGGGTTTCCAGCTGAGATATGCATTTTCTGCGATAATCTTGGTGAGTCTTCTGTCAGAAGTATGCAGAATCATCTAGATCGCTCTTTTCGAGCTATCTGATGCGAGAAACACGTTTTCTGGTGTTTTCACCACGCCACAGTGCGTTTGATATGCAGAACCGGCGACATCGTGGTTTTCGTCGGGTTTCAAGCTGAGATATGCATTTTCTGCGATCATATTGGTGAGACTTCAGTCAGAAGTATGCAGAATCATCTAGATCGCTCGTTTCGAGCTATTTAAAGCGAGAAACACTTTATCTGGTTGTTTTGACCACTCCACAGTGCGTTTGATATGTAGAGCCGCCGATAACTTGGTTTTCGTGGGGTTTCCAGCTGAAATATGCATTTTCTGCGATAATCTTGGTGTTTCATCTATGAGAAGTATGCAGAATCATCGAGAACGCTCTTTTCGAGCTAGTTAATGCGAGATACACGTTTTCTGATGTTTTCACCACTCCATAGTGCGTCTGATATGCAGAACCGGCGATATCATGGTTTTCGTGGGGTTTCCAGTTGAGATATGCAATTTCTGTGATAATCGTGGTGAGTCTTCTGTCAGAAGTATGCAGAATCATCTAGATCGCTCTTTTCGAGCAATTTAATGCGAGAAACACGTTTTCTGGTGTTTTCACCACGCCACAGTGCGTTTGATATGCAGAACCGGCGACATCGTGGTTTTCGTCGGGTTTCAAGCTGAGATATAGCATTTTCTGCGATAATATTGGTGAGACTTCAGTCAGAAGTATGCAGAATCATCTAGATCGCTCGTTTCGAGCTATTTAAAGCGAGAAACACGTTATCTGGTTGTTTTCCCCACTCCACAGTGCGTTTGATATGCAGAACCGGCGATATCTTGGTTTTCGTGGGGTTTCCAGCTGAGATATGCATTTTCTGCGATAATCTTGGTGAGTCTTCTGTCAGAAGTATGCAGAATCATCGAGATCGCTCTATTCGAGCTATTTAATGCGAGAAACACGTTATCTGGTTGTTTTCACCACTCCACAGTGCGTTTGATATGCAGAACCGGCGATATCTTGGTTTTCGTGGGGTTTCCAGCTGAGATATGCATTTTCTGCGATAATCTTGGTGAGTCTTCTGTCAGAAGTATGCAGAATCATCGAGATCGCTCTATTCGAGCTATTTAATGCGAGAAACACGTTATCTGGTTGTTTTCACCACTCCACAGTGCGTTTGATATGCAGAAACGGAGATATCTTGGTTTCGGTCGGGTTTCAAGCTGAGATATGCATTTTCTGCGATAATCTTGGTGAGTCTTCTGTCAGAAGTATGCAGAATCATCTAGATCGCTCGTTTCGAGCTACTTAATGCGAGAAACATGTTATCTGGTGTTTTCACCACTCCACAGTGCGTTTAACTTGCAGAACCGGCGACATCTTGGATTTCGTCGGGGTTCAAGCTGGGATATGCATTTTCAACGATAATCTTGGTAAGAATTCTGTCAGAAGTATGCAGTATCATCTAGATCGCTCTTTTCGAGCTACTTAATGCGAGAAACACGTTTTCTGGTGCTTTGACCACTCCACAGTGCGTTTGATATGTAGAACCGCCGATAACTTGGTTTTCGCGGGGATTCCAGCTGAAATATGCATTTTCTGCGATAATATTGGTGAGACTTCAGTCAGAAGTATGCAGAATCATCTAGATCGCTCGTTTCGAGTTATTTAATGCGAGAAACACGTTATCTGGTTGTTTTCACCACTCCACAGTGCGTTTGATATGCAGAACCGGCGACATCTTGATTTTCGTGAGGTTTCAAGCTGAGATATGCTTTTTCTGCGATAATCTTGGTGAGTCTTCTGTCAGAAGTATGCAGAATCATCTAGATCGCTCTTTTCGAGCTATTTGATGCGAGAAACACGTTTTCTGGTGTTTACACCACTCCACAGTGCGTTTGATATGCAGAACCGGCGACATCGTGGTTTTCGTCGGGTTTCAAGCTGAGATATGCATTTTCTGCGATCATATTGGTGAGACTTCAGTCAGAAGTATGCAGAATCACCTAGATCGCTCGTTTCGAGCTATTTAATGCGAGAAACACGTTATCTGGTTGTTTTCACCACTCCACAGTGCGTTTGATATGCAGAACCGGCGACATCTTGATTTTCGTGAGGTTTCAAGCTGAGATATGCATTTTCTGCGATAATCTTGGTGAGACTTCTGTCAGAAGTATGCAGAATCATCGAGAACGCTCTTTTCGAGCTAGTTAATGCGAGAAACACGTTATCTGGTGTTTTCACCACTCCACAGTGCGTTTAACTTGCAGAACCGGCGACATCTTGGATTTCGTCGGGGTTCAAGCTGGGATATGCATTTTCAACGATAATCTTGGTAAGAATTCTGTCAGATGTATGCAGAATCATCGAGATCGCTCTATTCGAGCTATTTAATGCGAGAAACACGTTATCTGGTTGTTTTCACCACTCCACAGTGCGTTTGATATGCAGAAACGGAGATATCTTGCTTTCGGTCGGGTTTCAAGCTGAGATATGCATTTTCTGCGATAATCTTGGTGAGTCTTCTGTCAGAAGTATGCAGGATCATCGCGATCGCTCTATTCGAGCTATCTAATGCGAAAAAACAAGTTTTCTGGTGTTTTGACCACTCCACAGTGCGTTTGATATGTAGAGCCGCCGATAACTTGGTTTTCGTAGGGCTTCCAGCTGAAATATGCATTTTCTGCGATAATCTTTGTGTTTCATCTATGAGAAGTATGCAGAATCATCTAGATCGCTCTTTTCGAGCTATTCAAATCAAGAAACACGTTTTCTGGTGTATTCACCACCCCACAGTGCGTTTGATATGCAGAACCGGCGACATCGTGGTTTTGGTCGGGTTTCAAGCTGAGATATGCATTTTCTGCGATAATCTTGGTGAGACTTTAGTCAGAAGTATGCAGAATCATCTAGATCGCTCGTTTCGAGCTACTTAATGCGAGAAACACGTTATCTGGTGTTTTCACCACTCCACAGTGCGTTTAACTTGCAGAACCGGCGACATCGTGTTTTTCGTCGGGTTTCAAGCTGAGATATGCATTTTCTGCGATCATATTGGTGAGACTTCAGTCAGAAGTATGCAGAATCACCTAGATCGCTCGTTTCGAGCTACTTAATGCGAGAAACACGTTATCTGGTGTTTTCACCACTCCACAGTGCGTTTAACTTGCAGAACCGGCGACATCTTGAATTTCGTCGGGGTTCAAGCTGGGATATGCATTTTCAACGATAATCTTGGTAAGAATTCTGTCAGAAGTATGCAGTATCATCTAGATCGCTCTTTTCGAGCTACTTAATGCGAGAAACACGTTTTCTGGTGTTTTGACCACTCCACAGTGCGTTTGATATGTAGAACCGCCGATAACTTGGTTTTCGTGGGGATTCCAGCTGAAATATGCATTTTCTGCGATAATATTGGTGAGACTTCAGTCAGAAGTATGCAGAATCATCTAGATCGCTCGTTTCGAGTTATTTAATGCGAGAAACACGTTATCTGGTTGTTTTCACCACTCCACAGTGCGTTTGATATGCAGAACCGGCGACATCTTGATTTTCGTGAGGTTTCAAGCTGAGATATGCATTTTCTGCGATAATCTTGGTGAGTCTTCTGTCAGAAGTATGCAGAATCATCTAGATCGCTCTTTTCGAGCTATTTGATGCGAGAAACACGTTTTCTGGTGTTTTCACCACTCCACAGTGCGTTTGATATGCAGAACAGTCGACATCGTGGTTTTCGTCGGGTTTCAAGCTGAGATATGCATTTTCTGCGATCATATTGGTGAGTCTTCTGTCAGAAGTATGCAGAATCATCTAGATCGCTCTTTTCGAGCTACTTGATGCGAGAAACACGTTTTCTGGTGTTTTCACCACTCCACAGTGCGTTTGATATGCAGAACCGGCGACATCTTGATTTTCGTGAGGTTTCAAGCTGAGATATGCATTTTCTGCGATAATCTTGGTGAGTCTTCTGTCAGAAGTATGCAGAATCATCTAGATCGCTCTTTTCGAGCTATTTGAAGCGAGAAACACGTTTTCTGGTGTTTTCACCACTCCACAGTTCGTTTGATATGCAGAACCGGCGACATCGTGTTTTTCGTCGGGTTTCAAGCTGAGATATGCATTTTCTGCGATCATATTGGTGAGACTTCAGTCAGAAGTATGCAGAATCACCTAGATCGCTCGTTTCGAGCTATTTAATGCGAGAAACACGTTATCTGGTTGTTTTCACCACTCCACAGTGCGTTTGATATGCAGAACCGGCGACATCTTGATTTTCGTGAGGTTTCAAGCTGAGATATGCATTTTCTGCGATAATCTTGGTGAGACTTCTGTCAGAAGTATGCAGAATCATCGCGATCGCTCTATTCGAGCTATTTAATGCGAGAAACACGTTATCTGGTGTTTTCATCACTCCACAGGGCGTTTGATATGCAGAACCGGCGATATCTTGGTTTTCCTGGGGTTTCCAGCTGAGATATGCATTTTCTGTGATAATCTTGGTGAGTCCTCTGTCCGAAGTATGCAGAATCATCTAGATCGCTCTTTTCGAGCTATTTAATGCGAGAAACAGGTTTTCTGGTGTCTTCACCACGCCACAGTGCGTTTGATATGCAGAACCGGCGATATCTTGGTTTTCGTGGGGTTTCCAGCTGAAATATGCATTTTCTGCGATAATCTTGGTGTTTCATCTATGAGAAGTATGCAGAACCATCGAGAACGCTCTTTTCGAGCTAGTTAATGCGAGATACACGTTTTCTGGTGTTTTCACCACGCCACAGTGCGTTTGATATGCAGAACCGGCGACATCGTGGTTTTCGTCGGGTTTCAAGCTGAGATATGCATTTTCTGCGATCATATTGGTGAGACTTCAGTCAGAAGTATGCAGAATCATCTAGATCGCTCGTTTCGAGCTATTTAAAGCGAGAAACACGTTATCTGGTTGTTTTGACCACTCCACAGTGCGTTTGATATGTAGAGCCGCCGATAACTTGGTTTTCGTGGGGTTTCCAGCTGAGATATGCAATTTCTGTGATAATCTTGGTGAGTCTTCTGTCAGAAGTATGCAGAATCATCGAGATCGCTCTATTCGAGCTATTTAATGCGAGAAACACGTTATCTGGTGTTTTCAGAACTCCACAGTGCGTTTGATATGCAGAACCAGCGATATCTCTGTTTTCGTGGGGTTTCAAGCTGAGATATGCATTTTTTACGATAATCATGGTGAGACTACTGCCCGAAGTATGCAGAATCATCGAGATCGCACTCTTCGAGCTATTTAATGCGAGAAACACGATATCTGGTGTTTTCAGCACTCCACAGTGCGTTTGATATGCAGAACCAGCGATATCTTGGTTTTCGTGGGGTTTCAAGCTGAGATATGCATTTTTTACGATAATCATGGTGAGACTACTGTCCGAAGTATGCAGAATCATCGAGATCGCACTTTTCGAGCTATTTAATGCGAGAAACATGTTTTCCGGGGGTTTTCACCACTCCACAGTTCGTTGGATATGCAGAACAGGTGATATCTTGGTTTTCGAGGGGTTTCAAGCTGAGATATGCATTTTCTGCGATAATCTTGGTGAGACTTCTGTCAGAAGTGTGCAGAATCATCTAGATCGCTCTTTTCGAGCTATGCAATGCAAAAAAACAAGTTTTCTTGTGTTTTCAACATTCCACAGTGCGTTTGATATGCAGAACCGGAGATATCTTGGTATCGGTCGGTTTTCAAGCTGAGATATGCATTTTCTGCGATAATCTTGGTGAGACTTCTGTCAGAAGTATGCAGAATCATCTAGATCGCTCTTTTCGAGCTATTTCATTCGAGAAACACGTTTTCTGGTGTTTTCACCACACCACAGTCCGTTTGATGTGCAGAACCGGAGATAACTCGGTTTTCGTGAGATTTCAAGCTGAGATATGAATTTTCTATGATAATCTTGGTGAGACATCTGTCAGAAGTATGCAGAATCTTCGAGATCGCTCTTTTCGAGCTACTTAATGCGAGAAACACGTTATCTGGTGTTTTCACCACTCCACAGTGCGTTTGACATGCAGTACCGGCGACATCTTGGATTTCGTCGGGGTTCAAGCTGAGATATGCATTTTCTACGATAATCTTGGTGAGACTTCTGTCAGAAGTATGTAGAATCATCTAGATCGTTCTTTTCGAGCTATTTAATTCGAGAAACACGTTATCTGGTTGTTTTCACCACTCCACAGTCCGTTTGATATGCAGAACAGGAGATATCTTGGTTTTCGTGGGGTTTCTAGCAGAGATATGCATTATCTGCGATAATCATGGTGAGACTTCTGTTAGAAGTATGCAGAACCATCGAGATCGCACTTTTCGATCTATTTAATGCGAGAAACACGTTGTCTGGTTTTTTCACCACTCCACAGTGCGTTTGATATGCAGAACCGGCAAAATCTTGATTTTCGTGGTGTTTCCAGCTGAGATATGCATTTTCTGCGATAATCTTGGTGAGACTTCTGTCAGACGTATGCAGAATCATCGGCATCTCCCTTTTCGACCTATTTAATGCGAGAAACACGTTCTCTGGTTGTTTTCACCACTCCACATTGGGTTTGATATGCAGAACCGGCGACATCTTGGATTTCGTCGGGGTTCAAGCTGAGATATGCACATTCTGCGATATTCTTGGTGAGACTTCTGTCAGTAGTATGCAGAATCATCGAGACCCCTCTTTTCGAGCTATTTAATGCGAGAAACACGTTATCTGGTGTTTTCACCACTCCACAGTGCGTTTTATATGCAGAACCGGCGACATCATGATTTTGGTGAGGTTTCAAGCTGAGATATGCATTTTCTGCGATAATATTGGTGAGACTTCAGTCATATGTTTGCAGAATCATCTAGATCGCTCGTTTCGAGCTATCTAATGCGAAAAAACAAGATTTCTGGTGTTTTCAACATTCCACAGTGCGTTTGCTATGCAGAACCGGCGTCATCTTGGATTTCGTCGGGTTTCAAGCTGAGATATGCATTTTCTACGAGAATCTTGGTGAGACTTCAGTTAGAAGTATGCAGAATCATCGGGATCGCTCGTTTCGAGCTATTTAATGCGAAAAAACAAGTTTTCTGGTGTTTTCACCACTCCACAGTGCGTTTGATATGCAGAACCGGCGACATCTTGGATTTCGTCGGGGTTCAAGCTGAGATATGCACATTCTACTATAATCTTGGTGAGACTTCTGTCAGAAGTATGCAGAATCATCTAGATCGCTCTTTTCGAGCTATTTAATGCGAGAAACACGTTTTCTGGTGTATTCACCACTCCACAGTACGTTTGACATGCAGAACCGGAGATATCTTGGTTTCGGTCGGGTTTCAAGCTGAGATATGCATTTTCTACGATAATCTTGGTGAGACGTCTGTCAGAAGTATGCAGAATCGTCGGGATCGCTCTTTACGAGCTATTTAATGCGAGAAACACGTTATCTGGTGTTTTCACCACTGCACAGTGGTGTCTTGGATTTCGTCGGGTTTCAAGCTGAGACATGCATTTTCTGCGATAATCTTGGTGAGTCTTCTGTCAGAAGTATGCAGAATCTTCGAGATCGCTCTTTTCGAGCTAGTTAATGCGAGAAACACGTTATCTGGTGTTTTCACCACTGCACAGTGGTGTCTTGGATTTCGTCGGGTTTCAAGCTGAGACATGCATTTTCTGCGATAATCTTGGTGAGGCTTCAGTCAGAAGTATGCAGAATCATGTAGATCGCTCTTTTGGAGCTATTTTATGCGAAAAAACAAGTTTTCTGGTGTTTTCAACATTCCACAGTGCGTTTGATATGCAGAACCGGCGATATCTTGATTTTCGTGGTGTTTCCAGCTGAGATATGTATTTTCTGCGATAATCTTGGTGAGACTTCAGTCAGAAGTATGCAGAATCATCTAGATCGCTCTTTTCGAGCTATTTAATGCGAAACAACAAGTTTTCTGGTGTTTTCAACATTCCACAGTGCGTTTGATATGCAGAACCGGCGATATCTTGATTTTCGTGGTGTTTCCAGCTGAGATATGTATTTTCTGCGATAATCTTGGTGAGACTTCTGTCAGAAGTATGCAGAATCATCGGCATCTCCCTTTTCGACCTATTTAATACGAGAAACACGTTCTCTGGTTGTTTTCACCACTCCACAGTGCGTTTGATATGCAGAACCGGCGATATCTTGATTTTCGTGGTGTTTCCAGCTGAGATATGCATTTTCTGCGATAATCTTGGTGAGACTTCTGTCAGACGTATGCAGAATCATCGGCATCTTCCTTTTCGACCTATTTAATGCGAGAAACACGTTCTCTGGTTGTTTTCACCACTCCACAGTGGGTTTGATATGCAGAACCGGCGACATCTTGATTTTCGTGAGGTTTCAAGCTGAGATATGCATTTTCAGCGATAATTTTGGTGAGTCTTTTGTCAGAAGTATGCAGAATCTTCGAGATCGCTCTTTTCGAGCAACTTAATGCGAGAAACACGATATCTGGTTGTTTTCACCACTCCACAGTGCGTTTGAAATGCAGAACGGGCGACATCATGATTTTCGTGGTGTTTCCAGCTGAGATATGCATTTTCTGCGATAATCTTGGTGAGTCTTCTGTCAGAAGTATGCAGAATCATCGAGATCCCTCTTTTCGAGCTATTTAATGCGAGAAACACGTTAATTGGTGTTTTCACCACTCCACAGTGCGTTTGATATGCAGAACCGGCGACATCTTGGCTGTCGTAGGGTATCAAGCTGAGATATGCATTTTCTACCATAATCTTGGTGAGACTTCTGTCAGAAGTATGCAGAATCATCGGGATCGCTATTTTCGAGCTATTTAATGCGAGAAACACGTTTTCTGGGGTTTTCACCACTCCACAGTTCGTTGGATATGCAGAACAGGAGATATCTTGGTTTTCGTAGGGTTTCTAGCAGAGACATGCATTTTCTGCGATAATCTTGGTGAGTCTTCTGTCAGAAGTATGCAGAATCATCGAGATCCCTCTTTTCGAGCTATTTAATGCGAGAAACACGTTAATTGGTGTTTTCACCACTCCACAGTGCGTTTGATATGCGGAACCAGCGACATCTTGGATTTCGTCGGGTTTCAAGCTGAGACATGCATTTTGTGCGATAATCTTGGTGAGTCTTCTGTCAGAAGTATGCAGAATCATCGAGATTCCTCTTTTCGAGCTAGTTAATGCGAGAAACACGTTATCTGGTGTTTTCACCACTCCACAGTGCGTTTGATATGCAGAACCGGCGCCATCTTGGCTGTCGTAGGCTATCAAGCTGAGATATGCATTTTCTAAAATATTCTTGGTGAGACTTCTGTCAGAAGTATGCAGAATCATCGGGATCGCTATTTTCGAGCTATATAATGCGAGAAACACGTTTTCTGGGGTTTTCACCACTCCACAGTTCGTTGGATATGCAGAACAGGAGATATCTTGGTTTTCGTGGGGTTTCTAGCAGAGATATGCATTTTCTGCGATAATCATGGTGAGACTTCTGTTAGAAGTATGCAGAATCATCGAGATCGCACTTTTCAATCTATTTAATGCGAGAAACACGTTGTCTGGTGTTTTCACCACTCCACAGTTGGTTTGATATGCAGAACAGGCGATGTTTGGTTTTCGTCGGGTTTCAAGCTGAGATATGCATTTTCTGCGATAATCTTGGTGAGACTTCAGTCAGAAATATGCAGAATCTTCTAGATCGCTCTTTTCGAGCTATTTAATGCGAAAAAACAAGTTTTCTGGTGTTTTCACCACTCCACAGTTCGTTGGATATGCAGAACAGGAGATATCTTGGTTTTCGTGGGATTTCTAGCAGAGACATGCATTTTCTGCGATAATCTTGGTGAGTCTTCTGTCAGAAGTATGCAGAATCATCGAGATCCCTCTTTTCGAGCTAGTTAATGCGAGAAACACGTTTTCTGGGGTTTTCACCACTCCACAGTTCGTTGGATATGCAGAACAGGAGATATCTTGGTTTTCGTGGGGTTTCTAGCTGAGATATGCATTTTTTACGATAATCTTGGTGAGACTTCTGTCCGAAGTATGCAGAATCATCGAGATCGCTCTTTTCGAGCTATTTATTGCGAGAAACACGTTATCTGGTTTTTTCACCACTACACAGTGCCTTTGATATGCAGTACCAGCGATATCTTGGTTTTCGTGGTGTTTCAAGCTGAGATATGCATTTTTTACGATAATCTTGGTGAGACTTCTGTCCGAAGTATGCTTAATCATCGAGATCGCTCTTTTCGAGCTATTTAATGTGAGAAACACGTTATCTGGTGTTTCCAGCACTCCACAGTGCGTTTTATATGCAGAACCAGCGATATCTTGGCTTTCGTGGGGTTTCAAGCTGAGATATGCATTGTCTGCGATAATCATGGTGAGACTACTGTCCGAAGTATGCAGAATCATCGAGATCGCACTTTTCGAGCTATTTAATGCGAGAAACACGATATCTGGTGTTTTCAGCACTCCACAGTGCGTATGATATGCAGAACCGGCGATATCTTGGTTTTCGTGGGGTTTCAAGCTGAGATATGCATTGTCTGCGATAATCTTGGTGAGACTTCTGTCCGAAGTGTGCAGAATCATCGAGATCGCTCTTTTCGACCTATTTAATGCGAGAAACACGTTATCTGGTGTTTTCACCACTCCACAGTGCGTTTGATATGCAGAACCAGCGATATCTTGGTTTTCGTGGGGTTTCAAGCTGAGATATGCATTTTTTACGATAATCATGGTGAGACTACTGTCCGAAGTATGCAGAATCATCGAGATCGCACTTTTCGAGCTATTTAATGCGAGAAACACGATATCTGGTGTTTTCAGCACTCCGCAGTGCGTATGATACGCAGAACCGGCGATATCTTGGTTTTCGTGGGGATTCAAGCTGAGATATGCATTGTCTGCGATAATCTTGGTGAGACTTCTGTCCGAAGTGTGCAGAATCATCGAGATCGCTCTTTTCGTGCTATTTAATGCGAGAAACACGTTTTCTGGGGTTTTCACCACTCCACAGTTCGTTGGATATGCAGAACAGGTGATATCTTGGGTTTCGAGGGGTATCAAGCTGAGATATGCATTTTCTGCGATAAACTTGGAGAGACTTCTGTCCGAAGTATGCTGAATCATCGAGATCGCACTTTGCGAGCTAGTTAATGCGAGAAAAACCTTATCTGGTGTATTCACCACCCCACAGTGCGTTTGATATGCAGAACCGGCGATATCTTGGTTTTCGTGGGGTTTCAAGCTGAGATATGCATTTTTTACGATAATCATGGTGAGACTACTGTCCGAAGTATGCAGAATCATCGAGATCGCACTTTTCGAGCTATTTAATGCGAGAAACACGATATCTGGTGTTTTCAGCGCTCAACAGTGCGTATGATATGCAGAACCGACGATATCCTGGTTTTCGTGGGGTTTCAAGCTCAGATATGCATTTTCTGCGATAATCTTGGTGAGGCTTCTGTCCGAAGTATGCAGAGTCATCGAGATCGTACTTTTCGAGCTATTTAATGCGAGAAACACGTTTTCTGGGGTTTTCACCACACCACAGTTCGTTGGATATGCAGAACAGGTGATATCTTGGTTTTCGTGGGGTTTCAAGCTGAGATATGCACTTTTTACGATAATCTTGGTGAGACTTTTGTCAGAAGTATGCAGAATAATCTAGATCGTTCTTTTCGAGCTATTCAATTCGAGAAACACGTTATCTGGTTGTTTTCACCACTCCACAGTGCGTTTGATATGCAGAAGCGGCGACATCTTGATTTTCGTGAGATTTCAAACCTGAGGTATGCATTTTCTGCGATAAGCTTGGTGAGACTTCTGTTAGAAGTATGCAGAATCATCTAGATCGCCCGTTTCGAGCTATCTAATGCGAAAAAACAAGTTTTCTGGTGTTTTCACCACACCACAGTCCGTTTGATATGCAGAACCGGCGACATCTTGGATTTCGTCGGGGTTCAATCTGAGATATGCACATTCTATGATAATCTTGGTGAGACTTCTGTCAGAAGTATGCAGAATCATCTAGATCGCTCTTTTCGAGCTATTTAATGCGAGAAACACGTTTTCTGGGGTTTTCACCACACCACAATTTGTTGGATATGCAGAACAGGTGATATCTTGGTTTTCGAGGGGTTTCAAGCTGAGATATGCATTTTCTGCGATAAACTTGGAGAGACTTCTGTCCGAAGTATGCTGAATCATCGAGATCGCACTTTTCGAGCTAGTTAATGCGCGAAAAAACTTATCTGGTGTTTACACCACCCCACAGTGCGTTTGATATGCAGATTCGGCGATATCTGGGTTTTCGTGGGGTTTCAAGCTGAGATATGCATTTTCTGCGATATTCTTGGTGAGACCTCTGTCCGAAGTATGCAGAAACATCGAGATCGCTCTTTTCGACCTATTTAATGCGAGAAACACGTTATCTGGTGTTTTCACCACTCCACAGTGCGTTTGATATGCAGAACCAGCGATATCTTGGTTTTCGTGGGGTTTCAAGCTGAGATATGCATTTTTTACGATAATCATGGTGAGACTACTGTCCGAAGTATGCAGAATCATCGAGATCGCACTTTTCGAGCTATTTGATGCGAGAAACACGATATCTGGTGTTTTCAGCACTCCACAGTGCGTATGATATGCAGAACCGGCGATATCTTGGTTTTGGTGGGGTTTCAAGCTGAGATATGCATTGTCTGCGATAATCTTGGTGAGACTTCTGACCGAAGTGTGCAGAATCATCGAGATCGCTCTTTTCGAGCTATTTAATGCGAGAAACACGATATCTGGTGTTTTCAGCACTCCACAGTGCGTATGATATGCAGAACCGGCGATATCTTGGTTTTGGTGGGGTTTCAAGCTGAGATATGCATTGTCTGCGATAATCTTGGTGAGACTTCTGTCAGAAGTATGCAGAATCATCTAGATCGCTCTTTTCGAGCTATTTAATGCGAGAAACACGTTTTCTGGGGTTTTCACCACACCACAATTTGTTGGATATGCAGAACAGGTGATATCTTGGTTTTCGAGGGGTTTCAAGCTGAGATATGCATTTTCTGCGATAAACTTGGAGAGACTTCTGTCCGAAGTATGCTGAATCATCGAGATCGCACTTTTCGAGCTAGTTAATGCGAGAAAAACCTTATCTGGTGTTTTAACCACTCCACAGTGGGTTTGATATGCAGTACCAGCGATATCTTGGTTTTCGTGGGGTTTCAAGCTGAGATATGCATTTTTTACGATAATCTTGGTGAGACTTCTGTCCGAAGTATGCAGAATCATCGAGATCGCTCTATTCGAACTGTTTAATGCGACAAAACGTTATCTGGTGTTTTCAGCACTTCACAGTGCGTTTGATATGCAGAACCAGCGATATCTCTGTTTTCGTGGGGTTTCAAGCTGAGATATGCATTTTTTACGATAATCATGGCGAGACTACTGTCCGAAGTATGCAGAATCATCGAGATCGCTCTTTTCGAGCTATTTAATGCGAGAAACACGATATCTGGTGTTTTCACCACACCACAGTTCGTTGGATATGCAGAACAGGTGATATCTTGGTTTTCGTGGGGTTTCAAGCTGAGATATGCACTTTTTACGATAATCTTGGTGAGACTTCTGTCCGAAGTATGCTTAATCATCGAGATCGCTCTATTCGAACTATTTAATGCGACAAAACGTTATCTGGTGTTTTCAGCACTCCACAGTGCGTTTGATATGCAGAACCAGTGATACCTCAGTTTTCGTGGGGTTTCAAGCTGAGATATGCATTTTCTACGATAATGTTGGTGAGACTTCTCTCAGAAGGATGCAGAATCTTCGAGATCGCTCTTTTCGAGCTACTTAATGCGAGATACACGTTATCTGGTGTTTTCACCACTCCACTGTGCGTTTGACATGCAGTACCGGCGACATCTTGGATTTCGTCGGGGTTCAAGCTGAGATATGCATTTTCTACGATAATCTTGGTGAGACTTCTGTCAGAAGTATGCAGAATCATCTTGATCGCTCTTTTCGAGCTATTTAATGCGACAAACGCGTTTTCTGGTGTATTCACCACTCCACAGTACGTTTCACATGCAGAACCGGAGATATCTTGATTTTCGTGGTTTTTCCAGCTGAGATATGCATTTTCAGCGATAATCTTGGTGAGTCTTCTGTCAGAAGTATGCAGAATCTTCGAGATCGCTCATTTCGAGCTAGTTAATGCGAGAAACACGTTATCTGGTGTTTTCACCACTCCACAGTGCGTTTGATATGCAGAATCGGCGATATCTTGATTTTCGTGGTGTGTCCAGCTGAGATATGCATTTTCTGCGATAATCTTGGTGAGTCTTCAGTCCGAAGTATGCTTAATCATCGAGATCGCTCTATTCGAACTATTTAATGCGACAAAACGTTATCTGGTGTTTTCAGCACTCCACAGTGCGTTTGATATGCAGAACCAGTGATACCTCAGTTTTCGTGGGGTTTCAAGCTGAGATATGCATTTTCTACGATAATGTTGGTGATACTTCTCTCAGAAGGATGCAGAATCTTCGAGATCGCTCTTTTCGAGCTACTTAATGCGAGATACACGTTATCTGGTGTTTTCACCACTCCACAGTGCGTTTGACATGCAGTACCGGCGACATCTTGGATTTCGTCGGGGTTCAAGCTGAGATATGCATTTTCTACGATAATCTTGGTGAGACTTCTGTCAGAAGTATGCAGAATCATCTTGATCGCTCTTTTCGAGCTATTTAATGCGACAAACGCGTTTTCTGGTGTATTCACCACTCCACAGTACGTTTCACATGCAAAACCGGAGATATCTTGATTTTCGTGGTTTTTCCAGCTGAGATATGCATTTTCAGCGATAATCTTGGTGAGTCTTCTGTCAGAAGTATGCAGAATCTTCGAGATCGCTCATTTCGAGCTAGTTAATGCGAGAAACACGTTATCTGGTGTTTTCACCACTCCACAGTGCGTTTGATATGCAGAATCGGCGATATCTTGATTTTCGTGGTGTGTCCAGCTGAGATATGCATTTTCTGCGATAATCTTGGTGAGTCTTCAGTCAGAAGTATGCAGAATCATCGAGATCCCTCTTTTCGAGCTATTTAATGCGAGAAACGCGTTATCTGGTTGTTTTCACCACTCCACAGTTGGTTTGATATGCTGAACCGGCGATATCTGGGTTTTCGTGGGGTTTCAAGCTGAGATATGCATTTTCTGCGATAATCTTGGTGAGACCTCTGTCCGAAGTATGCAGAAACATCGAGTTCGCTCTTTTCGAGCTATTTAATGCGAGAAACACGTTTTCTGGGGTTTTCACCACACCACAATTCGTTGGATATGTAGAACAGGTGATATCTTGGTTTTCGAGGGGTTTCAAGCTGAGATATGCATTTTCTGCGATAAACTTGGAGAGACTTCTGTCCGAAGTATGCTGAATCATCGAGATCGCACTTTTCGAGCTAGATAATGCGCGAAAAACCTTATCTGGTGTTTTCACCACCCCACAGTGCGTTTGATATGCAGAACCGGCGATATCTGGGTTTTCGTGGGGTTTCAAGCTGAGATATGCATTTTCTGCGATAATCTTGGTGAGACCTCTGTCCGAAGTATGCAGAAACATCGAGATCGCTCTTTTCGACCTATTTAATGCGAGAAACACGTTATCTGGTGTTTTCACCACTCCACAGTGCGTTTGATATGCAGAACCAGCGATATCTTGGTTTTCGTGGGGTTTCAAGCTGAGATATGCATTTTTTACGATAATCATGGTGAGACTACTGTCCGAAGTATGCAGAATCATCGAGATCGCACTTTTCGAGCTATTTAATGCGAGAAACACGATATCTGGTGTTTTCAGCACTCCACAGTGCGTATGATATGCAGAACCGGCGATATCTTGGTTTTCGTGGGGTTTCAAGCTGAGATATGCATTGTCTGCGATAATCTTGGTGAGACTTCTGTCCGAAGTGTGCAGAATCATCGAGATCGCTCTTTTCGAGCTATTTAATGCGAGAAATACGTTTCCTGGGGTTTTCACCACACCACAGTTCGTTGGATATGCAGAACAGGTGATATCTTGGGTTTCGAGGGGTTTCAAGCTGAGATATGCATTTTCTGCGATAAACTTCGAGAGACTTCTGTCCGAAGTATGCTGAATCATCGAAATCGCACTTTTCGAGCTACTTAATGCGAGAAAAACCTTATCTGGTGTTTTCATCACTCCACAGTGGGTTTGATATGCAGTACCAGCGATATCTTGGTTTTCGTGGGGTTTCAAGCTGAGATATGCATTTTTTACGATAATCTTGCTGAGACTTCTGTCCGAAGTATGCAGAATCATCGAGATCGCTCTATTCGAACTATTTAATGCGACAAAACGTTATCTGGTGTTTTCAGCACTCCACAGTGCGTATGATATGCAGAACCGACGATATCCTGGTTTTCGTGGGGTTTCAAGCTGAGATATGCATTTTCTGCGATAATCTTGGTGAGACCTCTGTCCGAAGTATGCAGAAACATCGAGATCGCTCTTTTCGAGCTATTTAATGCGAGAAACACGATATCTGGTGTTTTCACCACACCACAGTTCGTTGGATATGCAGAACAGGTGATATCTTGGGTTTCGAGGGGTATCAAGCTGAGATATGCATTTTCTGCGATAAACTTGGAGAGACTTCTGTCCGAAGTATGCTGAATCATCGAGATCGCACTTTTCGAGCTATTTAATGCGAGAAACACGATATCTGGTGTTTTCAGCACTCAACAGTGCGTATGATATGCAGAACCGACGATATCCTGGTTTTCGTGGGGTTTCAAGCTGAGATATGCATTTTCTACGATAATCTTGGTGAGACTTCTGTCAGAAGTATGCAGACTAATCTAGATCGTTCTTTTCGAGCTATTTAATTCGAGAAACACGTTATCTGGTTGTTTTCACCACTCCACAGTGCGTTTGATATGCAGAAGCGGCGACATCTTGATTTTCGTGAGATTTCAAGCTGAGGTATGCATTTTCTGCGATAAGCTTGGTGAGACTTCTGTTAGAAGTATGCAGAATCATCTAGATCGCCCGTTTCGAGCTATCTAATGCGAAAAAACAAGTTTTCTGGTGTTTTCACCACACCACAGTCCATTTGATATGCAGAACCGGCGACATCTTGGATTTCGTCGGGGTTCAATCTGAGATATGCACATTCTATGATAATCTTGGTGAGACTTCTGTCAGAAGTATGCAGAATCATCGGCATCTCCCTTTTCGACCTATTTAATGCGAGAAACACGTTCTCTGGTTGTTTTCACCACTCCACAGTGCGTTTGATATGCAGAACCGGCGATATCTTGATTTTCGTGGTGTTTCCAGCTGAGATATGCATTTTCTGCGATAATCCTGGTGAGACTTCTGTCAGACGTATGCAGAATCATCGGCATCTCCCTTTTCGACCTATTTAATGCGAGAAACACGTTCTTTGGTTGTTTTCACCACTCCACAGTGGGTTTGATATGCAGAACCGGCGACATCTTGATTTTCGTGAGGTTTCAAGCTGAGATATGCATTTTCAGCGATAATCTTGGTGAGTCTTTTGTCAGAAGTATGCAGAATCTTCGAGATCGCTCTTTTCGAGCAACTTAATGCGGGAAACACGATATCTGGTTGTTTTCACCACTCCACAGTGCGTTTGATATGCAGAACGGGCGACATCTTGATTTTCGTGGTGTTTCCAGCTGAGATATGCATTTTCTGCGATAATCTTGGTGAGTCTTCTGTCAGAAGTATGCAGAATCATCGAGATCCCTCTTTTCGAGCTATTTAATGCGAGAAACACGTTAATTGGTGTTTTCACCACTCCACAGTGCGTTTGATATGCGGAACCAGCGACATCTTGGATTTCGTCGGGTTTCAAGCTGAGACATGCATTTTCTGCGATAATCTTGGTGAGTCTTCTGTCAGAAGTATGCAGAATCATCGAGGTCCCTCTTTTCGAGCAAGTTAATGCGAGAAACACGTTATCTGGTGTTTTCACCACTCCACAGTGCGTTTGATATGCAGAACCGGCGACATCTTGGCTGTCGTAGGGTATCAAGCTGAGATATGCATTTTCTACCATAATCTTGGTGAGAGTTCTGTCAGAAGTATGCAGAATCATCGGGATCGCTATTTTCGAGCTATTTAATGCGAGAAACACGTTTTCTGGGATTTTCACCACTCCACAGTTCGTTGGATATGCAGAACCGGCGATATCTTGATTTTCGTGGTGTTTCCAGCTGAGATATGCATTTTCTGCGATAATCCTGGTGAGACTTCTGTCAGACGTATGCAGAATCATCGTCATCTCCCTTTTCGACATATTTAATGCGAGAAACACGTTCTTTGGTTGTTTTCACCACTCCACAGTGGGTTTGATATGCAGAACCGGCGACATCTTGATTTTCGTGAGGTTTCAAGCTGAGATATGCATTTTCAGCGATAATCTTGGTGAGTCTTTTGTCAGAAGTATGCAGAATCTTCGAGATCGCTCTTTTCGAGCTATTTAATGCGAGAAACACGTTTTCTGGGGTTTTTACCACACCACAGTTCGTTGGATATGCTGAACCAGTGATACCTCAGTTTTCGTGGGGTTTCAAGCTGAGATATGCATTTTCTACGATAATCTTGGTGAGACTTCTGTCAGAAGTATGCAGACTAATCTAGATCGTTCTTTTCGAGCTATTTAATTCGAGAAACACGTTATCTGGTTGTTTTCACCACTCCACAGTGCGTTTGATATGCAGAAGCGGCGACATCTTGATTTTCGTGAGATTTCAAGCTGAGGTTTGCATTTTCTGCGATAAGCTTGGTGAGACTTCTGTTAGAAGTATGCAGAATCATCTAGATCGCCCGTTTCGAGCTATCTAATGCGAAAAAACAAGTTTTCTGGTGTTTTCACCACACCACAGTCCGTTTGATATGCAGAACCGGCGACATCTTGGATTTCGTCGGGGTTCAATCTGAGATATGCACATTCTATGATAATCTTGGTGAGACTTCTGTCAGAAGTATGCTGAATCATCGGCATCTCCCTTTTCGACCTATTTAATGCGAGAAACACGTTCTCTGGTTGTTTTCACCACTCCACAGTGCGTTTGATATGCAGAACCGGCGATATCTTGATTTTCGTGGTGTTTCCAGCTGAGATATGCATTTTCTGCGATAATCCTGGTGAGACTTCTGTCAGACGTATGCAGAATCATCGGCATCTCCCTTTTCGACCTATTTAATGCGAGAAACACGTTCTTTGGTTGTTTTCACCACTCCACAGTGGGTTTGATATGCAGAACCGGCGACATCTTGATTTTCGTGAGGTTTCAAGCTGAGATATGCATTTTCAGCGATAATCTTGGTGAGTCTTTTGTCAGAAGTATGCAGAATCTTCGAGATCGCTCTTTTCGAGCAACTTAATGCGGGAAACACGATATCTGGTTGTTTTCACCACTCCACAGTGCGTTTGATATGCAGAACGGGCGACATCTTGATTTTCGTGGTGTTTCCAGCTGAGATATGCATTTTCTGCGATAATCTTGGTGAGTCTTCTGTCAGAAGTATGCAGAATCATCGAGATCCCTCTTTTCGAGCTATTTAATGCGAGAAACACGTTAATTGGTGTTTTCACCACTCCACAGTGCGTTTGATATGCGGAACCAGCGACATCTTGGATTTCGTCGGGTTTCAAGCTGAGACATGCATTTTCTGCGATAATCTTGGTGAGTCTTCTGTCAGAAGTATGCAGAATCATCGAGGTCCCTCTTTTCGAGCAAGTTAATGCGAGAAACACGTTATCTGGTGTTTTCACCACTCCACAGTGCGTTTGATATGCAGAACCGGCGACATCTTGGCTGTCGTAGGGTATCAAGCTGAGATATGCATTTTCTACGATAATCTTGGTGAGACTTCTGTCAGAAGTATGCAGAATCATCGAGATCCCTCTTTTCGAGCTAGTTAATGCGAGAAACACGTTTTCTGGGGTTTTCACCAGTCCACAGTTCGTTGGATATGCAGAACAGGAGATATCTTGGTTTTCGTGGGGTTTCTAGCTGAGATATGCATTTTTTACGATAATCTTGGTGAGACTTCTGTCCGAAGTATGCAGAATCATCGAGATCGCTCTTTTCGAGCTATTTATTGCGAGAAACACGTTATCTGGTTTTTTCACCACTACACAGTGCCTTTGATATGCAGTACCAGCGATATCTTGGTTTTCGTGGGGTTTCAAGCTGAGATATGCATTTTTTACGATAATCTTGGTGAGACTTCTGTCCGAAGTATGCTTAATCATCGAGATCGCACTTTTCGAGCTATTTAATGCGAGAAACACGATATCTGGTGTTTTCAGCACTCAACAGTGCGTATGATATGCAGAACCGACGATATCCTGGTTTTCGTGGGGTTTCAAGCTGAGATATGCATTTTCTACGATAATCTTGGTGAGACTTCTGTCAGAAGTATGCAGACTAATCTAGATCGTTCTTTTCGAGCTATTTAATTCGAGAAACACGTTATCTGGTGTTTTCACCACACCACAATTCGTTGGATATGCAGAACAGGTGATATCTTGGGTTTCGAGGGGTATCAAGCTGAGATATGCATTTTCTGCGATAAACTTGGAGAGACTTCTGTCCGAAGTATGCTGAATCATCGAGATCGCACTTTTCGAGCTATTTAATGCGAGAAACACGATATCTGGTGTTTTCAGCACTCAACAGTGCGTATGATATGCAGAACCGACGATATCCTGGTTTTCGTGGGGTTTCAAGCTGAGATATGCATTTTCTACGATAATCTTGGTGAGACTTCTGTCAGAAGTATGCAGACTAATCTAGATCGTTCTTTTCGAGCTATTTAATTCGAGAAACACGTTATCTGGTTGTTTTCACCACTCCACAGTGCGTTTGATATGCAGAAGCGGCGACATCTTGATTTTCGTGAGATTTCAAGCTGAGGTATGCATTTTCTGCGATAAGCTTGGTGAGACTTCTGTTAGAAGTATGCAGAATCATCTAGATCGCCCGTTTCGAGCTATCTAATGCGAAAAAACAAGTTTTCTGGTGTTTTCACCACACCACAGTCCTTTTGATATGCAGAACCGGCGACATCTTGGATTTCGTCGGGGTTCAATCTGAGATATGCACATTCTATGATAATCTTGGTGAGACTTCTGTCAGAAGTATGCAGAATCATCGGCATCTCCCTTTTCGACCTATTTAATGCGAGAAACACGTTCTCTGGTTGTTTTCACCACTCCACAGTCCGTGTGATATGCAGAACCGGCGACATCTTGATTTTCGTGGTGTTTCCAGCTGAGATATGCATTTTCTGCGATAATCCTGGTGAGACTTCTGTCAGACGTATGCAGAATCATCGGCATCTCCCTTTTCGACCTATTTAATGCGAGAAACACGTTCTTTGGTTGTTTTCACCACTCCACAGTGGGTTTGATATGCAGAACCGGCGACATCTTGATTTTCGTGAGGTTTCAAGCTGAGATATGCATTTTCAGCGATAATCTTGGTGAGTCTTTTGTCAGAAGTATGCAGAATCTTCGAGATCGCTCTTTTCGAGCAACTTAATGCGGGAAACACGATATCTGGTTGTTTTCACCACTCCACAGTGCGTTTGATATGCAGAACGGGCGACATCTTGATTTTCGTGGTGTTTCCAGCTGAGATATGCATTTTCTGCGATAATCTTGGTGAGTCTTCTGTCAGAAGTATGCATAATCATCGAGATCCCTCTTTTCGAGCTATTTAATGCGAGAAACACGTTAATTGGTGTTTTCACCACTCCACAGTGCGTTTGATATTCGGAACCAGCGACATCTTGGATTTCGTCGGGTTTCAAGCTGAGACATGCATTTTCTGCGATAATCTTGGTGAGTCTTCTGTCAGAAGTATGCAGAATCATCGAGGTCCCTCTTTTCGAGCAAGTTAATGCGAGAAACACGTTATCTGGTGTTTTCACCACTCCACAGTGCGTTTGATATGCAGAACCGGCGACATCTTGGCTGTCGTAGGGTATCAAGCTGAGATATGCACTTTTTACGATAATCTTGGTGAGACTTCTGTCCGAAGTATGCTTAATCATCGAGATCGCTCTATTCGAACTATTTAATGCGGCAAAACGTTATCTGGTGTTTTCAGCACTCCACAGTGCGTTTGATATGCTGAACCAGTGATACCTCAGTTTTCGTGGGGTTTCAAGCTGAGATATGCATTTTCTACGATAATCTTGGTGAGACTTCTCTCAGAAGGATGCAGAATCTTCGAGATCGCTCTTTTCGAGCTACTTAATGCGAGATACACGTTATCTGGTGTTTTCACCACTCCACAGTGCGTTTGACATGCAGTACCGGCGACATCTTGGTTTTCGTCGGGGTTCAAGATGAGATATGCATTTTCTACGATAATCTTGGTGAGACTTCTGTCAGAAGTATGCAGAATCATCGAGATCCCTCTTTTCGAGCTAGTTAATGCGAGAAACACGTTTTCTGGGGTTTTCTCCAGTCCACAGTTCGTTGGATATGCAGAACAGGAGATATCTTGGTTTTCGTGGGGTTTCTAGCTGAGATATGCATTTTTTACGATAATCTTGGTGAGACTTCTGTCCGAAGTATGCAGAATCATCGAGATCGCTCTTTTCGAGCTATTTATTGCGAGACACACGTTATCTGGTTTTTTCACCACTACACAGTGCCTTTGATATGCAGTACCAGCGATATCTTGGTTTTCGTGGGGTTTCAAGCTGAGATATGCATTTTTTACGATAATCTTGGTGAGACTTCTGTCCGAAGTATGCTTAATCATCGAGATCGCTCTATTCGAGCTATTTAATGTGAGAAACACGTTATCTGGTGTTTCCAGCACTCCACAGTGCGTTTTATATGCAGAACCAGCGATATCTTGGCTTTCGTGGGGTTTCAAGCTGAGATATGCATTGTCTGCGATAATCTAGGTGAGACTTCTGTCCGAAGTATGCAGAATCATCGAGATCGCTCTTTTCGAGCTATTTATTGCGAGAAACACGTTATGTGGTTTTTTCACCACTACACAGTGCCTTTGATATGCAGTACCAGCGATATCTTGGTTTTCGTGGGGTTTCAAGCTGAGATATGCATTTTTTACGATAATCTTGGTGAGACTTCTGTCCGAAGTATGCTTAATCATCGAGATCGCTCTATTCGAGCTATTTAATGTGAGAAACACGTTATCTGGTGTTTCCAGCACTCCACAGTGCGTTTTATATGCAGAACCAGCGATATCTTGGCTTTCGTGGGGTTTCAAGCTGAGATATGCATTGTCTGCGATAATCAAGGTGAGACTTCTGTCCGAAGTATGCAGATTCATCGAGATCGTACTTTTCGAGCCATTTTAAGCGAGAAACACGTTTTCTGGGGTTTTCACCACTCCACAGTCCGTGTGATATGCAGAACCGGCGACATCTTGATTTTCGTGGTGTTTCCAGCTGAGATATGCATTTTCTGCGATAATCCTGGTGAGACTTCTGTCAGACGTATGCAGAATCATCGGCATCTCCCTTTTCGACCTATTTAATGCGAGAAACACGTTCTTTGGTTGTTTTCACCACTCCACAGTGGGTTTGATATGCAGAACCGGCGACATCTTGATTTTCGTGAGGTTTCAAGCTGAGATATGCATTTTCAGCGATAATCTTGGTGAGCCTTTTGTCAGAAGTATGCAGAATCTTCGAGATCGCTCTTTTCGAGCAACTTAATGCGGGAAACACGATATCTGGTTGTTTTCACCACTCCACAGTGCGTTTGATATGCAGAACGGGCGACATCTTGATTTTCGTGGTGTTTCCAGCTGAGATATGCATTTTCTGCGATAATCTTGGTGAGTCTTCTGTCAGAAGTATGCAGAATCATCGAGATCCCTCTTTTCGAGCTATTTAATGCGAGAAACACGTTAATTGGTGTTTTCACCACTCCACAGTGCGTTTGATATGCGGAACCAGCGACATCTTGGATTTCGTCGGGTTTCAAGCTGAGACATGCATTTTCTGCGATAATCTTGGTGAGTCTTCTGTCAGAAGTATGCAGAATCATCGAGGTCCCTCTTTTCGAGCAAGTTAATGCGAGAAACACGTTATCTGGTGTTTTCACCACTCCACAGTGCGTTTGATATGCAGAACCGGCGACATCTTGGCTGTCGTAGGGTATCAAGCTGAGATATGCACTTTTTACGATAATCTTGGTGAGACTTCTGTCCGAAGTATGCTTAATCATCGAGATCGCTCTATTCGAACTATTTAATGCGGCAAAACGTTATCTGGTGTTTTCAGCACTCCACAGTGCGTTTGATATGCTGAACCAGTGATACCTCAGTTTTCGTGGGGTTTCAAGCTGAGATATGCATTTTCTACGATAATCTTGGTGAGACTTCTCTCAGAAGGATGCAGAATCTTCGAGATCGCTCTTTTCGAGCTACTTAATGCGAGATACACGTTATCTGGTGTTTTCACCACTCCACAGTGCGTTTGACATGCAGTACCGGCGACATCTTGGTTTTCGTCGGGGTTCAAGCTGAGATATGCATTTTCTACGATAATCTTGGTGAGACTTCTGTCAGAAGTATGCAGAATCATCGAGATCCCTCTTTTCGAGCTAGTTAATGCGAGAAACACGTTATCTGGTGTTTCCAGCACTCCACAGTGCGTTTTATATGCAGAACCAGCGATATCTTGGCTTTCGTGGGGTTTCAAGCTGAGATATGCATTGTCTGCGATAATCAAGGTGAGACTTCTGTCCGAAGTATGCAGATTCATCGAGATCGTACTTTTCGAGCCATTTTAAGCGAGAAACACGTTTTCTGGGGTTTTCACCACTCCACAGTTCGTTGGATATGCAGAACAGGTGATATCTTGGTTTTCGAGGGGTTTCAAGCTGAGATATGCATTTGCTGCGATAAACTTGGAGAGACTTCTGTCCGAAGTATGCTGAATCATCGAGATCGCACTTTTCGAGCTAGTTAATGCGAGAAAAACCTTATCTGGTGTTTTCACCACCCCACAGTGCGTTTGATATGCAGAACCGGCGATATCTGGGTTTTCGTGGGGTTTCAAGCTGAGATATGCATTTTCTGCGATAATCTTGGTGAGACCTATGTCCGAAGTATACAGAAACATCGAGATCGCTCTTTTCGACCTGTTTAATGCGAGAAACACGTTATCTGGTGTTTTCACCACTCCACAGTGCGTTTGATATGCAGAACCAGCGATATCTTGGTTTTCGTGGGGGTTCAATCTGAGATATGCACATTCTATGATAATCTTGGTGAGACTTCTGTCAGAAGTATGCAGAATCATCGGCATCTCCCTTTTCGACCTATTTATTGCGAGAAACACGTTCTCTGGTTGTTTTCACCACTCCAGAGTGCGTTTGATATGCAGAACCGGCGATATCTTGATTTTCGTGGTGTTTCCATCTGAGATATGCATTTTCTGCGATAATCTTGGTGAGACTTCTGTCAGACGTATGCAGAATCATCGGCATCTCCCTTTTCGACCTATTTAATGCGAGAAACACGTTCTCTGGTTGTTTTCACCACTCCGCAGTGGGTTTGATATGCAGAACCGGCGACATCTTGATTTTCGTGAGGTTTCAAGCTGAGATATGCATTTTCAGCGATAATCATGGTGAGTCTTTTGTCAGAAGGATGCAGAATCTTCGAGATCGCTCTTTTCGAGCAACTTAATGCGGGAAACACGATATCTGGTTGTTTTCACCACTCCACAGTGCGTTTGATATGCAGAACGGGCGACATCTTGATTTTCGTGGTGTTTCCAGCTGAGATATGCATTTTCTGCGATAATCTTGGTGAGTCTTCTGTCAGAAGTATGCAGAATCATCGAGGTCGCTCTTTTCGAGCTAGTTAATGCGAGAAACACGTTATCGGGTGTTTTCACCACTCCACAGTGCGTTTGATATGCAGAACCGGCGACATCTTGGCTGTCGTAGGGTATCAAGCTGAGATATGCATTTTCTACCATAATCTTGGTGAGAGTTCTGTCAGAAGTATGCAGAATCATCGGGATCGCTATTTTCGAGCTATTTAATGCGAGAAACACGTTTTCTGGGGTTTTCACCACTCCACAGTTCGTTGGATATGCAGAACAGGAGATATCTTGGCTTTCGTGGGGTTTCTAGCAGAGATATGCATTTTCTGCGATAATCATGGTGAGACTTCTGTTAGAAGTATGCAGAATCATCGAGATCGCACTTTTCAATCAATTTAATGCGAGAAACACGTTGTCTGGTGTTTTCACCACTCCACAGTTGGTTTGATATGCAGAACAGGCGATGTTTGGTTTTCGTCGGGTTTCTAGCAGAGACATGCATTTTCTGCGATAATCTTGGTGAGTCTTCTGTCAGAAGTATGCAGAATCATCGAGATCCCTCTTTTCGAGCTAGTTAATGCGAGAAACACGTTTTCTGGGGTTTTCACCACTCCACAGTTCGTTGGATATGCAGAACAGGAGATATCTTGGTTTTCGTGGGGTTTCTAGCTGAGATATGCATTTTTTACGATAATCTTGGTGAGACTTCTGTCCGAAGTATGCAGAATCATCGAGATCGCTCTTTTCGAGCTATTTATTGCGAGAAACGCGTTATCTGGTTTTTTCACCACTACACAGTGCCTTTGATATGCAGTACCAGCGATATCTTGGTTTTCGTGGGGTTTCAAGCTGAGATATGCATTTTTTACGATAATCTTGGTGAGACTTCTGTCCGAAGTATGCTTAATCATCGAGATCGCTCTATTCGAGCTATTTAATGTGAGTAACACGTTATCTGGGGTTTCCAGCACTCCACAGTGCGTTTTATATGCAGAACCAGCGATATCTTGGCTTTCGTGGGGTTTCAAGCTGAGATATGCATTGTCTGCGATAATCTAGGTGAGACTTCTGTCCGAAGTATGCAGATTCATCGAGATCGTACTTTTCGAGCCATTTTATGCGAGAAACACGTTTTCTGGGGTTTTCACCACTCCACAGTTCGTTGGATATGCAGAACAGGTGATATCTTGGGTTTCGAGGGGTTTCAAGCTGAGATATGCATTTTCTGCGATAAACTTGGAGAGACTTCTGTCCGAAGTATGCTGAATCATCGAGATCGCACTTTTCGAGCTAGTTAATGCGAGAAAAACCTTATCTGGTGTTTTCACCACTCCACAGTGCGTTTGATATGCAGTACCAGCGATATCTTGGTTTTCGTGGGGTTTCAAGCTGAGATATGAATTTTTTACGATAATCTTGGTGAGACATCTGTCCGAAGTATGCAGAATCATCGAGATCGCTCTATTCGAACTATTTAATGCGACAAAACGTTATCTGGTGTTTTCAGCACTCCACAGTGCGTTTGATATGCAGAACCAGCGATATCTCTGTTTTCGTGGGGTTTCAAGCTGAGATATGCACTTTTTACGATAATCTTGGTGAGACTTCTGTCCGAAGTATGCTGAATCATCTAGATCGCTCTTTTCGAGCTATTTAATGCGAGAAACACGTTATCTGGTGTTTTCACGACTCCACGGTGCGTTTGATATGCAGAACCGGCGACATCTTGGCTTTCGTGGGGTTTCAAGCAGAGATATGCATTGTCTGCGATAATCTAGGTGAGACTTCTGTCCGAAGTATGCAGATTCATCGAGATCGTACTTTTCGAGCCATTTTATGCGAGAAACACGTTTTCTGGGGTTTTCACCACTCCACAGTTCGTTGGATATGCAGAACAGGTGATATCTTGGTTTTCGAGGGGTTTCAAGCTGAGATATGCATTTTCAGCGATAATCATGGTGAGTCTTTTGTCAGAAGTATGCAGAATCTTCGAGATCGCTCTTTTCGAGCAACTTAATGCGGGAAACACGATATCTGGTTGTTTTCATCACTCCACAGTGCGTTTGATATGCAGAACGGGCGACATCTTGATTTTCGTGGTGTTTCCAGCTGAGATATGCATTTTCTGCGATAATCTTGGTGAGTCTTCTGTCAGAAGTATGCAGAATCATCGAGGTCGCTCTTTTCGAGCTAGTTAATGCGAGAAACACGTTATCGGGTGTTTTCACCACTCCACAGTGCGTTTGATATGCAGAACCGGCGACATCTTGGCTGTCGTAGGGTATCAAGCTGAGATATGCATTTTCTACCATAATCTTGGTGAGAGTTCTGTCAGAAGTATGCAGAATCATCGGGATCGCTATTTTCGAGCTATTTAATGCGAGAAACACGTTTTCTGGGGTTTTCACCACTCCACAGTTCGTTGGATTTGCAGAACAGGAGATATCTTGGTTTTCGTGGGGTTTCTAGCAGAGATATGCATTTTCTGCGATAATCATGGTGAGACTTCTGTTAGAAGTATGCAGAATCATCGAGATCGCACTTATCAATCAATTTAATGCGAGAAACACGTTGTCTGGTGTTTTCACCACTCCACAGTTGGTTTGATATGCAGAACAGGCGATGTTTGGTTTTCGTCGGGTTTCAAGCTGAGATATGCATTTTCTGCGATAATCTTGGTGAGACTTCAGTCAGAAATATGCAGAATCTTCTAGATCGCTCTTTTCGAGCTATTTAATGCGAAAAAACAAGTTTTCTGGTGTTTTCACCACTCCACAGTTCGTTGGATATGCAGAACAGGAGATATCTTGGTTTTCGTGGGGTTTCTAGCAGAGACATGCATTTTCTGCGATAATCTTGGTGAGTCTTCTGTCAGAAGTATGCAGAATCATCGAGATCCCTCTTTTCGAGCTAGTTAATGCGAGAAACACGTTTTCTGGGGTTTTCACCACTCCACAGTTCGTTGGATATGCAGAACAGGAGATATCTTGGTTTTCGTGGGGTTTCTAGCTGAGATATGCATTTTTTACGATAATCTTGGTGAGACTTCTGTCCGAAGTATGCAGAATCATCGAGATCGCTCTTTTCGAGCTATTTATTGCGAGAAACGCGTTATCTGGTTTTTTCACCACTACACAGTGCCTTTGATATGCAGTACCAGCGATATCTTGGTTTTCGTGGGGTTGCAAGCTGAGATATGCATTTTTTACGATAATCTTGGTGAGACTTCTGTCCGAAGTATGCTTAATCATCGAGATCGCTCTATTCGAGCTATTTAATGTGAGAAACACGTTATCTGGTGTTTCCAGCACTCCACAGTGCGTTTTATATGCAGAACCAGCGATATCTTGGCTTTCGTGGGGTTTCAAGCTGAGATATGCATTGTCTGCGATAATCTAGGTGAGACTTCTGTCCGAAGTATGCAGATTCATCGAGATCGTACTTTTCGAGCCATTTTATGCGAGAAACACGTTTTCTGGGGTTTTCACCACTCCACAGTTCGTTGGATATGCAGAACAGGTGATATCTTGGTTTTCGAGGGTTTTCAAGCTGAGATATGCATTTTCTGCGATAAACTTGGAGAGACTTCTGTCCGAAGTATGCTGAATCATCGAGATCGCACTTTTCGAGCTAGTTAATGCGAGAAAAACCTTATCTGGTGTTTTCACCACCCCACAGTGCGTTTGATATGCAGAACCGGGGATATCTGGGTTTTCGTGGGGGTTCAAGCTGAGATATGCATTTTCTGCGATAATCTTGGTGAGACCTCTGTCCGAAGTATGCAGAAACATCGAGATCGCTCTTTTCGACCTATTTAATGCGAGAAACACGTTATCTGGTGTTTTCACCACTCCACAGAGCGTTTGATATGCAGAACCAGCGATATCTTGGTGTTCGTGGGGTTTCAAGCTGAGATATGCATTTTTTACGATAATCATGGTGAGACTACAGTCCGAAGTGTGCAGAATCATCGAGATCGCTCTTTTCGAGCTATTTAATGCGAGAAACACGTTTTCTGGGGTTTTCACCACTCCACAGTTCGTTGGATATGCAGAACAGGTGATATCTTGGGTTTCGAGGGGTTTCAAGCTGAGATATGCATTTTCTGCGATAAACTTGGAGAGACTTCTGTCCGAAGTATGCTGAATCATCGAGATCGCACTTTTCGAGCTAGTTAATGCGAGAAAAACCTTATCTGGTCTTTTCACCACTCCACAGTGCGTTTGATATGCAGTACCAGCGATATCTTGGTTTTCGTGGGGTTTCAAGCTGAGATATGCATTTTTTACGATAATCTTGGTGAGACATCTGTCCGAAGTATGCAGAATCATCGAGATCGCTCTATTCGAACTATTTAATGCGACAAAACGTTATCTGGTGTTTTCAGCACTCCACAGTGCGTTTGATATGCAGAACCAGCGATATCTCTGTTTTCGTGGGGTTTCAAGCTGAGATATGCACTTTTTACGATAATCTTGGTGAGACTTCTGTCCGAAGTATGCATAATCATCGAGATCGCTCTATTCGAGGTATTTAATGCGAGAAACACGTTATCTGGTGTTTTCACCACTCCACAGTGCGTATGATATGCAGAACCGACGATATCCTGGTTTTCGTGGGGTTTCAAGCTCAGTTATGCTTTTTCTGCGATAATCATGGCGAGGCTTCTGTCCGAAGTATGCAGAGTCATCGAGATCGTACTTTTCGAGCTATTTAATGCGAGAAACACGTTTTCTGGGGTTTTCACCACACCACAGTTCGTTGGATATGCAGAACAGGTGATATCTTGGTTTTCGTGGGGTTTCAAGCTGAGATATGCACTTTTTACGATAATCTTGGTGAGACTTCTGTCCGAAGTATGCAGAATCATCGAGATCGCTCTTTTCGAGCTATTTAATGCGAGAAACACGTTATCTGGTGTTTCCACCACTCCACAGAGCGTTTGATATGCAGTACCATCGATATCTTGGTTTTCGTGGGGTTTCAAGCTGAGATATGCATTTTCTAGGATAATCTTGGTGAGACTTCTGTCCGAAGTATGCTGAATCATCTAGATCGCTCTTTTCGAGCTATTTAATGCGAGAAACACGTTATCTGGTGTTTTCACGACTCCACGGTGCGTTTGATATGCAGAACCGGCGACATCTTGGCTTTCGTGGGGTTTCAAGCAGAGATATGCATTGTCTGCGATAATCTAGGTGAGACTTCTGTCCGAAGTATGCAGATTCATCGAGATCGTACTTTTCGAGCCATTTTATGCGAGAAACACGTTTTCTGGGGTTTTCACCACTCCACAGTTCGTTGGATATGCAGAACAGGTGATATCTTGGTTTTCGAGGGGTTTCAAGCTGAGATATGCATTTTCTGCAATTAACTTGGAGAGACTTCTGTCCGAAGTATGCTGAATCATCGAGATCGCACTTTTCGAGCTAGTTAATCCGAGAAAAACCTTATCTGGTGTTTTCACCACCCCACAGTGCGTTTGATATGCAGAACCGGCGATATCTGGGTTTTCGTGGGGGTTCAAGCTGAGATATGCATTTTCTGCGATAATCTTGGTGAGACCTCTGTCCGAAGTATGCTGAATCATCTAGATCGCTCTTTTCGAGCTATTTAATGCGAGAAACACGTTATCTGGTGTTTTCACGACTCCACGGTGCGTTTGATATGCAGAACCGGCGACATCTTGGCTTTCGTGGGGTTTCAAGCTGAGATATGCATTGTCTGCGATAATCTAGGTGAGACTTCTGTCCGAAGTATGCAGATTCATCGAGATCGTACTTTTCGAGCCATTTTATGCGAGAAACACGTTTTCTGGGGTTTTCACCACTCCACAGTTCGTTGGATATGCAGAACAGGTGATATCTTGGTTTTCGAGGGGTTTCAAGCTGAGATATGCATTTTCTGCGATAAACTTGGAGAGACTTCTGTCCGAAGTATGCAGAAACATCGAGATCGCTCTTTTTGACCTATTTAATGCGAGAAACACGTTATCTGGTGTTTTCACCACTCCACAGAGCGTTTGATATGCAGAACCAGCGATATCTTGGTGTTCGTGGGGTTTCAAGCTGAGATATGCATTTTTTACGATAATCATGGTGAGACTACAGTCCGAAGTGTGCAGAATCATCGAGATCGCTCTTTTCGAGCTATTTAATGCGAGAAACACGTTTTCTGGGGTTTTCACCACTCCACAGTTCGTTGGATATGCAGAACAGGTGATATCTTCGGTTTCGAGGGGTTTCAAGCTGAGATATGCATTTTCTGCGATAAACTTGGAGAGACTTCTGTCCGAAGTATGCTGAATCATCGAGATCGCTTGTATTCGAGGTATTTAATGCGAGAAACACGTTATCTGGTGTTTTCACCACTACACCGTGCGTTTGATATGCAGGACCGGCGACATCTTGGCTGTCGTAGGGTATCAAGCAGAGATATGCATTTTCTACGGTAATCTTGGTGAGACTTCTGTCAGAAGTATGCAGAATCATCGGGATCGCTCTTTTCGAACTATTTAATGCGAGAGACACGGTTCTGGGGTTTTCACCACTCCGCAGTTCGTTGGATATGCAGAACAGGAGATATCTTGGTTTTCGTGGAGTTTCTAGCAGAGATATGCATTTTCTGCGATAATCATGGTGAGACTTCTGTTAGAAGTATGCAGAATCATCGAGATCGCACGTTTCGATCTATTTAATGCGAGAAACACGTTGTCTAGTGTTTTCACCACTCCACAGAGCGTTTGATATGCAGAACCAGCGATATCTTGGCTTTCGTGGGGTTTCAAGCTGAGATATGCATTGTCTGCGATAATCTAGGTGAGACTTCTGTCCGAAGTATGCAGATTCATCGAGATCGTACTTTTCGAGCCATTTTATGCGAGAAACACGTTTTCTGGGGTTTTCACCACTCCACAGTTCGTTGGATATGCAGAACAGGTGATATCTTGGTTTTCGAGGGGTTTCAAGCTGAGATATGCATTTTCTGCGATAAACTTGGAGAGACTTCTGTCCGAAGTATGCTGAATCATCGAGATCGCACTTTTCGAGCTAGTTAATGCGAGAAAAACCTTATCTGGTGTTTTCACCACCCCACAGTGCGTTTGATATGCAGAACCGGCGATATCTGGGTTTTCGTGGGGGTTCAAGCTGAGATATGCATTTTCTGCGATAATCTTGGTGAGACCTCTGTCCGAAGTATGCAGAAACATCGAGATCGCTCTTTTCGACCTATTTAATGCGAGAAACACGTTATCTGGTGTTTTCACCACTCCACAGAGCGTTTGATATGCAGAACCAGCGATATCTTGGTGTTCGTGGGGTTTCAAGCTGAGATATGCATTTTTTACGATAATCATGGTGAGACTACAGTCCGAAGTGTGCAGAATCATCGAGATCGCTCTTTTCGAGCTATTTAATGCGAGAAACACGTTTTCTGGGGTTTTCACCACACCACAGTTCGTTGGATATGCAGTACCATCGATATCTTGGTTTTCGTGGGGTTTCAAGCTGAGATATGCATTTTCTAGGATAATCTTGGTAAGACTTCTGTCCGAAGTATGCTGAATCATCTAGATCGCTCTTTTCGAGCTATTTAATGCGAGAGACACGTTTTCTGGGGTTTTCCCCACTCCACAGTTCGTTGGATATGCAGAACAGGAGATATCTTGGTTTTCGTGGGGTTTCAAGCAGAGATATGCATTTTCTGCGATAATCATGGTGAGACTTCTGTTAGAAGTATGCAGAATCATCGAGATCGCACTTTTCGATCTATTTCATGCGAGAAACACGTTGTCTGGTATTTTCACCCCTCCACAGTTGGTTTGATATGCAGTACCATCGATATCTTGGTTTTCGTGGGGATTCAAGCTGAGATATGCATTTTTTACGATAATCATGGTGAGACTACAGTCCGAAGTGTGCAGAATCATCGAGATCGCTCTTTTCGAGCTATTTAATGCGAGAAACACGTTTTCTGGGGTTTTCACCACACCACAGTTCGTTGGATATGCAGTACCATCGATATCTTGGCTTTCGTGGGGTTTCAAGCTGAGATATGCATTGTCTGCGATAATCTAGGTGAGACTTCTGTCCGAAGTATGCAGATTCATCGAGATCGTACTTTTCGAGCCATTTTATGCGAGAAACACGTTTTCTGGGGTTTTCACCACTCCACAGTTCGTTGGATATGCAGAACAGGTGATATCTTGGCTGTCGTAGGGTATCAACCTGAGATATGCATTTTCTACGATAATCTTGGTGAGACTTCTGTCAGAAGTATGCAGAATCATCGGGATCGCTCTTTTCGAGCTATTTAATGCGAGAGACACGTTTTCTGGGGTTTTCCCCACTCCACAGTTCGTTGGATATGCAGAACAGGAGATATCTTGGTTTTCGTGGGGTTTCAAGCAGAGATATGCATTTTCTGCGATAATCATGGTGAGACTTCTGTTAGAAGTATGCAGAATCATCGAGATCGCACTTTTCGATCTATTTCATGCGAGAAACACGTTGTCTGGTATTTTCACCCCTCCACAGTTGGTTTGATATGCAGTACCATCGATATCTTGGTTTTCGTGGGGATTCAAGCTGTGATATGCATTTTCTAGGATAATCTTGGTGAGACTTCTGTCCGAAGGATGCTGAATCATCTAGATCGCACTTTTCGAGCTATTTAATGCGAGAAACACGTTATCTGGTGTTTTCACCACTACACCGTGCGTTTGATATGCAGGACCGGCGACATCTTGGCTGTCGTAGGGTATCAAGCTGAGATATGCATTTTCTACGGTAATCTTGGTGAGACTTCTGTCAGAAGTATGCAGAATCATCGGGATCGCTCTTTTCGAACTATTTAATGCGAGAGACACGTTTTCTGGGGTTTTCACCACTCCGCAGTTCGTTGGATATGCAGAACAGGAGATATCTTGGTTTTCGTGGAGTTTCTAGCAGAGATATGCATTTTCTGCGATAATCATGGTGAGACTTCTGTTAGAAGTATGCAGAATCATCGAGATCGCACATTTGATCTATTTAATGCGAGAAACACGTTGTCTAGTGTTTTCACCACTCCACAGAGCGTTTGATATGCAGTACCATCGATATCTTGGTTTTCGTGGGGTTTCAATCTGAGATATGCATTTTCTAGGATAATCTTAGTGAGACTTCTGTCCGAAGTATGCTGAATCATCTAGATCGCTCTTTTCGAGCTAGTTAATGCGAGAAACACGTTATCTGGCGTTTTCACCACTCAACAGTGCGTATGATATGCAGAACGGACGATATCTTGGTTTTCGTGGGGCTTCAAGCTCAGATATGCATTTTCTGCGATAATCTTGGTGAGACTTCTTTCCGAAGTATGCAGAATCATCGGGATCGCTGTTTTCGTGCTATTTAATGCGAGAAACACGTTTTCTGGGGTTTTCACCACTCCACAGTTCGTAGGATATGCAGAACAGGAGATATATTGATTTTCGTGGTTTTTCCAGCTGAGATATGCATTTTCAGCGATAATCTTGGTGAGTCTTCTGTCAGAAGTATGCAGAATCTTCGAGATCGCTCATTTCGAGCTAGTTAATGCGAGAAACACGTTATCTGGTGTTTTCACTACTCCACAGTGCGTTTGATATGCAGAACCGGCGACATCTTGGCTGTCGTAGGGTATCAAGCTGAGATATGCATTTTCTACGATAATCTTGGTGAGTCTTCTGTCAGAAGTATGCAGAATCTTCGAGATCGCTCATTTCGAGCTAGTTAATGCGAGAAACACGTTATCTGGTGTTTTCACCACTCCACAGCGCGTTTGATATGCAGAACAGGAGATATCTTGGTTTTCGTGGGGTTTCTAGCAGAGATATGCATTATCTGCGATAATCATGTTGAGACTTCTGTTAGAAGTATGCAGAATCTTCGAGATCGTACTTTTCGAGCTATTTTATGCGAGAAACACGTTTCCTGGGGTTTTCACCACTGCACAGTTCGTTGGATATGCAGAACAGGAGATATCTTGGTTATCGTGGGTTTTCTAGCAGAGATATGCATTTTCTGCAATAATCATGGTGAGACTTCTGTTAGAAGTATGCAGAATCATCGATATCGCACATTTCGAACTATTTAATGCGAGAAACACGTTGTCTGGTGTTTTCACCACTCCACAGTTGGTTTGATATGCAGAACCGGCGATATCTGGGTTTCCGTGGGGTTTCAAGCTGAGATATGCATTTTCTGAGATAATCTTGGTGAGACCTCTGTCCGAAGTATGCAGAAACATCGAGATCGCTCTTTTCGACCTATTTAATGCGAGAAACACGTTATCTGGTGTTTTCACCAGTCCACAGTGCGTTTGATATGCAGAACCAGCGATATCTTGGTTTTCGTGGGGTTTCAAGCTGAGATATGCATTTTTTACGATAATCATGGTGAGACTTCTGTCCGAAGTATGCAGAATCATCGAGATCGCACTTTTCGAGCTATTTAATGCGAGAAACACGATATCTGGTGTTTTCAGCAATCCACAGTGCGTATGATATGCAGAACCGGCGATATCTTGGTTTTCGTGGGGTTTCAAGCTGAGATATGCATTGTCTGCGATAATCTTGGTGAGACTTCTGTCAGAAGTATGCAGAATCATCGGGATCGCTCTTTTCGAGCTATTTAACGCGAGAGACACGTTTTCTGGGGTTTTCCCCACTCCACAGTTCGTTGGATATGCAGAACAGTCGATATCTTGGTTTTCGTGGGGTTTCAAGCTGAGATATGCATTTTCTAGGATAATCTTGGTGAGACTTCTGTCCGAAGTATGCTGAATCATCTAGATCGCTCTTTTCGAGCTATTTAATGCGAGAAACACGTTATCTGGTGTTTTCACCACTCCACAGTGCGTTTGATATGCAGAACCGGCGACATCTTGGCTGTCGTAGGGTATCAAGCTGAGATATGCATTTTCTACGATAATCTTGGTGAGACTTCTGTCAGAAGTATGCAGAATCATCGGGATCGCTCTTTTCGAGCTATTTAACGCGAGAGACACGTTTTCTGGGGTTTTCCCCACTCCACAGTTCGTTGGATATGCAGAACAGTCGATATCTTGGTTTTCGTGGGGATTCAAGCTGTGATATGCATTTTCTGAGATAATCTTGGTGAGACCTCTGTCCGAAGTATGCAGAAACATCGAGATCGCTCTTTTCGAGCTATTTAATGCGAGAAACACGTTATCTGGTGTTTTCACCACTACACCGTGCGTTTGATATGCAGGACCGGCGACATCTTGGCTGTCGTAGGGTATCAAGCTGAGATATGCATTTTCTACGGTAATCTTGGTGAGACTTCTGTCAGAAGTATGCAGAATCATCGGGATCGCTCTATTCGAACTATTTAATGCGACAAAACGTTATCTGATGTTTTCAGCACTCCACAGTGCGTTTGATATGCAGAACCAGCGATATCTCAGTTTTCGTGGGGTTTCCAGCTGAGATATGCATTTTTTTCGATAATCTTGGTGAGACTTCTGTCCGAGGTATGCAGAATCATCGAGATCGCTCTATTCGAGCTATTTCATGCGAGAAACACGTTATCTGGTGTTTTCACCACTCCACAGTGCGAATGATATACAGAACCGACGATATCTTGGTTTTCGTGGGGTTTCAAGCTCAGATATGCATTTTCTGCGATAATCATGGTGAGACTTCTGTCCGAAGTATGCAGAGTCATCGAGATCGCTCTTTTCGAGCTATTTAATGCGAGAAACAAGTTATCTGGTGTTTTCACCACTCCGCAGTGCGTTTGATATGCAGAACCAGCGAAATCTTGGTTTTCGTGGGGTTTCAAGCTGAGATATGCATTTTTTACGATAATCTTGGTGAGACTTCTGTCCGAAGTATGCTTAATCATCGAGATCGCTCTATTCGAGCTATTTAATGCGAGAAATACGTTATCTGGTGTTTTCACCACTCCACAGTGCGTATGATATACAGAACCGACGATATCTTGGTTTTCGTGGGGTTTCAAGCTCAGATATGCATTTTCTGCGATAATCATGGTGAGACTTCTGTCCGAAGTATGCAGAGTCATCGAGATCGTACTATTCGAGCTATTTAATGCGAAAAACACGTTATCTGGTGTTTTCACCACTCCACAGTGCGTATGATATGCAGAACCGACGATATCTTGGTTTTCGTGGGGTTTCAAGCTGAGATATGCATTTTTTACGATAATCTTGGTGAGACTTCTGTCCGAAGTATGCAGAGTCATCGAGATCGTACTATCCGAGCTATTTAATGCGAAAAACACGTTATCTGGTGTTTTCACCACTCCACAGTGCGTATGATATGCAGAACCGACGATATCTCAGTTTTCGTGGGGTTTCCAGCTAAGATATGCATTTTTTTCGATAATCTTGGTGAGACTTCTGTCCGAGGTATGCAGAATCATCGAGATCGCTCTATTCGAGCTATTTAATGCGAGAAACACGTTATCTGGTGTTTTCACCACTCCACAGTGCGTTGGATATGCAGAACCGGAGATATTTTGGTTTTCGTCGGGTTTCAAGCTGAGATATACATTTTCTACGATAAGCTTGGTGAAACATCTGTCCGAAGTATGCAGAAACGTCGAGAGCGCTCTTTTCGAGCTATTTAATGCGCGAAACACGTTTTCTGGGGTTTTGACCACTCCACAGTGCGTTGGATATGCAGAACCGGAGATAACTCGGTTTTCGTCGGGTTTCAAGCTGAGATATGTATTTTTTACGATAATTTTGGTGAGACTTCTGTCCGAAGTATGCAGAATCATCGAGATCGCTCGTTTCGAGCTATTTAATGCGAGAAACACGTTATCTGGTGTTTTCACCACTCCACAGTGCGTTTGATATGCAGAACAGGCGATATCTTGGTTTTCGTGGGATTTCAAGCTGAGATATGCATTTCCTGCGATAATCTTGGTGAGACTCCTGTCCGAAGTATGCTGAATCATCGAGATCGCTCTTTTCGAGCTATTTAATGCGAGAAACACGTTTTCTGCTGTTTTCACCACTCCACGGTACGTTTGATGTGCAGAACCGGAGATAACTCGGTTTTCGTCGGGATTCAAGCTGAGATATGCATTTTCTACGATAATCTTGGTGAGACTTCTGTCAGAAGTATGCAGGATCTTCGAGATCGCTCTTTTCGAGCTAGTTAAAGCGAGGAAAACCTTATCCGGTGTTTTCACTACTCCACAGTGCGTTTGATATGCAAAACCGGCGATATTTTGGTTTTCGTCGGGTTTCAAGCTGAGATATGCATTTTCCACGATAATCTTGGTGAAACATCTGTCCGAAGTTTGCAGAAACATCGGGAGCGCTCTTTTCGAGCTATTTAATGCGAGAAACTCGTTTTCTGGGGTTTTCACCACTCCACAGTTCGTTGCATATGCAGAACCGGAGATATCTTGGTTTTCGTGGGGTTTCAAGCTGGGATATGCATTTCCTGCGATAATCTTGGTGAGACTTCTGTCCGAAGTATGCTGAATCATCTAGAACGCTCTTTTCGAGCTATTTAATGCGAGAAACACGTTATCTGGTGTTTTCACCACTCCACAGTGCGTTTGACATGCAGAACCGGAGATATTTTGGTTTTCATCGGGTTTCAAACTGAGATATGCATTTTCTACGATAATTTTGGTGAGACTTCTGTCCGAAGTATGCAGAATCATCGAGATCGCTCGTTTCGAGCTATTTAATGCGAGAAACACGTTATCTGGTGTTTTCACCACTCCACAGTTCGTTGGATATGCAGAACAGTAGATATCCTGGTTTTCGTGGGGTTTCAAGCAGAGATATGCATTTTCTGCGATAATCTTGGTGAGACTTCTGTTAGAAGTGTGCAGAATCATCGAGATCGCTCGTTTCGAACTATTTAATGCGAGAAACACGTTATCTGGTGTTTTCACCACTCCACAGTGCGTTGGATATGCAGAACCGGAGATATTTTGGTTTTCGTCGGGTTTCAAGCTGAGATATGTATTTCCTGCGATAATCTTGGTGAGACTTCTGTTCGAAGTATGCAGAATCATCGAGATCGCACTTTTCGAGCTATTTAATGCGAGAAACACGTTCTCTGGTTATTTTCACCACTCCACAGTGCGTTTGATATGCAGAACCGGCAACATCTTGATTTTCGTGAGGTTTCGAGCTGAGATATGCATTTTCTGCGATAATTTTGGTGAGACTTCTGTCAGAAGTATGCAGAATCTTCGAGAACGCTCTTTTCGAGCTACTTAATGCGCGAAACACGTTTTCTGCTGTTTTCACCACTCCACGGTACGTTTGATGTGCAGAACCGGAGATAACTCGGTTTTCGTCGGGTTTCAAGCTGAGATATTCATTTTCTACGATAATCTTGGTGAGACTTCTGTCAGAAGTATGCAGGATCTTCGAGATCGCTCTTTTCGAGCTAGTTAAAGCGAGGAAAACCTTATCCGGTGTTTTCACTACTCCACAGTGCGTTTGATATGCAAAACCGGCGATATTTTGGTTTTCGTCGGGTTTCAAGCTGAGATATGCATTTTCCACGATAATCTTGGTGAAACATCTGTCCGAAGTTTGCAGAAACATCGGGAGCGCTCTTTTCGAGCTATTTAATGCGAGAAACTCGTTTTCTGGGGTTTTCACCACTCCACAGTTCGTTGGATATGCAGAACCGGAGATATCTTGGTTTTCGTGGGGTTTCAAGCTGGGATATGCATTTCCTGCGATAATCTTGGTGAGACTTCTGTCCGAAGTATGCTGAATCATCTAGAACGCTCTTTTCGAGCTATTTAATGCGAGAAACACGTTATCTGGTGTTTTCACCACTCCACAGTGCGTTTGACATGCAGAACCGGAGATATTTTGGTTTTCATCGGGTTTCAAACTGAGATATGCATTTTCTACGATAATTTTGGTGAGACTTCTGTCCGAAGTATGCAGAATCATCGAGATCGCTCGTTTCGAGCTATTTAATGCGAGAAACACGTTATCTGGTGTTTTCACCACTCCACAGTTCGTTGGATATGCAGAACAGTAGATATCCTGGTTTTCGTGGGGTTTCAAGCAGAGATATGCATTTTCTGCGATAATCTTGGTGAGACTTCTGTTAGAAGTATGCAGAATCATCGAGATCGCTCGTTTCGAACTATTTAATGCGAGAAACACGTTATCTGGTGTTTTCACCACTCCACAGTGCGTTGGATATGCAGAACCGGAGATATTTTGGTTTTCGTCGGGTTTCAAGCTGAGATATGTATTTTCTGCGATAATCTTGGTGAGACTTCTGTTCGAAGTATGCAGAATCATCGAGATCGCACTTTTCGAGCTATTTAATGCGACACACACGTTATCTGGTGTTTTCAGCACACCACAGTGCGTTTGATATGCAGAACCAGCGAAATCTTGGTTTTCGTGGGGTTTCAAGCTGAGATATGCATTTTTTACGATAAGCTTGGTGAGACTTCTGTCCGAAGTATGCTTAATCATCGAGATCGCTCTATTCGAGCTATTTAATGCGAGAAACACGTTATCTGGTGTTTGCACCACTCCACAGTGCGTATGATATACAGAACCGACGATATCTTGGTTTTCGTGGGGTTTCAAGCTCAGATATGCATTTTCTGCGATAATCATGGTGAGACTTCTGTCCGAAGTATGCAGAGTCATCGAGATCGTACTATTCGAGCTATTTAATGCGAAAAACACGTTATCTGGTGTTTTCACCACTCCACAGTGCGTATGATATGCAGAACCGACGATATCTTGGTTTTCGTGGGGTTTCAAGCTGAGATATGCATTTTTTACGATAATCTTGGTGAGGCTTCTGTCCGAAGTATGCTTAATCATCGAGATCGCTCTATTCGAGCTATTTAATGCGTGAAACACGTTATCTGGTGTTTTCACCACTCCACAGTGCGTATGATATACAGAACCGACGATATCTTGGTTTTCGTGGGGTTTCAAGCTCAGATATGCATTTTCTGCGATAATCATGGTGAGACTTCTGTCCGAAGTATGCAGAGTCATCGAGATCGCTCTTTTCGAGCTATTTAATGCGAGAAACAAGTTATCTGGTGTTTTCACCACTCCGCAGTGCGTTCGATATGCAGAACCAGCGATATCTGGGTTTTCGTGGGGTTTCAAGCTCAGATATGCATTTTCTGCGATAATCATGGTGAGACTTCTGTCCGAAGTATGCAGAGTCATCGAGATCGCTCTTTTCGAGCTATTTAATGCGAGAAACAAGTTATCTGTTGTTTTCACCACTCCGCAGTGCGTTTGATATGCAGAACCAGCGAAATCTTGGTTTTCGTGGGGTTTCAAGCTGAGATATGCATTTTTTACGATAATCTTGGTGAGACTTCTGTCCGAAGTATGCTTAATCATCGAGATCGCTCTATTCGAGCTATTTAATGCGAGAAACACGTTATCTGGTGTTTGCACCACTCCACAGTGCGTATGATATACAGAACCGACGATATCTTGGTTTTCGTGGGGTTTCAAGCTCAGATATGCATTTTTTACGATAATCTTGGTGAGGCTTCTGTCCGAAGTATGCTTAATCATCGAGATCGCTCTATTCGAGCTATTTAATGCGAGAAACACGTTATCTGGTGTTTTCACCACTCCACAGTGCGTATGATATACAGAACCGACGATATCTTGGTTTTCGTGGGGTTTCAAGCAGAGATATGCATTTTCTGCGATAATCTTGGTGAGGCTTCTGTCCGAAGTATGCTTAATCATCGAGATCGCTCTATTCGAGCTATTTAATGCGAGAAACACGTTATCTGGTGTTTTCACCACTCCACAGTGCGTATGATATACAGAACCGACGATATCTTGGTTTTCGTGGGGTTTCAAGCTCAGATATGCATTTTCTGCGATAATCATGGTGAGACTTCTGTCCGAAGTATGCAGAGTCATCGAGATCGCTCTTTTCGAGCTATTTAATGCGAGAAACAAGTTATCTGGTGTTTTCACCACTCCGCAGTGCGTTTGATATGCAGAACCAGCGAAATCTTGGTTTTCGTGGGGTTTCAAGCTGAGATATGCATTTTTTACGATAATCTTGGTGAGACTTCTGTCCGAAGTATGCTTAATCATCGAGATCGCTCTATTCGAGCTATTTAATGCGAGAAACAGGTTATCTGGTGTTTTCACCACTCCACAGTGCGTATGATATACAGAACAGGAGATATCTTGGTTTTCGTGGGGTTTCTAGCAGAGATATGCATTTTCTGCGATAATCTTGGTGAGACTTCTGTCCGAAGTATGCAGAGTCATCGAGAGCGTACTTTTCGACCTATTTAATGCGACAAACACGTTTTCTGGGGTTTTCACCACACCACAGTTCGTTGGATATGCAGAACAGGTGATATCTTGGTTTTCGTCGGGTTTCAAGCTGAGATATGTATTTCCTGCGATAATCTTGGTGAGACTTCTGTTCGAAGTATGCAGAATCATCGAGATCGCACTTTTCGAGCTATTTAATGCGAGAAACACGTTCTCTGGTTATTTTCACCACTCCACAGTGCGTTTGATATGCAGAACCGGCAACATCTTGATTTTCGTGAGGTTTCGAGCTGAGATATGCATTTTCTGCGATAATTTTGGTGAGACTTCTGTCAGAAGTATGCAGAATCTTCGAGAACGCTCTTTTCGAGCTACTTAATGCGCGAAACACGTTTTCTGCTGTTTTCACCACTCCACGGTACGTTTGATGTGCAGAACCGGAGATAACTCGGTTTTCGTCGGGTTTCAAGCTGAGATATGCATTTTCTACGATAATCTTGGTGAGACTTCTGTCAGAAGTATGCAGGATCTTCGAGATCGCTCTTTTCGAGCTAGTTAAAGCGAGGAAAACCTTATCCGGTGTTTTCACTACTCCACAGTGCGTTTGATATGCAAAACCGGCGATATTTTGGTTTTCGTCGGGTTTCAAGCTGAGATATGCATTTTCCACGATAATCTTGGTGAAACATCTGTCCGAAGTTTGCAGAAACATCGGGAGCGCTCTTTTCGAGCTATTTAATGCGAGAAACTCGTTTTCTGGGGTTTTCACCACTCCACAGTTCGTTGGATATGCAGAACCGGAGATATCTTGGTTTTCGTGGGGTTTCAAGCTGGGATATGCATTTCCTGCGATAATCTTGGTGAGACTTCTGTCCGAAGTATGCTGAATCATCTAGAACGCTCTTTTCGAGCTATTTAATGCGAGAAACACGTTATCTGGTGTTTTCACCACTCCACAGTGCGTTTGACATGCAGAACCGGAGATATTTTGGTTTTCATCGGGTTTCAAACTGAGATATGCATTTTCTACGATAATTTTGGTGAGACTTCTGTCCGAAGTATGCAGAATCATCGAGATCGCTCGTTTCGAGCTATTTAATGCGAGAAACACGTTATCTGGTGTTTTCACCACTCCACAGTTCGTTGGATATGCAGAACAGTAGATATCCTGGTTTTCGTGGGGTTTCAAGCAGAGATATGCATTTTCTGCGATAATCTTGGTGAGACTTCTGTTAGAAGTATGCAGAATCATCGAGATCGCTCGTTTCGAACTATTTAATGCGAGAAACACGTTATCTGGTGTTTTCACCACTCCACAGTGCGTTGGATATGCAGAACCGGAGATATTTTGGTTTTCGTCGGGTTTCAAGCTGAGATATGTATTTTCTGCGATAATCTTGGTGAGACTTCTGTTCGAAGTATGCAGAATCATCGAGATCGCACTTTTCGAGCTATTTAATGCGACACACACGTTATCTGGTGTTTTCAGCACACCACAGTGCGTTTGATATGCAGAACCAGCGAAATCTTGGTTTTCGTGGGGTTTCAAGCTGAGATATGCATTTTTTACGATAAGCTTGGTGAGACTTCTGTCCGAAGTATGCTTAATCATCGAGATCGCTCTATTCGAGCTATTTAATGCGAGAAACACGTTATCTGGTGTTTGCACCACTCCACAGTGCGTATGATATACAGAACCGACGATATCTTGGTTTTCGTGGGGTTTCAAGCTCAGATATGCATTTTCTGCGATAATCATGGTGAGACTTCTGTCCGAAGTATGCAGAGTCATCGAGATCGTACTATTCGAGCTATTTAATGCGAAAAACACGTTATCTGGTGTTTTCACCACTCCACAGTGCGTATGATATGCAGAACCGACGATATCTTGGTTTTCGTGGGGTTTCAAGCTGAGATATGCATTTTTTACGATAATCTTGGTGAGGCTTCTGTCCGAAGTATGCTTAATCATCGAGATCGCTCTATTCGAGCTATTTAATGCGTGAAACACGTTATCTGGTGTTTTCACCACTCCACAGTGCGTATGATATACAGAACCGACGATATCTTGGTTTTCGTGGGGTTTCAAGCTCAGATATGCATTTTCTGCGATAATCATGGTGAGACTTCTGTCCGAAGTATGCAGAGTCATCGAGATCGCTCTTTTCGAGCTATTTAATGCGAGAAACAAGTTATCTGGTGTTTTCACCACTCCGCAGTGCGTTCGATATGCAGAACCAGCGATATCTGGGTTTTCGTGGGGTTTCAAGCTCAGATATGCATTTTCTGCGATAATCATGGTGAGACTTCTGTCCGAAGTATGCAGAGTCATCGAGATCGCTCTTTTCGAGCTATTTAATGCGAGAAACAAGTTATCTGTTGTTTTCACCACTCCAGAGTGCGTTTGATATGCAGAACCAGCGAAATCTTGGTTTTCGTGGGGTTTCAAGCTGAGATATGCATTTTTTACGATAATCTTGGTGAGACTTCTGTCCGAAGTATGCTTAATCATCGAGATCGCTCTATTCGAGCTATTTAATGCGAGAAACACGTTATCTGGTGTTTGCACCACTCCACAGTGCGTATGATATACAGAACCGACGATATCTTGGTTTTCGTGGGGTTTCAAGCTCAGATATGCATTTTTTACGATAATCTTGGTGAGGCTTCTGTCCGAAGTATGCTTAATCATCGAGATCGCTCTATTCGAGCTATTTAATGCGAGAAACACGTTATCTGGTGTTTTCACCACTCCACAGTGCGTATGATATACAGAACCGACGATATCTTGGTTTTCGTGGGGTTTCAAGCAGAGATATGCATTTTCTGCGATAATCTTGGTGAGGCTTCTGTCCGAAGTATGCTTAATCATCGAGATCGCTCTATTCGAGCTATTTAATGCGAGAAACACGTTATCTGGTGTTTTCACCACTCCACAGTGCGTATGATATACAGAACCGACGATATCTTGGTTTTCGTGGGGTTTCAAGCTCAGATATGCATTTTCTGCGATAATCATGGTGAGACTTCTGTCCGAAGTATGCAGAGTCATCGAGATCGCTCTTTTCGAGCTATTTAATGCGAGAAACAAGTTATCTGGTGTTTTCACCACTCCGCAGTGCGTTTGATATGCAGAACCAGCGAAATCTTGGTTTTCGTGGGGTTTCAAGCTGAGATATGCATTTTTTACGATAATCTTTGTGAGACTTCTGTCCGAAGTATGCTTAATCATCGAGATCGCTCTATTCGAGCTATTTAATGCGAGAAACACGTTATCTGGTGTTTTCACCACTCCACAGTGCGTATGATATACAGAACAGGAGATATCTTGGTTTTCGTGGGGTTTCTAGCAGAGATATGCATTTTCTGCGATAATCTTGGTGAGACTTCTGTCCGAAGTATGCAGAGTCATCGAGATCGTACTTTTCGAGCTATTTAATGCGACAAACACGTTTTCTGGGGTTTTCGCCACTCCACAGTTCGTTGGATATGCAGAACCGGAGATATCTTGGTTTTCGTGGGGTTTCAAGCTGGGATATGCATTTCCTACGATAATCTTGGTGAGACTTCTGTCCGATGTATGCAGAGTCATCGAGATCGCTCTTTTCGAGCTATTTAATGCGAGAAACAAGTTATCTGGTGTTTTCACCACTCCGCAGTGCGTTTGATATGCAGAACCAGCGATATCTTGGTTTTCGTGGGGTTTCAAGCTCAATTATGCATTTTCTGCGATAATCTTGGTGAGACTTCTGTCCGAAGTATGCAGAGTCATCGAGATCGTACTTTTCGAGCTATTTAATGCGACAAACACGTTTTCTGGGGTTTTCACCACTCCACAGTTCGTTAGATAAGCAGAACAGGAGATATCTTGGTTTTCGTGGGGTTTCTAGCAGAGATATGCATTTTCTGCGATAATCTTGGTGAGACCTCTGTCCGAAGTATGCAGAAACATGGAGATCGCTCTTTTCGACCTATTGAATGCGAGAAACACGTCATCTGGTGTTTTCACCACTCCACAGTGCGTTTGATATGCAGAACCAGCGAAATCTTGGTTTTCGTTGGGTTTCAAGCTGAGATATGCATTTTTTACGATAATCATGGTGAGACTTCTGTCCGAAGTATGCAGAATCATCGAGATCGCACTTTTCGAGCTATTTAATGCGACAAACACGTTATCTGGTGTTTTCAGCACTCCACAGTGCGTTCGATATGCAGAACCAGCGATATCTGGGTTTTCGTGGGGTTTCAAGCTGAGATATGCATTTTTTACGATAATCTTGATGAGACTTCTGTCCGAAGTATGCAGAAACATCGAGATCGCACTTTTCGAGCTATTTAATGCGACAAACACGTTATCTGGTGTTTTCAGCACTCCACAGTGCGTTTGATATGCAGAACCAGCGAAATCTTGGTTTTCGTGGGGTTTCAAGCTGAGATATGCATTTTTTTACGATAATCTTGGTGAGACTTCTGTCCGAAGTATGCTTAATCATCGAGATCGCTCTATTCGAGCTATTTAATGCGAGAAACACGTTATCTGGTGTTTTCAGCACTCCACAGTGCGTTTGATATGCAGAACCAGCGAAATCTTGGTTTTCGTGGGGTTTCAAGCTGAGATATGCATTTTTTTACGATAATCTTGGTGAGACTTCTGTCCGAAGTATGCTTAATCATCGAGATCGCTCGTTTCGAGCTATTTAATGCGAGAAACAAGTTATCTGGTGTTTTCACCACTCCACAGTGCGTTTGACATGCAGAAACAGCGATATCTTGGTTTTCGTGGGGTTTCAAGCTGAGATATGCATTTTTTACGATAATCTTGGTGAGACTTCTGTCCGAAGTATGCAGAGTCATCGAGATCGTACTTTTCGAGCTATTCAATGCGAGAAACACGTTTTCTGGGGTTTTCACCACTCCACAGTTCGTTGGATATGCAGAACAGGAGATATCTTGGTTTTCGTGGGGTTTCTAGCAGAGATATGCATTTTCTGTGATAATCTAGGTGAGACTTCTGTCCGAAGTATGCTTAATCATCGAGATCGCTCGTTTCGAGCTATTTAATGCGAGAAACAAGTTATCTGGTGTTTTCACCACTCCACAGTGCGTTTGATATGCAGAAACAGCGATATCTTGGTTTTCGTGGGGTTTCAAGCTGAGATATGCATTTTTTACGATAATCATGGTGAGACTTCTGTCCGAAGTATGCAGAATCATCGAGGTCGCACTTTTCGAGCTATTTAATGCGACAAACACGTTATCTGGTGTTTTCAGCACTCCACAGTGCGTTCGATATGCAGAACCAGCGATATCTGGGTTTTCGTGGGGTTTCAAGCTGAGATATGCATTTTTTACGATAATCTTGGTGAGACTTCTGTCCGAAGTATGCAGAATCATCGAGATCGCACTTTTCGAGCTATTTAATGCGACAAACACGTTATCTGGTGTTTTCAGCACTCCACAGTGCGTTTGATATGCAGAACCAGCGAAATCTTGGTTTTCGTGGGGTTTCAAGCTGAGATATGCATTTTTTTACGATAATCTTGGTGAGACTTCTGTCCGAAGTATGCTTAATCATCGAGATCGCTCTATTCGAGATATTTAATGCGAGAAACACGTTATCTGGTGTTTTCACCACTCCACAGTGCGTATGATATGCAGAACCGACGATATCTTGGTTTTCGTGGGGTTTCAAGCTCAGATATGCATTTTCTGCGATAATCATGGTGAGACTTCTGTCCGAAGTATGGTTAATCATCGAGACCGCTCTATTCGAGCTATTTAATGCGAGAAAAACCTTGTCTGGTGTTTTCACCACTCCACAGTGCGTTTGATATGCAGAACCAGCGATATCTTGGTTTTCGTGGGGTTTCAAGCTGAGATATGCATTTTTTTACGATAATCTTGGTGAGACTTCTGTCCGAAGTATGCTTAATCATCGAGATCGCTCTATTCGAGATATTTAATGCGAGAAACACGTTATCTGGTGTTTTCACCACTCCACAGTGCGTTGGATATGCAGAACCGGAGATATTTTGGTTTTCGTCGGGTTTCAAGCTGAGATATGCATTTTCTACGATAAGCTTGGTGAAACATCTGTCCGAAGTATGCAGAAACGTCGAGAGCGCTCTTTTCGAGCTATTTAATGCGAGAAACACGTTTTCTGGGGTTTTGACCACTCCACAGTGCGTTGGATATGCAGAACCGGAGATAACTCGGTTTTCGTCGGGTTTCAAGCTGAGATATGTATTTTTTACGATAATTTTGGTGAGACTTCTGTCCGAAGTATGCAGAATCATCGAGATCGCTCGTTTCGAGCTATTTAATGCGAGAAACACGTTATCTGGTGTTTTCACCACTCCACAGTGCGTTTGATATGCAGAACAGGCGATATCTTGGTTTTCGTGGGGTTTCAAGCTGAGATATGCATTTCCTGCGATAATCTTGGTGAGACTTCTGTCCGAAGTATGCAGAGTCATCGAGATCGTACTTTTCGAGCTATTTAATGCGAGAAACACGTTATCTGGTGTTTTCACCACTCCACAGTGCGTATGATATGCAGAACCGACGATATCTTGGTTTTCGTGGGGTTTCATGCTCAGATATGCAGTTTCTGCGATAATCTTGGTGAGACTTCTGTCCGAAGTATGCAGAGTCATCGAGATCGTACTTTTCGAGCTATTCAATGCGAGAAACACGTTTTCTGGGGTTTTCACCACTCCACAGTGCGTATGATATGCAGAACCGACGATATCTTGGTTTTCGTGGGGTTTCAAGCTCAGATATGCATTTTCTGCGATAATCTTGGTGAGACTTCTGTCCGAAGTATGCAGAGTCATCGAGATCGTACTTTTCGAGCTATTCAATGCGAGAAACACGTTTTCTGGGGTTTTCGCCACTCCACAGTTCGTTGGATATGCAGAACAGGAGATATCTTGGTTTTCGTGGGGTTTCTAGCAGAGATATGCATTTTCTGCGATAATCTAGGTGAGACTTCTGTCCGAAGTATGCTTAATCATCGAGATCGCTCGTTTCGAGCTATTTAATGCGAGAAACAAGTTATCTGGTGTTTTCACCACTCCACAGTGCGTTTGATATGCAGAAACAGCGATATCTTGGTTTTCGTGGGGTTTCAAGCTGAGATATGCATTTTTTACGATAATCATGGTGAGACTTCTGTCCGAAGTATGCAGAATCATCGAGGTCGCACTTTTCGAGCTATTTAATGCGACAAACACGTTATCTGGTGTTTTCAGCACTCCACAGTGCGTTCGATATGCAGAACCAGCGATATCTGGGTTTTCGTGGGGTTTCAAGCTGAGATATGCATTTTTTACGATAATCTTGGTGAGACTTCTGTCCGAAGTATGCAGAATCATCGAGATCGCACTTTTCGAGCTATTTAATGCGACAAACACGTTATCTGGTGTTTTCAGCACTCCACAGTGCGTTTGATATGCAGAACCAGCGAAATCTTGGTTTTCGTGGGGTTTCAAGCTGAGATATGCATTTTCTGCGATAATCTTGGTGAGACTTCTGTCCGAAGTATGCTTAATCATCGAGATCGCTCTATTCGAGCTATTTAATGCGAGAAACACGTTATCTGGTGTTTTCACCACTCCACAGTGCGTATGATATACAGAACCGACGATATCTTGGTTTTCGTGGGGTTTCAAGCTCAGATATGCATTTTCTGCGATAATCATGGTGAGACTTCTGTCCGAAGTATGCTTAATCATCGAGATCGCTCTATTCGAGCTATTCAATGCGAGAAACACGTTTTCTGGTGTTTTCACCACTCCACAGTGCGTATGATATGCAGAACCGACGATATCTTGGTTTTCGTGGGGTTTCAAGCTCAGATATGCATTTTCTGCGATAATCTTGGTGAGACTTCTGTCCGAAGTATGCAGAGTCATCGAGATCGTACTTTTCGAGCTATTTAATGCGACAAACACGTTTTCTGGGGTTTTCACCACTCCACAGTTCGTTGGATATGCAGAACCGGAGATATCTTGGTTTTCGTGGGGTTTCAAGCTGGGATATGCATTTCCTACGATAATCTTGGTGAGACTTCTGTCCGATGTATGCAGAGTCATCGAGATCGCTCTTTTCGAGCTATTTAATGCGAGAAACAAGTTATCTGGTGTTTTCACCACTCCGCAGTGCGTTTGATATGCAGAACCAGCGATATCTTGGTTTTCGTGGGGTTTCAAGCTCAATTATGCATTTTCTGCGATAATCTTGGTGAGACTTCTGTCCGAAGTATGCAGAGTCATCGAGATCGTACTTTTCGAGCTATTTAATGCGACAAACACGTTTTCTGGGGTTTTCACCACTCCACAGTTCGTTAGATATGCAGAACAGGAGATATCTTGGTTTTCGTGGGGTTTCTAGCAGAGATATGCATTTTCTGCGATAATCTTGGTGAGACCTCTGTCCGAAGTATGCAGAAACATGGAGATCGCTCTTTTCGACCTATTGAATGCGAGAAACACGTCATCTGGTGTTTTCACCACTCCACAGTGCGTTTGATATGCAGAACCAGCGAAATCTTGGTTTTCGTTGGGTTTCAAGCTGAGATATGCATTTTTTACGATAATCATGGTGAGACTTCTGTCCGAAGTATGCAGAATCATCGAGATCGCACTTTTCGAGCTATTTAATGCGACAAACACGTTATCTGGTGTTTTCAGCACTCCACAGTGCGTTCGATATGCAGAACCAGCGATATCTGGGTTTTCGTGGGGTTTCAAGCTGAGATATGCATTTTTTACGATAATCTTGATGAGACTTCTGTCCGAAGTATGCAGAAACATCGAGATCGCACTTTTCGAGCTATTTAATGCGACAAACACGTTATCTGGTGTTTTCAGCACTCCACAGTGCGTTTGATATGCAGAACCAGCGAAATCTTGGTTTTCGTGGGGTTTCAAGCTGAGATATGCATTTTTTTACGATAATCTTGGTGAGACTTCTGTCCGAAGTATGCTTAATCATCGAGATCGCTCTATTCGAGCTATTTAATGCGAGAAACACGTTATCTGGTGTTTTCAGCACTCCACAGTGCGTTTGATATGCAGAACCAGCGAAATCTTGGTTTTCGTGGGGTTTCAAGCTGAGATATGCATTTTTTTACGATAATCTTGGTGAGACTTCTGTCCGAAGTATGCTTAATCATCGAGATCGCTCGTTTCGAGCTATTTAATGCGAGAAACAAGTTATCTGGTGTTTTCACCACTCCACAGTGCGTTTGACATGCAGAAACAGCGATATCTTGGTTTTCGTGGGGTTTCAAGCTGAGATATGCATTTTTTACGATAATCTTGGTGAGACTTCTGTCCGAAGTATGCAGAGTCATCGAGATCGTACTTTTCGAGCTATTCAATGCGAGAAACACGTTTTCTGGGGTTTTCACCACTCCACAGTTCGTTGGATATGCAGAACAGGAGATATCTTGGTTTTCGTGGGGTTTCTAGCAGAGATATGCATTTTCCGCGATAATCTAGGTGAGACTTCTGTCCGAAGTATGCTTAATCATCGAGATCGCTCGTTTCGAGCTATTTAATGCGAGAAACAAGTTATCTGGTGTTTTCACCACTCCACAGTGCGTTTGATATGCAGAAACAGCGATATCTTGGTTTTCGTGGGGTTTCAAGCTGAGATATGCATTTTTTACGATAATCATGGTGAGACTTCTGTCCGAAGTATGCAGAATCATCGAGGTCGCACTTTTCGAGCTATTTAATGCGACAAACACGTTATCTGGTGTTTTCAGCACTCCACAGTGCGTTCGATATGCAGAACCAGCGATATCTTGGTTTTCGTGGGGTTTCAAGCTCAGATATGCATTTTCTGCGATAATCTTGGTGAGACTTCTGTCCGAAGTATGCAGAGTCATCGAGATCGTACTTTTCGAGCTATTTAATGCGAGAAACACGTTATCTGGTGTTTTCAGCACTCCACAGTGCGTTTGATATGCAGAACCAGCGATATCTTGGTTTACGTGGGGTTTCAAGCTCAGATATGCATTTTCTGCGATAATCTTGGTGAGACTTCGGTCCGAAGTATGCAGAATCATCGAGATCGTACTATTCGAGCTATTTAATGCGAGAAACACGTTATCTGGTGTTTTCACCACTCCACAGTGCGTATGATATGCAGAACCGACGATATCTTGGTTTTCGTGGGGTTTCAAGCTCAGATATGCATTTTCTGCGATAATCTTGGTGAGACTTCTATCCGAAGTATGCAGAGTCATCGAGATCGTACTATTCGAGCTATTTAATGCGAAAAACACGTTATCTGGTGTTTTCACCACTCCACAGTGCGTATGATATGCAGATCCGACGATATCTTGGTTTTCGTGGGGTTTCAAGCTCAGATATGCATTTTCTGCGATAATCTTGGTGAGACTTCTGTCCGAAGTATGCAGAGTCATCGAGATCGCTCTTTTCGAGCTATTTAATGCGAGAAACAAGTTATCTGGTGTTTTCACCACTCCACAGTTCGTTGGATATGCAGAACAGGAGATATCTTGGTTTTCGTGGGGTTTCTAGCAGAGATATGCATTTTATGCGGTAATCTTGGTGAGACCTCTGTCCGAAGTATGCAGAAACATCGAGATCGCTCTTTTCGACCTATTTAATGCGAGAAACACGTTATCTGGTGTTTTCACCACTCCACAGTGCGTTTGATTAGCAGAACCAGCGAAATCTTGGTTTTCGTGGGGTTTCAAGCTGAGATATGCATTTTTTACGATAATCTTGTTGGGACTTCTGTCCGAAGTATGCTTAATCATCGAGACCGCTCTATTCGAGTTATTTAATGCGAGAAAAACCTTCTCTGGTGTTTTCACCACTCCACAGTGCGTTTGATATGCAGAACCAGCGATATCTTGGTTTTCGTGCGGTTTCAAGCTCAGATATGCATTTTCTGCGATAATCTTGGTGAGACTTCTGTCCGAAGTATGCAGAGTCATCGAGATCGTACTTTTCGAGCTATTTAATGCGAGAAACACGTTATCTGGTGTTTTCACCACTCCACAGTGCGTATGATATGCAGAACCGACGATATCTTGGTTTTCGTGGGGTTTCAAGCTCAGATATGCATTTTCTGCGATAATCTTGGTGAGACTTCTGTCCGAAGTATGCAGAGTCATCGAGATCGTACTTTTCGAGCTATTTAATGCGAGAAACACGTTATCTGGTGTTTTCACCACTCCACAGTGCGTATGATATGGAGAACCGACGATATCTTGGTTTTCGTGGGGTTTCAAGCTCAGATATGCATTTTCTGCGATAATCTTGGTGAGACTTCTGTCCGAAGTATGCAGAGTCATCGAGATCGTACTTTTCGAGCTATTTAATGCGAGAAACACGTTTTCTGGGGTTTTCACCACTCCACAGTTCGTTGGATATGCAGAACAGGAGATATCTTGGTTTTCGTGGGGTTTCTAGCAGAGATATGCATTTTCTGCGATAATCTTGGTGAGACCTCGGTCCGAAGTATGCAGAAACATCGAGATCGCTCTTTTCGACCTATTTAATGCGAGAAACACGTTATCTGGTATTTTCACCACTCCACAGTGCGTTTGATATGCAGAACCAGCGAAATCTTGGTTTTCGTGGGGTTTCAAGCTGAGATATGCATTTTTTACGATCATCATGGTGAGACCTCTGTCCGAAGTATGCAGAAACATCGAGATCGCTCTTTTCGAAATTTTTAATGCGAGAAACACGTTATCGGGTGTTTTCACCACTCCACAGTGCGGTTGATATGCATAACCAGCGAAATCTTGGTTTTCGTGTGGCTTCAAGCTCAGATATGCATTTTCTGCGATAATCATGGTGAGACTTCTGTCCGAAGTATGCAGAGTCATGGAGATCGCTCTTTTCGAGCTATTTAATGCGAGAAACAAGTTATCTGGTGTTTTCACCACTCCGCAGTGCGTTTGATATGCAGAACCAGCGATATCTTGGTTTTCGTGGGGTTTCAAGCTCAGATATGCATTTTCTGCGATAATCTTGGTGAGACTTCTGTCCGAAGTATGCTTAATCATCGAGATCGCTCTATTCGAGCTATTTAATGCGAGAAACACGTTATCTGGTGTTTTCACCACTCCACAGTGCGTATGATATACAGAACCGACGATATCTTGGTTTTCGTGGGGTTTCAAGCTCAGATATGCATTTTCTGCGATAATCATGGTGAGACTTCTGTCCGAAGTATGCAGAGTCATCGAGATCGTACTATTCGAGCTATTTAATGCGAAAAACACGTTATCTGGTGTTTTCACCACTCCACAGTGCGTATGATATGCAGAACCGACGATATCTTGGTTTTCGTGGGGTTTCAAGCTGAGATATGCATTTTTTACGATAATCTTGGTGAGACTTCTGTCCGAAGTATGCTTAATCATCGAGATCGCTCTATTCGAGCTATTTAATGCGAGAAACACGTTATCTGGTGTTTTCACCACTCCACAGTGCGTATGATATGCAGAACCGACGATATCTTGGTTTTCGTGGGGTTTCAAGCTCAGATATGCATTTTCTGCGATAATCTTGGTGAGACTTCTGTCCGAAGTATGCAGAGTCATCGAGATCGTACTTTTCGAGCTATTTAATGCGAGAAACAAGTTATCTGGTGTTTTCACCACTACGCAGTGCGTTTGATATGCAGAACCAGCGATATCTTGGTTTTCGTGGGGTTTCAAGCTCAGATATGCATTTTCTGCGATAATCTTGGTGAGACTTCTGTCCGAAGTATGCTTAATCATCGAGATCGCTCTATTCGAGCTATTTAATGCGAGAAACACGTTATCTGGTGTTTTCACCACTCCACAGTGCGTATGATATACAGAACCGACGATATCTTGGTTTTCGTGGGGTTTCAAGCTCAGATATGCATTTTCTGCGATAATCATGGTGAGACTTCTGTCCGAAGTATGCAGAGTCATCGAGATCGTACTATTCGAGCTATTTAATGCGAAAAACACGTTATCTGGTGTTTTCACCACTCCACAGTGCGTATGATATGCAGAACCGACGATATCTTGGTTTTCGTGGGGTTTCAAGCTGAGATATGCATTTTTTACGATAATCTTGGTGAGACTTCTGTCCGAAGTATGCTTAATCATCGAGATCGCTCTATTCGAGCTATTTAATGCGAGAAACACGTTATCTGGTGTTTTCACCACTCCACAGTGCGTATGATATGCAGAACCGACGATATCTTGGTTTGCGTGGGGTTTCAAGCTCAGATATGCATTTTCTGCGATAATCTTGGTGAAACTTCTGTCCGAAGTATGCAGAAACATGGAGATCGCTCTTTTCGACCTATTGAATGCGAGAAACACGTTATCTGGTGTTTTCACCACTCCACAGTGCGTTTGATATGCAGAACCAGCGAAATCTTGGTTTTCGTTGGGTTTCAAGCTGAGATATGCATTTTTTACGATAATCATGGTGAGACTTCTGTCCGAAGTATGCAGAATCATCGAGATCGCACTTTTCGAGCTATTTAATGCGACAAACACGTTATCTGGTGTTTTCAGCACACCACAGTGCGTTTGATATGCAGAACCAGCGAAATCTTGGTTTTCGTGGGGTTTCAAGCTGAGATATGCATTTTTTACGATAATCTTGGTGAGACTTCTGTCCGAAGTATGCTTAATCATCGAGATCGCTCTATTCGAGCTATTTAATGCGAGAAACACGTTATCTGGTGTTTTCACCACTCCACAGTGCGTATGATATACAGAACCGACGATATCTTGGTTTTCGTGGGGTTTCAAGCTCAGATATGCATTTTCTGCGATAATCATCGTGAGACTTCTGTCCGAAGTATGCAGAGTCTTCGAGATCGCTCTTTTCGAGCTATTTAATGCGAGAAACAAGTTATCTGGTGTTTTCACCACTCCGCAGTGCGTTTGATATGCAGAACCAGCGATATCTTGGTTTTCGTGGGGTTTCAAGCTCAGATATGCATTTTCTGCGATAATCTTGGTGTAGACTTCTGTCCGAAGTATGCAGAGTCATCGAGATCGTACTTTTCGAGCTATTTAATGCGACAAACACGTTTTCTGGGTTTTTCACCACTCCACAGTTCGTTGGATATGCAGAACAGGAGATATCTTGGTTTTCGTGGGGTTTCTAGCAGAGATATGCATTTTCTGCGATAATCTTGGTGAGAACTGTGTCCGAAGTATGCAGAAACATCGAGATGGCTCTTTTCGAGCTATTTAATGCGACAAACACGTTATCTGGAGTTTTCACCACTCCACAGTGCGTTTGATATGCAGAACCAGCGAAATCTTGGTTTTCGTTGGGTTTCAAGCTGAGATATGCATTTTTTACGATAATCATGGTGAGACTTCTGTCCGAAGTATGCAGAATCATCGAGATCGCACTTTTCGAGCTATTTAATGCGACAAACACGTTATCTGTTGTTTTCAGCACACCACAGTGCGTTTGATATGCAGAACCAGCGAAATCTTGGTTTTCGTGGGGTTTCAAGCTGAGATATGCATTTTTTACGATAACCTTGGTGAGACTTCTGTCCGAAGTATGCTTAATCATCGAGATCGCTCTATTCGAGCTATTTAATGCGAGAAACACGTTATCTGGTGTTTTCACCACTCCACAGTGCGTATGATATGCAGAACCGTCGATATCTTGGTTTTCGTGGGGTTTCAAGTTCAGATATGCATTTTCTGCGATAATCTTGGTGAGACTTCTGTCCGAAGTATGCAGAGTCATCGAGATCGCTCTTTTCGAGCTATTTAATGCGAGAAACAAGTTATCTGGTGTTTTCACCACTCCGCAGTGCGTTTGATATGCAGAACCAGCGATATCTTGGTTTTCGTGGGGTTTCAAGCTCAGATATGCATTTTCTGCGATAATCTTGGTGAGACCTCTGTCCGAAGTATGCAGAGTCATCGAGATCGTACATTTCGAGCTATTCAATGCGAGAAACACGTTTTCTGGGGTTTTCACCACTCCACAGTTCGTTGGATATGCAGAACAGGAGATATCTTGGTTTTCGTGGGGTTTCTAGCAGAGATATGCATTTTCTGCGATAATCTAGGTGAGACTTCTGTCCGAAGTATGCTTAATCATCGAGATCGCTCGTTTCGAGCTATTTAATGCGAGAAACAAGTTCTCTGGTGTTTTCACCACTCCACAGTGCGTTTGATATGCAGAAACAGCGATATCTTGGTTTGCGTGGGGTTTCAAGCTGAGATATGCATTTTTTACGATAATCATGGTGAGACTTCTGTCCGAAGTATGCAGAATCATCGAGATCGCACTTTTCGAGCTATTTAATGCGACAAACACGTTATCTGGTGTTTTCAGCACTCCACAGTGCGTTCGATATGCAGAACCAGCGATATCTGGGTTTACGTGGGGTTTCAAGCTGAGATATGCATTTTTTACGATAATCTTGGTGAGTCTTCTGTCCGAAGTATGCAGAATCATCGAGATCGCACTTTTCGAGCTATTTAATGCGACAAACACGTTATCTGGTGTTTTCAGCACTCCACAGTGCGTTTGATATGCAGAACCAGCGAAATCTTGGTTTTCGTTGGGTTTCAAGCTGAGATATGCATTTTTTACGATAATCATGGTGAGACTTCTGTCCGAAGTATGCAGAATCATCGAGATCGCACTTTTCGAGCTATTTAATGCGACAAACACGTTATCTGGTGTTTTCAGCACACCACAGTGCGTTTGATATGCAGAACCAGCGAAATCTTGGTTTTCGTGGGGTTTCAAGCTGAGATATGCATTTTTTACGATAATCTTGGTGAGACTTCTGTCCGAAGTATGCTTAATCATCGAGATCGCTCTATTCGAGCTATTTAATGCGAGAAACACGTTATCTGGTGTTTTCACCACTCCACAGTGCGTATGATATACAGAACCGACGATATCTTGGTTTTCGTGGGGTTTCAAGCTCAGATATGCATTTTCTGCGATAATCATGGTGAGACTTCTGTCCGAAGTATGCAGAGTCATCGAGATCGCTCTTTTCGAGCTATTTAATGCGACAAACACGTTTTCTGGGGTTTTCACCACTCCACAGTTCGTTGGATATGCAGAACAGGAGATATCTTGGTTTTCGTGGGGTTTCTAGCAGAGATATGCATTTTCTGCGATAATCTTGGTGAGACCTGTGTCCGAAGTATGCAGAAACATCGAGATCGCTCTATTCGACCTATTTAATGCGAGAAACACGTTATCTGGTGTTTTCAGCACTCCACAGTGCGTTTGATATGCAGAACCAGCGATATCTTGGTTTACGTGGGGTATCAAGCTCAGATATGCATTTTCTGCGATAATCTTGGTGAGACTTCTGTCCGAAGTATGCAGAGCCATCGAGATCGTACTTTTCGAGCTATTCAATGCGAGAAACACGTTTTCTGGGGTTTTCACCACTCCACAGTTCGTTGGATATGCAGAACAGGAGATATCTTGGTTTTCGTGGGGTTTCTAGCAGAGATATGCATTTTCTGCGATAATCTTGGTGAGACCTCTGTCCGAAGTATGCAGAAACATGGAGATCGCTCTTTTCGACCTATTGAATGCGAGAAACACGTTATCTGGTGTTTTCACCACTCCACAGTGCGTATGATATGCAGAACCGACGATATCGTGGTTTTCGTGGGGTTTCAAGCTCAGATATGCATTTTCTGCGATAATCTTGGTGAGACTTCTGTCCGAAGTATGCAGAGTCATCGAGATCGCTCTTTTCGAGATAGTTAATGCGAGAAACAAGTTATCTGGTGTTTTCACCACTCCGCAGTGCGTTTGATATGCAGAACCAGCAATATCTTGGTTTTCGTGGGGTTTCAAGCTCAGATATGCATTTTCTGCGATAATATTGGTGAGACTTCTGTCCGAAGTATGCAGAGTCATCGAGATCGTACTTTTCGAGCTATTCAATGCGAGAAACACGTTTTCTGGGGTTTTCACCACTCCACAGTTCGTTGGATATGCAGAACAGGAGATATCTTGGTTTTCGTGGGGTTTCTAGCAGAGATATGCATTTTCTGCGATAATCTAGGTGAGACTTCTGTTCGAAGTATGCTTAATCATCGAGATCGCTCGTTTCGAGCTATTTAATGCGAGAAACAAGTTATCTGGTGTTTTCACCACTCCACAGTGCGTTTGATATGCAGAAACAGCGATATCTTGGTTTTCGTGGGGTTTCAAGCTGAGATATGCATTTTTTACGATAATCATGGTGAGACTTCTGTCCGAAGTATGCTTAATCATCGAGATCGCACTTTTCGAGCTATTTAATGCGACAAACACGTTATCTGGTGTTTTCAGCACTCCACAGTGCGTTTGATATGCAGAACCAGCGAAATCTTGGTTTTCGTGGGGTTTCAAGCTGAGACATGCATTTTCTACGATAATCTTGGTGAGACTTCTGTCAGAAGTATGCAGAATCTTCGAGAACGCTCTTTTCGAGCTACTTAATGCGAGAAACACGTTTTCTGGTGTTTTCACTACACCACAGTCCGTTTGATGCGCAGAACCGGAGATATCTTGGTTTCGGTCGGGTTTCAAGCTGAGATATGCATTTTCTGCGATAATCTTGGTGAGACTTCTGTCAGAAGTATGTAGAATCATCTAGATCGCTCTTTTCGAGCTATTTAATTCGAGAAACACGTTTTCTGGGGTTTTCACCACTCCACAGTTCGTTGGATATGCAGAACAGGAGATATCTTGGTTTTCGTGGGGTTTCTAGCAGAGATATGCATTTTCTGCGATAATCTTGGTGAGACCTGTGTCCGAAGTATGCAGAAACATCGAGATCGCTCTTTTCGACCTATTTAATGCGAGAAACACGTTATCTGGTGTTTTCACCACTCCGCAGTGCGTTTGATATGCAGAACCAGCGATATCTTGGTTTTCGTGGGGTTTCAAGCTCAGATATGCATTTTCTGCGATAATCTTGGTGAGACTTCTGTCCGAAGTATGCAGAATCATCGAGATCGCACTTTTAGAGCTATTTAATGCGACAAACACGTTATCTGGTGTTTTCAGCACACCACAGTGCGTTTGATATGCAGAATCAGCGAAATCTTGGTTTTCGTGGGGTTTCAAGCTGAGATATGCATTTTTTACGATAATCTTGGTGAGACTTCCGTCCGAAGTATGCTTAATCATCGAGATCGCTCTATTCGAGCTATTTAATGCGAGAAACACGTTATCTGGTGTTTTCACCACTCCACAGTGCGTATGATATGCAGAACCGACGATATCTTGGTTTTCGTGGGGTTTCAAGCTCAGATATGCATTTTCTGCGATAATCTTGGTGAGACTTCTGTCCGAAGTATGCAGAGTCATCGAGATCGCTCTTTTCGAGCTATTTAATGCGAGAAACAAGTTATCTGGTGTTTTCACCACTCCGCAGTGCGTTTGATATGCAGAACCAGCGATATCTTGGTTTTCGTGGGGTTTCAAGCTCAGATATGCATTTTCTGGGATAATCTTGGTGAGACTTCTGTCCGAAGTATGCAGAGTCATCGAGATCGTACTTTTCGAGCTATTCAATGCGAGAAACACGTTTTCTTGGGTTTTCACCACTCCACAGTGCGTTCGATATGCAGAACCAGCGATATCTGGGTTTTCGTGGGGTTTCAGGCTGAGATATGCATTTTTTACGATAATCTTGGTGAGACTTCTGTCCGAAGTATGCAGAATCATCGAGATCGCACTTTTCGAGCTATTTAATGCGACAAACACGTTATCTGGTGTTTTCAGCACTCCACAGTGCGTTTGATATGCAGAACCAGCGAAATCTTGGTTTTCGTGGGGTTTCAAGCTGAGATATGCATTTTTTTACGATAATCTTGGTGAGACTTCTGTCCGAAGTATGCTTAATCATCGAGATCGCTCTATTCGAGATATTTAATGCGAGAAACACGTTATCTGGTGTTTTCACCACTCCACAGTGCGTATGATATGCAGAACCGACGATATCTTGGTTTCCGTGGGGTTTCAAGCTCAGATATGCATTTTCTGCGATAATCTTGGTGAGACTTCTGTCCGAAGTATGCAGAGTCATCGAGATCGTACTTTTTGAGCTATTTAATGCGACAAACACGTTTTCTGGGGTTTTCACCACTCCACAGTTCGTTGGATATGCAGAACAGGAGATATCTTGGTTTTCGTGGGGTTTCTAGCAGAGATATGCATTTTCTGCGATAATCTTGGTGAGACCTGTGTCCGAAGTATGCAGAAACATCGAGATCGCTCTTTTCGACCTATTTAATGCGAGAAACACGTTATCTGGTGTTTTCACCACTCCGCAGTGCGTTTGATATGCAGAACCAGCGATATCTTGGTTTTCGTGGGGTTTCAAGCTCAGATATGCATTTTCTGCGATAATCTTGGTGAGACTTCTGTCCGAAGTATGCAGAATCATCGAGATCGCACTTTTAGAGCTATTTAATGCGACAAACACGTTATCTGGTGTTTTCAGCACACCACAGTGCGTTTGATATGCAGAATCAGCGAAATCTTGGTTTTCGTGGGGTTTCAAGCTGAGATATGCATTTTTTACGATAATCTTGGTGAGACTTCTGTCCGAAGTATGCTTAATCATCGAGATCGCTCTATTCGAGCTATTTAATGCGAGAAACACGTTATCTGGTGTTTTCACCACTCCGCAGTGCGTTTGATATGCAGAACCAGCGATATCTTGGTTTTCGTGGGGTTTCAAGCTCAGATATGCATTTTCTGGGATAATCTTGGTGAGACTTCTGTCCGAAGTATGCAGAGTCATCGAGATCGTACTTTTCGAGCTATTCAATGCGAGAAACACGTTTTCTTGGGTTTTCACCACTCCACAGTGCGTTCGATATGCAGAACCAGCGATATCTGGGTTTTCGTGGGGTTTCAGGCTGAGATATGCATTTTTTACGATAATCTTGGTGAGACTTCTGTCCGAAGTATGCAGAATCATCGAGATCGCACTTTTCGAGCTATTTAATGCGACAAACACGTTATCTGGTGTTTTCAGCACTCCACAGTGCGTTTGATATGCAGAACCAGCGAAATCTTGGTTTTCGTGGGGTTTCAAGCTGAGATATGCATTTTTTTACGATAATCTTGGTGAGACTTCTGTCCGAAGTATGCTTAATCATCGAGATCGCTCTATTCGAGATATTTAATGCGAGAAACACGTTATCTGGTGTTTTCACCACTCCACAGTGCGTATGATATGCAGAACCGACGATATCTTGGTTTCCGTGGGGTTTCAAGCTCAGATATGCATTTTCTGCGATAATCTTTGTGAGACTTCTGTCCGAAGTATGCAGAGTCATCGAGATCGTACTTTTTGAGCTATTTAATGCGACAAACACGTTTTCTGGGGTTTTCACCACTCCACAGTTCGTTGGATATGCAGAACAGGAGATATCTTGGTTTTCGTGGGGTTTCTAGCAGAGATATGCATTTTCTGCGATAATCTTGGTGAGACCTGTGTCCAAAGTATGCAGAAACATCAAGATCGCTCTTTTCGACCTATTTAATGCGAGAAACACGTTATCTGGTGTTTTCACCACTCCACAGTGCGTTTGATATGCAGAACCAGCGAAATCTTGGTTTTCGTTGGGTTTCAAGCTGAGATATGCATTTTTTACGATAATCATGGTGAGACTTCTGTCCGAAGTATGCAGAATCATCGAGATCGCACTTTTCGAGCTATTTAATGCGACAAACACGTTATCTGGTGTTTTCAGCACTCCACAGTGCGTTTGATATGCAGAACCAGCGAAATCTTGGTTTTCGTGGGGTTTCAAGCTGAGATATGCATTTTCTGCGATAATCTTGGTGAGACTTCTGTCCGAAGTATGCAGAATCATCGAGATCGTACTTTTTGAGCTATTTAATGCGACAAACACGTTTTCTGGGGTTTTCACCACTCCACAGTTCGTTGGATATGCAGAACAGGAGATATCTTGGTTTTCGTGGGGTTTCTAGCAGAGATATGCATTTTCTGCGATAATCTTGGTGAGACCTGTGTCCAAAGTATGCAGAAACATCGAGATCGCTCTTTTCGACCTATTTAATGCGAGAAACACGTTATCTGGTGTTTTCACCACTCCACAGTGCGTTTGATATGCAGAAACAGCGAAATCTTGGTTTTCGTTGGGTTTCAAGCTGAGATATGCATTTTTTACGATAATCATGGTGAGACTTCTGTCCGAAGTATGCAGAATCATCGAGATCGCACTTTTCGAGCTATTCAATGCGACAAACACGTTATCTGGTGTTTTCAGCACTCCACAGTGCGTTTGATATGCAGAACCAGCGAAATCTTGGTTTTCGTGGGGTTTCAAGCTGAGATATGCATTTTCTGCGATAATCTTGGTGAGACTTCTGTCCGAAGTATGCAGAATCATCGAGATCGCACTTTTCGAGCTATTTAATGCGACAAACACGTTATCTGGTGTTTTCAGCACTCCACAGTGCGTTTGATATGCAGAACCAGCGAAATCTTGGTTTTCGTGGGGTTTCAAGCTGAGATATGCATTTTTTTACGATAATCTTGGTGAGACTTCTGTCCGAAGTATGCTTAATCATCGAGATCGCTCTATTCGAGATATTTAATGCGAGAAACACGTTATCTGGTGTTTTCACCACTCCACAGTGCGTATGATATGCAGAACCGACGATATCTTGGTTTCCGTGGGGTTTCAAGCTCAGATATGCATTTTCTGCGATAATCTTGGTGAGACTTCTGTCCGAAGTATGCAGAGTCATCGAGATCGTACTTTTTGAGCTATTTAATGCGACAAACACGTTTTCTGGTGTTTTCACCACTCCACAGTTCGTTGGATATGCAGAACAGGAGATATCTTGGTCTTCGTGGGGTTTCTAGCAGAGATATGCATTTTCTGCGATAATCTTGGTGAGACCTGTGTCCAAAGTATGCAGAAACATCGAGATCGCTCTTTTCGACCTATTTAATGCGAGAAACACGTTATCTGGTGTTTTCACCACTCCACAGTGCGTTTGATATGCAGAACCAGCGAAATCTTGGTTTTCGTTGGGTTTCAAGCTGAGATATGCATTGTTTACGATAATCATGGTGAGACTTCTGTCCGAAGTATGCAGAATCATCGAGATCGCACTTTTCGAGCTATTTAATGCGACAAACACGTTATCTGGTGTTTTCAGCACTCCACAGTGCATTTGATATGCAGAACCAGCGATATCTGGGTTTTCGTGGGGTTTCAAGCTGAGATATGCATTTCTTACGATAATCTTGGTGAGACTTCTGTCCGAAGTATGCAGAATCATCGAGATCGCTCTTTTCAAGCTATTTAATGCGAGAAACACGTTTTCTGGGGTTTTCACCACTCCACAGTGCGTTTGATATGCAGAACCAGCGAAATCTTGGTTTTCGTGGGGTTTCAAGCTGAGATATGCATTTTTTACGATAATCTTGGTGACACTTCTGTCCGAAGTATGCTTAATCATCGAGATCGCTCTATTGGAGATATTTAATGCGAGAAACACGTTATCTGGTGTTTTCACCACTCCACAGTGCGCATGATATGCAGAACCGACGATATCTTGGTTTTCGTGGGGTTTCAAGCTCACATATGCATTTTCTGCGATAATCTTGGTGAGACTTCTGTCCGAAGTATGCAGAGTCATCGAGATCGTACTTTTCGAGCTATTCAATGCGAGAAAAACGTTTTCTGGGGTTTTCACCACTCCACAGTGCGTTTGATATGCAGAACCAGCGATATCTTGGTTTTCGTGGGGTTTCAAGCTCAGATATGCATTTTCTGCGATAATCTTGGTGAGACTTCTGTCCGAAGTATGCAGAGTCATCGAGATCGTACTTTTCGAGCTATTTAATGCGACAAACACGTTTTCTGTGGTTTTCACCACTCCACAGTTCGTTGGATATGCAGAACAGGAGATATCTTTTTTTTCGTGGGGTTTCTAGCAGAGATATGCATTTTCTGCGATAATCTTGGTGAGACTTCTGTCCGAAGTATGCAGAATCATCGAGATCGCACTTTTCGAGCTATTTAATGCGACAAACACGTTATATGGTGTTTTCAGCACTCCACAGTGCGTTTGATATGCAGAAACAGCGATATCTGGGTTTTCGTGGGGTTTCAAGCTGAGATATGCATTTCTTACGATAATCTTGGTGAGACTTCTGTCCGAAGTATGCAGAATCATCGAGATCGCTCTTTTCAAGCTATTTAATGCGAGAAACACGTTTTCTGGGGATTTCACCACTCCACAGTGCGTTTGATATGCAGAACCAGCGATATCTTGGTTTTCGTGGGGTTTCAAGCTCAGATATGCATTTTCTGCGATAATCTTGGTGAGACTTCTGTCCGAAGTATGCAGAGTCATCGAGATCGTACTTTTCGAGCTATTTAATGCGACAAACACGTTTTCTGGGGTTTTCACCACTCCACAGTTCGTTGGATATGCAGAACAGGAGATATCTTTTTTTTCGTGGGGTTTCTAGCAGAGATATGCATTTTCTGCGATAATCTTGGTGAGACTTCTGTCCGAAGTATGCAGAATCATCGAGATCGCACTTTTCGAGCTATTTAATGCGACAAACACGTTATCTGGTGTTTTCAGCACTCCACACTGCGTTTGATATGCAGAACCAGCGAAATCTGGGTTTTCGTGGGGTTTCAAGCTGAGATATGCATTTTCTGCGATAATCTTGGTGAGACTTCTGTCCGAAGTATGCAGAGTCATCGAGATCGCTCTTTTCGAGCTATTTAATGCGAGAAACAAGTTATCTGGTATTTTCACCACTCCGCAGTGCGTTTGATATGCAGAACCAGCGATATCTTGGTTTTCGTGGGGTTTCAAGCTCAGATATGCATTTTCTGCGATAATCTTGGTGAGACTTCTGTCCGAAGTATGCAGAGTCATCGAGATCGTACTTTTCGAGCTATTCAATGCGAGAAAAACGTTTTCTGGGGTTTACACCACTCCACAGTTCGTTGGATATGCAGAACAGGAGATATCTTGGTTTTCGTGGGGTTTCTAGCAGAGATATGCATTTTCTGCGATAATCTTGGTGAGACTTCTGTCCGAAGTATGCAGAATCATCGAGATCGCACTTTTCGAGCTATTTAATGCGACAAACACGTTATCTGGTGTTTTCAGCACTCCACACTGCGTTTGATATGCAGAACCAGCGATATCTGGGTTTTCGTGGGGTTTCAAGCTGAGATATGCATTTCTTACGATAATCTTGGTGAGACTTCTGTCCGAAGTATGCAGAATCATCGAGATCGCTCTTTTCAAGCTATTTAATGCGAGAAACACGTTTTCTGGGGTTTTCACCACTCCACAGTGCGTTTGATATGCAGAACCAGCGAAATCTTGGTTTTCGTGGGGTTTCAAGCTGAGATATGCATTTTTTACGATAATCTTGGTGAGACTTCTGTCTGAAGTATGCTTAATCATCGAGATCGCTCAATTCGAGATATTTAATGCGAGAAACACGTTATCTGGTGTTTTCACTACTCCACAGTGCGTATGATATGCAGAACCGACGATATCTTGGTTTTCGTGGGGTTTCAAGCTCAGATATGCATTTTCTGCGATAATCTTGGTGAGACTTCTGTCCGAAGTATGCAGAGTCATCGAGATCGTACTATTCGAGCTATTTAATGCGACAAACACGTTTTCTGGGGTTTTCACCACTCCACAGTTCGTTGGATATGCAGAACAGGAGATATCTTTTTTTTCGTGGGGTTTCTAGCAGAGATATGCATTTTCTGCGATAATCTTGGTGACACTTCTGTCCGAAGTATGCAGAATCATCGAGATCGCACTTTTCGAGCTATTTAATGCGACAAACACGTTATATGGTGTTTTCAGCACTCCACAGTGCGTTTGATATGCAGAAACAGCGATATCTGGGTTTTCGTGGGGTTTCAAGCTGAGATATGCATTTCTTACGATAATCTTGGTCAGACTTCTGTCCGAAGTATGCAGAATCATCGAGATCGCTCTTTTCAAGCTATTTAATGCGAGAAACACGTTTTCTGGGGATTTCACCACTCCACAGTGCGTTTGATATGCAGAACCAGCGATATCTTGGTTTTCGTGGGGTTTCAAGCTCAGATATGCATTTTCTGCGATAATCTTGGTGAGACTTCTGTCCGAAGTATGCAGAGTCATCGAGATCGTACTTTTCGAGCTATTTAATGCGACAAACACGTTTTCTGGGGTTTTCACCACTCCACAGTTCGTTGGATATGCAGAACAGGAGATATCTTTTTTTTCGTGGGGTTTCTAGCAGAGATATGCATTTTCTGCGATAATCTTGGTGAGACTTCTGTCCGAAGTATGCAGAATCATCGAGATCGCACTTTTCGAGCTATTTAATGCGACAAACACGTTATATGGTGTTTTCAGCACTCCACAGTGCGTTTGATATGCAGAAACAGCGATATCTGGGTTTTCGTGGGGTTTCAAGCTGAGATATGCATTTCTTACGTTAATCTTGGTGAGACTTCTGTCCGAAGTATGCAGAATCATCGAGATCGCTCTTTTCAAGCTATTTAATGCGAGAAACACGTTTTCTGGGGATTTCACCACTCCACAGTGCGTTTGATATGCAGAACCAGCGATATCTTGGTTTTTGTGGGGTTTCAAGCTCAGATATGCATTTTCTGCGATAATCTTGGTGAGACTTCTGTCCGAAGTATGCAGAGTCATCGAGATCGTACTTTTCGAGCTATTTAATGCGACAAACACGTTTTCTGGGGTTTTCACCACTCCACAGTTCGTTGGATATGCAGAACAGGAGATATCTTTTTTTTCGTGGGGTTTCTAGCAGAGATATGCATTTTCTGCGATAATCTTGGTGAGACTTCTGTCCGAAGTATGCAGAATCATCGAGATCGCACTTTTCGAGCTATTTAATGCGACAAACACGTTATCTGGTGTTTTCAGCACTCCACACTGCGTTTGATATGCAGAACCAGCGAAATCTGGGTTTTCGTGGGGTTTCAAGCTGAGATATGCATTTTCTGCGATAATCTTGGTGAGACTTCTGTCCGAAGTATGCAGAGTCATCGAGATCGCTCTTTTCGAGCTATTTAATGCGAGAAACAAGTTATCTGGTATTTTCACCACTCCGCAGTGCGTTTGATATGCAGAACCAGCGATATCTTGGTTTTCGTGGGGTTTCAAGCTCAGATATGCATTTTCTGCGATAATCTTGGTGAGACTTCTGTCCGAAGTATGCAGAGTCATCGAGATCGTACTTTTCGAGCTATTCAATGCGAGAAAAACGTTTTCTGGGGTTTACACCACTCCACAGTTCGTTGGATATGCAGAACAGGAGATATCTTGGTTTTCGTGGGGTTTCTAGCAGAGATATGCATTTTCTGCGATAATCTTGGTGAGACTTCTGTCCGAAGTATGCAGAATCATCGAGATCGCACTTTTCGAGCTATTTAATGCGACAAACACGTTATCTGGTGTTTTCAGCACTCCACACTGCGTTTGATATGCAAAACCAGCGATATCTGGGTTTTCGTGGGGTTTCAAGCTGAGATATGCATTTCTTACGATAATCTTGGTGAGACTTCTGTCCGAAGTATGCAGAATCATCGAGATCGCTCTTTTCAAGCTATTTAATGCGAGAAACACGTTTTCTGGGGTTTTCACCACTCCACAGTGCGTTTGATATGCAGAACCAGCGAAATCTTGGTTTTCGTGGGGTTTCAAGCTGAGATATGCATTTTTTACGATAATCTTGGTGAGACTTCTGTCTGAAGTATGCTTAATCATCGAGATCGCTCAATTCGAGATATTTAATGCGAGAAACACGTTATCTGGTGTTTTCACTACTCCACAGTGCGTATGATATGCAGAACCGACGATATCTTGGTTTTCGTGGGGTTTCAAGCTCAGATATGCATTTTCTGCGATAATCTTGGTGAGACTTCTGTCCGAAGTATGCAGAGTCATCGAGATCGTACTTTTCGAGCTATTCAATGCGAGAAACACGTTTTCTCGGGTTTTCACCACTCCACAGTGCGTTTGATATGCAGAACCAGCGATATCTTGGTTTTCGTGGGGTTTCAAGCTCAGATATGCATTTTCTGCGATAATCTTGGTGAGAGTTCTGTCCGAAGTATGCAGAGTCATCGAGATCGTACTTTCCGAGCTATTCTATGCGAGAAAAACGTTTTCTGCGGTTTTCACCACTCCACAGTTCGTTGGATATGCAGAACAGGAGATATCTTGGTTTTCGTGGGGTTTCTAGCAGAGATATGCATTTTCTGCGATAATCTTGGTGAGACTTCTGTCCGAAGTATGCAGAATCATCGAGATCGCACTTTTCGAGCTATTTAATGAGACAAACACGTTATCTGGTGTTTTCAGCACTCCACAGTGCGTTTGATATGCAGAACCAGCGATATCTGGGTTTTCGTGGGGTTTCAAGCTGAGATATGCATTTCTTACGATAATCTTGGTGAGACTTCTGTCCGAAGTATGCAGAATCATCGAGATCGCTCTTTTCAAGCTATTTAATGCGAGAAACACGTTTTCTGGGGTATTCACCACTCCACAGTGCGTTTGATATGCAGAACCAGCGAAATCTTGGTTTTCGTGGGGTTTCAAGCTGAGATAAGCATTTTTTACGATAATCTTGGTGAGACTTCTGTCCGAAGTATGCAGAGTCATCGAGATCGCTCTTTTCGAGCTATTTAATGCGAGAAACAAGTTATCTGGTGTTTTCACCATTCCACAGTGCGTTTGATATGCAGAACCAGCGAAACCTTGGTTTTCGTGGGGTTTCAAGCTGAGATATGCATTTTTTACGATAATCTTGGTGAGACTTCTGTCCGAAGTATGCTTAATCATCGAGATCGCTCTATTCGAGATATTTAATGCGAGAAACACGTTATCTGGTGTTTTCACCACTCCACAGTCCGTATGATATGCAGAACAGACGATATCTTGGTTTTCGTGGGGTTTCAAGCTCAGATATGCATTTTCTGCGATAATCTTGGTGAGACCTCTGTCCGAAGTATGCAGAAACATCGAGATCGCTCTTTTCAAGCTATTTAATGCGAGAAACACGTTATCTGGTGTTTTCACCACTCCACAGTGCGTATGATATGCAGAACCGACGATATCTTGGTTTTCGTGGGGTTTCAAGCTGAGATATGCATTTTCTGCGATAATCTTGGTGAGACTTCTGTCCGAAGTATGCAGAGTCATCGAGATCGCTCTTTTCGAGCTATTTAATGCGACAAACACGTTTTCTGGGGTTTTCACCACTCCACAGTTCGTTGGATATGCAGAACAGGAGATATCTTGGTTTTCGTGGGGTTTCTAGCAGAGATATGCTTTTTCTGCGATAATATTGGTGAGACCTCTGTCCGAAGTATGCAGAAACATCGAGATCGCTCTTTTCGACCTATTTAATGCGAGAAACACGTTATCTGGTGTTTTCACCACTCCGCAGTGCGTTTGATATGCAGAACCGACGATATCTTGGTTTTCGTGGGGTTTCAAGCTCAGATATGCATTTTCTGCGATAATCTTGGTGAGGCTTCTGTCCGAAGTATGCAGAGTCATCGAGATCGCTCTTTTCGAGCTATTTAATGCGAGAAACAAGTTATCTGATGTTTTCACCACTCCGCAGTGCGTTTGATTTGCAGAACAGGAGATATCTTGGTTTTCGTGGGGTTTCAAGCTGAGATATGCATTTTTTACGATAATCTTGGTGAGACTTCTGTCCGAAGTATGCTTAATCATCCAGATCGCTCTATTCGAGCTATTTAATGCGAGAAACACGTTATCTGGTGTTTTCACCACTCCACAGTGCGTATGATATGCAGAACCGACGATATCTTGGTTTTCGTGGGGTTTCAAGCTGAGATATGCATTTTCTGCGATAATCTTGGTGAGACTTCTGTCCGAAGTATGCAGAGTCATCGAGATCGCTCTTTTCGAGCTATTTAATGCGAGAAACAAGTTATCTGCTGTTTTCACCATTCCACAGTGCGTATGATATGCAGAACCGACGATATCTTGGTTTTCGTGGGGCTTCAAGCTCAGATATGCATTTTCTGCGATAATCTTGGTGAGACTTCTGTCCGAAGTATGCAGAGTCATCGAGATCGTACTTTTCGAGCTATTTAATGCGACAAACACGTTTTCTGGGGTTTTCACCACTCCACAGTTCGTTGGATATGCAGAACAGGAGATATCTTGGTTTTCGAGGGGTTTCTAGCAGAGATATGCGTTTTCTGCGATAATCTTGGTGAGACCTCTGTCCGAAGTATGCAGAAACATCGAGATCGCTCTTTTCGACCTATTTAATGCGAGAAACACGTTATCTGGTTTTATCACCACTCCACAGTGCGTTTGATATGCAGAACCAGCGAAATCTTGGTTTTCGTTGGGTTTCAAGCTGAGATATGCATTTTTTACGATAATCATGGTGAGACTTCTGTCCGAAGTATGCAGAATCATCGAGATCGCACTTTTCGAGCTATTTAATGCGACAAACACGTTATCCGGTGTTTTCAGCACTCCACAGTGCGTTTGATATGCAGAACCAGCGATATCTGGGTTTTCGTGGGGTTTCAAGCTGAGATATGCATTTTTTACGATAATCTTGGTGAGACTTCTGTCCGAAGTATGCTGAATCATCGAGATCGCACTTTTCGAGCTATTCAATGCGACAAACACGTTATCTGGTGTTTTCAGCACTCCACAGTGCGTTTGATATGCAGAACCAGCGAAATCTTGGTTTTCGTGGGGTTTCAAGCTGAGATATGCATTTTTTACGATAATCTTGGTGATACTTCTGTCTGAAGTATGCTTAATCATCGAGATCGCTCAATTCGAGATATTTAATGCGAGAAACACGTTATCTGGTGTTTTCACTACTCCACAGTGCGTATGATATGCAGAACCGACGATATCTTGGTTTTCGTGGGGTTTCAAGCTCAGATATGCATTTTCTGCGATAATCTTGGTGAGACTTCTGTCCGAAGTATGCAGAGTCATCGAGATCGTACTTTTCGAGCTATTCAATGCGAGAAACACGTTTTCTCGGGTTTTCACCACTCCACAGTGCGTTTGATATGCAGAACCAGCGATATCTTGGTTTTCGTGGGGTTTCAAGCTCAGATATGCATTTTCTGCGATAATCTTGGTGAGAATTCTGTCCGAAGTATGCAGAGTCATCGAGATCGTACTTTTCGAGCTATTCTATGCGAGAAAAACGTTTTCTGGGGTTTTCACGACTCCACAGTGCGTATGATATGCAGAACCGACGATATCTTGGTTTTCGTGGGGTTTCAAGCTCAGATATGCATTTTCTGCGATAATCTTGGTGAGACTTCTGTCCGAAGTATGCAGAGTCATCGAGATCGTACTTTTCGAGCTATTTAATGCGACAAACACGTTTTCTGGGGTTTTCACCACTCCACAGTTCGTTGGATATGCAGAACAGGAGATATCTTGGTTTTCGTGGGGTTTCTAGCAGAGATATGCATTTTCTGCGATAATCTTGGTGAGACCTCTGTCCGAAGTATGCAGAAACATCGAGATCGCTCTTTTCGACCTATTTAATGCGAGAAACACGTTATCTGGTGTTATCACCACTCCATAGTGCGTTTGATATGCAGAACCAGCGATATCTGGGTTTTCGTGGGGTTTCAAGCTGAGATATGCATTTCTTACGATAATCTTGGTGAGACTTCTGTCCGAAGTATGCAGAATCATCGAGATCGCTCTTTTCAAGCTATTTAATGCGAGAAACACGTTTTCTGGGGTTTTCACCACTCCACAGTGCGTTTGATATGCAGAACCAGCGAAATCTTGGTTTTCGTGGGGTTTCAAGCTGAGATATGCATTTTTTACGATAATCTTGGTGAGACTTCTGTCCGAAGTATGCTTAATCATCGAGATCGCTCTATTCGAGATATTTAATGCGAGAAACACGTTATCTGGTGTTTTCACCACTCCACAGTGCGTATGATATGCAGAACCGACGATATCTTGGTTTTCGTGGGGTTTCAAGCTCAGATATGCATTTTCTGCGATAATCTTGGTGAGACTTCTGTCCGAAGTATGCAGAGTCATCGAGATCGTACTTTTCGAGCTATTTAATGCGACAAACACGTTTTCTGGGGTTTTCACCACTCCACAGTTCGTTGGATATGCAGAACAGGAGATATCTTGGTTTTCGTGGGGTTTCTAGCAGAGATATGCATTTTCTGCGATAATCTTGGTGAGACCTCTGTCCGAAGTATGCAGAAACATCGAGATCGCTCTTTTCGACCTATTTAATGCGAGAAACACGTTATCTGGTGTTATCACCACTCCATAGTGCGTTTGATATGCAGAACCAGCGATATCTGGGTTTTCGTGGGGTTTCAAGCTGAGATATGCATTTTTTACGATAATCTTGGTGATACTTCTGTCTGAAGTATGCTTAATCATCGAGATCGCTCAATTCGAGATATTTAATGCGAGAAACACGTTATCTGGTGTTTTCACTACTCCACAGTGCGTATGATATGCAGAACCGACGATATCTTGGTTTTCGTGGGGTTTCAAGCTCAGATATGCATTTTCTGCGATAATCTTGGTGAGACTTCTGTCCGAAGTATGCAGAGTCATCGAGATCGTACTTTTCGAGCTATTCAATGCGAGAAACACGTTTTCTCGGGTTTTCACCACTCCACAGTGCGTTTGATATGCAGAACCAGCGATATCTTTGTTTTCGTGGGGTTTCAAGCTCAGATATGCATTTTCTGCGATAATCTTGGTGAGACTTCTGTCCGAAGTATGCAGAGTCATCGAGATCGTACTTTTCGAGCTATTCTATGCGAGAAAAACGTTTTCTGGGGTTTTCACCACTCCACAGATCGTTGGATATGCAGAACAGGAGATATCTTGGTTTTCGTGGGGTTTCTAGCAGAGATATGCATTTTCTGCGATAATCTTGGTGAGACTTCTGTCCGAAGTATGCAGAATCGTCGAGATCGCACTTTTCGAGCGATTTAATGCGACAAACACGTTATCTGGTGTTTTCAGCACTCCACAGTGCGTTTGATATGCAGAACCAGCGATATCTGGGTTTTCGTGGGGTTTCAGGCTGAGATATGCATTTCTTACGATAATCTTGGTGAGACTTCTGTCCGAAGTATGCAGAATCATCGAGATCGCTCTTTTCAAGCTATTTAATGCGAGAAACACGTTTTCTGGGGTTTTCACCACTCCACAGTGCGTTTTATATGCAGAACCAGCGAAATCTTGGTTTTCGTGGGGTTTCAAGCTGAGATATGCATTTTTTACGATAATCTTGGTGAGACTTCTGTCCGAAGTATGCTTAATCATCGAGATCGCTCTATTCGAGATATTTAATGCGAGAAACACGTTATCTGGTGTTTTCACTACTCCACAGTGCGTATGATATGCAGAACCGACGATATCTTGGTTTTCGTGGGGTTTCAAGCTCAGATATGCATTTTCTGCGATAATCTTGGTGAGACTTCTGTCCGAAGTATGCAGAGTCATCGAGATCGTACTTTTCGAGCTATTTAATGCGACAAACACGTTTTCTGGGGTTTTCACCACTCCACAGTTCGTTGGATATGCAGAACAGGAGATATCTTGGTTTTCGTGGGGTTTCTAGCAGAGATATGCATTTTCTGCGATAATCTTGGTGAGACCTCTGTCCGAAGTATGCAGAAACATCGAGATCGCTCTTTTCGACCTATTTAATGCGAGAAACACGTTATCTGGTGTTATCACCACTCCACAGTGCGTTTGATATGCAGAACCAGCGAAATCTTGGTTTTCGTTGGGTTTCAAGCTGAGATATGCATTTTTTACGATAATCATGGTGAGACTTCTGTCCGAAGTATGCAGAATCATCGAGATCGCACTTTTCGAGCTATTTAGTGCGACAAACACGTTATCCGGTGTTTTCAGCACTCCACAGTGCGTTTGATATGCAGAACCAGCGATATCTGGGTTTTCGTGGGGTTTCAAGCTGAGATATGCATTTTTTACGATAATCTTGGTGAGACTTCTGTCCGAAGTATGCAGAATCATCGAGATCGCACTTTTCGAGCTATTTAGTGCGACAAACACGTTATCCGGTGTTTTCAGCACTCCACAGTGCGTTTGATATGCAGAACCAGCGATATCTGGGTTTTCGTGGGGTTTCAAGCTGAGATATGCATTTTCTGCGATAATCTTGGTGAGACCTCTGTCCGAAGTATGCAGAATCATCGAGATCGCTCTTTTCAAGCTATTTAATGCGAGAAACACGTTTTCTGGGGTTTTCACCACTCCACAGTGCGTATGATATGCAGAACCGACGATATCTTGGTTTTCGTGGGGTTTCAAGCTCAGATATGCATTTTCTGCGATAATCTTGGTGAGACTTCTGTCCGAAGTATGCAGAGTCATCGAGATCGTACGTTTCGAGCTATTTAATGCGACCAACACGTTTTCTGGGGTTTTCACCACTCCACAGTTCGTTGGATATGCAGAACAGGAGATATCTTGGTTTTCGTGGGGTTTCTAGCAGAGATATGCACTTTCTGCGATAATCTTGGTGAGACCTCTGTCCGAAGTATGCAGAAACATCGAGATCGCTCTTTTCGACCTATTTATTGCGAGAAACACGTTATCTGGTGTTTTCACCACTCCGCAGTGCGTTTGATATGCAGAACCGACGATATCTTGGTTTTCGTGGGGTTTCAAGCTCAGATATGCATTTTCTGCGATAATCTTGGTGAGACTTCTGTCCGAAGTATGCAGAGTCATCGACATCGCTCTTTTCGAGCTATTTAATGCGAGAAACAAGTTATCTGGTGTTTTCACCACTCCGCAGTGCGTTTGATATGCAGAACCGACGATATCTTGGTTTTCGTGGGGTTTCAAGCTCAGATATGCATTTTCTGCGATAATCTTGGTGAAACGTCTGTCCGAAGTATGCAGAAACATCAAGAGCGCTCTTTTCGAGCTATTTAATGCGAGGAACACGTTATCTGGTGTTTTCAGCACTCCACAGTGCGTTTGATATGCAGAACCAGCGATATCTTGGTTTTCGTGGGGATTCAAGCTGAGATATGCAATTTCTGCGATATTCTAGGTGAGACTTCAGTCCGAAGTATGCTTAATCATCGAGATCGCTCAATTCGAGATATTTAATGCGAGAAACACGTTATCTGGTGTTTTCACTACTCCACAGTGCGTATGATATGCAGAACCGACGATATCTTGGTTTTCGTGGGGTTTCAAGCTCAGATATGCATTTTCTGCGATAATCTTGGTGAGACTTCTGTCCGAAGTATGCAGAGTCATCGAGATCGTACTTTTCGAGCTATTCAATGCGAGAAACACGTTTTCTCGGGTTTTCACCACTCCACAGTGCGTTTGATATGCAGAACCAGCGATATCTTGGTTTTCGTGGGGTTTCAAGCTCAGATATGCATTTTCTGCGATAATCTTGGTGAGACTTCTGTCCGAAGTATGCAGAGTCATCGAGATCGTACGTTTCGAGCTATTTAATGCGACCAACACGTTTTCTGGGGTTTTCACCACTCCACAGTTCGTTGGATATGCAGAACAGGAGATATCTTGGTTTTCGTGGGGTTTCTAGCAGAGATATGCACTTTCTGCGATAATCTTGGTGAGACCTCTGTCCGAAGTATGCAGAAACATCGAGATCGCTCTTTTCGACCTATTTATTGCGAGAAACACGTTATCTGGTGTTTTCACCACTCCGCAGTGCGTTTGATATGCAGAACCGACGATATCTTGGTTTTCGTGAGGTTTCAAGCGCAGATATGCATTTTCTGCGATAATCTTGGTGAGACTTCTGTCCGAAGTATGCAGAGTCATCGAGATCGCTCTTTTCGAGCTATTTAATGCGAGAAACAAGTTATCTGGTGTTTTCACCACTCCGCAGTGCGTTTGATATGCAGAACCGACGATATCTTGGTTTTCGTGGGGTTTCAAGCTCAGATATGCATTTTCTGCGATAATCTTGGTGAAACGTCTGTCCGAAGTATGCAGAAACATCAAGAGCGCTCTTTTCGAGCTATTTAATGCGAGGAACACGTTATCTGGTGTTTTCAGCACTCCACAGTGCGTTTGATATGCAGAACCAGCGATATCTTGGTTTTCGTGGGGATTCAAGCTGAGATATGCAATTTCTGCGATATTCTAGGTGAGACTTCTGTCCGAAGTATGCTTAATCATCGAGATCGCTCAATTCGAGATATTTAATGCGAGAAACACGTTATCTGGTGTTTTCACTACTCCACAGTGCGTATGATATGCAGAACCGACGATATCTTGGTTTTCGTGGGGTTTCAAGCTCAGATATGCATTTTCTGCGATAATCTTGGTGAGACTTCTGTCCGAAGTATGCAGAGTCATCGAGATCGTACTTTTCGAGCTATTCAATGCGAGAAACACGTTTTCTCGGGTTTTCACCACTCCACAGTGCGTTTGATATGCAGAACCAGCGATATCTTGGTTTTCGTGGGGTTTCAAGCTCAGATATGCATTTTCTGCGATAATCTTGGTGAGAATTCTGTCCGAAGTATGCAGAGTCATCGAGATCGTACTTTTCGAGCTATTCTATGCGAGAAAAACGTTTTCTGGGGTTTTCACGACTCCACAGTTCGTTGGATATGCAGAACAGGAGGTATCTTGGTTTTCGTGGGGTTTCTAGCAGAGATATGCATTTTCTGCGATAATCTTGGTGAGACTTCTGTCCGAAGTATGCAGAATCATCGAGATCGCACTTTTCGAGCTATTTAATGCGACAAACACGTTATCTGGTGTTTTCAGCACTCCACAGTGCGTTTGATATGCAGAACCAGCGATATCTGGGTTTTCGTGGGGTTTCAAGCTGAGATATGCATTTCTTACGATAATCTTGGTGAGACTTCTGTCCGAAGTATGCAGAATCATCGAGATCGCTCTTTTCAAGCTATTTAATGCGAGAAACACGTTTTCTGGGGTTTTCACCACTCCACAGTGCGTTTGATATGCAGAACCAGCGAAATCTTGGTTTTCGTGGGGTTTCAAGCTGAGATATGCATTTTTTACGATAATCTTGGTGAGACTTCTGTCCGAAGTATGCTTAATCATCGAGATCGCTCTATTCGAGATATTTAATGCGAGAAACACGTTATCTGGTGTTTTCACCACTCCACAGTGCGTATGATATGCAGAACCGACGATATCTTGGTTTTCGTGGGGTTTCAAGCTCAGATATGCATTTTCTGCGATAATCTTGGTGAGACTTCTGTCCGAAGTATGCAGAGTCATCGAGATCGTACTTTTCGAGCTATTTAATGCGACAAACACGTTTTCTGGGGTTTTCACCACTCCACAGTTCGTTGGATATGCAGAACAGGAGATATCTTGGTTTTCGTGGGGTTTCTAGCAGAGATATGCATTTTCTGCGATAATCTTGGTGAGACCTCTGTCCGAAGTATGCAGAAACATCGAGATCGCTCTTTTCGACCTATTTAATGCGAGAAACACGTTATCTGGTGTTATCACCACTCCATAGTGCGTTTGACATGCAGAACCAGCGATATCTGGGTTTTCGTGGGGTTTCAAGCTGAGATATGCATTTTTTACGATAATCTTGGTGATACTTCTGTCTGAAGTATGCTTAATCATCGAGATCGCTCAATTCGAGATATTTAATGCGAGAAACACGTTATCTGGTGTTTTCACTACTCCACAGTGCGTATGATATGCAGAACCGACGATATCTTGGTTTTCGTGGGGTTTCAAGCTCAGATATGCATTTTCTGCGATAATCTTGGTGAGACTTCTGTCCGAAGTATGCAGAGTCATCGAGATCGTACTTTTCGAGCTATTCAATGCGAGAAACACGTTTTCTCGGGTTTTCACCACTCCACAGTGCGTTTGATATGCAGAACCAGCGATATCTTTGTTTTCGTGGGGTTTCAAGCTCAGATATGCATTTTCTGCGATAATCTTGGTGAGACTTCTGTCCGAAGTATGCAGAGTCATCGAGATCGTACTTTTCGAGCTATTCTATGCGAGAAAAACGTTTTCTGGGGTTTTCACCACTCCACAGATCGTTGGATATGCAGAACAGGAGATATCTTGGTTTTCGTGGGGTTTCTAGCAGAGATATGCATTTTCTGCGATAATCTTGGTGAGACTTCTGTCCGAAGTATGCAGAATCATCGAGATCGCACTTTTCGAGCTATTTAATGCGACAAACACGTTATCTGGTGTTTTCAGCACTCCACAGTGCGTTTGATATGCAGAACCAGCGATATCTGGGTTTTCGTGGGGTTTCAGGCTGAGATATGCATTTCTTACGATAATCTTGGTGAGACTTCTGTCCGAAGTATGCAGAATCATCGAGATCGCTCTTTTCAAGCTATTTAATGCGAGAAACACGTTTTCTGGGGTTTTCACCACTCCACAGTGCGTTTGATATGCAGAACCAGCGAAATCTTGGTTTTCGTGGGGTTTCAAGCTGAGATATGCATTTTTTACGATAATCTTGTTGAGACTTCTGTCCGAAGTATGCTTAATCATCGAGATCGCTCTATTCGAGATATTTAATGCGAGAAACACGTTATCTGGTGTTTTCACTACTCCACAGTGCGTATGATATGCAGAACCGACGATATCTTGGTTTTCGTGGGGTTTCAAGCTCAGATATGCATTTTCTGCGATAATCTTGGTGAGACTTCTGTCCGAAGTATGCAGAGTCATCGAGATCGTACTTTTCGAGCTATTTAATGCGACAAACACGTTTTCTGGGGTTTTCACCACTCCACAGTTCGTTGGATATGCAGAACAGGAGATATCTTGGTTTTCGTGGGGTTTCTAGCAGAGATATGCATTTTCTGCGATAATCTTGGTGAGACCTCTGTCCGAAGTATGCAGAAACATCGAGATCGCTCTTTTCGACCTATTTAATGCGAGAAACACGTTATCTGGTGTTATCACCACTCCACAGTGCGTTTGATATGCAGAACCAGCGAAATCTTGGTTTTCGTTGGGTTTCAAGCTGAGATATGCATTTTTTACGATAATCATGGTGAGACTTCTGTCCGAAGTATGCAGAATCATCGAGATCGCACTTTTCGAGCTATTTAGTGCGACAAACACGTTATCCGGTGTTTTCAGCACTCCACAGTGCGTTTGATATGCAGAACCAGCGATATCTGGGTTTTCGTGGGGTTTCAAGCTGAGATATGCATTTTTTACGATAATCTTGGTGAGACTTCTGTCCGAAGTATGCAGAATCATCGAGATCGCACTTTTCGAGCTATTTAATGCGACAAACACGTTATCTGGTGTTTTCAGCACTCCACAGTGCGTTTGATATGCAGAACCAGCGAAATCTTGGTTTTCGTGGGGTTTCAAGCTGAGATATGAATTTTTTTACGATAATCTTGGTGAGACTTCTGTCCGAAGTATGCTTAATCATCGAGATCGCTCTATTCGAGATATTTAATGCGAGAAACACGTTATCTGGTGTTTTCACCACTCCACAGTGCGTATGATATGCAGAACCGACGATATCTTGGTTTTCGTGGGGTTTCAAGCTCAGATATGCATTTTCTGCGATAATCTTGGTGAGACTTCTGTCCGAAGTATGCAGAGTCATCGAGATCGTACGTTTCGAGCTATTTAATGCGACCAACACGTTTTCTGGGGTTTTCACCACTCCACAGTTCGTTGGATATGCAGAACAGGAGATATCTTGGTTTTCGTGGGGTTTCTAGCAGAGATATGCACTTTCTGCGATAATCTTGGTGAGACCTCTGTCCGAAGTATGCAGAAACATCGAGATCGCTCTTTTCGACCTATTTATTGTGAGAAACACGTTATCTGGTGTTTTCACCACTCCGCAGTGCGTTTGATATGCAGAACCGACGATATCTTGGTTTTCGTGGGGTTTCAAGCTCAGATATGCATTTTCTGCGATAATCTTGGTGAGACTTCTGTCCGAAGTATGCAG